>OX422218.1:482604697-483804697 GCA_949130495.1 Sambucus nigra
TTTAATTATTGAATAATTAGAGTATTGTGAACATCCATTTTCTTATTCCAATCAGCACACTACTGAGCTGGGGGAAACAATGACACTTCACTTGAGTTTCCCATGATAAATGTGTTTATTAACTGAAATAAAAACTTAACAAACGCAGCTTATATTCATAGGTTTAGGGGATGTTACCTACATAGTACATAAGTTTTGTTTCAGCCATTTTTCTCCTTTTTTTTCCTGTGTAAGACAGATGAATTTTTTTCTCCAGTTTGATTCCCGTGTAGTTTATATCTGATTTTGTCATGTATACCTTTAATGGTGAAAGAACATAATGTCATAAAAATTATGTTAGTGAGCTATAGTCAAATAACTACAATATTTCCACCCGTTCCTAATCTTTTCCAATATCTTTGGCGGGACACATATGACAAGGAGAGAGGGTCCGTTTCGATAAAATATATTTTTTTATAAAAATCTTATTTTTTTAAAAACTTTATTTTTAAGAAACTGAACTTTTTATTAAAAAATATATTTTCTATAAAAACTTTCATCGCTTCAAAGGAAAAGGTAATATCGTTGTTATTAACAATTCAAATTCATACATAAATTAAAAACACTCAATACTAATTACGTATACTTAATATTCATATTTATTCTTTTATTCCACAGGGAATTATGCACTCGGACTATATTCAAAAGTTATATATGTGCATTGGCAAAATCTATAATTCTACATTAAAAGGAAATCGCTTAAAGATTCGGATCGAAAGCTTGCACGTTTCGTCGCTCATAAAGTTGAAGAGGAAGAAGAACCTTTGAATCCAAACAAACGTCAAAAGCAACATATTTGATGAATACATCTTCGTTTTTTATTACAAATTGTTATTTTCCAATGTCTTCCCAAAACAAATGATCTATTACTTTGCATTTTACATTTTTAATAACTCGAATTCATTCACAGTAATTTTTTCAATTTCATCAAAATTCTTATCTTCTTATATCATTGTCACTACATTCTTTCACACAAATCGTTTAGTTCACTTCGTTAGCTGTGCAGAATTTGTTATAGGATTTACGCTCTACATAAAATATTTTGAAATTTAAAGATTCTTATTCATTTATCCAAATACTGAAGTTGAATATCTGGACTCGCCCACACGTGCAACGCACGTGGGCACAACTAGTTATATTAAAAGTGTCATTTATAATAACACTAATATTTTTATAATGACACTTTATAACTAATAGGTCATGTAAATAAGAGTATTACACTTATAAGGACATTTTTTTTAAAGTGTCATAAAGTCATCTTTTAAAGGGTCATAAAATAGTATTTTTCTTGTAGTTATGTCTTTGATGTCGTTCTATCTCTATACATTACCCACACATCACCTTAATTGACAACGATCAGAGCGCCCCGAGCAAAGGCGCCAGCCCTTTACGCATGTGCGCATCGACCGGAAGGGATGGCCACAGTGGCGACTCCACTGGGGACTTGCATTCTTTGAGGACTTGTAAGGACATTTTCCATCACAATTTAGTATGTCGCATACGCCTACAAGTTTCTGCAAGTCGTCGAAGGATTGAGAAGATTACATCTACAAAGGCGAATCCGAATTTCAAGAAGTCTTCAACATTCAAGCTCAATAAGGATGAATTTGTTAAAATGTGTTTAAGTTCCATTTACAGTTTACATTAAAAGTGTTGGGATATTTTTATAAAAGTTTAAATGATTTTAATCAAAAAAAAATTGGATAAATATGCTCATGATCTCGTAAACAGTTTTGGTTTTTAAGGATTCCACATTTATTTAATATTTAAAAGTTTTTTAATGGATCAGTGACTATCGCTCAAGCGACGTCACATCTCGTTCGAACGAGATGGAGTGTCGCTCGAACGACAAGGTGTTTTGCCTGGACACGTCACCGCCTTGAATTTTAATATTTAAAGGGTGTCAGACTACTGGATTTCATGTGGAGATACACTGGTTTTAAACTGAATAAGATTTTGAGTGTTTTGGTTTATTCTCCAACACTTTTGAGGGTTCAAACTTTTATTTTACAATTAAAAAATCCCAATAGCTTTTGTGTGAGTTATTTTGTGGAACCCAAAGCATATTTTTGCTTAGTTCAAGCTCTATGGAGAAGGCATCTCCATATCTGATCGGTGGATACAGAGCGTAGTTATTCTGCATGTGGACGAGCCGAAGATGACGAACCAACACCTGGAGGGTATTTCGCTATCTTTCGTACCTTTGAAGTTTTGACGAAGACACTGTGAATTACACTTGTGTTCCCTTGGTTCCCAAAACCCCCACGCGGCGTTTCACACCTATTTGGGTTAGAAAATCACATTTAGAGGCACTAGATTTTAGACATGTTGATTCTCAAATGCTTGCACATGATTTGTCACTTGCTATTTCATATCGTTGATTGCTTGCATGATTTCTATCATACGCTAGTTGTGGTTTCATGATATATATTTTCTAGTGTGTTGGAATGTACTTTTTATATTGGATTTTTGTTTTTGAAATTTTTTGAAAAAGTCAAAAATATTTTATTTTGATAAAATTTTTGAAAAATCCAAAAAGAGTTTTGTATTTTGTTTAGCACAATATATGAATTGACATTTAGGATGACCGAGTCACAATTTCATTTCATTTATCCATGTGACTATTTGATAGTGTTTTGAGACAATATGTTGTGTCATTCATGTGCTTTATAAAGTTTGGAGTCTTTGAGATGATATAGTGTTGCTATCTACAAGTCTGTCTCAATTTGTCCTTTATTGCACACATGCACGGATTTGTTTACATTTTGTGTTTGTCTATCACATGTTGGTTGAGTGTATCCATCTCAATTATGTCTATAAGATGAACCAAATGTGATAAAACAAGATAATAAAAGGTGTGCATGTTTTAAACCGTTTGCCGTGAGTTTTTGTGAATTTTAAAAATGGTGAAGGGCTACGAAAGATACACATCTATCCTTTGCGATTAAGCCACCGTTTAAATGGACCTAAAAAAGTGAGGAATTGAATATTATTCGGGGTCCAATGAGGTTTAAAAGAGCCCGAAAAAAATTGAATGGCAATAAAAAGAAATATATGCCAAAAATGGGCCATTAGGTTTATTCACCAATTCTTCAATGTTTGAGAATTTAGATCACCTCATAAAGAAAATATATATAAGGGAGTTTGGTGGGAGAATTAAAATTGTTTGCACGTCCTTAAAAGTCATGAAAAAGAATTACATAGTTTTAGATGTTATTGGCGTGGAAATCATTTATACTTTGATTTGTTGATAAGATTAAGGCGATGTCATCTAAATTCAATAATTCTACACCTAAGGACTATTTTGATGTTCATTTGTTAGGTGTACACTTATGCATCTTTGACATATGATATAATTGAGTTGATTTTCCTGTCGAATCTGTTCACACCCATTCATACCGTTTCCACGATTTGGTTGTTTTAGTGTACATCATGGTGTGTGATTTTTGTAACATCCTTTTTGCATTTGTATAAAAAATTAAAAAATGGTTTTTTTCTTGGTTTACCGTGACAACCCAATTTGCTTTATGTCATTTATTCATTTCCTTGTCTATTTCGGACAAATAAAAGGGGGGGAATGAATTATGATATTATGGGGGAGTTTATGTAGGGGGAGATTTGATTATGCTTACATGTTTTATGCTTATATCATTTCAAACTCGATACATCATGGGGGTTTTGCTTTGTCTCATGTGTGTAGGTACAATTGAAGAACATTATGTTGCACACCCTGATGAGAAAAGCTGGGAGTTTTAAAGAGATGATTGTTGCAGCATAGTTTGAAAAAATTTGAAGACTTGTCAGTTTATCTTTTCACCTTTGAGTTTTTGGGAGGGTATATTCGTATAGGTCATATTTAGTTTGATAATTTAGATATTTTTATTTTGTGCTAGCATAGACATAGGGGGAGATTTATAAGGACATTATCCGTCACAATTTAGTATGTCTTCTACCGCTACAAGTTTCTACAAGTCGTCGAAGGATTGAGAAGATTACATCTACAAAGGGGAATCTGAATTTCAAGAAGTCTTCAACATTCAAGTCCAACAAGGATGAATTTGATAAAATGTGTTTAAGTTCCATTTACATTTTACATTAAAAGTTTTGGGATATTTTTATAAAAGTTTAAATAATTTTAAATGATTTTAATTAAAAAAGTTTTGGATAAATATGCTCATAATCTCGTAAATAGTTTTGGTTTTTAAGGATTCCACATTTATTTAATATTTAAAAGTTTCTTAATGGATCAGTGATTGTCGCTCAAACGACGTCACATCTCGTTCGAACGAGATGGAGTGTCGCCCGAACGACGTCTTAGTTCCGAACGAAAGGGTGTTTTGCCTGGACACGTCACCGCCTTAGATTTTAATATTTAAAGGGTGTCAGGCTACCAGATTTCGTGTAGAGAAACACTGGTTTTAAACTGAATACGATTTTGAGTGTTTTGGTTTATTCTCCAACATTTTTTAGGGTTCAAACTTTTGTTTTACAATTCACAAATCCCAATATCTTTTGTGTGAGTTATTTTGTGGAACCCAAAGCATACTTTGTTATAGTTCAACCTTTGTGGATAAGGCATCTCCATATCTAATCAGTGGATACCGAGCGTAGTTATTCTACATGTGGACGAGCCGAAGATGACGAACCGACACCTGGAGGGTATTTCACTGTCTATCATAGCTTTGAAGGTTTGACGAAGACACCATGCATTACACTTGTGGGCGATTATCAGATTGTATGTAAGTCAATGGTCTTGTAAGCTTTTCAAAGTGTCAAAAAAGTTTTTTACTCAAGGGTTTTTTTCCTGAATTTTGTTGTCTTTGTTTTACATGCATGGTTTGAATGATCGATGACAGTTAGATGCATGTTTAGGGGATGATCTAAAATTGAATTTAGTTTGATCAAAGTTAGACACCTAATTAAATAAGTGTTCAAATAAATAATTTAATTGGTATCACACAACACTCATTTCAGGACTAGACTCTATTTTTACATGGGTGTTATTATTGTTTACTTGTGTACGTATGCACCTACCTGTATGTTCCCTTTTTATTCTATTAATTTTTATACAAATCTACCTCATGTATATATCACTTCTCACTCATGTTTCACTTCACACACCTATAAATACCCTCCATGTACACTTCACACTGCCTACACTTGTATGTAAGATCACTTATACCCACATGCTTCACACACCACTTCGAATATCCATGCTTAGGTTTCACAAGCACACACCTTTACTTATCACACTTGTATATATCCATGCTCACTTGCACATATCACACACCACTTGTAGTTGATCCATGCTTAGGCTAACTACCATACACTCACTTGCATATACTCCCACGTCACATACTTACTCACATACATTAATGCATAGTATAGTTTCCATGCTAGATATACTTGTACATTTTTCCCCATTAGTATAGTGGTGCTTTTATTCATCATGCCAAATAAAATACACTCTTTCCATAATATACCAATTAAAAACGATGCATTTCGCACAATACAACACCAAGAGCAATACAATATTGACCAAAATTTTGTCCCGTACTGGGGGGTCACTTTGTGATAAGCACTAGATTTGTGGGTCGTAGTTAGCCTAAGCAATATGACTACCACATTACTGAACTCACGATGGGAGGTATATAGCAGGGAACTCATTCACTTACGTAAAGTATATTGAATTTTCTCTCACACGTATTGTCCCCACAAGGTATATAGTGAGGCAATTCACATACACTCAGGTATATCAATGACTTGTCCACACGTACCGATTGCCCTCAAAATTAAGAAGTATATCGTGGAAGTCATGCCAAAGGAGGGAACCCTAACACTAAACCAACAAACTGCATAAACCTCATATAGGCGTCGAACCTAGGGTACTCATATTTAGTTTACCGATTGTTACACGAAACTCTATCGAAATGTCGGGTCAGCACGCCACCCAAATTTTCGTGCTATTTTTTCATTTTTCAAAACAGGATCCTGTCCATTAGCCTGGAAACAAGTCAAACCATTTCTTACATATTTTTCAAACCCAATTTTCTTAGGCTTGGGTCCCGTCCGACATTTTTCACATTTAGGTAAACCTAATACAAGTGAAGCCATAATAATAATAATAATAATAATAATAATAATAATAATAATAATAATAATAATAATAATAATAATAATAATAATAATAATAATAATAATAATAATAATAATAATAATAATAATAATAATAATAATAATAATAATAATAGTGAGATTCTTCTCTTATTTTTTTCCCTCCTTTTTTCTTAAAAACCAAAATGCCAAAAATATTTTTCCTCCTTTTATCAAAACTAAGCAAAATATTTTTCCTCCTTTTATCAAAAGTATCAAAAACATTTTTCCTTTTTTTACCAAAAAATAATCCTTTCTTCGCTCTTTCAAAAATAAATCGAACCATTTTTCCTTCTCAGGTCGATCGCATACCTAATTCTTGGCTTGGCTCCCTATTGGCTTCAGTCTCTTGTGAAACCGCCCTGAAGCTCCGCCAGTTCGTCTGCTACTTCATCCGAGTTCGGAATCAACCTTCACCAGCTCTTCATGGAAAATGTTGACCAAACACTGAGCGTACAGCCTGTTCTGATGGCAGTCTTAATCCAACTCAGTGCCAAGATTGACAACCTTCAAATCGAGCTCCATGAGATGCTGTGAAACTTGGCCCAGATTCTCGAAGAACTCGAGTTTCTCTTTTCTCATGCCATGGGTCCACCCGCTCCTGAGCCTGACTCGGTCCATGAAGAATATCAACATGCTCCGTGTTCCCCGCCAGCCAATAGGTTGCCTCTAGCTAATCTCCCTATGTCGAACCCTTCCCATCTAGGGGTTAACTTTCCAGTGCCTATTGATCCCAAGGAGGAATAACTGAACAAGCTCAAAGAAGACCTCAAACTGTTGTCTTAGAAATTTGACCAAGTTAGAATATTCGAGAACTACATAGACTACACCCATATGTCTCCCTATCCTAAAGCAAGATTTTCGGAGAAGTTTAAGATGTCAACCATTGAGAAGTTCGGGGGCAGCGGGCTCCTAATTATTCACCTTCACCGTTATCATTGAGCCATAACCCTTGTTGGCGCCTCTGAAGAGATAATGGCCCTGATATTTAAATAGACTTTGGAATAAAGTTCCCTCAGATGGTTCCTATGAAAAACGCATTACTAAAGCCGTTTATTGAAAATAAACTATTTAAGTAACTCCGAGTTATTTTTTGAAGAAACTCTTTTCTTAAATAAAAAAGGATGAACCACAAGAAGTGTTTAATAAAACAGTATGTACGAGAGCTTTTTCAAGATTTGGGTAACAAGTTTTAAAAGATAGTTTAAACAAGTTTTAAACACAACACAACCAAGACTGAGATGAGAAAATGTAGAAAGATTATGTTCACAATTTTTTACGTGGTAAAACCTCACCAATTGAGGAAACATCCACGACTCCCTCTACGGAGTAAAATGAAAAATTCACTAAAACAAATTTATGAGTTACAAACTATATAACTAACATGCAAACAACTCAAACCTATATAAGTTTAGGAATGTACCCTCTGGTGTCCTTATAACTTCTCTGCAGTTCTGATTGTAGATGTAGTTCTCTCAGTTTGTCAACTTCTGATTTGTTCCAGCACTTTACGTCGACTTATGATCACAAGATCTTATTACCAACAATTTTCGTGTTGTAGGGTGTAAGTGTTTGTGGAGGTGATTTCTAACACATGCATGCACACACACACACTTATTAAGTACAAACAGTCCTTACAAATTACAGTTACACTATATGCTGTGATCTTTTCTTTTCTTTCTTCTTACAAAACTTAGAACTTATTTGACCTTTCAATTAAACCCAGAATCCACGGATACCTTGCTAGGAAGACATACAAGGTCTTAATCAATCTCAAAATTTAGAGAAACTTTTCGAGATTGAAAACCTCCAAGTGAGATTCCAAACTAGGTCAAAAGTTTAGTTTTACAAGAACAAGAAATAAAAAGCATTTATTGTTGATTTCAAAGTCAGAAAACGTTTTAGAGAAAATAATCAAAA
Organism: Sambucus nigra; assembly: GCA_949130495.1. Lineage (NCBI taxonomy): Eukaryota > Viridiplantae > Streptophyta > Magnoliopsida > Dipsacales > Adoxaceae > Sambucus > Sambucus nigra. The sequence continues at coordinate 482,612,810 of OX422218.1, forward strand.
ATATATTTCTCAAGATGAGAAATAAAGAACAAACTAAGTGTAATGTAACATGAATAACTCAGATATGAGATTTCTATGAAATCAGAAACTAGATCTAAGTAAAAGTCTAAGTTGGAAACAAGATCTCACGAACACAAGGTTACAGCAACAAAAATAACTCAACTCAAACTCTCAAACACTCAAGAACACTCAGGGTAGTGTTTCTGGGTATGGTGTTTGGGTTAGGTTTGAAGAGGATTTAGATGAATGAAGTTAGGGTTTCTAACTCTCTCTCTTCTCTCTCGGTTTTTCTCTCTTCTCTCTTAATTTCTCAAAGGAAATGAAATGGCAAACGTCTTCGAAGTCTGAGGGAAGGGTCCTTTTTATAGGGGGAGGAGAAGGTTCGAGATATCTGATCAAAACCAAGGGCTGAGATCGAGTCAATTTAAATTGACTTGAATCTAAGGGCTCACACAAGGCGGTGCTTAAACGAACGCTGATTGGCTTAAAAAGTTACACGGGGATCCATCAAGGCAACATGCAGACCATTGATAAGAAATGATCCAAGGGCTGATAACACACGCGTCTATTGTCTCAGTAAAGAAACACACCTCCAACCAATCAGAGGCAGACAGGTGTTGGCCAGTTAAGGGATATAAAACACGCGTCCAAACTAATTACAAAGAATACCCTGAAGTCTCTGGCGCTTTTGAATTCTACCCAAGGTAACATTAGGCCATAATATACAACAAATGATATTAAGAGATTGACCCCAAAACTTTTTAAATCAAGTTTTAATTATTAAAACATGTTTAAAAATTGTTTTAAAAAATCACAAAAAATTATTAAAAATCAAACTTAGGGATATAAACACACTCTACACATGTACACACATTATAATGCAATATGACATGCACGAATTGAATTCTAAGTGTATGAGTGTTGGCAATAGTCTCTTGATCATTACAAGAAAGAGAGATGAATAGGCAATCCAACTTCTGAGGCTCTTTGGTTTCTAGGATGGACACAATTTTGTCACAATTTCCAAACTAGATGAGCACTTATACAATATAGACTCAAGTGAGTCAAAAGTATAAGGGCTTCAATCTCCCCCTTTGGAAATATGAGACAAAATCTCCTTTGAGTCAACTAGGACTCGTAGGGCAACAAAAATAAGAAAAATTTAGTCCTATCAAAGTTCTATCTACCCAAAACTTAGAAATCAAAAAGTACACAACTCAACTATTTACAATTTAATACCCTAAAGCATCAGTTGAGAATGACTGTTCAAAAAAAATACCTGCAATGAATCACTAAGATCAAGCTGCTTAGTATATGTAAAAGATTAGAAGACTCAAATTTTTCCCCCATTTTGTCTCAAATGGACAAAGGAAAAAACTTGGACAACAGCAAAGGTATTTACTCAGCACAAACCATACCAATAGATTTTCGTAATGAAATGAATCTACTATAATCTAGAGGTTTGGTAAACATATCTGCGAGTTGTAGATCAGTAGGAAGATAATTGATTTCTAATTCCTTAGATTCAACTAATTCGCATATAAAATGATATCGTATTTTTATATGCTTTGTTCGCGAGTGTTGAACAGGGTTTTTAGAAATATTAATCGCACTTTGATTATCACAATAGAGATGCAATTGGTTTTCTTGAATACCATAATCACTTAGCATTTGTTTAAGCCACAATAATTGAGCACAACAGCTACCAGCGGCTATGTATTCAGATTCAGCAGTCGAGAGTGATGTGCAGTTTTGTTTTTTACTACTCCATCCTACCAAGTTATTACCAATATAATAACATGCTCCAGAAGTGCTTTTACTATCATCAGTGTACCCAATAATAGTGCTTGGTGTGTCATTAGTGTACCAAAGTCCTAAATTCAGAGTGTCTTTAACATATTTAATTATACGTTTAACAGAATTCAAATGGCTCTCTTTAGGGTTATTTTGATAACGAGCACATACACACACAGCATACATGATATCAGGACGCGAGGCAGTAAGATAGAGTAGTGTGCCAATCATACTATGATATAGAGTAGGATCTACAGATTTTCCATTTTCATCTTTTGATAATTTTACCGTAGTACTCATAGGTGTGTTAGCATCTTTAGCACTCTCGAGGCCGAATTTCTTAACAATCTCTAAAGCGTACTTAGATTGCTAAACAAATAATCCTTCTGGATTTTGTTTGACTTGGAGACCTAGGAAGAACTGCAACTCCCCCATAAGGGACATCTGAAATTCATTACACATAATTTCAGAAAAGGATTTTACTTCTGAGGTAGAAGTTGATCCAAATATAATATCGTCTACATATACTTGAGCAATAGTAATGTGTTTGTCAAAAAGTTTGACAAATAGAGTTTGGTCATTTCCACCTCTTTTGAAACCTTTATCCAAAAGAAAACTGGAGAGACGCTCATACCAAGCTCTAGGAGCTTGTTTAAGACCATATAAAGCCTTTTTAAGACGAAATACATGATTTGGATATTTAGGGTCAATAAACCCTTTAGGTTGTTCTACATAGGTTTCCTCGGCCAGTATTCCATTAAGGAACGCAGATTTGACATCCATTTGATATAATGTAAAACGCATGTGACAAGCTATAGCGAAAAGCAGACGAACTGATTCTAAACGAGTAACAGGGGCAAAGGTCTCGTTAAAATCAATTCCCTCTATTTGGGAGTATCCTTGAGCAACTAATCTAGCTTTATTTCTAATTATTATCCCATTTTCATCAGTTTTATTTTTGAAAATTCAACGAGTACCAACAACCTTTTTGTGATCAGGACGTGGAACAAGATACCATACATCATGAATGACAAATTGTAAAAGTTCATCCTGCATAGCAGAAATCCAATGAGAGTCATTCAATGCCTCATTTACATTCTTTGGTTCCACAAGGGAAATAAAACATGCATAATGTGCATAATTTCTAAGTTGGGATCTTGTACGCACTGGCTCACTAAGGTTGCCAACTATGTTGTTTATGGGATGATCTTTAGAAACCCAGTTAGGTACTTCAGGTGTCTCAATAGGTAATGAATTATCTATTTCAGAAGGGTCATTTTCTAAAATATTTGAAGACTCTTCTTCAATAGGTAATTCAACAGTCTTGCTTTCTATAGTAGTGTCACTAACAATTACATTTATGGATTCCATCATGGTTTTAGTGCGAAGATTATACACTCGAAAAGCTCTACTGTTAGGCGAGTATCCTAGAAATATGGCTTTATCTCCCCGGCTCTCAAATTTAGATAAGTGTTCCCTATCTTTGCATACATAACAAGTACTGCCAAAGGTTCTAAGATATTTGAGATTAGGCTTTTTATTGTACCAAAGTTCATAAGGGGTTTGTTTGGAATTCTTTCTAAGATAGACCCTATTAATGATGTGACACGCAGTACGAATAAATTCTACCCAAAAATATTTAGGTAAATTCTTAGCATGTAACATGACACGTGCCATCTCTTGCAAGGTACGATTCTTTCTCTCGGCGATTCCATTTTGTTGAGGAATCTTAGGAGCACTGAACTCGTGTTTGTAACCATTATAGTTGTTGATACCAAAATTAATATGCTGATGTGGATGAATCATACGAAGACACTTGTCAATCTACATGGTGCAATAACGACGAGGAAGTTCATTTCCCGACCAACTCATGATTCTCTCCGAGCAACGAGGATACACCGAGGTACTCTAGCGCTCCGAGGAACTCCTGAGCAACGAGCAACTATGGCGGTCCGAGCTGCATCTCGGTCGTATCATTAATTGACAGATAATCAACAGTTCAAATATTCATTGAATGTTCATCATCTTGACGCACACGCTGCATTAAATGTATTACCCTTTCATATGTATATCATTTAATGTATCAACCCATTCATGTACAGCCTAAGGGCTATAAATACCTGGTATCACCCTCATTCAAGGGGACCGGAATTTCTTGAGAGAACTTGTATTCAAGAATTCTGCAAACACTCAGCAATAACATAACAGTGGACGTAGGCTTTATTCCTAGCCGAACCACTTTAAAAATCTCTGTCTTATTTATTTATCTGTGATTGAATAATTAGAGCGATCTAGTTTTTTACATCAACAGATTGGCGCCGTCTGTGGAAAACGACTGCTACTATCGTTTTTCATAAAAATCATTTATCATCAATGGCGGATAATCCAGAATCTAGCAATCGAAACGCTGGAAATGCTGGAAATCCTCCAAATCCCTCTGCACCGCCAGATCTAGCCAAAATTATGACGAATCTGGCTCAAGGACAAACCGCCATGCAAGACACAATGAGGCAACTCTTACAAACCCTTCATGGTGGTGCACCTGCACGTTCAGGACAGCAAAGTGGTCAGAGGCAAACTTATTTACTTTCTTCAAGATCCAGGCGTACTGAGTCACGTCGCAATGAGGAGTCTGATGATTTCTCTTATCAACCTGGGCGAACTTCGTCAATGAGGGCGACAGATACTGATCAACATATCACCCTCTCTCCAGAAAGACCCAGTGCTTTAGAAAGACTGAGTAGGGCGTCTCCTTTCAGTCGATTAGGCCCTAGGAGGAATAGGAGTACGCCTAAGACCATATCAAGGAGTTTTCGACAACCATCAGATCTAAGAGAAGGATCAACACAGTCACGACCAGTCATTCGTCAAGATAGATCTCAAGAAGCTACCTCAGAACGATCGATTGCTCGAACCAATAGGCCCGAGGAAGGAAATGAAGCGTGGAAAGGATCTCTCCAACGGTTGGAGGATAAATTGGGAGAAATGGCTAAAGCAAAGAACCCCCTACAACGAACTTTTGTTCGAGGAACACCTTTTGTACAGGCCATTGTGGATTTTCCTACACCATCGAAATTTAAAGCACCTGTGGTAACTCCCAAATATGATGGAAAGACAGATCCTGTTCTTCACATAGAACAGTATCAAGCTGCTGCTGACATTTATGTTGTTCCCGACGAGATGAGATGTAGGGCCTTCTCAGGAACTCTTACTGGATCTGCCCAGATATGGTACAACAATCTTCCTCGGGGTAAGATTTCAACTTTTATTCAATTAGCCGAGTTGTTCATTGGCAATTTTTGTTTTGGGGCGAAGCTGGTAAAGCGAGTAGCACACTTGCTAAGTGTTAGATAAAAATCAGGTGAAAGTACTAGAGATTATATAACTCGTTTTAATAACGAGAAGTTGGAAGTCATAGATTACGAAGAAAAGACAGCAATCACTGCTTTGATGAGTGGTTTGTTGCCTAACAAGCTGTACTACACCTTGGCCAAAGATCCACCTAAAACTATATCCGAATTGATGGCGAAAGCGGCCAAAATTATGAATGCCGAGGAGGCTATGGCTGCGAAGAAGAATATGGATAAAGAAATTAAAGTGGAGGTCGACAAGTCTAAGAAGAAAGATCAGAAAGGTAATGGTGGTGACAAGCACTCCAAGAATAATAGGACGTCATGGGAAGTCCTAAAGAAGTACGATAATTATACTCCATTGAAAATGGGTATTAATCATGTTTTGGAAGAAATCAAGAATAGCGAGGAAATCAAGTGGCCAAATAAACTGAGGACAAATCCTGATCTGAGGAATAAGGCCAAATACTGCGAGTTTCACAAAGATCATGGCCATACGACCAAAAATTGCATAGCCCTTCAAAACGAGATTGAAACGCTCATCCGAAGAGGAAAATTATCAAAATATGTAGATCGCAGGGGTGAGAGGAAGAATGATGATAGAACTAGAGAGAGATCTAAATCTCCTCGTCGTGTAGAGGAGAAAAAGAGGAGGGACCATGAAGATGATCCAGATGATGACCCCGATCTTCCCAAGAAGCCAAAGCAGCCTGAACGAGAGGTATTTTCCATACTTTTTGGGTCATTCGATTGTAATGTTATTACAGGAGGAGATGCAAGAGGAGGAGACCTTACTGCAGAAAGAAAAGCTTACCTCAGAGAGGCTCAAGCTTGTTCATATATTCAGCGAATAAATCTGGCCGAGGAGGATCGTCCGAGGAAGGTAAACAAAGAGAAGCTAGTCATTGGTTTTTCAAAAAACGACCTGGGAGGTGTTCTTTACCCTCATGACGATCCTTTAGTGATCAAAATGAGGATGAAAGATGTGGTCATTTCAAGGGTGTTGGTAGACAACGGTAGTTCGGCAGACATCATGTACTATTCATGCTTTGATAGCTTGAATTTGAAATTATCTCAATTGGAACCTTATCACAGACCCCTTCTGGGTTTTGCTGGAGAGAAAGTTTTTCCACTTGGGACGATCAAGTTGGATATACTCATTGGAACTTGGCCTGCTTGTCGAACAGAAAGAATACGCTTCTTTGTGATGGATAAGAATGTGCAGTCAGCCTACAACATCATCATGGGAAGAGTTGGATTGAAGAAGTTCGAAGCAGTTCCATCTACAGTACATCAGTGTTTGAAATTCCCAACAAATTTTGGAGTCGGAATTGTGAAAGGTGATCAAAAAGTAGCTTGGGAATGCTATTATTCGTCTGCCGAGCAAGAAGAACTTGAAGAATCAAGGAAAAAGACTACTACTTACCAAGTGGAGGAAGGTACAGAAATTGAAACTCTTGACCCTAGGGATGAATCTCAACTTGTAAAAGGACAGGTGGTGGAATCTACAGAAAATGTTATTCTGGACGACGAGCATCCTGAACGAATAACCCAGATAGGATCATCGTTGGATGTTTCAATAAAATAGGATTTGATAACTTTCTTGAGAAACAGGAAGAATACTTTTGCTTGGAGTCATGAAGACATGCCAGGAATAGATCCAAACTTCTTATGTCATGAGCTCAATGTGAATAAGGAGATCAAGCCTGTGAAGCAGAGAAGAAGAGTGTTTAGTCCCGAGAAGAACCAGGCCATACAAGAGGAGGTTGAGAAGCTCCAGAAAGCCCAAGTCATTGAGGATGTGAAATATCCAGATTAGTTGGCAAATGTGGTGATGGTAAAAAAGAAGAACAATAAGTGGAGAATGTGTGTTGATTTCACTGATCTTAACAAGGCATGCCCAAAAGATCATTTTCCATTGCCCAGAATCGACCAGCTGGTAGATGCTACCTCGGGACATGATCTGCTCAGCTTCATGGATGCATATTCTGGCTACAATCAGATTAAAATGAAACCTGAAGACAGGGAAAGTACTTCTTTTATTACCCCAAGGGGAACTTATTGTTATAATGTTATGCCTTTTGGTTTAAAAAATGCAGGTGCAACATATCAGCGGCTGATGAACAAGGTTTTTGCCGAACAAATCAGTTGCAACATGGAAGTGTATGTCGATGACATGCTCACCAAAAGCAAGAGAGCTACTGATCATCTAGTTGACTTATGTCAGACCTTTGATCAACTGGATAAATACCAAATAAAGCTCAACCCGAAGAAATGTACCTTTGGAGTACGAGAAGGAATGTTCCTCGGATACATCGTCAACCAACGAGGTATTGAGGCAAATCCAGAAAAGATCAAAGCTCTTTTAAGGCTGCGATCCCCAACGACGAGGAAAGAAGTACAGAGTCTTACAGGACAAGTTGCAGCGCTCAACAGATTTGTATCCCGAGCAACTGATAAATGCCTCCCATTCTTCAAAACACTGCGAAAAAGTTTTGAGTGGACTGATGAATGTGAGAAGGCCTTTCAAGATTTGAAGAAGTATTTGGGAGCCCCACCATTGTTGTCTAGGCCAATAACAGGAGAAAAGTTATACTTGTATCTGGCAGTATCAGAGAATGTAGTCAGCTCGGCATTGATCAGATTGGAGAATGGAGTCCAGAAGCCAATTTATTACACAAGTAAGGCTTTCCGAGGTGCCGAAATCAGATACCCAAGGCTAGAAAAATTGGCATTGACATTAATTGAGGCAAGTAGAAGAATGAGGCCATATTTCCAGGCCCATACCATCATAGTGTATACCGACATGCCATTAAGGCAAGCTCTTCACAAGCCAGAAAAATCAGGAAGATTGATGTATTGGGCAATAGAACTCGGTGAATATGATATTGTGTATGAACCCAGATCATCATTAAAGGGGCAAGATGTAGCAGATTTTATAGCAGAGTTCACGTACCCTGATACCCCCGAGGAACAAAAGGTACTTGCTGACCTACCTGTGGACGATACAGGATCAACAGACACAGGTCCAGACCAACTAAGGTTGGTAAAAGGACTTGTGGATGTAGAAAAATCATCATATCCAAACCCAGACCAACTCCGGTTGGTAAAAGGGAGCGAACAGATGACCGACGAGGAACGAAAGATACCAGGGGTGATGAAAGAAAACAGCAGATATTTTATCGAGGAGCTCTGATAGATAAGAAATTTGAAGATGAGTTACCTACATGGAGATTATATGTAGATGGATCATCTTGTACAGCTGGTTGTGGAGCAGGGATTATTTTAAACACCCCAGATGATATTGACATGGAATATGCCTTGCGATTCCAATTCAAAGCTTCCAATAATGAAGCTGAGTATGAGGCAATGATAGCAGGTTTTCATTTGGCGAAAGTTATGGAAGCACGGCAAGTAATTGTTTTCAGTGATTCTCAATTAATTGTGAAACAGATGATGGGAATATATGCAGTTAAGGGAGAATTAATGGTGAAATACCATGCAAAAGTGATGGAGTTATTGTGAGAATTTGATGCTATTCAATTGGTGAGAATACCGAGGATGGAGAATGCTAGAGCAGACGCATTGGCCCGATTAGCGTCAGCTACGCGCACCGAGCTGCGAAGGACAATACCAATTGAAGTACTGAAAAGTCGGAGCATAGATGAAGACTTAACGATGAATGTCATTGCCCTTGATTTAGGACCATCTTGGATGGATCCCATCAGAGTATATATTGAAGAGGGAGAATTGCCAGAGGATAAGCTTGCTGCCAAGAAATTGAAGTATAAAGCTGCTCGGTATGTATTAACTAATGGTATTTTATATCGACGAGGAATTATAGCAGGTTTGCAGAGATGTGTACATCCCTCCGAAGTGAAAGAATTGATTGAAGAGATCCATGAAGGATCTTGTGGAGCTCATGTAGCAGGTCGAACACTTTTGCAAAGGGTGATGACACAGGGATACTACTGGCCGACGATGAGGGCTGATTGTATAACCTATGCCAAGAAGTGTGACAAGTGTCAACGCTTTTCCTCCATCCGAAGAACTCCACAAGCATTGTTGACACCCATAACTTCACCTTGGCCATTTGCCATGTGGGGGATTGATTTAGTTGGACCATTGCCGACGACCCGAGGAAGGTTCAAGTACCTCGTCGTGGCAGTGGATTATTTTACTAAGTGGGTGGAAGCTGAACCACTAATTGATATGACGTACGAGAAGGTATATCAGTTCATTTGGAAGAACATCATTTGTCGATATGGTCTCCCCCATGCTTTCATCATAGACCATGGAACACAATTCGATAACGAAGAATTTGCTGCCTATTGTCATCAGTCGAACATTTTGAAGTTTCATTCAGCACCAGGCCATCCCCAAAGCAATGGACAGACTGAGGTGACGAACAGAACATTACTAAATGGTTTGAAGAAGAGGTTAAGTGAAGCTAAAGCAAATTGGATTAATGAGCTCCAATCAGTACTATGGGCTTACCGAACAACTCCCTGAGCAGAAACTGGAGAATCACCATATATGCTAGCATTTGGAAGTGAGGCTGTGATACCTGCCGAGTTGGGTCTCCCAACGCATAGAGTGCTGAATTTCAATTCCCCAGTCAGCGATTTGATGCGAAGACTGGATTTGGATATGCTCGAGGAGGTTAGAGAAGAGGCAGCCATTAGGAATGCTGCTTACCAACAACGTACAGCTCTGTTCTACAACAAAAAGGGTGAAGAAATGTGACTTAAAAGAAGGGGATTATGTGCTAAAGAAAGTCATTCAGAAGCATAATAAGCTGGAAGCAAACTGGCATGGACCTTACCGAGTTACAGAAGTTGTTCGACCAAGAACTTACAGAATAGCCACTCTAGAGGGGGAGGAATTTAAGAATGCATGGAATGCTGAACACCTGCGCAAGTATTATCAGTAATGTAAAATGTAAAGCATTTCCTTCATTATGAATAAAACGAGGATGTTTCACTATTTCCTTTCTGTTGAAAGATTTTCGAGGAATACTAGTGTAATACACTATGCTTAAAAAATACTCCTTTGGTTAGGAGGCGACACTAGCGTGATCAACTACGGTTGGTAAGATAACTAGTGGACAGTTCGAAAGAACCAAAAATACTCCTTTGGTTAGGAGGCGACACTAGCGTGATCAACTACGGTTGGTAAGATAACTAGTGGACAGTTCGAAAGAACCAAAAAATACTCCTTTGGTTAGGAGGCGACACTAGCGTGATCAACTGCGGTTGGTAAGATAACTAGTGGACAGTTCGAAAGAACCAAAAATACTCCTTTGGTTAGGAGGCGACACTAGCGTGATCAACTACGGTTGAAAAGATAACTAGTGGACAGTTCGAAAGAACCAAAAAAAATACTCCTTTGATTGGATTTGAAAAAATATAATACTCCTTTGATTGGATTTGAAAAATATACTCTCACATTCCAACTTATGTTGGACGGGAGGTAATATTATTGAAAAAGTTCTTCAGAGAACAAAACATTCAAAAATGAACCAAGTATGGCTAGTCGGGGATAAAATCCCATCAACTGTAGTTGGTCGACAAACATTATTTAACCACCCTGGTTGGTTGGAAACATTTTGAACATTTTGTACTCATTACTTTATTATTAAGTGATTGAGCAACATTGATATTTGTAAGTTTGATTACTAAGCACATATATTGTTATCTTTTTAACAGATACGTATACACAAATGTAAGAATGTTTGATAAACATAAGACAATCGCAATACAAATTTGCAAACAGAAAGTGAAATTCTTTCATTAAATTCAAAATAAATTACAGGTTACATGAATGTACTAATTATTACATTGATATTCCTATTCTATTGGTTTCTTGCCCTTTGCTTTAGAAACAGGTTCCTCGCCGGCAGGAGGGTCTTCTAAGCAAAGGGGAGAATTGATGAAATTAATATCTCTGAGCATTCTGACGTTCATCACAGAAGGTGTATCCAAGAGATGCTCGAGGCGAGATAATTCAGTCTGAGAATGAAGACTATAGTCGCCGAGATATTTTGAAATTAAACTCCGAGGAATAGAACGAGCTGGGATCCAGGCCATGTCCAATTTGAAAGGTGGCACAGGCAAATCTAATAACCCTGGAGCATGATAATCCCATAAATAATGCCCTTGCTCCAATTTTAACACACCCAGTGCGTTCAACCACCCCTGCTTATAACCTTCATTGTTGGCATGTTCAATACGAGCATCCAAATGAACAAGGGCTTCATTGTATCCTGCCATCCAGAATTCCCTGGGTTGCTTATGAAATTGGAAGGTTAATCTATCTAATTGTTCGAGAAGGTTTTTGGCAAAAAGATCTTTAGTATGAAGAGCAGACTTTGTTGCAGTAAGTTGATCTTCCAAGGCTAGATTTTTCTTGGACAATTCAGATAAAGCCCGATCTTTGGCGTTTAATTGAAATGCTTGAGTTTCCAAAGTAGACTGGGTACGATATTCTTCAACATTGCGGCTAAGAACTCTTGATCGGCTCCGAGCAGCTACTGGAGAACCTTGCTCCTCGGCAACATTTTGAACAGCTCTTCCTCGCCCCCGAGAACCTCTTCCTCGTCCTCGAACAGTAGCAAAAACGCCAGATCTTCTTAAGGTATCCAGTTCTTGCCTTAATTTGGCATTTTCAACCTCTAAGAACGAGAAACCTTCATCAGTAACAGGTACTAAAGCAGTGGAAGATGATGCTGCAGATTCATATTGTGCCAATTTTTTCTGCAAATTATTATTCTCTTGTTCCAGCAACTCAGCAATCTGCCTGCAGGCCTCAACCTCACCTCTTAGAGTTCTTTCCCTAACATCATATCCAGCGAGGATCTTTTTATGGCCTGTTTCATAAGAAAGCTGCTGATATCTATTTTCATACTCCTTGTGCAGCAAAGCCATTGATGCATTGTGTTGATTTTGAAGATCCTCTATGGAACCATGAAGTTCCTCGATCAATTCGTAGTATGCCACATTATTGGCCACATATCTATCAAGTAGATCCTTCAAGTACCCGTAAGCCTCAACTGCTTGCTCTGAGGCATCTTGGCCAAGGATGTCGACAATCTCTGATACACTCAGGTCTGTATGACCAGCTTTATAATATCCATTGCATTGTTGCATCAACTCGGTATCAGGGGCAGATATCAATTCCATTCTGGCCAAAAACTAATAAAGAAGAGAAAGCAGGAGTTAATAAATAAAAGCAGACAGAGTATCAACAATGAAGAGGAACGAAGATGTATTTTATTAGATCATCAAAAGATTACATTGTTCGATTACAAGTAATGAAAGATAGAAATGATACCGAACAACTTCACACCTTTTCCTTGTCTCCCAAGACTTTCTCGGGAGGCTGGGACGAGGAGCTTGGTTGCTCGGTAGTAACTGCGGCTTGATCAGCAGGAATCTTCTCAGGAGGAGGAGGCATGGCAGAAATGTCCTCGGTGGCAGAGGGATGAAAGGCAGAGACTTGATCACCTATGGCCATAGAAGATTCATCAGAGACAGGCTCATCTTCTTCTTCTTCCACAATTGGTGGAGGAGGACCAGGGAGGTGTAGTTGGAATAGCTCAGAATCGTCCTTAATCTTCAATTCCTGCAGAGCAGCTACCCAGCCATCGTGGAAGTATTTCAACTTCCCATATTGAACTTGGGATGTCATCACAGCAATCCCCTTATCCCATCGTTTATCCCAGCCAGCACTGAAGGATTTTTTGACTGCGACCTTTCTTCTCAGTTTCTCCGAGGAGAGCTTCACGTCCAATTCTTCTTTTTATTTTTAATATCTCGCAGGGCGGACAATTCTTCCTCTGCCTTCTTCAGTTTATCCTCAAGCTCTCCAAAATTCTTGAGCTTGTCGTCATATTTTTTATGCTCAACCTCCAAACGTTTTACTTTATTCTCCAAACCTTTGGAGATCTCAGCCAACTTCACTTTCTCGGCTTCAACTATTGACAACTTTTTCTCCCAAGCAGTCTTGTCCTCATTGTACTGTTGGCGAGATTCCTTCAAAGATTAGGTCAAACCCAACAGAGCATCCTCTACACCAGACGAGGAACTAGAGGCTTTAATTACCTCGTCCTTCTTCACAATGTTATTAAAATAGTTCACCAGCTGAAAGAGGAGAAAAACAGTAAGTCAGTGCAAAAATACAAATACTCAGAAAAAGTAAGGAAATTCAGAATGTGAGAAATTTACCGAAGCAAGATGACGAGTAGCTAGGGATGTCAACATATCCCTAGAAATTTTTTCATCAATTCCTTGGACCTCGGGTATGATCCAAGTTTTCACCGAGCTCATTGCAGAGCTCGGAGGAATGATGGTGGGAACACCAACACCACCAGCTGGCAGTGTGGGGGCAGTTTCAGCCAAATTGACTGAGGATGATTTCCTCAATCTCTTCAATGGGACTTCAGCAACTTCAACCAAGGAAGAACTCTTGGTCGGAGAGATAGAAATTATCTCAACAGGAGCAACTTTGTTGCTCGGAGCCACTGGGGGCTTCTCGGTAGTTTTTGAAGGCACAACATCCACTTTCTTAGTCCCCTCTGGGACATCCATTCTGTTTTTCTTGGCCCCAGCAGCAGAAGTAGTGTCATCAAATAGAGAAGGAGGAGCTCTTTTCTTGCCCATTCTCTGACTTAAAGGAAGATGAGAATCTGAAGAAGAGTCCTCTGGAGTGGAAGCTGGTTCAACTGGGCGAGCAGTATAAGAGGTTGTATAACTCTTATACTGTAGCAAATATGATGCAGACCTGATGTGCTCGTCTGCAACGTTCTTATGCAAACCCCAGATAAGTTTCAGATGCTTGATATTAACCTCTGATTCTTTTGGAGTTTTTCTTTTGCTATCAACTGTAAATAAATACATAATAAGATATCAGTCATACATTTTGTCAAACATGATAAAAGCATAATTTCATAAGTAAAATAAAATATAAAATAAACCTATCCCATTGCCATATGGGGGGCATCTGGGACCGTTGTATACTCCATCTCCAACTAAAGGGGCATATTGCCAATTTTTAATAACCAACCCATGTTCAAAATAATCTCTATTTGAATCAGGGAGGTTAACTACAAGAGCTCTATTCAGAAACCTAGTTTTTAAGTAATAAATATTATCTAGAGTGGCCCACTTATAGCAGTACATAATTTCAGGGATCCCTATACGAGTCCCATGAGTTAGATTTAATTTGTACACCCCATTAATTATTCTCCATGAATTGGGGGCTATTTTTGCAGGGACAAGATCGAAATACTGACAAAACTCAAGACACAATGGGTTTGGTGGAAAAGAAAATCCACATTCAGCAACAAATAGACTGGGGAACCAATGTCCCTCAGCCAATCGAAAGTAATCTAAAGGCTCAGAAAGAACCTCTAGAGTTACCCACGAAGGAATGGAAAAATCAGAACGAAATTTCTCAATAGACTCCACAATATAAACCATACTGAATAAAAGAGAAGAAAGGAAGAAGATCTTACAGGAAGAAAGGAGGTATGTTGACAACGAACGAAAACAAGGATGAACGCACAAGAGAGAAGGAGAGAATAGAAAACTTGAATGCAAGAAATTGGGAAAAGAAGAAGACGGTATGGTTACCTAAGAAGTTTAAATACTTTGCCTTGGGAAGCGGCGAAGGAAATGATTACAAAACAGAAACTATTGAACTTCCGGCGGCTAAAAGGACAAAAAGGGCACTAAGATCGAAGCGCTCTCAAAAGTTCGAAAAAAGGCGGATTCTTCGAATTTGGAAATAAATTCAAATACGATGCTCCTAAAACCCAGGAAGATCAATTCAATATGGCCAAATACCGAGAAAGAATGTTTCATACTCCTCAAAGTTCGAAATATAAAACATTGGGGGCTTCTGTTGATACCAAAATTAATATGCTGATGTGGATGAATCATACGAAGACACTTGTCAATCTATGTGGTGCAATAACGACGAGGAAGTTCATTTCCCGACCAACTCATGATTCTCTCCGAGCAACGAGGATACACCGAGGTACTCTAGCGCTCCGAGGAACTCCTGAGCAACGAGCAACTATGGCGGTCCGAGCTGCATCTCGGTCGTATCATTAATTGCCAGATAATCAACAGTTCAAATATTCATTGAATGTTCATCATCTTGATGCACACGCTGCATTAAATGTATTACCCTTTCATATGTATATCATTTAATGTATCAACCCATTCATGTACAGCCTAAGGGCTATAAATACCTGGTATCACCCTCATTCAAGGGGACCAGAATTTCTTGAGAGAACTTGTATTCAAGAATTCTGTAAACACTCAGCAATAACATAACAGTGGACGTAGGCTTTATTCCTAGCCGAACCACTTTAAAAATCTCTGTCTTATTTATTTATCTGTGATTGAATAATTAGAGCGATCTAGTTTTTTACATCAACAATAGTCACAGTATTCTATAATGCCAGTGTCTTTGAGTTCACCACCTCTATCACTACGGATTCTATTTACTTGAGTGTCCTTTTCATTTTCAATCCTAAGAAGAATTTTTAGGAAGGTTTGAAAAGTGTCAGACTTTTGTTTTAAAAAGGCTACCCAAGCAAATCTGGTGAAGTCATCAACCATAACTAAGATATAACTGTGTCCACAAAGGCTAACAGTTTGGGAAGGACCTATTAGGTCCATATGTATGAGTTTTAAGGGATTAGAGGTGAGAATATCTTTGACTTTCTTATGAGGGGCCTTAACAATTTTACATTCTTGACAGGAACCACAAACAATATTATGAATGGGTTTAATTTTTGGAATTCCTCTTACTATGCCTTGAGTAGACAATTTACTAAGATTATCGTAATTTATGTGACCCATTCTGTTATGCCATATCTCATTGTCATCCATTATGGCAACATTACAAATTTCAGAATTGTTCTTGACAGTGTAGCAATTGTCAGGAGCTCTGAATCCAGTAATTATGCATTCACCTTTTTCATTTAAAATCTTACAATTGTTCTTTGAAAAGGTAACAGTATGGTCTGAGTCACAAAATTGCGAAATACTAAGTAAGTTGGCCTTTAGACCTTTAACTAGAAGAACATTTTTAAGAATAGGAAGCCCATCTTCTTGGAGAGTTCCTTTGCCTATGATTTGAGATGAAACTCCATCACCAAAAATGACTTTACCACCAGCAAAGCTGGTTTTGTTTAAAACTTTAGATTCATCTCCGGTCATGTGTTTAGAACATCCAGAGTCTAAATACCAACCATATGATGTGTGTTCGGCTTTTAAAGCAGTAACAACAATATTACACTTCATCTGAGGTAATAGATCATCTTTTCTAATCCAAATTGCTCTAATTTTCATCTTGCGCTTATTAGCTCTCAACTGATAAAATTTGCGAGCATTAGATTTTTGCTGAAAAATGTTTTGCTCATGATTTTGAATTTTGTGAAAGACTTGAGCATTTGGTTTAGGAAAGTGCTTAGGATTCCTTCTAGGAAATGTTCTTTTAGGTTTGGTCTTTCTCTTTCTATAGTTAGAGTTTTTATCTAGCTGTCTAGGAAGTATATAACTGTTTCGACTCCTCCTAGAATAGTTAAAGTTCTGGTAAGTACGAGGATTATAGATAGGTTTGATAAGTCTCCTAGAATAGCAACCATCGAAAGAGTGACCATATATGTCACAGTAGGAGCAATAAAGATTGCTCAAGATGGGGATCTCCTTAGGAAAGTCTCTAAACAGAGGTTTTGAAAAGTTTCCAGTCTGAACTTTATTCCTGGGTAGTACAGGTTTGAAGGTAGGTTCACTCTTTCTGATAAAAGGGCAGACGTATTTAGCCTTAGGTGAACTTTTATGCTTAGAGCAACTTGATTCCCCAATGTTGAAGTTTTGATGTTTTAAATCAAACTCAGTTTTTCGGGAATGAAAATCTGGGCATGTTGCAATAGGTCTTTTGCCTCCTGACACAAACTTGATAGGTTCAAAAGGTTTTGTCTGTGTTTTCAAATTGGGACAAAATTCTATACCAATTCGATCATCAGAATTGGTTTTAGATTCAGCAACAAATTCATCAAAACAGTTAGAATTATTTTCAAATTTTGTAAATTTTTTGAAAACAGTTGTTGTCTTTTCTTTTATTTGTTTCAATTCTAACAATGTCCCTTTGTATTTTTTCTCCAGAATTTCATTTGTTTCAGTCAAATTTTTCATTTTTTCATCAAAAACTTTAATTTCACTTTCATGAGTTAAACATTGGGTAGTGTACTCTTCAGCATTCAGTTTGACCATCAGGCTTAGATCTTCCAATTTCTTGGTAAGATCTTTAACAGTCTTTTCTAGTCTAGCGCTTTTCTTGAGAGTCTTAGTGTAAAGTGTGTGAATGTCTGGGAGGTCTTCACTGTCCGAGTCACTAAGTTTGGTGTGTGAAGTGACCCCT
Organism: Sambucus nigra; assembly: GCA_949130495.1. Classification (NCBI taxonomy): domain Eukaryota; kingdom Viridiplantae; phylum Streptophyta; class Magnoliopsida; order Dipsacales; family Adoxaceae; genus Sambucus; species Sambucus nigra. The sequence continues at coordinate 482,630,389 of OX422218.1, forward strand.
AAGGCTTCATTCTTAGAACCCACACACCCATTAGCATCGTCATTATCGCATTCCCTTTGACTCACACACCCCGAGGTAGAACATGCAGCATTCTCAGTAATCAAAGCATCTAAACCAGTAATAACCACATTCGAAGTATCAGTCATAGAATTATTTGGTTCATCCTCATTAACAAACATAGGCATGTCATCATTATAAATAATCTTGGCAAAGAAGGCCATGCAAGGATCAAAAACATCTGATGACTCAGGTTCCTCATTTTCAGAGTCACTTGAATCATCCCATGTTTTGCAGATGTTAGCTCTAGTGTGTTTGTTTTGAGTGTTCAAATTAACTCTACAGTCTTGTGCAATGTTCCCCAGTTTACCACATCTATAGCATTTAGTCTTCTTAAGGTCTCTATTAGGTCTGATATGAGAGTCCTTGTGATTTTTGTCATTGATTTTGTCATGAGGTCTGTGACTAGAGGGAGTTGGATAATTTGACTTGCCTTGTTTATTTGCCACTTTGTTTCTAAACTTAATGATTTTCTTGAACTGTTTTGTCATTAAGGCAATCTGATTGTCCAAACTCTCTATATCGCAGTCCTCATCAGATTCATCATTGGAAGTATTAAACTCAGGCTTAATCAATTTAGAAGAGAAGCTTAGATTGGAGCTAGTCTGTTTCCTATGTGATTGGATTAATTGTTTCTTAAATTCCAGTTCCATTTCCACAGTTCTTAGTTTACTACTGAGTAATTCAGGAGTGAGATTTATATCACACATTTCCTCAATAGCATATCTTTTGTTATCAAACTTCTGTGGTAATGATCTTAGAATTTTAGATACAATTTCTTGTCTATCATAGGTTATCCCATTAGTATGCAGCTTGGTCACAATATCAGTCAGGTTCATATAGAAGTCATCAAATGATTCAGTCTCAGACATAATTAAAGAGTTATACTGCTGGATAAGCATTTGGGTTTTAGCAGCCTTAACTCTAGTGTCTCCTTCATGAGCAGTGACTAAGGTGTCCCAAGCTTCCTTAGAAGTGGTACAGGATGAGATTCTTTTGAACTCATGTTCATTTATAGACATAAATATAGCATTCTTTCCTTTGTTATCATTTCGAGAAACTTGTTTCTCTTCTTGAGTGAACTCACTTAAAGCTTTCTTAACTCTCTCATTACTTCCTTCATTGGCTGGTTTAGTAGGAAAATTATAACCATTTTCAACAATGTCCCAGACATCATCTCCCAAAGTTCCTTGAATGAAAGCAATCATCCTTACTTTCCAGTAAGCAAAATTGGTTCCATCAAAGATTGGAGGTCTGGTCAAGTTACCAAATCTTTCATTTTTCTAGTCCATATTTGATTTTCAGAAAACAATTTCAGAAACACAGGATCACTTTAAAAGCAGTTTTACCACGCTCTAATACCAATTGAAGAACGCGTTACTAAAGCCGTTTATTGAAAATAAACTATTTAAGTAACTCCGAGTTATTTTTTGAAGAAACACTTTTCTTAAATAAAAAAGGATTAACCACAAGAAGTGTTTAATAAAGCAGTATGTACTCTTTTTCAAGATTTGGTGTTAAAAGATAGTTTAAACAAGTTTTAAACACAGCACAACCAAGACTGAGATGAGAAAATGTAGAAAGATTCTGTTCATAATTTTTTACGTGGTAAAACCTCACCAATTGAGGAAACATCCACGACTCCCTCTACGGAGTAAAATGAAAAATACACTAAAACAAATTTATGAGTTACAAACTATATAACTAACATGCAAACAACTCAGACCTATATAAGTTTAGGAATTTACCCTCTGGTGTCCTTATAACTTCTCTGCAGTTCTGATTGTAGATGTAGTTCTCTCAGTTTGTCAACTTCTGATTTGTTCCAGCACTTTACGTCGACTTATGATCACAAGATCTTATTACCAACACTTTTCGTGTTGTAGGGTGTAAGTGTTTGTGGAGGTGCTTTCTAACACATGCATGCACATACACACACACTTATTAAGTACAAACAGTCCTAACAAATTACAGTTACACTATATGCTGTGATCTTTTCTTTTCTTTCTTCTTACAAAACTTAGAACTTATTTGACCTTTCAATTAAACCCAGAATCCACGGATACCTTGCTAGGAAGACAGACAAGGTCTTAATCAATCTCAAAATTTAGAGAAACTTTTCGAGATTGAAAACCTCCAAGTGAGATTCCAAACTAGGTCAAAAGTTTAGTTTTACAAGAACAAGAAACAAAAAGCATTTATTGTTTATTTCAAAGTCAGAAAACGTTTTAGAGAAAATAATCAACAATATATTTCTCAAGATGAGAAATAAAGAATAAACTAAGTGTAATGTAACATGAATAACTCAGATTTGAGATTTCTATGAAATCAGAAACTAGATCTAAGTAAAAGTCTAAGTTGAAAACAAGATCTCACGAACACAAGGTTACAGCAACAAAAATAACTCAACTCAAACTCTCAAACACTCAAGAACACTCAGGGTAGTGTTTCTGGGTATGGTGTTTGGGTTAGGTTTGAAGAGGATTTAGACGAATGAAGTTAGGGTTTCTAACTCTTTCTCTTCTCTCTCTGTTTTTCTCTCTTCTCTCTTAATTTCTCAAAGGAAATGAAATGGCAAAAGTCTTCGAAGTCTGAGGGAATGTACTTTTTATATTGGATTTTTGTTTTTGAAATTTTTTGAAAAAGTCAAAAATATTTTATTTTGATAAAATTTTTGAAAAATCCAAAAAGAGTTTTGTATTTTGTTTAGCACAATATATGAATTGACATTTAGGATGACCGAGTCACAATTTCATTTCATTTATCCATGTGACTATTTGATAGTGTTTTGAGACAATATGTTGTGTCATTCATGTTCTTTATAAAGTTTGGAGTCTTTGAGATGATATAGTGTTGCTATCTACAAGTCTGTCTCAATTTGTCCTTTATTGCACACATGCACGGATTTGTTTACATTTTGTGTTTGTCTATCACATGTTGGTTGAGTGTATCCATCTCAATTATTTTTATAAGATGAACCAAATGTGATAAAACAAGATAATAAAAGGTGTGCATGTTTTAAACCGTTTGCCGTGAGTTTTTGTGAATTTTAAAAATGGTGAAGGGCTACGAAAGATACACATCTATCCTTTGCGATTAAGCCACCGTTTAAATGGACCTAAAAAAGTGAGGAATTGAAAATTATTCGGGGTCCAATGAGGTTTAAAAGAGCCCGAAAAAAATTGAATGGCAATAAAAAGAAATATATGCCAAAAATGGGCCATTAGGTTTATTCACCAATTCTCCAATGTTTGAGAATTTAGATCACCTCATAAAGAAAATATATATAAGGGAGTTTGGTGGGAGAATTAAAATTGTTTGCACGTCCTTAAAAGTCATGAAAAAGAATTACATAGTTTTAGATGTTATTGGCGTGGAAATCATTTATACTTTGATTTGTTGATAAGATTAAGGCGATGTCATCTAAATTCAATAATTCTACACCTAAGGACTATTTTGATGTTCATTTGTTAGGTGTACACTTATGCATCTTTGACATATGATATAATTGAGTTGATTTTCCTGTCGAATCTGTTCACACCCATTCATACCGTTTCCACGATTTGGTTGTTTTAGTGTACATCATGGTGTGTGATTTTTGTAACATCCTTTTTGCATTTGTATAAAAAATTAAAAAATGGTTTTTTTCTTGGTTTACCGTGACAACCCAATTTCTTTATGTCATTTATTCATTTCCTTGTCTATTTCGGACAAATAAAAGGGGGGAATGAATTATGATATTATGGGGGAGTTTATGTAGGGGGAGATTTGATTATGCTTACATGTTTTATGCTTATATCATTTCAAACTCGATACATCATGGGGGTTTTGCTTTGTCTCATGTGTGTAGGTACAATTGAAGAACATTATGTTGCACACCCTGATGAGAAAAGCTGGGAGTTTTAAAGAGATGATTGTTGCAGCATAGTTTGAAAAAATTTGAAGACTTGTCAGTTTATCTTTTCACCTTTGAGTTTTTGGGAGGGTATATTCGTATAGGTCATATTTAGTTTGATAATTTAGATATTTTTATTTTGTGCTAGCATATACATAGGGGGAGATTTATAAGGACATTATCCGTCACAATTTAGTATGTCTTCTACCGCTACAAGTTTCTACAAGTCGTCGAAGGATTGAGAAGATTACATCTACAAAGGGGAATCTGAATTTCAAGAAGTCTTCAACATTCAAGTCCAACAAGGATGAATTTGATAAAATGTGTTTAAGTTCCATTTACATTTTACATTAAAAGTTTTGGGATATTTTTATAAAAGTTTAAATAATTTTAAATGATTTTAATTAAAAAAGTTTTGGATAAATATGCTCATAATCTCGTAAATAGTTTTGGTTTTTAAGGATTCCACATTTATTTAATATTTAAAAGTTTCTTAATGGATCAGTGATTGTCGCTCAAACGACGTCACATCTCGTTCGAACGAGATGGAGTGTCGCCCGAACGACGTCTTAGTTCCGAACGAAAGGGTGTTTTGCCTGGACACGTCACCGCCTTAGATAATAATATTTAAAGGGTGTCAGGCTACCAGATTTCGTGTAGAGAAACACTGGTTTTAAACTGAATACGATTTTGAGTGTTTTGGTTTATTCTCCAACATTTTTTAGGGTTCAAACTTTTGTTTTACAATTCACAAATCCCAATATCTTTTGTGTGAGTTATTTTGTGGAACCCAAAGCATACTTTGTTATAGTTCAACCTTTGTGGATAAGGCATCTCCATGTCTAATCAGTGGATACCGAGCGTAGTTATTCTACATGTGGACGAGCCGAAGATGACGAACCGACACCTGGAGGGTATTTCACTGTCTATCATAGCTTTGAAGGTTTGACGAAGACACCATGCATTAAACTTGTGGGCGATTATCAGATTGTATGTAAGTCAATGGTCTTGTAAGCTTTTCAAAGTGTCAAAAAAGTTTTTTACTCATGGGTTTTTTTCCTGAATTTTGTTGTCTTTGTTTTACATGCATGGTTTGAATGATCGATGACAGTTAGATGCATGTTTAGGGGATGATCTAAAATTGAATTTAGTTTGATCAAAGTTAGACACCTAATTAAATAAGTGTTCAAATAAATAATTTAATTGGTATCACACAACACTCATTTCAGGACTAGACTCTATTTTTACATGGGTGTTATTATTGTTTACTTGTGTACGTATGCACCTACCTGTATGTTCCCTTTTTATTCTATTAATTTTTATACATATCTACCTCATGTATATATCACTTCTCACTCATGTTTCACTTCACACACCTATAAATACCCTCCATGTACACTTCACACTGCCTACACTTGTATGTAAGATCACTTATACCCACATGCTTCACACACCACTTCGAATATCCATGCTTAGGTTTCACAAGCACACACCTTTACTTATCACACTTGTATATATCCATGCTCACTTGCACATATCACACACCACTTGTAGTTGATCCATGCTTAGGCTAACTACCATACACTCACTTGCATATACTCCCACGTCACATACTTACTCACATACATTAATGCATAGTATAGTTTCCATGCTAGATATACTTGTACATTTTTCCCCATTAGTATAGTGGTGCTTTTATTCATCATGCCAAATAAAATACACTCTTTCCATAATATACCAATTAAAAACGATGCATTTCGCACAATACAACACCAAGAGCATTACAATATTGACCAAAATTTTGTCCCGTACTGGGGGGTCACTTTGTGATAAGCACTAGATTTGTGGGTCATAGTTAGCCTAAGCAATATGACTACCACATGACTGAACTCACGATGGGAGGTATATAGCAGGGAACTCATTCACTTACGTAAAGTATATTGAATTTTCTCTCACACGTATTGTCCCCACAAGGTATATAGTGAGGCAATTCACTACACTCAGGTATATCAATGACTTGTCCACACGTACCGATTGCCCTCAAAATTAAGAAGTATATCGTGGAAGTCATGCCAAAGGAGGGAACCCTAACACTAAACCAACAAACTGCATAAACCTCATATAGGCGTCGAACCTAGGGTACTCATATTTAGTTTACCGATTGTTACATGAAACTCTATCGAAATGTCGGGTCAGCACGCCACCCAAATTTTCGTGCTATTTTTTCATTTTTCAAAACAGGATCCTGTCCATTAGCCTGGAAACAAGTCAAACCATTTCTTACATATTTTTCAAACCCAATTTTCTTAGGCTTGGGTCCCGTCCGACATTTTTCACATTTAGGTAAACCTAATACAAGTGAAGCCATAATAATAATAATAATAATAATAATAATAATAATAATAATAATAATAATAATAATAATAATAATAATAATAATAATAATAATAATAATAATAATAATAATAATAATAATAATCATGGTGAGATTCTTCTCTTATTTTTTTCCCTCCTTTTTTCTTAAAAACCAAAATTCCAAAAATATTTTTCCTCCTTTTATCAAAACTAAGCAAAATATTTTTCCTCCTTTTATCAAAAGTATCAAAAACATTTTTCCTTTTTTTACCAAAAAATAATCCTTTCTTCGCTCTTTCAAAAATAAATCGAACCATTTTTCCTTCTCAGGTCGATCGCATACCTAATTCTTGGCTTGGCTCCCTATTGGCTTCAGTCTCTTGTGAAACCGCCCTGAAGCTCCGCCAGTTCGTCTGCTACTCATCCGAGTTCGGAATCAACCTTCACCAGCTCTTCATGGAAAATGTTGACCAAACACTGAGCGTACAGCCTGTTCTGATGGCAGTCTTAATCCAACTCAGTGCCAAGATTGACAACCTTCAAATCGAGCTCCATGAGATGCTGTGAAACTTGGCCCAGATTCTCGAAGAACTCGAGTTTCTCTTTTCTCATGCCATGGGTCCACCCGCTCCTGAGCCTGACTCGGTCCATGAAGAATATCAACATGCTCCGTGTTCCCCGCCAGCCAATAGGTTGCCTCTAGCTAATCTCCCTATGTCGAACCCTTCCCATCTAGGGGTTAACTTTCCAGTGCCTATTGATCCCAAGGAGGAATAACTGAACAAGCTCAAAGAAGACCTCAAACTGTTGTCCTAGAAATTTGACCAAGTTAGAATATTCGAGAACTACATAGACTACACCCATATGTCTCCCTATCCTAAAGCAAGATTTTCGAAGAAGTTTAAGATGTCAACCATTGAGAAGTTCGGGGGCAGCGGGCTACTAATTATTCACCTTCACCGTTATCATTTAGCCATAACCCTTGTTGGCGCCTCTGAAGAGATAATGGCCCTGATATTTAAATAGACTTTGGAATAAAGTTCCCTCAGATGGTTCCTATGAAAATCGCATTACTAAAGCCGTTTATTGAAAATAAACTATTTAAGTAACTCCGAGTTATTTTTTGAAGAAACTCTTTTCTTAAATAAAAAAGGATTAACCACAAGAAGTGTTTAATAAAACAGTATGTACGAGAGCTTTTTCAAGATTTGGGTAACAAGTTTTAAAAGATAGTTTAAACAAGTTTTAAACACAACACAACCAAGACTGAGATGAGAAAATGTAGAAAGATTATGTTCACAATTTTTTACGTGGTAAAACCTCACCAATTGAGGAAACATCCACGACTCCCTCTACGGAGTAAAATGAAAAATTCACTAAAACAAATTTATGAGTTACAAACTATATAACTAACATGCAAACAACTCAAACCTATATAAGTTTAGGAATGTACCCTCTGGTGTCCTTATAACTTCTCTGCAGTTCTGATTGTAGATGTAGTTCTCTCAGTTTGTCAACTTCTGATTTGTTCCAGCACTTTACGTCGACTTATGATCACAAGATCTTATTACCAATAATTTTCGTGTTGTAGGGTGTAAGTGTTTGTGGAGGTGATTTCTAACACATGCATGCACACACACACACTTATTAAGTACAAACAGTCCTTACAATTTACAGTTACACTATATGCTGTGATCTTTTCTTTTCTTTCTTCTTACAAAACTTAGAACTTATTTGACCTTTCAATTAAACCCAGAATCCACGGATACCTTGCTAGGAAGACAGACAAGGTCTTAATCAATCTCAAAATTTAGAGAAACTTTTCGAGATTGAAAACCTCCAAGTGAGATTCCAAACTAGGTCAAAAGTTTAGTTTTACAAGAACAAGAAATAAAAAGCATTTATTGTTGATTTCAAAGTCAGAAAACGTTTTAGAGAAAATAATCAAAAATATATTTCTCAAGATGAGAAATAAAGAACAAACTAAGTGTAATGTAACATGAATAACTCAGATATGAGATTTCTATGAAATCAGAAACTAGATCTAAGTAAAAGTCTAAGTTGGAAACAAGATCTCACGAACACAAGGTTACAGCAACAAAAATAACTCAACTCAAACTCTCAAACACTCAAGAACACTCAGGGTAGTGTTTCTGGGTATGGTGTTTGGGTTAGGTTTGAAGAGGATTTAGATGAATGAAGTTAGGGTTTCTAACTCTCTCTCTTCTCTCTCGGTTTTTCTCTCTTCTCTCTCTTCTCTCTTAATTTCTCAAAGGAAATGAAATGGCAAAAGTCTTCGAAGTTTGAGGGAAGGGTCCTTTTTATAGGGGGAGGAGAAGGTTCGAGATATCTGATCAAAACCAAGGGCTGAGATCGAGTCAATTTAAATTGACTTGAATCTAAGGGCTCACACAAGGCGGTGCTTAAACGAACGCTGATTGGCTTTAAAAGTTACACGGGGATCCATCAAGGCAACATGCAGACCATTGATAAGAAATGATCCAAGGGCTGATAACACACGCGTCTATTGTCTCAGTAAAGAAACACACCTCCAACCAATCAGAGGCAGACAGGTGTTGGCCAGTTAAGGGATATAAAACGCGCGACCAAACTAATTACAAAGAATACCCTGAAGTCTCTGGCGCTTTTGGATTCTATCCAAGGTAACATTAGGTCGTAATATACAACAAATGATATTAAGAGATTGACCCCAAAAAATTTTAAATCAAGTTTTAATTATTAAAACATGTTTAAAAATTATTTTAAAAAATCACAAAAAATTATTAAAAATCAAACTTAGGGATATAAACACACTCAACACATGTACACACATTATAATGCAATATGACATGCATGAATTGAATTCTAAGTGTGTGAGTGTTTGCAATAGTCTCTTGATCATTACAAGAAAGAGAGACGAATAGGCAATCCAACTTCTGAGGCTCTTTGGTTTCTAGGATGGACACAATTTTGTCACAATTTCCAAACTAGATGAGCACTTATACAATATAGACTCAAGTGAGTCAAAAGTATAAAGGCTTCATCCTATCCCTCAAAGAATTCAGAATTCGTAGTTGCGATGATGTCACCTAGGAATTTATGTCTCAATATAAGTACAATGAAGAACTAGAGGTTACATGCCATGATATAAATATTCTTAAGAAAAACTCATGGGAAATCGTTAGTAGCTTCATTAGGAGGTGGAGGGAGAAAGCTGCTTCCATGACCAACCGACCCTCCAAAAAAGAATAAATCAGTATTAAAAAGAATAATTTCTTGCCATATATCCGAGCGATTGTGGGAGGTCTGTATTATCCACACTTTTGAGCTCTCCGGGAAACATGGGTAAAAATTAAAGAAAGTATTACCAAGGTAGAAGTCGAGCCAAAGAAGGTGACCGGACAGTTCATCCCCAAAAAGTTTGAGAATCTTGCTAATGCTACAGTCTCAATCATCAATGTTATCTCCCAACCTTCTACCTCTTGGGCAGCAAAAACCCGGCCTAATCCCGCCAGAAAAGAATACACCAAAATTCATACTCCCTTTTCCAAAGTTTACCAGGACTTGTTAAGTCGAAACCTCATCTAACCCTTGGAGCCCATCCATTATCAAACCCACTTCCCAAGAACTTCAAAACCGATGCCCACTGTGACTTTCACCAACCTCAAGCCACACTACCAACCAATGCTTCCCTCTCAGAAACGTGGTTCAAGGCTTTGTTGATCGAGTTCTCATCGCTCAACCAAAAGATCCTAAACCCAATACCACAAATAGCCCACTTTCTTCACTTGCAAATGCAGTATGTCTAGAACATGAACCATAATTTGATCCATCCACTCAAATTGTACCCAGTAAAACACCTATCATCTCACCTAAACCTCTCAAAGTTTGCCCGCATTTTCTCTTACAACTTGCCTTCTTCACCGATCAAGCATTGTCACTCCTCATAAGGGATTGCATTGTCATTTTCACTCGATCTGAGGGGAAAGACATGGACTTACCAGTTGTATTGACAAATTTCTAGAGTGTAGGCTAAAATTGCCCATCGAGATGACCATCAAATGTAAAAAATTTAGTGGCCACCTATTCAAGGAAGCCCAAAAATGGGTAAACAAATCAGACGAATGGGTGGTACCTGCCGAAGAAATAAGTTTAAATGATGTGGTATAGATCATGGTAGACATATTTCAACAGACCAACAAGATTTGTAGCATTTTCGAACTACTCATTACTTTGAAGCTTCAAGGGTAGTTGGTCCTTCACTCCTGCACCTCCCCATTGAGTGGGAAGATTTATATGATGAACCCGTCGAGGTTATTTAATGCATCGATTTCTCTTGGCAAAAAGACACCTTCTTCGCCTAATGGGGGGATTAATCTGACCTCGCAGATGATTAACCAAGTCAAGGGAAAGTCAATCCAGTTATGATTATGTGCGAAATGATATCCTTTAAAGACCTATTGGGGAAAATCAGTAAAGTATCCATTTATCCATAAATAAATGGAGACACGGTGTTCTTATTTTTCCTCATCTTAGTAAACCACATGACCAGATCAAGGACACACTATAAGGATACGAATGCTCAGTCGTCGGGAACAAATAAGGGAAAAGGAGTTGTCGAAGAACTTCCCAAACCATAAATGACCGTTGAGGAGAGAAAAATCCTCAACCAATTCAAGAAGACTCAAGCTAACATCACATTGTGTGGACTCTTCATGTCTTCCCAATTGCATTAAAATTCTCTGATAAAACTTCTCACCGAGCCCACAGTCCCTTATTCCACCACTCTTAAAGAAGATGTAAATATGGTTGGGTCCTTGACCTCTACTAGACTCCTTTCTTTCTCTGAAGAGGGCATTTCGAAGATCGATCTCAGTCATGACTATGCCATCAACATCTCCATTGAAGTAATGGTAAAAATAATCCCACTCTCACTCGTTGACAACAGATCCTCCCTCACTGCTTATTGGTTCATAACCTTAAATTGCTTAGGTTTGAAATCCAGCGACCGTACTCCTACTTTTGCCACAGTGTGTGCTTACGATAATACCCGCTCAGAGGTTATGGGATCCATATAACTCGCAATAGGGGATGGCCCTCTTAACCTTTGTCACCGAATTCCAAGTCATTGACATACCTGTATGCTTCAACCTGCTACTTAGTCATCCATAGCTTCATAGCATCCCGGGGGGGGGGATCTTTTTTTTTTGCCAAAGGGTAAGTTATCATCGTTTTGGGGGATGATGATAGTACAAAAAATGTCAGCACTAGCCATCTGATATTGGGGGATGATGATGACTTTGCAAATGAAGAATTCTTAAATAATATTAATAAGGTCAATAATAAATAATATAACTCATTCAAATTAATGAGGATGAAACTATTGTTATCAATCTCGATTCTAGTGGCCAACAATGAGAGATTAGGATAAGGTCCGCCTTTAACGAGCATAAGCGTGCACAATTTGAAGAGCTCTTGAAGGAATTTGTGGACGTATTTGCATGGTCCTACGATGACATGCCTGGCTTTGACCCCGAAATAACTCAACATGTGATATTGACATTCCCAGGATGCAAGCCGATCAAATAGAAGCTAAGGAAACTCTGCACCGAATGGTCGCTCAAAGTCAAAGAAAAGGTAGTAAAGCAGTTTAACGTAGGCTTCATCCGTGTGATCGAATATCCCACATGACTCCCCAACATCATCCATGTTCTAAAATTAGGAGGAAAAGTCTGCATGTGCATTGACTATCGATTTTAAAGAAATAATCTCCAAAAGATGATTACCCATTGCCCAATATCAATATCAATATGATCGTAGATAACATAGACAGGAATACCCTCGTCATTATTCAATGGATTTGTCGGATACAACCAGATCAAGATGCACCCTTACCATCAGGAGAAAATCATATGCATCCCCCCTTATGGAACCTTTTGCTACACGATCATGCCATTCGGGCTCAAAAATGCTGAGGCTACCTACCAAAGGGCTTCCACAACCATCTCGCGTGATTTGATACATAAGGAGGTCGGAGTCTACGTAGAAGACATAATCACTAAGTCTAAGACTCGGGAAGGTCACGTTCCCACCATTCGAAAGTTCTTCTAATTACTACAATGATACCAAATGCGGCTAAACCCATAGAAATGCATTTTCGATATCATGAAAGGAAAGATCTTTGGATTCATGGTTAGAGAGAAGGGAATCGAAGTAGACCCTGCCAAGCTAAAGAATATACTTGAAAGGCCACCACCCTAAATGAAGAATGAAGTATGGGGATTCTTAGGTAAACTTCAGTACATCAATCGGTTCATCAGCTAACTAAATTCTATTTGTGAGACTATCTCCAAGCTCCTCCGGAAGGATTCTATCAAAGTCTAGAATGAGGCCTTCTAGGAAGCCTTTGACAGAATCAAACAATACCTTACCCAACCTCTAGTACTTATACCACCACATCCAGGTCTACCCCTAATTTTGTACTTAACCATAACAGATACTGTGGCAGGGGCCTTGCAAGCCTAATATGTCGAAGAATCGCACAAAGAGAGAGCCATCTACTATGCCAGTAAAAAATTGGTAGGGTATGAAGTTAACTACACTACCTTGGAGAAATCATGCGCCGCCCTAGTCTGGGTCACTCAAAATTTATAGCACTACATGCTCATTTTTCCCCTTAGACTAATATCCCGAATGGATCTTATCAAGCACCTGCTTGATAAATCATACTATCTATCCTAATGGCCCAATGGTTGAAGTTGCTAGATGAGTTCAATATCGTGTACATCACACATAAGTCCATAAAAAGGAGAGCCATCTCCGAATACCTTGATGACTATCTTATAGAGGGAATCGATGTTTGGATATCCAAATTATTGTATAAAGATATCTGCTACACTTCTAAAGAAAACTTTAGATGAAAAAGTTCTTTGACGGCATTGCTAACAAGAAAGGATATGGTATTGGGATACTCCTAATAGCCCCTAATGACTCTCACACTCCCATCACCATCAAATTAAACTTCCCTTGCTCCAACAATATGATCGAGTACAAGGTGTGCATTGTAGGCCTCAAAGTCAACTTCAATAAAGTCACTAAACACCTAGATGTCTATGGGGACTCTGCCCTCATCATCAGCCAAGTCCTTAGAAGGTGAAAATTTAAAGATAAAAAAGTCTTACCCTTCCATGGCCACTTAGAAGAGTTGGCCTCCCAGTTTTAAGATATCACCTTCCACTACTTGCCTTACGCAAAGAATGGCTTAGACGATGCCCTTGTTACCCTGGTCTGTATGATCGATATGCCTGAGGGAGTAATGATGGTCCCCTTACTAGTCCAAATACAAGCTATGCTAACCCACCACTACCATATTTAGCTCGTCGCCAAGGAAGATTTTAATATGGACGAGTTCTGGTACTATGAAATTTGGCACCTCCTCAAACACGATAGGTATCCCCAAGATGACAACAAGAAAGATCGTATGACCCTTCGCAAACTGGCTTCCCAAGACATCATCTATGACAAAGCACTGTTTAAGAGAAATTTTAATGGAACCCATTGATACTACATTGTAGGGGCAGATGTTGAAGAAATGATGAAGAAGATCCACAAAGGGAAGACGAACCCCGCATAAACGGTCATATGCTTGCTAAGAAAATAATCCATCAAGGGAAATATTAGACAACCATGGTTCAGGATTGCACCACCCATATTCGTAGATGCCTCAAATGCTAATAGGTTTTCGACCTCCAACACTTACCTCCTCAGGAATTATACAATAGGACTTTTCCTTATCCGTCCTCCACCTGAGGAATTAACATAATAGGGAAGGTCACACCCAAAACTTAAAATGGGCATGAGTTTATCCTAGTCACCATAGATTACTTCACAGAATGGGTAGAAGTCGAGTCATACGCAGTACTAAATGATAAGAAAGTGTCCAATTTTTTCAGAAAAAACATCGTCTTTCGATATAGGGTTCCCCATAAGCTAGTATCGGATAATGGGTTACACTTCGAAGCTGAGGTCACTGAATTGGTCGATGAGTAAAGGATTCAGAGACACAAATCTTCTCCTTATCAATCCCTAACCGATAGCGCTATCAAAGTCACTAATCAAAATCTTAAAGCCATTATCGGTAAAATGATCGAGAGTTATAAAGATTGGGCTAACTGGATCCCTTACTCCTTCTGGGACTACCTCACTTCAGTCAGAACATCTACTGGGGCTACCCCTTATTCCCTGTTATACGACATGGAAGCATTCGTACTCATTGAGATAGAAATACCTTCCCTACGCATCATGATCGAGAGAAGAGTTAGAGAAAAATACTGGTGTAGACACCACATTCTAGGACCCCCTAAGTCTTTCCTTAGGTCCCAATAAACTCCCCATTCAATGTAAAACCCTAAGTCGTACTCTCAGTATTGATTTAGAGGCCATTGGGCATCCAGGCCTCGTTTTACTCTGATCAACTCTATTATTAGAGCAAAAGATCAATAAATCTTCGAAGGGATCTGAATCCCCTTTCCAACGAATTGCCCCGTGCACAAATCATCCTAACGGTTCGGATAAACAAACCATTTTACTATCAAAAACTGATTTAGAGTCCATCGGGCACTCCTGATTGACCTCAATAAAATTCATCGTTAGAGAGATATCTCAATGAATCGTCGAAGGGTTCTGAATCCCCTTTCCAACGATCTACCCAATTTAGCAAAATGGCATAACCATTCAGACGAGTGATCCATTTTCCCCTAAAAACTGATTCGAAGGCTATCGGGAACTCTCTAACTCCGCTTGATTGAAGTTAACTCTTAAATTGGAATGAGACATAATTAATCCTCAAAGGTCACTAAATACCCTTTCCAATGATCCACCTCATGCACGAATTAGCCATACGGAATGGACGAATGACCCATTTTACTCTGAAAGGTCATCGAGTGATTTTGATCCCCGTTTAACCAAAGTCAACTCTCTGAATGAAGCGAAGATCTTTCTAATGTCTAAGTAACTCGCATAACCTTATAAAATTCCGCCCCATGTGTGATTCTGACATATGGTTTGGATGAACGATCCATTGCCATTCGATGATGTCTTATCCAAATGACCAATGGGTGCTTTTGAGCCCCGTTTGATCCAAAACCAACTCTCGGACCCGAGAGTGGACCAAAGGAATCTTAATTAACTTTTTAAAGGTATGCCTTATTCATTATTTGGATTAACGGATTGTGTTTTATAACCATTTTTTTGGAAAAATCTGCACGAGACTACCGATCTGCAAGTCCATTTCCCTACCTATTGGAAGTTTTTCTAGGGTCACCTGCCAATTGACAAGGCTAGGGATATGCCAATCAGTATTCCCCTTACCCTATATAAGGAGGGCATGAGCTCATTTCCAAGACAGACCTCAGATCCATCAATATCAGTGATTTCAATAACATTTTTTTGTAATCAGTGAAGTTTCCTTGTGTGAAATTCCTTGCCATATTTCATTCCCATCATTTTCATACCCAATTTAGCAAAAATCTCATTCTCTCTCATCCAACAATGATTTCAACTTGCAAGGAAGCTCATCAAAAATCAACATCAAGCCTTAAGTCTCCAAATAAGGTCCAAACACCCTTCTCTATCTCTCTCTAAATTTCCTTATTTTTGCATTAGTTATATAAATTCTCAATTTAGTTTTTTACTTTAGATCATATAGATTAACATTTCATCCTTTATTATTATATTGCACAAACTTTATTTTCTATATAAAAAAACAAAATAAAGAAAACGAGGGTTACATCTATAAATTTTGATGGGATTATTCACCACATTTTCTCAAAACTATAAATACCTTTTCTACACACACATATACAATAAACTCCCATTTGAATCTATGGATAAATCCCACCTTTGTTCCGCAAGCAAACTACGTGGACTTTAATGCCTTTATAGTCTATGTCGGCATTTCACCCTGAAAACCCGAGACTCGAGTCCAATTTTCATATTTTCTTATTTTCTCATTTCCCATTTCTTACATTATTTCGTATATATCATACTTGTGATTCATATTTACTTTTATGTAACAAATATTATCGTTCCATTATAACGATCAATATCTTCATAAGTGCACACATTTGTAATACTCCGTATTTTTATGCTATATTAATTTGGGGATTTATTAAATTTAATGTTAATTAATTATTTAATAAAAATCCAAAAATTAATTATGTTATAATTATTAGCGTGATGAGAGTTAGTAATTATGGGAAAATTTGTTGAATATTACTAATGAGCAAAGTAACATATAATAGTGGTCATATTAAATGTCACGAGTGAATAAAATGACAATTTTAGAAATTTGAGTCGGGATGCGCCCGTGTCGCTTCGGGACTAAATATTGATAAATAAAAGTAAATATTTTATAAGTTGTTTGTATGGTCGTTTTGAGTGCACCAAAGCGTCCGGAAGGGTCGAGATAGTCAGAAAAGTATACCCGGGAGTTTGATTTGGGTCTCAGGGCGTTTTTAGGCCTAATTAGTACCCCGGGAGGGCATTTTAGTCATTTTGTATTTTTGGGTAATTAAACCCACGAAAATTAAAGGGGTTATATCAGATGTTTAGGTTATCTCCTAGGGTTAGATAACTCAAAACACTAGAACGGCATTCGGAGAGGAGAGGAGAGAGCTCTCAAGGCATTCCAAGGCTCAAAACTCACCCGTTTGCATCGCCGCCACCGCCAACGCGTAGATCGCGAGACGGGGAACGCAACCACACCAAATTCAACACCAAACCAGATTTCTAAAAATCCCAGGCAAGTGTTTATCTTGCTTATTTCGTTGATGCATCATCCATATTAGTTTAGGAGTTATTAGGATGAGATTTATGGAAGAAAAACCCAATTTGAGATGGGAAATTTTCATGTAGTGATGATTTATATGATATTCTGAAAACCCTTTGTCATGTAAAGGATTAAGAGTTTGATTAAGAAAAGAGTTCTAATCAGATACAAACACTAAAAAAAAATTTATTCCGGACGATCGGACCGTTGGAATTGGATGAAATTTTACAGAGAATTAGCTGAAGACGAGAGGAAGCTACAGAAAAAAATTCAACTCGATCGGACCATTTAATATTATTAAATATATTTTTTACTATAGAGTTTTATGTTTCGAGGAATATTCTAGATAATAAAAATTCAATTAAAACTCCATTTTAATTCCGATTTTGAAACCGTTTGAAATTGTCATCTTTAAAAATAAAATTCAAAATCCTTTAATGTAAGGCGGAATCTATATTTTTGGGATATTTTGCATAAGGGACAGTGTAAGTATATATTAAAGGGGAGAGACACGTAAGAGAGAGTTACGTTGGAACATAAATGGATATCTACTGAATTGTACATTTGGAAGAATAGAGTCCATGAGGGTTACGTAGTAAGTTGGAAAAACCCTTCGAATTAAAGTTAGAAACGAACCATTATACTTGATAAATAATAATGGGAAAATAAGGATAAATATTGTGAATGTGGGTTATTGGATAAACCTAAATTGATATAATAAAAGTGGTATATTTATATGATTGTGTATGCATATATATTATATACTTGTGAAAATCATGCCTGCGCTACTTGCTATCCCCGAGGTTTCCGCGCTGGGACGATCTTATCTCGTGTGCCTTATGGGGGATATTGACTCGTACCCTAGAAGATAGAAATCCTAGGTACAGGCTATCGAATCAGTAGTCACGGTCCTAAGAAACGTGAGGGTATGTACTGACCTCTTGGACTTGGAAACTATGTTTCGCCTCAATATTGTTTGTGTATGTATTTATACAGTTCGAGAGTGATTCCGAACTTGTATTCCCTTTAGTACGATTGATACGGGGATTGGATATCAGAGTATGCCTGCACCATAAAATTTTATGTGGGGTGCTGTTAGAATATATATATTATACGAGTATTTAATATATATATATGAACTTCTGAAATATGGGAAACTGCCTACTGTGTTATGGTAAGTAAGACATGTATAATGACTCAAATTGGAAATACTTGTTTTGAAAAGTATAATATGACATTGAAAAACTTTATGAATCAATAAAGTTAAAATGAGCGTTTTGTACTAAATGAAATTATCCTTTTTAAACCATGATGTTGTTAAATCTTAAATTTTGAGAGTCACCTAAGATAAGTTAAATCCTTGGGGAAGGATAGTGTGATATATGATGAGATAAACCATTGGGAAGGTTAGTGCGATAGGAGTGCACATTAGAAGAGAGGCGAGAATTTCTCAAGAGAGTGTCGCACTAATATGTTGTTGCATTGGCATGTATCAATTTAAATACTTGCTAAACGAATTTTTAAATCATATACACTATCGGGCTCTGACCCGTTTCTATTCCTCTTTCTCTCTTGTATATATATGTATATATTACAGGTGCCCAGCCACAGGGGCGTCTTGTTTAGGATCCCTTGGAAGGAACGTGCTGCAGCTTAGGTGGGAGTTGCAGGCCACTTGCTTAGACGATTTCATTTACTTGATTCCACTTCTATCATTCTCCTTATTGGGCATGTGTCGCCCTTTCCACTATTTATCTGTTTTATTGGGACATTTGTATTTCAGTTATTTCTAGTACTGTTACTTTGGGATTTATTCAGCATGTATGTTTTACTTTAAGTTTTAAATGCTGGGGTTTAGTTGTTGAATGTTTAAATTAATTGGATTATATGTTCCAGGATTATTGTGGTGTGATTCTTTGAAAATAAAATTTGGAAAGTAATGGTAAAAAAAATGGTTTTGACACTTAGCTTAATTAAATAGGGTGTTAAATTTGGAAAAGTTATTTTTACGACAGTGATGCTAAGAATGAACCAACTGTTCACCTTGATTTTAATTTAATAAAGGAGTGATCGCCCGGTATTTAATTAGGCGGGGTGTCACAACATCATATTTTCTAATTATTATGTTGGGAACATTCCTTTGGATGATTGCACTTTATCATTTCCATGATATGAGTCGAGTGATTTCGATCTCCATTTATATATACACGAGAGCACACTTTATGGATAAATTAAGAAAAATAGTAACATAATCCCATGAGAGATCAAAAGGGCCGGATGGGTGCCTAACACCTTCCCATTCCATAACTTTGCCCCTGAACCTCTGAACTATTGGTTTCGTAAGAATCAGTTTGTATTTGATGTCGCTCTCTTGAGGCGATGATAGTTTTTCTGCTTATTTTGTGCAAAATAACTTGGAGACTCCATCTTTTTACATCACCCCACAACGACGATGGCCGAAGCTCTCCTATAAAAGTGCATGAGACTTTTCTCCCTCTACGAGCGTGCGCGAGAAGATGCCAACCCCCGAGATGGAGGAAAACTGGAAGGGTGTCCACAGTGGAGACTCCGTTGGGGAATGAGTTGTCATAAGAGGGCTAGACTATATTTTCATGAGTGATATCATTATCTGCATGTGCACGTATGCACCTACATGTATGCTCCCTTTTTTCTTCTCTATTATTTATTGTATATATCTACCTCATGTTTATATCACATCTCACTTTTCACTTCACACACTTGTAAATAATCTCCATGTACACATCCCATTACTTATAACTAGGATCACTTATATACACATGCTTTACACACCACTTAGAATATACGTGCTTAGGTGTAACTAGCGCACACCTCCACTTATCACACTTGTATATATCCATGCTCACTCACACTTATAACACAACACTTGTAGTTAATTCATGATTAGATTCACTATAACACACTCACTTATAGATATTCACACATCACTCACTCTGACATATCCATGCTTAGTATAATTCCCATGCTAGATTTAGTTTTCATAATACTCATACCTCCTTCCTTATTAATATAGTCCTCATTATTCTGAATAAAATAATCTCTCCATAATATACTAATCAAGAATCATATATTTTTCACACTACATCACCAAAGAGCATGGCTATTGACCCAATTTTGTTTCGTAACCGGGGGGTCACTTTATGATGGGCGCTGGTCCTGCTAGTGGAAGTTAACCTAAGCAATATGACTCTCACCTTTCATTGGACAAGTACCTTCGAAATAAATCGAACGGTTCCCCCTACATCATACTGCTTGACCAAAGTCATGACGGGAGGTTTATAAGAGGGAACTCATTCACATATGCCGCGTATATCGAATTCGGTCTCACGTGTACTATCCCCGCGAGGTATATAGTAAGGAAATTAAGGTACACTCAGGTATGTCAAATGGCTTATCCACACATGCTGATTGCCCTCAAAAGCAAGACGTATATCGTGGAAGTCATGCCAGAGGGGGGAAACTTTTCACTAACTCAACAACTGAATACCCTCATATAGGCGCCAAACCTAGGTCACTCATATTTAGTTTGTTCGATACTATTCAAAACTCTGTTGAAATGCCGGATCAGCATGCCACCCACATTTTTGCGTGATTTCATCTTTTTCTAAAACGAGACCCTGTATATGAATCTGGTAACAAGTCAAATCGTGTTTTACATATTTTTTAAACCCAATTTTTTCCAGGCTCGAGTCCCATCCGACATTTCTTTTAAATTTAGGTAAAACTAATACAAGTGAAAACATAATAATAATAATAATAATAATAATAATAATAATAATAATAATAATAATAATAATAATAATAATAATAATAATAATAATAATAATAATAATAATAATAATAATAATAATAATAATCATGTTGAGACCCTTTTCTTATTTTTTTTTCTCCCCCCTTACAAAAGTATCAAAAACCTTTTTCCCTCTTTTCAATATATCAAAAACATTTTTCCTCCTTTCATAAAAAAAACAAGAATATTTTTCACTTCCCTTTTCAAAATACCAAAAACATTTTTCTTCCTTTTATAAAAACAATACCAATAATATGTTGTCCTTCCCTTTCTAAAAATTTGTCAAAAAAAATTTCCTCCTTTTTTAAAAATATAAAATTCTTTAAATTTGGATTATTTTCCTTCTTTGGTTGATCGCATACCCGACCCTTGGCCTGGCTCCCTATTGGCTTCGGTCTTCCGTCGAACCACCTCAAGGCTCTGTCAGTTCTCCCGCTATTTCCTTCGAGTCCAGAATCCATCCTCACTCGCTTACCTTGGAGAACGCAGACCAAGTACCGAATTTGCAGGTTTGATTTGATGATGTTCCTAGTCTAACTTATCGACAATATGAACAACCTTTAAACCGAGGTTCATGAGATGTAGTGAAACTGGGTCCCTATTCCTGAAGATCCCGAGGTACTCTTCCCTCGCATTATGGGTTCGCCCGTACCTGAGCCTATTTGGGTCCTGAAAGAATATCAACATGCTCCACATGTCCCTCTTGCTAATGGGCCACCACCAGCTCATCTCCCTATTCCAAACCTTGCTCAACCAGAGGCTAACCTGCTAGTGACCATCGATCCGAAGGAAGAAGAGTTGAATAAGGTCAAGGAGGACCTTAAGCTATTGACTAGGAAGTTTGACTAAGTCCGAATCTCCGAGAACTACATGGATTACACTTATATGTCTCCCTACCTTAAAGTAAGGCTACCGAAAAAATTCTAGATGCCCAACATTGAGAAGTTCGGGGGTAGTGGGACGACCCCAATTTTTCATCTCCAAATTTACCCTCGAGCCATGACTCCCCTAGATTCCACTGAGGAAATAATGGCCCAAATGTTCCAATAGACTTTAAAGGACAACGCTCTTCACTAGTTCTTATCCCTCGAGGAATCCAAAATTCACAGTTGGGAGGATGTTGCTTGGGAATTCATATCATAGTATAAATACAATGAGGAATTGTAAGTTACATTTCGTGATTTAGAACTTCTCAAGCAGAATCTCAGGAAAACCGTCAGTAATTTCATAGCAAGGTGGAGAGAGAAAGCAACCACCATGACCAACCGACCTTTCGAAGAGGATAAAGTCAGTATTGTGAAGAAAAACTTCTTACACCATGTCCAAGAGATAATGGGAGGACAGTATTATCAGTATTTTTTAGCCCCCGGAGAAGCAGGAAGTCTTACCAAGACAAAAGTTAAGCCAAAGAATGTATTCAGACGGTTCACTACCAGAAAGTATGAAAAGCCTGCCAATACCACAGTTTTGACCATTAATAGCATCTCTCCACCTACCACTTTATGAGCACCAGAAAGACTCCCTAATATTGCTAGAAAGGAATACACTGAGCTTCATGCTCCCCTCTCCAGAGTCTACTAAGCCCTTTTGAGACAAAATCTCATCAAGCCGTTGGACCCTCGTCCATTACCAAACCCACTTCCTAAAAATTTCAAATCCAATGCTCAGTGTGATTTCCATCAAAATGTCAGCCATACCACTGATCAATGTTTCTATCTCCAGAATGTAATCTAAGGTCTGATTGACCGGGGTGTCATTGCCCCACCAGCCAATCCTATGCCAAACACCACCCGCAATCCACTTCCAAATCATGCAAATGCTATCTTCCTAGGAAATTATCCAGAATTTGACCCGTCTACCCAGATTGTAACCAATAAATCGCCTATCATAGCACTCCCTCAAGTGAAACCCCTATTTCCCCAGCGGAACTCTCAAAAGCCAAGTAAATCTCATCCCAGCAACGTCCCCAGATGACCTCTAAAGTACGCCAAAGGTCTCAAGTCTCCTCGAGCAAAGCATGGACCACCTAATTGCTTCCCTAGTGGAGTTTACAGCATCAAATTGGCTATTCCTCCATAAAATCTCCAAAAGATACAAGGATTTCCCCAGTAATCGACTCCCCAGCTCAAATCAAAATCACGAGGTAATTTTCTCGACAGAGTTCAACGGGAACATCTCAATTTATGCCCTCAGAATTGGCTTCGACCTGCGGTCATCTCAATTTAAGCCCCCAGAATTGACTTCGACCCGTAGAATTGGTCATCTCAACTTAAGCCCTCAGAATTGGCTTCGACCCGCAGAATCGATCATCTCAACTTAAGCCTTGATAATTGTCTTCAACCCGCAAAATTGGTCATCTCAACCTAAGCCCTCAGAATTGGCTTCGACCTGCAGAATTGTTCATCTCAACCTAAGCCCTCATAATTGGCTTCGACCCATAGAATTGGTCATCTCAATTTAATCCCTCAGAATTGGCTTTGACCCGCAAAATTGGTCATCTCAACTTAAGCCCTCAGAATTGGCTTCGACCCGCAGAATTGGTCATCTCAATTTAAGCCCTCAGAATTGGCTTCGACCTGCAAAATTGGTCATCTCAACCTAAGCGCTCAGAATTGGCTTCGACTCGCAGCATTGGTCATCTCAATTTAAGCCCTCAGAATTGACTTTGACCCACATAATTGGTTATCTCAATTTAAGCCCTCAGAATTGGCTTCAACCCGCAGAATTGGTCATCTCAATTTAAGCCCTCATAATTGTCTTCGACCAGCAAAATTGGTCATCTCAACTTAAGCCCTCAGAATTGGCTTCGACTCGCATAATTGGTCATCTCAATTAAAGCCCTCAGAATTGGCTTCGACTCGCAGAATTAGTCATCTTAACTTAAGCCCTCAGAATTGGCTTCGACCCGTAGAATCAATCACCCTCATCTTCAAGCCCTCAAAAATGGCTTTGACCCGCAGAATCGATCACCCTCATCTTCAAGCCCTCAGAATTGGCTTTGACCCTCTGAATCAATCACCCTCATCCTTAGGTCCTCTGAATCGACCTCCTTCAAAGGCATCATGTGTTGTCTATTAGATGGCTATCTTTTATTCCAAACTCACCCGTAGAGGGGCTCTATAGACACCCCATTCTAACACCACCTAACCTCTTCGTAGGTTCCTTAGCACCTCCCCTCATCGCTACAAACCTAAGTCGTACTTTAACTACTGACCTAAAGGCCATCGGGCACTCCTAGGCTCCATTTGTCCAAAATTCAAACTCTTCAGCTTGACCAGGACTGAATAAATCTTCAAAGGTCAATGAATCCCCTTTCCAATGATCCATCTCGTGCGCAATTCTGATTTACGGTGCGAACGAACAACCCGTTTTCCCTAAAAACTTGATCAGGAGGTCACCGGACGCTCCCAGGCTTCGTTTGACCAAAGTCAACTCTTTAGCTCGACCAATACTGAATAAATCTTTAAAGTGAACTGAAACCCCTTTCCAATGGTCTGCCCCATGCTCGATTCTGACTTACGGTATGGACGAACAATCCGTTTTACTCTGAAAGGTCACCGAACACTTCCAGGCCCCAATTGACCAAATTCAACTCCCCGAACTGAGTCAAGCTCTTTGGAATGTTGAATTACATCTCCTAAACTTTCCAATGGTTTACCCCGTGCGTGATTCTGACTTACCATGCGGACGAACGTTTCGTTTGTGTCTGACGATTCCCGTCCAAAGGACCGACGAATGCTTCGGAGCCACATTTGACCCAAATTCAACTCTCGGACTCGGGAGAAGTCCAAAAGACTTTCAAAGGTGTCTAAATTACCTTTCCAATGATTCACCCCATGCACAATTCGAATCAATATTTTGCGTTCTACGATCGATTTTCCGAAGGAACCTGAAAGAGATTGCCAAACGGTAGGTTCCAAACCTTGCCTATCGGCAATGTGACTAAACACAGCTGCCGATTGGCAGGACTAGGGCTATGCCGATCGGTAATGACCTGGGCCTATAAACGGGAGGGCCTAACCTCATTACAAAGGGAGAAGATCTGAAATCCTCCACTCTCAGCGAGCTCAGAAAACCCCTCTCGAAGTCAGCGTGATTTCCACATCCAAATCCCGTTCCAACCTTCACCTTTCATCACCTTTTTCATCAAACTTGGTGAATTAAGTACCCTCCATCATCACCCAAGTGCAAGGGCTTCTCTCCAACATCCAAGATCAAGCTCTAGATCTTCAAGAAGGTCCAAGTTTCTCAACTCTCTCTTCAAGTTCTCCTAAATTCGCATTAATTTGTTTTATTACTTAGCACTTTTATTCTCTCATCTCACATATCCTAATATACTTTTTATCTAGTATTATTGCACATCTCTTATTTTCATATAAATAAAACCCAAAAAATAAGAAAAAGAGGGTTTGCTCATAAATTCCAAACGGGAATTCTCACACTTTTCTCACAACTAAAACACTTTTTTACACACACACACATATAAGAGAAGTCCCCGATTGAATTTATGGGATAAATCTAACTCCTCGTTTTTTATACGAACTACGCGGACTTTGATGCCTCTATAGGCTACATAGGCGTCTCGAGGTAAAACCCGAGACTTGAGTCATTTTCCTACTATTTTCCTATTTTTTCTATATTCTTTAAATTTAACTCTCTTAGATTCTATATGTTTATATATACATATATTTGTTCTTAGTGGTGTATTATCCCGCATGCATTATCGTTCCATTATAACGATCAACGCTAGGATAATCGCGTATATCCTATTTTCTAACATTACTTTTGGGAACATTCCTATGGATGACTCGCTTTATCTCCTCCATGATATAAGTCGATGATTCCTATCTCCACTATATATACACATGCATACATATCAAGGGCAAATAAAGGAAAATAGCAATAACCCATGAGAGGCCGTAAGGGCGGAATGGGTGCCTAACACCTTCCCATTTAGTAACTTATCCTCTGGACCCTTTTTGAATCATTTTGGTTTTGTATGTATCAGTGTGTCTTTGGATGTTGTCCTTCGGGATGGCTCCCTTTTTCTTTTGTCTGTTTTGAGTCAAATAGACTGGCGACTCCATCTCTCTATATTTTCACCTCATCATCGACGCCGTCCGAAGCGCTCCCGAAAGGGATGCGCAAGACCAAGATCCTCTTGACGTTGAAGACACCCCTATTTTCCGTCCCTCCCGTCGCGAGGATCGGGGGATGGCCACAATGGCGACTCCACTGGGGATATTTCATTTTGAGGGCTAGACTCTTTTTACATAGGTGTTATATTTGTTTATATTTTCTTCTATTTTTCACACCCCTTTTACTATTCATGTGTACCTCATGCTTATGCTTCTTTTCACACACTTGTAGAAGATTCTTCATGTACACTTCACACCACGTGCACCTAGGATCATGTATGTCCACATATTGCACGCATCACCCATCCATACTTGGTATACCATTGGCACTTATACTTTGCTCCCTGTTGGGCATAATCAAGAAAGATACTCTCATCATGCATGATTCACATGATATCACCAAAGAGCATTGTGATTGACCAAATTTTGTCCAGTAACTGGAGGGTCACTTCGTGATGGGCGCTGGTCCGGCAGGGCGCAGTTAGCCTAAGCGATATGACTCTCACCTTACATTGGCCAAGTACCTTCGATGTATATCGAACGGTTCCCCTGCATTGTACCACTCGAATGAAGTCATGACGGGAGGTATATCGCAAGGAAATCGTTCACGTACACTGAGTATATCGAATTCTCTCTCACATGTACCGTCCCCACGAGGTATATAGTGAGGAAATTCACGTACACTCAGGTATATCAAATGGCTTGTCCACACTTATCGATTGCCCTCAAAAGAAAAGACGTATATTTTGGATGCCACGCCAAAGGGGGGAACCCTTTTCGATTCACCCAACCAAACTGCATACCCTCATATAGGTGTCAAGCTTAGGACACACATGTTAGATTGCCGGTTTTGACCTGAAACTCTGCCGAAATTCCGGGTCGGCCTGCCGCTTAAATTTTTGTGCATTTTTAAAATGGGACCCTACCCGTGAGCCTGGTTACAAGTCCAACCATAGCTTTGCATATGCTACAAACCCAACTTTTCTAGGCTCGGATCCCGTCCGACATTTCATTTTGCATTTAGGAAACTTTAATACAAGTGGGAGAATAATAATAATAATAATAATAATAATAATAATAATAATAATAATAATAATAATAATAATAATAATAATAATAATGCTGAGACCCATCTCCCAAAAATATTTCTCCCTTCTTTATCAAAAATCCAAAAAAAAAATATTTCTCCTTTCTTTATCAAAAATCCAAACACATTTCTCCTTTCAATCTAAAAAAGAAAAAAATGTTAAAAATAATTTCCTTCTTTCTTTTCAAAAATAAATCCCATTTTACGCCTTCTCAGGTCGATCGCACGCCCTTGGCCTGGCTCCTTATTGGCTTCGATCTTCAGTCAAATCACCCCGAAGTTCCGTCCGTGCCCCTTCTACTTCTTTTAAGTTCGATATCCATACACTTTACATGGAGAACACAGATCAAGTACCAGTTGTGAAGCCAGATCTGATGGCAGTTTTAACTCAGCTCGTGTCCAAGATTGACAACCTTTAGACTGAGGTCTAAGAGATGCAACGAAACCAGATTCCTATTCCTCAAGAGCCCGAGGTCCTATTCCCTCACACTATGGGTCCACTCGAGCCTGTCTGGGTTCTCTAAGAGTATCAACATGCTCCACATGCCCCTCCTGTTAATGGGACACCGCTTGCCCAACTTCCTTTGCCAAACCTTGCCCAGCCTGGGGCTAACTTGCCTATGATCATTGATCCAAAAGATGAAGAGCTGAACAAGGTCAAAGAAGATCACAAGGTGCTAACTAAGAAGTTCGACGAAGTCAGAATCTCTGGAAATTATGTGGACTACACCCATATGTCTCCTTATCCTAAGGCGAGGTTACCCGAGAAGTTCAAGATGCCAAATATCGAGATTCAGAGGAAGTGGACCCCCGATTGTTCATCTTCACAGTTATCACCGTTCCATGACTCTCCTAAGGGATACTGAAGAAGTGATGGCCTAATTATTTTAGCAAACTTTGAAGGCTAGCGCCCTTCGATGGTTTTTGTCTCTCGAGGAGTCCAGAATTCGTAGCTGAGAGGATGTAGCCCATGAATTCATGTCGCAGTACAAATGCAACGAAGAGATTCAGGTCACCTGTAGTGATTTAAAGCTCTCAAATAGAACTCTGGGGAATCAGTCAATAACTTCATAGCCCGATGGAGGGAAAAGTCAGCCACTATGACTAATCGACCATCTGAGGAAGAACAAGTCAACATAGTGAAGAAGAACTTCTTGCCTCATATCCGAGCAATAATTGGAGGACAATACTATCCCCATTCCCGAGCTCTCAGAGAAGCAGGAGTAGAAATCGAGGAAGGTCTTTCTAAGACAGAGGTTGAACCAAAGAATGTACCCGGACAGTTCACCCCCAGAAAATACGATAATCCCACCAGTGCTGCAGCTTCAACCATCAACAACATCTCTCAACCAACCACTTCGTGGGCACCAGAAAACCGCCTTGTCCTAGTCCGAAAGGAATACACCGAGCTCCATGATCCCCTCTCTAAAGTTTATCAAGACATGTTAAGTCGAAACCTTATCAAACCCTTTGGGCCCCTTCCATTACCAAATCCACTCCCAAGAAACTTCAAGGAAGATGCCCATTGCGCCTTTCACCAAACCACTGTCCATACCATCAACCAATGCTTTCACCTCT
Source organism: Sambucus nigra (assembly GCA_949130495.1). Lineage (NCBI taxonomy): Eukaryota > Viridiplantae > Streptophyta > Magnoliopsida > Dipsacales > Adoxaceae > Sambucus > Sambucus nigra. The sequence goes on from OX422218.1 coordinate 482,659,156, forward strand.
GAAACATAATCCAAGGTCTAATTGATCGGGGTACTATTGCCCCACCAACCAATCCTAAGCCAAACACTACTCACAACCCACTCCCAAATCATGCCAATGCTATCTTCCTATAAATGAACCCATAATTTGATCCCTCAACTCAAATCATACCCATACACTCTCCTAAACCTCCCCAAACTTGCCCATATTTCCTCCTACACTCTGTTAGCCTCGCTGATCAAGCACTGTCACTCCTTACCAGAGCATGCATTGCTCCCCGTTCTGAAGATGGAGGTATGGAATTATCAGAAGTGTTAAACCAACTCCTAGAGTTCGAGCTGAAATTGCACTCACATATGATCATCGATTGCTAGAAGTTCAGTACGCTATTCTTGGAAGCAAGGAAATGGGCCCGAGAGTCAGACAGTTGGGTAGTACCAACCGATGAAGTCAACCTAAACGACATTGTCCAGATCATGGCAGAATTATTTAGGCAAACCAATGATATTTGTAGTATAACCGAGTTACTTGATAATCCAAAGCTACAAGGACACCTGGTCCCTTCACCCTTACATATCCCCATAGAATGGGAAGACCTGTATGAAGAAGCCATTGAAGTTATGGAATGCATTGAATTTACATGGAAAGACAGAATTATTGCCACCGGATGAGGGGAAGAATTCAAAGATTCCAATGAAGAACAAGCTTTCGAGAAAACTGGCCCGAAAGTCGACATGTATGGGATGATATCATTTGAGGAGCTCCTTATAGAAATAAACAAAGTGGCAGAACAACCCGAGATCTATGAAGAAACAGGGTTCATGTTCTTCCCTTCTTCAGTAAAACACATGACCAGATCAGGGAGGCATTACCAGATCTTAAGCTCACTACCAGCCAATGACAAAGGGAAGGGCATTGAAAACCTTCCTATCCTAGAAATGACCCTCGAGGAAATCAAGATCCTCGATCAACTAAAGAAAACTCAAGTTAACATCACTCTATGGGGGATTTTCATGTCTTCCCAGCTGCACATAAATGCTTTGATCAAATTGCTCACTGGACCCACAGTTCCTCATTCTACCACACCAGAAGAAGTAATAAATTTACTCGAATCCTTGACCTCTACCCGAATGCTATCCTTTTTCGAAAAAAAAATCCCCAGAATTGGGCCAAGCCACAATCATGCACTCAACATATCCATAGAAGTTATGGGGAATATCATACCACTGTCTCTTGTCGATAATGGATCCGCCTTAAATGTCGGCCCATTAAGAACCTTCTGGACTGAAGGAAAGTGGCCTCGATCCAACCTCCGTTGTTGTACGTGCCTACGATAATACTCGTCGAGAAGTGATAGGATCCATAAAACTTATAATAGGGGTTTGCCCTATAAACCCTATCGTTGAATTCCAAGTTATTGACATCCCAGCTTGTTTCAACCTGCTGCTCGAACGACCTTGGCTCCACATTATTAAGGGCGTATCTTCCTCACTCCATTAGAAATTGAAGTTCTTCACCGATGGACGAGTCATCACCATTTTGGGCGACAACGACAATTCCAAGGGTGTAAGTACCATCAATCCAATCCTTGAGATACAACACGGGTCAAATGACATGCTCCTATCAGGATTCCGAGTTGAACCACTTCTACTCCCAGCAGGGGACGATTTTAATCAAAGGGTTTTTCCAGAATACAACCCTCATGGAAACGTCAATGCGATTCAAATGTTCAGAAACATGCACTTCATGCCCGGACTGGGGCTAGGACAAAGACAACAAGGGATACTTGAGCCCATTGAACTAAAGAAAGCTTTCCCTCCTTGTGGTTTGGGGTATCAACCATCAGAACAAGAGCTCAGAATGATCCGCCAGTCTCGACCAAAGAGAAGACTAGACTGCATCCAGACTATCCCAGGTGACTCCTTAAATGGACGATTCATTAAAGAAGGCAAGGACTTCCCCTTTTGTGGCTTTTCGGAACCATGGTTTGACCAAACAGACAAGAAGATGAAGCCCGGAATGGAGATCTTTTTCTAAGACAGCTACACATGGGATGAAAGTTCCCAACACAATGTACAACTGCCCATCATAGATACCAAAGATTCTGAGGGAAGTGACTTCAAAGATTCCATCAACTTGCAGACACTGGAGCTGACACTCTGCATGGTTCATTCAAGTACTACATCACTGGATCCATCCCACTTGATTAAAGTTGATGATACACCTCTCCTCAACTAGCATGCTACGCCAGTTCTACCTGATGAAATCCTACCTAACACCAATGTTTACCCCATTTATTCTTTTGTTGTCTATCCTTGCACAAATGTTATCGAGACCTCCTTTGATGAGGTTCTCAATATTTTTTTTCCTATCAATGAAATAAATGAAGATTTTGAGTATCTTGCTGTGCCTTACATTAATTGTTTAGATTCTGATCAGACTTTTGATGATGATGATTTTGTGAATGAATAATTCTTAACTGATCTAAATAAGGTTAATAATAAACAACATAACTGCGTTCAAGTTAACGAAGAAGAGACTGTCATTGTTAACCTCGGTTCTAGTAGCTAACTGCGCGAGATTAGGATAGGGGCTACCCTCGATGAGCATGAGCGCGCACAACTTGAAGAATTACTGAAAGAATTCGTGGATGTCTTCACATGATCCTATGACGATATGCCCGACATTGATCATGAAATAGCTCAACATGACATCCCCACTCATTTAGATTACAAACCGATTAAACAAAAGCTGAGAAATCTCCATACTGTATGGTCGCTCAAAGTCAAAGAAGAGGTGGTCAAACAGCTGAACGTGGGTTTCATTCGTGTGATCGAATATCCCACATGGCTAGCCAACATAGTGCCTATGTCAAAATCAGGAGGGAAAGTTCGGATGTGTGTAGACTACTGGGACTTGAACAAAGCCTCTCCAAAGGATGATTACCTGTTACCCAGTATCGACATGATCATGGACAATACATCCAGTCATGCTCTTAAGTCCTTCGTCGATGGGTTTGCCGGATACAACCCAATCAAAATGCACCCAGATCACCAAGAAAAAACCGCATTCATCACACCGTGGGGAACATTTTTCTACAATGTTATGCCATTTGGTCTCAAGAATGCAGGGGTTACCTACTAGAAGGCTGCCACAACCATCTTGCACGATCTGATTCACAAAGAAGTCGAGGTCTATGTAGATGATATGATTATCAAATCCAAAACTAGAGAAGGTTATGTTCCCTCTCTCCGAAAGTTCTTCGAACGATTGCGACGATATCAGATGAGACTCAATCCACATAAATGTGTCTTCGGCATTATAAAGGGAAAAATCTTGGGATTTATGGTCAGTGAGAAAGGGATAGAAGTAGCTCCTGCCAAGATAAAATCCATAATTAAGATGCCACCTCCCCGAAGGGAAAAATAAGTCCGTGATTTCCTTGAGAAATTGCAATACATCAGACGGTTCATCGTCCATCTAACCTCCATCTGCGAACCTATTTTCAAACTCCGGTGAAAGGATTCAACCAAGGTTTGGAATGAGGCCTGCTAAGAAGCTTTTGACCGAATCAAACAATATCTGACCCAACCTCCGGTACTCATGCCACCACAGCCTCGTCTTCCCTTGCTTCTATACCTAACCATAACCGACACTACAGGTGGGGATTTACTAGCCCAATACCTTGAGGATTCCCGTAAAGAAAGAGCCATCTATTACGTCAGTCACAAATTGTATGGGTACGAAGTTAACTACATTGCTTTGGAAAAAGCACGCGTCGCGCTTATTTGGGTCACCCAAAATTTGCGATACTACATGCTCGCCTTCCCCATTAAACTTCTATCCCGAATGGACCCCATCAAGTACCTGCTTGAGAAACCCACCTTATCCAGCCGAATGGCTCGATGATTGATGCTCCTAGCCGAGTTTAATATCGTGTACGTCACACAGAAATCTATGAAAGGAAGAGCCATCTCTGACTACGTCGCTGACTATCCCACAGAAGAAGCTGATGACTGGATCTCCGAATTCCCAGATGAAAACATCCTATACACCGTCCAAGATGATCTCCGATGGCAAATGTTCTTCGACGGCGCTGCCAATAAAAAAGGATATGGCATTGGGATACTTCTGATCGCCAGATGACTCCCACACTCCCATCGCCATTAAATTGGATTTCCTTTGCACCAACAACATGACTGAATACGAGGCATGTACAATAGGTCTCAAAGTTGCTCTCAAGAAAGTTATTCAATGCCTAGATTTCTACAGGGATTATGCCCTCGTCAATGGTCCAGTGCTTAGAAAATGGAAAGTCAAGGACGAGAAACTCCAACCCTTCCATTCCCAATTAGAAGAACTAGCCTCCAAATTCCAAGACATCACCTTTCATTATAGACCTCGAGCAAAAAATAACCTAGCCGTTGCCCTTTCTACCCTAGCCTCCATGGTCAACATGCCCAAAGGAATAACAATGGCCCCCTTCCTGGTCCAAAAGCAAGATAAACCAACCCATTCCTACCACATTGAGCTCATCACCAAAGAAGATCCCGAGCTAGTCAATTATTGGTACTATGATATCTGGAACCTCCTCAAGCATGGTAAGTATCCCAACGGTTCCAAGAAGAAGGACCGGGCAACCCTTCGAAGACTAGTCGCCCAATACATCATCTGTCACAAAGCACCGTTCAAGAGAAACTTCGATGGAACTCATCTACACTGCATCCCAAGGGCTGACATTGAAAAGGTAATGCATAAAATCCATAACGAGGAATGGGGACCCTACATGAATGATCACATGCTTGCCAAGAAGATCACCCGACAAGGCTACTACTGGACCATCATGATCCAGGATTTCCCTACCTAAGTCTGAAAATGCCAATAATTTTCCATCCTTTAACACTTGCCTCAGTGAGAATTATACAACATGACTTCTCCCTGGCCGTTCTCAACCTGGGGTATCGACATCATAGGGAAAGTTACACCCTAGGCCTCCAACAGGCATGAGTTCATCCTAGTTGCCATTGATTACTTCACCAAATGGGTCGAAGCCGAGTCATAAGCAATCCTGAACGCCAAGAAAGTGACCAAATTCATCAAGAAAAACATGATCTGCCGATATGGGGTCCCGCACGAGCTAGTGTTAGATAACGGGATGCATTTCGAGGTAGAAGTCACGAAAGTGGTCAACGAGTATGGGATTCAGAGACACATATCTTCAACCTACAAACATCAAACCAATAGTACAGTCGAAACTTCCAATAAGAGCCTCGAATTCATCATCAGTAAGATGACCGAAAGCTGTCGAGATTGGGCCGATCGAATTCCTTACGCCCTCTAGGCTATCGAACCTGTACTGGGGCTATACCTTACTCTCTAGTCTACGGAATGGAAGAAGTCCTACCCGTGGAGCTAGAAATCCCTTCCCTTCGTGTCATGCTCGAAAGCCAAGTCAGTGAGGAGGGCTGGCATTAAAGCTGCCTCGATGAGCTATCACTCTTGGACGAGAGGAGATTGAAAGCGTTATATCACATACAAGGGTACCATCGCTGAATAATGCATTCATTCAATAAAAGAGTCAAGGACCGTGGTGTTCGAGAAGGGGATTTAGCCCTCAAAGAAATAATAGAGCCCATCTGGGACCTAGAGGGAAATTCAAGCCCGATTGGAGCGGCCCATAAATCGTCAAGAAAATTTTGTCTGGTGGTGCCGCCATGCTCACTGACTTCAATGGAGAAAAGAAGGCTCGTCCAGTCAACCCGGACCGTCTCAAGAAGTTCTACACCTAGTCTGAAATATCGGCGCGCTACGACTCTTCTCATCTCCTTTCTATTCTAAAAAAAACTCTTCATTTCCCTCTACCCAGAACTACGTGGGCCTGATCCTCTGCAAGAACCATTTTCAGACAAATTAAATTTTTTTAAAAACCCCCAGAGGTACGTAGGCAACTCATACATCTTACATGAACATGGCCCTTTCTTTTTCACAAAAAACTATTATTTTCTCATCTCCGAGAACGACATTTCATTCTAACATATATTTGAACAAAAAGATTATGCATGCCTTAGCAATCGGTATAAATAATTCAAAATATGAAATTCATCAAAAGGCACACCTTGATGATCAAAAACTTATTTATTTCACTAATAAGAGATTATAGTGAAATTACATAAGAAAATGAACGGATGACTCCCTTCCCCTACCTTCCTAAAAAGCCAAATAAAATTCCCAAATTTATTCCCCATTACAAAACAAACTCTCCAAGTGTCCTACCCACAGCTACCAGAGGAGCCCGCTCCATCATCGTCATCTACATCCTGGGGTCCCCAAGCTTCCCCTGCCTGAATGGAGTGCCGCAGATGATCCATGGACCGATAAGCTCGAACCAGCCTCGAAAAAATTACCACACTTCCCTTCATGGTATCAGATAAAATAAGCCACCTTTTTCCAGTCTCCACTGTCAACATCTTACTGACCACTCTTCTCCACAACCACTTCATATAATCACCAAGGATGTGCCAAAATCTCCCAATAGACTGAGAGGGATGAGACGACAGATGCCAACTATCCCACAAAGAGCCAAGCCACATGCACAGACGCTCTGTCGGATCTTCTACCGAAAAGAAATCCAGTGTCTGAGTTGGCACAAGCTGCTCCTAGCCAAATTGGCGCAGAAGTCACCAAGGGAAATAGAAAGAGGACTGTCTGAGACAAACCAGTCGGACGTATGAGTATTCCCCCAACTCTAGAATAGGCAGCAACTATCCCCACCAAGTCACTAACCAGTACAAATTTAGATCCCCATGCTCCACAAACCAGTTCTCCCAGCTCTCGATATCCAGACCAACAGAAATTGGGCACGTGCAACAAAGGATATTCTGGAGGAGTCACTAGGTGGAATCTTTCAGACAATCACATGAACAACATCACAGGGCTACCCCTCAGAAAGTCAGAACGACCTTCTCTCCAGGCATCAAGGCCATTCAGAGTCTCCACCAGTATCACCGCCGCTGGATTACAACGGTAGGACATCCATGAAGTAATAGCTGCAAGTTGTGGGTCCACCAGCAGCTCGCCGATCACCAGCAGTAATTTTGAAACCAAGCCCAGAATGATGGCTCCGACATATCCAACATCACCAACCTCTTACAAATGTACAGACCGCAGCACCGCCAGAGGAGAAATCATTTCTCCAAGAACCAAGGATCTACCCGTCGAGGGTGAGACGCGGAGAAGTCCAACCAACAACTCCCAGGGAGACCGAGAAAATTCAGGCATAGCAGCTACCACACTAGGATTTACTCCCAACATGGAAAAAAATTCCTCATAAGTCAGACAGACTTCTTCCATGTCAAAGCAGAATACATGGTCTTCGGGGTACCAAAATTGTATCGTCGCCATCAGCGTATTCCACTCTATGGGCTATTACGCCATAAAAAGGCTCGACGCATGTTAAAAGCATCATAGTCGATGTTGTAGGAGCACATTGCCTTCAAAGTCGCGAGGTAGTTGGAAAACTCAACACCACCAGGGAGAGCCATCTCACAGAATAAGAAAGTAGGAATGTGAGATTGTGATGAAAACACTCCACCCTTACCCCTTTTTATACTTGAAAGCCCTCATAAAAAACATAATCCCTGCAAAAATCAGAGGAAATCCTGCCCCACAAGGCACCAAAGGCTGAAGAGGGTACCAATCAAAGCTTTAATTGATTGGACTGGACTGACCTGCCGATAGGCAGGATAAGGTGCATACCGATTGGCAATCCCCTGTTTTTAGAAATTTTCCTTTTTCCTCTTTTATCGAAATCAGAAAACTCAATAAAAATAAATTGATATTCTCAAACATAATTTCAAAAATCCCCCTTCCATCTTTATATAATTTCTCGTTATGAATAAAACTTCCTTTCTAAACTTCCAAAAATATTTCTTTTTACGGTCTCAACAACAAAGTAAAAAAAATGCATGTGCATGCGTGCATTCATTCATCATTAACAGAAGATAATAAAAAATTTCATTACATTGCATATATATGTTTCTGTGTTACATTATTTTGCAGGAAAATAAAGAAAAGAAAAAACAATGGGACTTAGCCCGAACCCACATTCTCCCTCTCTCTCATTTACCCTTCCCTCTCTCTCTCCTAAGAGCTTCCACCCTTACGACGCTCTCTCTTTCCCCTGCGGCGAGATAATGCAAGAAAAGGCAAAATTACTGCAAGAAAAGGCAAAATTAGTATCAAGCAGAAAAGATCAAAAGAAACCAAAAAGAAGGAAAATAGAAGAGTAGAAAGATATACCAAAGGACGAAGAACCTCCTCTGTCAAGCCCAACTCCTCCGGGTCCATCGCACGAGGACGATGCAACATAGGCACCGTCCCTCCATCAGCCGACGTATGTTGTATGAAGGGGTATGCAACCTCACAAAGGGGACCTCCGAAGTCACCACCGCAGAAGATGTCGACGAACTGCCACCGCTGTGGGAGGACCCCACTGGTCGACTCGAACCCGTAGGAGGGAAGGGCAATGCATCATATATGCTGGGCATCATCATCCAACTCGTCACGAAGTCCATATAATCATACGGTATAGCCGTATCGGTGTACAACAGATAGGACTCGCCAATCATCGTTGTGATCCATGCATCCTCTGGCAATAGCCGCTCCCACCTCATAGACATAGGGGGCCTCGTAGGTAGCACCACCTCCTCCTCCTCAGTAATATGCTAAACCAACCTCTCCCCCAGATACCAAGAGTGGCCAAACTCATTCGCCAATAAATGCCTCATCTGTGCATTCACTCTAGTCTCCCCCGTGTCCTGAACAGTCATCCCCCAAGGGTAAAAAGTCACCTGAAAATTCCCCAAAAAATATAAGTCAAATACAAAATCAGAGCACACAAAGGTCTTAGACTGAAAAAGGAAAAATCTTACCCTATCACTGGTCAGGCCATTCAAAACCTGACGCACCGCCTCCAGAGAGAGAAACCTCCTCGATTGCCAATTGGACTTCCACCACCGATACAATCATCAAAAGTCCCCAACGGTCTCATCCTTCAGAGAAATCAGCTGGGTATTACACCCAATCACCTCATAAAACCACGTTTGCCAAAGAAAAAAATCCATAATAAAAAAGAGACGCATAAATAAAATGAGAATGCATGAAAGGAAAATGCGTAAATTAAATAATACCTCAAGAAGATACGTGGCTCTACTGAAAGATTGCCAACAGCACCGACTGAATGAATCCAGAGAAAAATAAAGGGTCGCCAAAGTTAGGCTCCCCAATCATAGAGAGGGATGTTTGAAAACATCATCAAATATGGAAAAACCCATACGTGGACGACGTCGCCACTCGACGCCACCAAAAATCCCCCCAGCACCAGCAAAATAAACAGCCGGGCCATCTGTCTCACCTATAGCCCATCCTCCACATCAATCACCCTGCCCAGCAAAACATCCCTCAGCAGGGACATACGGATGGAATCCCCAGATACTATCCTCCCCACATCACCAAGCGCCACCCGCACCACCTCCGACCTCACCCATAAAGAGAGATCCACCTCTATCTTCTCTCCATCACAATCCAGCCCCTACAGCTGCTTCACATCTATGGGAGTCACATTCATCTCCCCCCAAACCAAAATGGAAGGTGTGAGTAGTGTCCCACCACTTCTCCCCTAGAGCGCATAAAACCGCCGTCGAACGAGGCATCTCATCTTGCACAGATGCCAGCCTCCCAAAGCCTGCTGATGATACCACCCAACACACCACAGGTGGAAGATGCTCCCAGACATCCTTAAGCCCCGTCGTCCCACGGGCATGCATAGTCGACAAAGAAACATCAGACTGCCAAAAGAAAAACCTTGTCAAAATCTAAGAAAAAAGGAAAAACAAAAAAAAGGAGTGCCAGAAGTCATTTTACTTACATAACTTCCAGGGTTCACCACCCTCAAAGAGAGATGATGTGACGGCTCCCACATCAAAGTCCGCTCATCCGCAACCGGCTCGAGTGCATCAAAAGATTTCTCACTCCCCAAAGCAAGAGGCGCCCTAGCCCTCCGCTCCACATTCGCCCAGTCATCAATAGCCAACCACTCCCGGTGTACTGCAGTGCTCACAAAAGCGACCATTTTTTAGATTGTGGAATGCTAGAAAGATTCACAGAAGAAAATCGTAGAAAGAGAGAAGGCAAGAAGCTATGAAAAATGAGGGGAAACACCCCCTTTTTATAGGATGCCAAGGGCTATGCCGATCGGCACTACACCCCCACCTACCGATTAGCACTGACCTTTTACCTTCTCGAGGCAGTCCAAAAGTCCGTGCCACTACTCAATGCACCCTCTACACCATGACGACCGGCACCCCCTAAATTTTTTGTACAGAAACTCCCAAAAAAAATACCAAAAAACCCTAAAAAATCCTCAAAAAATTCTTAAAAATTACGAAGGGGATTTAGAACATTTTCACCAAGAAAATTTCGCACTCCCTCAAGCGGAACCCCTTTTTCCCCAGCGGAACTCTCAAAAGCTAAGTAAATCTCCTCCCGGCAACGTCCCCGGAGGACCTCTAAAGTACTCCAAAGGTCTCAAGTCTCCCCGAGCAAAGCATGGACCACCTAATCGCTTCCCTAGTGGAATTTACAACATCAAATTGTTTATTCCTTCGCAAAATCTCCAAAAGATATGAGGATTTCCCAAGTAATCGGCTCCCCAGCTCAAATCAAAATCACAAGGTAATTTTCCCGACAGAGTTCCCCGAGAACATCTTAATTTAAGCCCTCAGAATTGGCTTCGACCTGCAGAATTGGTCATCTCAATTTAAGCCCCCGGAATTGACTTCGACCCGTAGAATTGGTCATCTCAACTTAAGCCCTCATAATTGGCTTCGACCCTCATAATCGGTAATCCCAACTTAAGCACTGAGAATTGGCTTCGACTCGCATAATTGGTCATCTCAACCCATCCCTCAGAATTGGCTTCGACCTACAGAATTTTTCATCTCAAACTAAGCCCTCAGAATTGGCCTCGACCCATAGAATTAGTTATCTCAATTTAAGCCCTCAGAATTGTCTTCGACCCGCAGAATTGGTTATCTCAACTTAAGCCCTCAGAATTGGCTTCGACCCACAAAATTGGTTATCTCAATTTAAGCCCTCAGAATTGGTTTCGACCTCCAACATTGGTCATCTCAACCTAAGCCCTCAGAATTGTCTTCGATCCGCAGAATTGGTCATCTCAATTTAAGCCCTCAGAATTAGCTTCGACCCGTAGAATTGGGCATCTCAACTTAAGCCCTCAAAATTGGCTTCGACCCGCATAATTGGTCATCTCAACCCAAGCCCTCAGAATTGGCTTCGACCTGCAGAATTGGTCATCTCAACCTAAGCCCTCAGAATTGACTTCGACCCATAGAATTGGTTATCTCAATTTAAGCCCTCAGAATTGGCTTCGACCCATAGAATTGGTCATCTCAATTTAAGCCCTCGAAATTGGCATTGACCTGCAGAATTGGTCATCTCAACCTAAGCCCTCAGAATTGGATTCGACCCAAAGAATTGGTCTTCTCAATTTAAGCCCTCAGAATTGACTTTGACTCATAGAATTGGTCATCTCAATTAAAGCCCTCAGAATTGGCTTCAACCCGCAGAATTGCTCATCTCAATTTAAGCCCTCAGAATTAGTTTCGTCCCGCAGAATTGGTCATCTCAATTTAAGCCCTCAGAATTGGCTTCGACCCGCACAAATGGGCATCTCAACATAATCCCTCAGAATTGGCTTCAACCCGCATAATTGGTCATCTCAATTAAAGCCCTCAGAATTATTCATCTCAACTTAAGCCCTCGGAATTGGAATCGACTCGCAAAATCGGTCACCCTCATCTTCAAGCCCTCAGAATTGGCTTCGACCCTCTGAATCGATCATCCTCATCCTTAGGTCCTCTGAATCGACCTCCTTCAAAGGCATCATGTGGTGTCTATTCGATGGCTATAGTTTGTTCCAAACTCACCCGTTGAGGGGCACTATAGACACCCCATTCTAACACCCCCTAACCTCCCGTGGGTTCCCTAGCACCTCCCCTCATCACTACAAACCTAAGTCATACTTCGAGTACTGACTTAAAGGCCATCGGGAACTCCCAAGCTCCATTTAACCAAAAGTCAAACTCTTCAGCTCGACTGATACTGAATGACTCTTTAAAGAGCACTGAATTCTCTTTCCAACGGTCCATCCCGTGCATGATTCTGACTTACGGTGCGGACGAACGACCCGTTTTCCCTCAAAACTTGATCAGGAGGTCACCGAACACTCCCAGACTCCATTTGACCAAAGTCAACTCTTCAGCTCGATCGAGACTGAATGAATCTTTGAAGGTCACTAAAACCCCTTTCCAACGGTCCCCCCCCATAATCGATTCCGACTTACGGTACGGACGAACGATCCGTTTTACTCTAATCGGTCACCGAATGCTTCCAGGCCCTAGTTGACCAAAGTCAACTCCTCGAACTGAGTCAAGCTCTTTGGAATGTCAAAGAACGTCTCCTAAACTTTCCAATGGTCTACCCCATGCATGATTCTAACTTACCATGCAGACGAACGATTCGTTTGCATCCGATGATTCCCCGTCCAAGGGACCGAAGAACGCTTCCGAGCCACATTTGACCCAAAGTCAACTCCCGGACCCGAGAGAAGTCCGAAAGACTTTCGAATGTATCTGAAGTACCTTTCCAAAAATTCACCCCGTGCACAATTCGGATCAACGGTTTGTGCTCTACGATCGATTTTTCGAAGGAACCTGAAAGAGACTGCCAAACGGCAGGTTCCAAACCCTGCCTATCGGCAATGTGCCTAAACACAGCTGCCGATTTGCAGGACCAGGGCTATGCCGATCGTCAATGCCCTGGTCCTATAAAAGGGAGGGCCTGACCTCATTACAAAGGGAGAAGATCTGAAATCCATCACTCTCAGCGAGCTCAGAAAACCCCTCTCGAAGTCAACGTGATTTCCACATCCAAATCCCTTTCCAACCTTCACCTTTCATCACCTTTTCATCAAACTTGGTGAATTAAGTACCCTCCATCATCACCCAAGTGCAAGGTCTTCTCTCCAACATCCAAGATAAAGCTCAAGATCTTCAAGAAGGTCCAACTTTCTCAACTCTCTCTTTAAATTCTCATAAATTCGCCTTAATTTATTTTATTACTTTGAACTTTTATTCTCTCATCTCACATATCCTAATATACTTTTTATCTAGTATTATTGCACATCTCTTATTTTCATATAAATAAAACCCAAAAAATAAGAAAAAAAAGGGTTTTCTCATAAATTCCAAACGAGAATTCTCACACATTTCTCACAACTAAAACACTTTTTTACACTCACACACATATAAGAGAAGTCCCTAATTGGATGTATTGGATAAATCCCACTCCTTATTTTGCATACGAACTACATGGACTTTGATGCCTCTATAGGCTACGTAGGCGTCTCGAGGTAAAATCCGAGACTCGAGTCCTTTTCCTACTATTTTCCTATTTTTTCTATATTCTTTAAATTTAACTCTCTTAGATTCTATATGTTTATATATACATATATTTGTTCTCAGTGGCATATTATCCCGCATGCGTTATCGTTCCATTATAATGATCAACGCTAGGATAATCGCGTATATCCTATTTTTTAATATTACTTTTGGGAACATTCCTACGGATGACTCGCTTTATCTCCTCCATGATATAAGTCGATGATTCATATCTCCACTGCATATACACATGCACACATATCACGGGGAAATAAAGGAAAATAGCAATAACCCATGAGAGACTGTAAGGGCGGAATTGGTGCCTAACACCTTCGCATTTCGTAACTTAGCCTCTGGACCCTTTTTGAATCATTTTGGTTTCGTATGTATCAGTATGTCTTTGGATGCTGTCCTTCGAGATGTTTCTCTTTTTCTTTTGTCTATTTTGAGTAAAATAGACTGGCAACTCCATCTCTCTACATTTTGACCTCATCATCGACGCAGACTGAAGCACTCTTGAGAGGGATGCGCGGGACCAAGATCCTCTCGACATTGAAGACTCCCCTATTCTTTGTCCCTCTCGCCGTGAGGATCCGGGGGATGGCCACAAATATGGAATTGCCAGTAGCACTAAATCAACTCCTAGATTTTGGATTAAAATTTCCCTCAGAAATGACCATTGGATGCCAAAACTTCAACACACTGTTCTTGGAACCTCAGAAGTGAGCTTCAGAGTCGAATAATTGGTTGGTACCCGCTAATAAAGTTAATTTAGATGATGCCATCCAGATTATGGTAGACTTGTTTCAATAAAGAGGTGAAATTTACTGTATGTTCGAGCTACTAGATGCTTTGAAACTACAAGGGAACTTAGTTCCTTTACTTTTGCCTATCCCCATTGAGTGGGAGGATTTAGATTAAGAGTTCGTTGAGGTTGTATAATGTATTGACTTCTCATGAAAGGATGACATCATTGCCACCGGATGGGGGGAAGAATTTGATAGTTTAGATGATGAACCAATCCAGGAGAAGGTAAGCCCAGTGGTCAGTGTATATGGGATGATATCATTTGAATATTTACTAGGAGAGATTAATAAAGTGGCCAAATATCCCGAGATAGATGAAGAAACACGGTTTTTATTTTTCCTCACTTCTATAAACCATATGACAAGATCTAGGTGGCACTACCACAGTATGAACCCTCAGTCAACAATGACAGATAAAGGAAAAATTGTTATCCAGAAAGTCCCCATGCCGTAAATTACCATCGAAGAGAGTAAGATCCTCGACCAGTTGAAGAAACCTTATTCTAACATCACTTTGTGGGGACTTTTCATATCTTCCCAACTACATCAAAATGCCTTGATTAAGTAATTTATCAGGCCCACGATCCCTCCTTCCACTACTCCAGAAGAAGCCGTGAACTTGAACTTGTTTGGGTCTCTAACCTCTACTAGAATGCCCTTTTTATCCGAGGAAGAAATCCCTAAGTTTGGACCTAATCACAACTATGCTCTCAATATCTCTGTCGACGTGATGGTGAAGATAGTCCCGCTTTCACTCATCGACAACGGATCAACACTCATTTTTTTCCCATTGAGAACCTTCAAGTTATCAGTTTTGATAGTAAGTGACCTTGGTCCAAATTTTGCCACGCTGCATGCTTATAAATATACTCACAAAGAGGTGATAGGATCCATAAAGCTTATAATAGGGGATAGCCCTATAAATCCCATTATCGAATTCCAAGTCATCGATATACCGGCTTTTTTTAACCTATTGCTCGATTAACCATGGCTTCACAGCTTCAAGGGGGTATCTTCCTCTCTCCATCAGAAATCAAAGGTCTTCACTAAGGGGTAGGTCATCATCATCTTGGGCGACGATGATAACATTGAGAATGCAAGAGCCAGTAATTCGGTACTAGAGATACAACATGGGGCGAATGACATGCTTATATTCGATTTTTGAGTTGAACCACTTCCACTCCTAGCAGGGGATAATTTCAAATATGGAGTCTGTCCAGAGCACATCCCTCAAAATAATGCCAATGTGATGCAGGTGTTAAAAAATATGCACTTCATGCCCAGACTTGGGTTGGGACTACGATAATAAGGAATACTGGAACCCTTAGTGCTGAAGAAGGCTTTTTTTCCATGTGGCCTAGGTTATCAACCATCATTAGAGGAACTCAGAATGCTTCGCCAACCTTGGTTGAAGAGAAGGCTAGAAAGTGCCAAGACTATTTCAGGAGAGTCCTTGAATGAAAGATTCATCAAAGAGGGTGAAGATCTCCCATTTTGTAGCTTTCCCGAACCATGGTATAATCATGTAGACAAGAAAATGAATCCAGGGATGGAGATTTTCTTCCAAGATAACTGGGCCGGAGATTCCCAACATCATGTGTAACCTCTCGTTGAGAAGACTATAACTGTTATCAAGGATTCTAAGGGAACGGACCCGAGGACTCATTTAATTAGCAGACACTGGAGTTGACACTCTGCATGATCCACTCAGACACTACATCATGATATCCATCCATCCATCTTAATCAAGACTACTAATGCACCCCTCTTGAACTGGAATAGTGTACAGGTTCCACCCACTGAAATGCAACCCAACCCTGATGTTTATCTTATCTCTTCTTCAGTTGTTCATTATACTGATCCCAATGTAATCGAGACCTCCTTTGACGAGATTCTCAATGATGTTTTTCCTAAAAATAAAATAAATGAAGAATTTGAGTATCTTGACGTGCCTTACATTAATTGGCTTGATTCTAATCAAACTCTTGAGATGAAGATTTTGCAAATGAGCAATTTTTCACTGTTCTTAATAAAGTTAATAACAAACAACATAATGTAAGGGCAAAATTTCCAATTGAGACCATTGTATAGTTTTGACTTATTCTTGGAACAAAACACATTTGAGTCATACGTAGTATCTTTATTGTCACGATCCCACAAAGACTATGATGTGCTGAAGTTTAATTGAAGACGTTACGATAAAGCTTCAAGGAATTAATTACGCCGAAGTTTAATTGGTACAAGTTTATTCGTCTTCAAAGTTTAATTGCATTCCGAGATCACTCAGGTATGACTGCATAATTTTAATGAGACTCAAAATTTATTTTAAAATGATTAAGGATGTAATTTTTATTAAATAAATATTTGTAAAAATGTTTTATAAGTGTTTGAAATGGTTTACACTTCATTTTAATTTGATGAGGACAGATTAGAGTTGGATTTAAGTGGAACTTTTTCTCAAGAGTTAGTTTAAAAGCAAACTCTAATTTGCTAGTCGCTCCAACGGCTTGACCATTCGTTCGAGAGAGATGCTCTGTCATTCGAGCGACATTGCTATCTCATTCGAGCGACTGGTCAATGCCGCTTTAATAACACTCCGCCTCAATAAAATTATATAATGCGTGTTTTCCATTAGATTTCGGGTGTGTGTATTCTGCAAAAATCTGTATTCATCCAAATCATTTATGCACACAAGTTTTCTAAGGTTTTCCAAAGTTAATCCATCCTTAGAGTTTCAAAGATCTGAGTATTCATTAATATATGCTATAGTGATATTGTTCTACACTTGAACATTGATGGTTTTGCGGTGAAGATTCAGTAGAGTCGGGTTTCAACATCAGAGACATTACAAGCCATATCGGTGGATACCGAGACATACGTGGACGCGTGTGTTGCGGATAGGTATCGTGGAAGAAGGTTACTTTCTGCGTGGTCACTGTGAGATGAGTGGTTAAAGATTAGAGGAGCGTCAAGTCTCGTGGGTGGATCGAGTCGTTGAGTAAGACTACCATTTGTACCTTTGTAAAACCATATGGCTTGGGCCATCCGAGGTTTTTCTCGTTATGATTTTTCATGTACATCCTGCGCTGTGAGTATTCTTTACTTTATTTTACTTATTTTGATCACTAGATGGATGTTTAGGATTAATTAAGATAAAATTTGGTTAAGTTAAAATTGTTCACAACTTGGTGCATATTTATAAATATTGGAAAAATGGTTTTCACAAAAAATAGAAATTGTTTTGTCATCCTTAAAACACTTTTCGCATTAGAAATTAAAAATGACAATCAAATTGGTATCATAGCCAAACATATATTTTTATTGTGTTTGATCCCTTGTGTTTTTTGAGATGAATTTTGGAGGTTTTAGTAGCCAATTGTGCGAGATTAAGATAGGGGCCACCCTTGATGAGCATGAGCACGCGCAACTTGAAGAACCACTAAAGGAATATATAGATGTATTTGCATGGTCCTACGAAGACATGCCCAACATTGATCTCGAGATCGTTGAATACGAAATTCCAATTCTCTCAAAATGTAAATAGGTCAAAGAGAAACTCCAAAAGCCCTGTACCGAATGGTCGCTCAAGGTCACACAAAAAGTGGTTAAATAGTTGAATGTAGGCTTCATTCGAATGATTGAATATCCCATATGGTTAGCCAACAATGTACCCTTATGGAAATCTGGAGGGAAGGTTATAATGTGCATTGATTATCAAAATTTGAGCAAGTCCTCTCCAAAAGATGATTACCCACTACCCAATATTGACATGGTTATGGATAATACGGCTAGTCACGCTCTCAAGTAATTCATTGATGGGCTTATCGGATACAACCAGATCAAGATGCACCCTGATCATCGAGAAAAAATCGCATTCATCACCCCCTAGGGAACCTTATGCTATATAGTTATGCCATTCGGTCTTAAAAACGCAAGGGGTACCTACCAAAAGGGTTTGCACAACCATCTTGCATGATCTGATACACAAAGAGGTCGAATTCTACGTAGATGATATGATTATCAAGGCTAAGACTCGAGATGGTCATGTTCCCACTCTTCGAAAGTTCTTCAAACGGGTTTGGCGATACCAGATGTGACTTAACCCATAAAAATATGTCTTTGGTGTTACCAAATGAATATTTTTGGGATTCATGGTTAGCAAGAAGGGGATTAAAGTACATCTTACCAAACTAAAAACCATACTCGAAATGCCACCACCCCAAACGAAGAAGGAAGTATGGGGATTCTTAGGAAAATTACAGTATATCAGTCGGTTCTAGATGACTTCTATTTATGGACCCATATTCAAACTCCTCCGAAATGATTCCACCAAATTCTGAAATGAATATTGTTAGGAAGTCTTTGACCGAATAAGCAGTATTTAACCCGACCTTCGGTACTCATGCCACTGCAGCCTGGTCTCCCTCTACTTTTATACTTGACCGTAACAGATACCGTAGTTGGGGCTGTGTTAGACCAATACATTAAAGAATTCTAAAAATAAAGGGCCGCCATCTATTACGCGAGTCATAAATTGGCTGGGTACAAAGTTAACTATACTTCCTTGGAGAAATCATGTGTCGCCTTTATCTGGGTCACTCAAAAATTACGACACTACATGCTCGTTTTTCCCATCAAACTTGTGTTTCGAATGGATCCTATCAAATACTTGCTCAAAAAATTTGCCTTATCTTGTCAAATGGTCCGATGGTTGATGCTGGTGGTTAAGTTCGATATTGTGTATGTCACATAGAAAGTCATGAAAAGGAGTGTTATCTCTGACTACCATGTTGATTACCCTATGGAAGAAGTTGACATTTGGATCTCCGAGTTCTCGGATGAAGATATCCTTTTCACCTCTCAGAAAGACCTCTGATGGAAACTGTTCTTCAACACCACTGCCAACAAAAAAATATACGACATTAGGATACTCCTGATCGTCCCTGATGATTCCCACACTCCCATCGCCATGAAGCTAGATTTTCCCTGCACCAACAATATGACCGAATATGAGGCATGCACCATAGGCCACAAAGTCGTTATTAAAAAAGGTATCCAATGTTTAAATATCTATGGGGATTTCTCCCTCGTCATTGGCTAGGTCCTTAGAAGATGGAAAGTCAAAGATAAGGAACTTCTACCCTTCCATGCCTACCTAAAAAAGTTGGCCTCCAAGTTTTGAGATATCATCTTACACTACTTTCCCCTAATAAGGGAAAACTTAGCCGATGCCCTTACTAATTTAGCCTCCTGTATTGACATGCCCGAGGCAAAAATGATGGCCCCTTTTCTAGTCCAAAAACAAGTTAAACCAACCCATTGCTACCATATCAAACTCATTAGAGCAGAGGATCCTGATATGGACAATTGCTGGTATTACGATGTTTGGTGCCTCCTTAAGCATGGTAGGTGTAAGGACATATTTTTCATGTCTGATATCTTACATTTGCATATGTCGTACGCCGCTACAAAAGGCACGTCACTTCACAATCTCACATGACGGCCTCTATTCGAATTTCAGGAATCAAGCATTCAACATCTCCATCATGTGTCCCACATCTTCCTCATCGACTTCATGTTCCACGATTTTAGGTACTTTAATATCTCGACGCCATGAAGATACTGGAAGAAATAACACCTCAATCCGAGCTACGGTGAAGAACTTATGGCCTTTTAAAAATGGAGAAAATTTTGAGCAAATCCTTATGAAGAATGCTGTGTGTTTTAGCCCCCAAACCAGCGAAGTTTCGTGAACCAAAGGGAAAACTCATTTTGGGGGGCGAATCGGTTCGAGGTACAAGATGAACCGATTCGGGGTACCTGACGCTGGCAAGAGTCCCAATGACTTAAAATTCTTTTTGGTTTCCTTATAAAAGCCAACTTCGGGGGAGTTATTTTGCAAGACTTGGAGAGACGATTTTTAGAGTTCTATTAGCTTAAGTCTTCATATTTTTTAGTCCCAAAACTCACGTTTTGATTCACACATCATTCCCATACCTTTTTTAATCCTTTTTGAAACCCAAGAACACTACTTTGGTTTTGTTCATACTTGTGGAGAAGTCATCTTTCTTCTTCATTGTTGCCCTCCTGAGAAGGGAAAGTTCCAGCCGATGAACTTGTGGAGAAGCCATTTCTCTTCTTCATTACTGACCACCTGGAGTTCCTGCGGGAGATTTCAGCCGAGACATCAAAATCGACGCATGAGGGTATTTCGTATGTCGCTCTTATTTTCATTGTAATTCGTGGAACCGTTCTTTACAAATTATAGTGAAAATAAAAAGGTTTTGCCCATTTGGGGGATTTTTCCTGAAATTGTTTATTTTATCCTGCATGCTTTATTTTATTTGATAAATCATTGAGATGCATGTTTTAGGGTTTAACTAAAATTTTGGATTATAAGAATTGTATTATATTTGAGAAGTCGCGATATTTTCGTTGTAGCGATTCTTTAAATTGGTATCAGAGCTTATTTAAGCGATCACCACTTTTTTCAAATTGGTATCAAAGTAGGTTATGCTAATTTATCGCGTGATCTGATTTTTGCACGCACCTTTCTGTCAAAGCCTCTTGCACTAAGTTATTGTGTTTGATCCTATTTTTTTCGCAATAATGGCTTTCGGTGGTTTTGATGATATTAGAACTCAAGTGTTTGAAAACTCTATTTGGAAATCTCGTATGAAATCTGTTTTTAAAACTCTTGTTAAAAGGAAAGAATCTCAGAGATGTCTTTGTTGTGAGGGGATTGGACATAGCATAGATGAGTGTCCCACCAAGGTTAGGGAGTGTTTTAACAAACCAATTGTTTGTGTTGCCACCCATAGTGAGAGTAACCCGAGTGAAGAAATTTTATATGCAAGTAAGCGTGTCCTTCCCAACTGTGTTGCTACTCATGAGAATGACGATGCCACTTCTGCCACAGCCATTGAGAGTGAATCCCATAATAGTGAGGGTGATGAAAGTGAGGATGAAAGTGTAGATGAGCGTGACTTACAAACTGCTTTCAATGAACTTTATGCTGAATCCTTGAAAATGAAGAAAGAAACTTTGAAATTGAAAGCTCAATTGAAAGAGTGTGCCTTAAAAATAATGATTTTTTAGTTGAAGAACTTAGGGCACATGAGAAAACTTTGAGAGAGAAGCTTGAGTACGCCGAGGGTGAGAGAGATAATCTTAGAGGGTTGATGGAGACTATGAAAAAGGAGCTTTTAGAGTTTGAGGATTCTAGACGTGTACTTGAATCTAGGATAGGTGAACTTGAGATGAAATTGACAGATTCAAGTAAAGTGAAATTTGATTTGGAGTCTAGGTCTGAAAAACTTGATAAGATTTTAGGCACCGTCGAGATCAAAAAGGATAGGGGTGGGATTGGTTTTGAAAAATATGTTGCACCCATTTCCACACATGTGAGAGAGCCTCCTAGGATTGTTAAGAAAGAGGCACCTAAGTTTGTTAGGAAAGAGCCCCCTAGGAATATCGTGAGAGAACCTCCTAGGATCATTAGGAGAGACCCACCTAGGCAAATTCGGAGAGAGCAACCGAGAAATTTAAGGAGAGGGCCACCTTTAGGTAACACACACCGCCCGATTTACACTTGCACACATTGTGGTAGGCAAGGTCATCTTAGGCGCTTTTATTACAAGATTTAAATGTACCTAGGAAGGTTAATAAAAGAATAAATTTGATTCCCCAAACCCCCACGTGTCGTTATAAATCTATTCGGGTTAGAAAATCGGATTTAGAGCCATATGGTCTTTTTATTCACAACTCTTGTTTGCTTGCACGTGATTCACCCCATGTGAAATCTTTTGGTTGATTGTGTTGGATGTTTGTCATACACTAGTTATGCATCATGTTATATTCTTTCTAGTGTTATGACTTACTTTGATGTAGCGCATATTGATTTATTTGTTGCATTTGGGTGTTTTGCTATTGTTTTAGCACTGTTTTGGATCTGTTTGCCCCTTACAGGTACTGTTTTCACGAAATTTTTGCACTGGGCAAAACTGTATGATTTTCTGGGCATTCTGGTAAGTTTTGATTTTCTTGTTCAAGCGACAGAGCTAAGTCGTTTGAGCGACCTGTCTGGAAATTCTGTTTTTTCTTCCCTTCTGATTTCAGTACCCGATGTTCATATGATTAGTTTTTTGGTACTGATGGGTTGCTTCTGGTCAGTTTATATGAAGCTATTCTTGGTATCCATGCTTAATTGATAACACTGCATTGCCCGTTTATCACATCTGCTTTCATTGTGGATTCTTTTGTGTGATTACTGTTTTCTAGCATAGGATTTTGCTCATATAGATATTATATGCCTCCTGCTCGTTGTATCATTTTGTAGTTATATTTTTTTCTGTTTGAAAAATTTTGAAAAATGCAAAAAGATTTTATTTTGATAAAATTTTTGAAAATCCAAAAAGATTTTTGTATTTTGTGTACACCATTTATGGATTGACACTTAGAATAATCGAGTCACAACATCATTCCATTTTGTTTCATGTGACTATTTCATAGTGTTTTGAGACAATATATCATGTCATCTTTCTGCTTTATAATGTTTGGAGTCATTATGATGTAATTAAGTGTTAATTCCTACATGTTTGACTCATGATTTCTTTCATTCCACACATGCACGGATTTGTATGATTATTGTGCTTGTCTTATCACATGTTGGTTGGGTGTTTTCACTTCAATCATGTCCTTTAAAATGAACCAAGCGCGATAAAACTTGATAAGAAAGTTGTACATGTAAGATCCATTTGTGAGTTTGTGTGCTTTATTTGAAAACGGTGAAGGGCTACGAAATATTTTCATTTATCCTTTGGATTAATCCGCCGTTTAAATTGGACCTAAAAAATTGAGGAATTTTATTAATCGGGGTCCAAAGAGGTTTAAAAGAGCCCGAAAAAATTTATAGGCAATAAAAAGAAATTCATACCAATTATGGGCCATTTAGTTTTTTGCACCAATTCTCCAAAGTTTGAGAATTTAGTTTAACACCTCTAAAAGAAAATATATATGAGGGAGTTTGGTTGGAGATTTTATAACGGGTTTGCACGTCCTTGAAAAAGCGCTAAAAAGTTTTGGACGTTATTGGTGTGAAAATCAGTTTGACATTGATTTGTTGATTTGCATAAGACAATGTCATCTAAATTCAACAATTTTTACACCTAAGGATACTTTTGATGTTCATTCGTTAGGAGTAGACGTATTCATCGTGCACATATGATTGATTGAGTTTATTTACCTATCGAATGTGTTCACACCCATACATTCCATTTTCATGACTTGTTTGTTTGAGTTTAAATCCATGGTGTGGTTTTTAGTATCTTATTTTTGTAAGAAAAAATTTGAAAAATCAAAAATAGTTTGTGAAGATTTTTTGAGTATCTCTTTGCAAGAGCACGTTTGCCATTTGACTGATGCCTTGTTTTGAATATGGTGACACCTCGACTTTGCTTGTTTGATTTATTCTTCTCATTTGTCTATTTGGGGACATAATAAAAAAGGGTTGAAAGAATTATCATTTTATGGGGGAGTTTGAATTTTGGGGGAGTTTTTGAGATTTGACTTATGCTTTTCTCATACATTGGTATCTGTGTTTATCTCATTTCAAACTTGATACATCACTTGGTATTTTTCTTTATCTCATGTGTGTAGGTACTACATTAATGATCATATGTTGCACACCCTGATGAGAAAAGATTTGAGATTTTGAAGATCTGAAGAACAAACGATGAATACTTATTCATTTGTATATTTCCAGTTTTGGGTTCATGGGAGGGTAGATTTGTATTGGCAATTTGGTAATTAATAATTCGGATTTTTTTTAATTTGTACCGGCATAGACATAGGGGGAGATTTGTAAGGACATATTTCTCATGTCTGATATCTTATATTTGTATATGTCGTATGCCGCTACAAAAGGCACGTCACTTCACGACCTCACATGACGGCCTCTATTCGAATTTCGAGAATCAAGCATTCAACATCTCCATCATGTGTCCCACATCTGCCTCATCGACTTCACATTCCACAATTTTAGGGACTTTAATACCTCGACGCCTTGAATATACTGGAAGAAACAGCACCTCAATTCGAGCTACGGTGAAGAACTTATGGCCCTTTGAAAATGGAGAAAATTCCGAGAAAATCCTTATGAAGAATGTTGTGTGTTTTAACCCCCAAACCAGCGAAGTTTTGCGAACCGAAGGGAAAACCAGTTTGGGGGACGAACCGGTTCGAGGTACAAGCTGAACCAGTTCGGGGTACCTGACGCTGGCAAGAGTCCCAATGACTTAAAATTCTTTTTTGTTTCCTTATAAAAGCGAACTTCGGGGGAGTTATTTTGCAAGACTTGGAGAGACGATTTTGAGAGTTCTATTAACTCAAGTCTTCATATTTTTGTGTCCCAAAACTCATGTTTTGATTCACACATCATTCCCATACCATTGTGAATCCTTTTTGAAACCCAAGAACACTAATTTGGTTTTGTTCATACTTTTGGAGAAGTCGTATTTCTTCTTTATTGTTGCCTCCTGGGAAGGGAAAGTTCCAGCCGACGAACTTATGGAGAAGCCTTTTCTCTTCTTCATTGCTGACCACCTGGAGTTACTGCGGGAGATTTCAGCCGAGACATC
The DNA here is from genome assembly GCA_949130495.1 of Sambucus nigra. Taxonomy (NCBI): domain Eukaryota; kingdom Viridiplantae; phylum Streptophyta; class Magnoliopsida; order Dipsacales; family Adoxaceae; genus Sambucus; species Sambucus nigra. The sequence goes on from OX422218.1 coordinate 482,684,095, forward strand.
GAAACCAACGCCTGAGGGTATTTCGTATGTAGCTCTTATTTTCATTGTAATCCGTGTAACCGTTCTTTACAAATTATAGTGAAAATAAAAAGGTTTTGCCCCTTGGGGGGATTTTTCGTGAAATTATTTGTTTTTATCCTGCATGCTTTATTTTATTTGATAAATCATCTAGATGCATGTTTTATGGTTTAACTAAAATTTGGGATTATTAGAATTGGATTTTATTTGAGAAGTCGTAATATTTCCGCTAAAGCGATTCTTCAAATTGGTATCAGAGCTTATTTAAGCGATCACCTCTTTTTTCAGTAGGTACCCCCAGGATTCCAAAAAGAAAGACCGAGAAACCCTGTGTAAACTGGCTGCCCATTACGTTGTTTGCGATAAATTACTATTGAAGAGAAACTTCGATAAAGCCCACTTATACTACATCGGAGGGGCTGTCATTGAATAGATGATGCAGAAAATCCACACCGGGAAATGCAAACCCCACATGAATGGCCATATGCTCGCCAAGAAGATTATTGGATAGGGTTACTATTCGACTACCATGGTTCAAGATTGTACCATCTATGTCCGGATATGCCTTAAATGCCAACATTTTTCCAATCTCCAGCACTTATCTACGTGACAATTATACAACATGACTCTACCTGGCCATTTTCCACCTAGGGGCATCAATATTATAGGGAAAGTAACACCCAAAGCCTCGAATGGGCCCAAGTTCATTTTGGTTACCATTGATTACTTCACCAAATAGGTCAAAATCGAGTCATACAGAGTGCTGAATGCTAAGAAGGTGGCCAAGTCCATATGTAAAAACATCATCTGCCGATATGGGGTCCCGTATGAGCTAATATCAGACAATTAGTTACATTTCGAGGTAGAAGTCACAAAATTCGTCGAAGAGTATGGAATACAGAGACACAAATCTTCTCTCTACCGACCACAAACCAACGATGCAGTTGAAGCTGCCAATAAGAACCTCAAAGCAATCATCAGCAAGATGACCAAGAGTTTCCAAGATTGGGTCAATTGAATCCCTTACGCCCTCTGGGGATACCGCACTTTAGTTTGAGTATCTACTGGGGCTACCCCTTATTCTCTAGTATATGACATAGAAACAATCCTACCAGTTGATCCATAAATACCTTCACTATGCATCATGGTTGAAAACAAAGTCAGTGAAAAAGACTGGTCTTAGAGCTGACTTGACGAGTGTCACTCTTGGATAAAAAGAGGCTAAAGACTCTATATCATATACAAGGGTACCATCGCAGGATAGCACTATCATTCAATAGGAGAGTTAAGGACCGTGATGTTCGAGAGGGAAATTTAGCCCTAAAAGAAATCATAGAACCTGTCTGGGACCCCATTGGGAAATACAAGCCAAACTGGAGTGGACCCTACATCGTTAAGAAGATCCTGTCCAGTGGCACCACTATGCTCATCGACCTTGACGGAGAAGAGATGGTGCATCCAGTCAACTGGACCGTCTCAAGAAATTTTATACCTAGTCTGAAATCTCAGCGAGCTACGATTCATCTCATCCCTTTTATTCTAAAAAAAATGTTCATTTCCTTTTACTCAAAACTACGTGGGGCCTGATTATCTAAAAAAGCCTTTTTCTTTTAAAAAAGAAACTTAATTTTTTTTAAAACCCCCAGAAGTGCGTAGGCAACTCATATGCTTTTTATGGGCACGATCCTCTTCTTTTTCACAAAATAATTTTCTCTTCTTACCTCCGAGAAGGATAATTCATTTTATCATTTACATGAACAAAAAAATTATATATGCCTTAGCGATTGGTATAAATAATTAAAATGTAAAAATCATCAAGAGGCAAGATAATATAATATAATCATTTTTATTCCATTTTGGGAAATTTCGGTACGATTATTGGAAATATCAACGTATGGAGTCAAGTGACTACCCCTGCTAACCTGAATGTCCTACAAACAAAACCCAACCAAATTAGTTCTAAAACAAGTTAACCAAAGCCTTTCCAAATTTATTCCCAACAAACCCAAACTGACCAAATACATAAACAAACACATAAAAGCTTAACAAATATTACCAGCTTCACAAACGACCCTACCCATAACTACCAGAAGATCCAACCCCATTATCATTTACATCTTGAGGCCTCCAAACTTCTCCTGACTGGATAGTATACCGAAGGCATTCCGTGGAATGGCAAGCCCGAACCAGTCTAGAGAAATCACTGTGCCCCCTCCATATCAAACATGGCAAACCATCTCTATTCGGTCTCCTCGGATAAGATCTTAGCTATTACCCTAATCCACAACCATTTCATATAGTCCCCCAAAACGTGCCAAACTCTGCCAACAGATTGAGAGGGACGGGTCGACGGCCGATGATTCTCCCACAAAGATCCCAACTGCATGCGCATGCCTTTTGTCAAATCTTCTATAGAGAAGAAATCTAAGGCACGGGAAGGCACAATCTGCTCTCATCCGACTTGACGTAGAAACCTCTAAGGAAAGTAGAAAGAGGTCTGCTGGAGGCCAACCAGTCGTACATACTGGTATTTCCCCAGTTCCAAAATGGGTTGGAACTCCCCCCACCAGGACACCGACCAATGCAGACATCGAGCTCATTTCTCCATAAACCAGTTTACCCAATTCTCGATGTTAGGGCCAAAGCTGATGAAATAGCGAGCAAAGAAATTCAGCACAGCTGCCAAGGGATATTTATGGGGGATCACCAATCAGAATCTCTCAGACGGCCACATGAATAGCATAACTGGTCTACCTCTCTAGAAAATCATAACGGCCTTCCCTCCAAGCATCCAGACCGTTCAAGGTCTCAGACAGTATCATCGTCGCGAGATTATGATGGTATGACATTCATGCAGTAATGACAGCAAGTTAAGGGTCCACTATCAGGTTCCCAGTCACTAGCAGCTGCTTCAAAGTTATGCCAAGGGTAACTCTGGCATAGACCACATCATTAACATCCTGTACACACATGGAATACAGTACAATGGGGAGGGAGATCATTCCTTAAGTAACCAAATGCTGAGATGCTGAATGAGAGATGTGGAGAGAACTTCTGCCAATAGTTCTCGAGGAGATTGAGAGAATTCAGGCATGGCCATCGCCACACTGGGATTTACCCCCAATATAGCAAAAAAATCCTCACGGGTCGGGCAGATCTCATCTAAGCCAAAAGAAAAAACATGATCCTCGGGGTACCAGAATTATAATGCCACCTTCAATATATTCTAGTCAATGGACCGATTGCGTCACAAAGAAACCCGACGCAAGTTAAAGGCGCCTTAGTCTACATTGTATAAACATATAGCCTCTAAATTTTCAAGATAAAAAGTGAATTCCGCACTTATGGGAAGGGCCATTTTGGAAAATAACAAGACATAAGACAAGAAATAAGTAAGAGAAAGAAAATGTGAATGAGTGAAGAAAAACTCTCCATTTCCCCCTTTTTATACTTGAAAAACTTTGCTAAAGATAAGAATCGTGCAAAATCGGGATGGAACACTACCCCCATCAAGGATAAAGTAGCTGAAGAAAGTGCAAACAAATCTTTGGGGTGATTTGACTGGACCGACCTGCCAATAGGAAGGGTAAGGGGTATGCTGATCAGCATCCCCTCATTTTTAGAAAATTCCATTTTTCCTTTTTTTTAAATAATTTATAATTCCAAAAGAATTCAGAATTTTTCTCTCCTTATATTTTTTAACTCATATTGTTTTAAAATAAATTCTCTTTTAAGTAATTTAGATCCTTTTTACGGTCTCAGCAAACAAAGTAAAAAGTGCACGTAAATTAAGTCATTCAAAGCAAATATAAATAAATATAATCTCATTCATTTCATATATAGGTGCTGTCGTCATTGAATTTATTTTTCAGAAGAAAAGAAGAAGAAGAATAATGGGACTCAGCCCAAAACTCCACACTTTCTCTTTCTTTTTCTCTTTATCTTTCTCTTTCTCTCTATTTCTACGATCCTCCATCCCTACGACGCACGCGCTTCCCCCAGCAATGAGCTGAGGAGCCTCCACTACCAAATCCAGATCCTTCCTCATAAGAAGAAGATGGCACAAAGTAGGAAGGAACTAGGATCTAATCTTGAATATGAGCCGTCACAGAAGACACCCAGCCTCGAATTTCCCTCTTCCAGATTGTTGACACCCGGACATGCTGCAAGAGAAACAAAAAGAGCCACTCGTTGAGTCTCAAGCGAAAGAAGAAATCAGAAAAACAAATGACAAAGGACAAAGATATACCTCTGGATGGAGGACATCCTTCGTCAGCCCCAACACCACCGAGTCCATCACGTTAAGACAATGCTGCATACTCACTGATCCTCTTCTAGGCAGTCTGATGTTGTAAGAAGGAGGAGCAAGTTGGGGAAATGGAACCTATAATGTCACTATTGTTGCTAACGTCGACGCACCACAAATGATGTGGGCTGTAACACCCCGTATTTTTTATGATTTAATAACTATGTGATTAATTATTATTGTTAGAATAATTATGTGATTAATTATTATTGTAGGATTAATTAAATTATAATGCGAGAAATTAATTATTAATTAATCTGGGTTAAAATAATTATTAACTAGCACGACAAGGGTTAATACTTATTGTTGAGAATCATTGAATATTACTGTGTGAATACGTAATATGGAATTATGCAAATTTGATAAATTGTCGAAAGTGAGAAATACAACAGTTTGGTATATCAAGTCGGGACACGCGTGTGAGTAGTGTCGGGACTAATTAAATGGAATAAAAAGGTAAATTATTTTTAAGTAACCCGTATGATCATTTAGAGTGCACTGTTGAGTCCAGGAGGGTCGAGATAGTCCGAAAACTCTACCCAGGTATTTTATTTGGACTCCGGGATATTTTAGGCCAAACCGGCACCCTGTAGGGGTAGTTTTGAAATTTAGATTTTTGGGGAAATTAAATGGACGAAAATTAGAGTTTTATTATATTAGTTACATGGGAGAAATTAGGGCTCACATTCACATAACTCAAGAGAGAGTCACAGAGAGTGAGGGAGAGCAAATCCTAAGGAGACAAAGCTTTTAGGCATCATCTTCCACTACTGTGACTACCATCATATAGATCGGAAGACGAGGAACGCATCTATACCAACATCACCAACGGATCAGACCATCATATTCGAGGCAAGTGTTTATTACTTGCGTGATTTAGTAATAATTATGTTCATGATTAGAATAGGTGATAACCCATTAATTTATGAGGACTGATCACCCTATATTTAATTGGGCGGGGTGTCTCATGCGGTATCAGAGCATCAGGTTCTAGAGACTTTTAGGATCTGTACGACGTATTACGTTTTAGTGTATCGTTCTTTGATATAGAGCCTTATAATAGGATCGTTGTGTTCCCTTACGTATGCGACTTACGTTCTCCTGCTACGAATTATAATGGATGTGACTCATTATACAAAATTTTATGTGATTCGAACATCGAACATTTCGGGACTACTAATGAGGGTCGTAAGAGAAGAAGCCCGAGAGGAGGCAATGAGTAATCTGGAAATGGTGATTGTGATAAATGTCGCCATGAGTATTAATTAAACAAGTGATAATGAAATCATCACTCGGGAACAGTGGGTTCCCAGGGCACCGTCGTATATAACAATGGAGTGATTTTAGGACCACCTAGCATAGTTGATAAGGGGGAAACCAGAGGGACTCTTTTGAAAACCATCAGTGAAGGTGCAGGGAAGAAAGAGAGAAAGTGTAAAAGGCCAATGAAAGTGGAAAATTCGAAGGCAATTGTGTAGAGTTAAGAGTAACGACACTCAGAATTAAATTTTGAATTAAATTGGTAGCTCTTGGGAGCGACATAAAGTGATTAGAGTCAATCACCACGTGTAGAAAGTGTGTTTGAAATTTAAAGAGAAATTTGGGTACGAGTTGACTGCGAGGCCTTCCATTCGATGTTGTAATAGAGATGCAAGTCAAATTTTGAAAATTATCACAGTGGGTAAGCCAGAGACAATCGTGTGAAAAAGGTTGAATTGCATAAGAACTTCATACCTGGAAAGAGGACATATAATTATAAAAGGGCTTATAGTTAAATAAGGACCGTGTTTATAATACAAGCATGGATGAGAAATCCAGCTAGGATGACTAATGTTGATGTCGTCAAGATTATACGGTTGTAAGTTATTACAGCATTTCCTGAAGAAGTGAGCCAGTCTGGCTGAAAGGCATAACTGAAATTAACAGTGTTAGTGAGACACCATAGGAGAGTATACCCAATAGGGAACTAAGTTAGATAATTTTAAGTGATCAACTTACTACAAGTGAATATGTAGTCAATCAGGGCTGTAGAGGCCAATAATAGTTCTAAAAGGCCAGCGAAGCCAAAGGGACAACGGGAGAACAATTGGTAACTATGACTGCTCGTTCTGAGAGAAGGACATTTCAAAATGGTTAGTGGAACTAGTGATGAGGAAATGTATCGTGAAGTTTCCCTATGAGAAGAGAGTAGGACTACAAGTGTTGAATGTGTCCATAATTGAGAAGTGAGACTAATGAGATTGGAAATGGTAAACCATGACAGTTAGGCATAACAACTGTAGGAGTGAAACTTCCAACGAAGGAAAATGGGTCAAGAGAATTAGGCCCAGAAAATTTACAAACCGAGAGTGATGGGTTCAGACTGGATCAGTGGAGTCCTCATTAAGAGTAGAATATGGTACGTCAGGGTCGACGGGGCCTGAGATGTAAATGGGAGATTAGTAAAACCATAATTGAGGCCTAGAGATTTTGGGCCAACGTTTCATTAATGGGAATGAAATCCACATGATGGAATAAATTATCCAAAATGAGAGGGTACTATTATTGGATGAAATCCTAGGTGTATAACGATTGCAGATGTTCATGGGTCATGTTAACAGCCACATGCTGGGACCCTATGATTAGGTGAGACTGGCAAGGTCTTGCTTCATCCTTGTGAGTAAAGGATAAATTCTAGTGACATGGGTGTCACAACTTATATGTAAATTGGAAACCTAAAACTCGTGTGCGGGGCGAGTTGAGTGGGAACGTTAGTTATAACAGTCTTGTTATAAACATATTTCTCGTTGATAGCTGGGAATTTTGATGTTGCCTGTGAGTGAACCGAGTGGGCCCTAAGAGTATATTTTGTTGTAATAATTTACTAACTGCATCGAGATAGAATTAGTAGAGTATATTATGGTAATGTGTAGTGATTAATTACCGTATGTTTGAACGATAGAAATCGAGTGATATGACTGTCGTGCCGGGTACTCGGGGGGGAGTAATCTTTATTTTGTGTGGCGCCACCTGAAATAGGATTGGGCCCAGATATATGTATGCATAAAACTTTCATGGTATTATAGACCTCAACGAATTTGTTGTCTAGTTATATGTGATTCCGGTGCGTAGGAATTTATTTAACTGATAAGACTTAGTATACATTGTGTTCTTTGTCTAATAGCGAGATATAGCTCATTAGATATATGTAGCGCCGAGTACTTGGGGTAGTGAGAGTGCCATGCTTCATGTTATTAATAGGGACATGAGAGTGGACGAGAAAACTTTTATGTACACATACGAAGATTGTGGGAAGGTGCATAGTATGGACTGAGGGCCTTACGGACCTTGACAACTGACTAGTTTAGATAGTAATGAAGCACATTATACTCTTGACTCACTTGAGTCTACATTGTATAAGTTCCCATCTAGTTTGGAAATAGTGACAAAATTGAGTCCATTCCCTAGACACCAAAGAACCTCAGAACCTTCTACTTAATTCCTCTTGATTGTCTCTAAAAGGTATAATCTCAATCACCCACACACATTAGGATTGCATACTAATCATATATATTGCATATTTGTGTGAGTTAATTTCCCTTTAAATTTGTTTGTAATAATTTTTGGGAATTTATAAATGATTTTTTTTTAAAAAAATTAAAATTGGTTTTATAAACTTCTGGGGTCATTGTGTAACAACTGATTCTATCTCTTGTTGCCTAAATGTTTGGTTACGTAGAATTTGAATGCACTTGATACTTCAGGGTGCGTGTGTAATTATTTTTAAAACACGCGTGTGTGAGTTTATTTGGGCCTTACACCTGTCAGCATTATATCGGCCTGATCTGTATTTGTTGGTAGACTCATATCTTGTACATGATCTCAGCCTTTGGATAAATTCAATCAACGATCTGCATGCATTTTTCTCATTTCCTTATGAACCTCTCTAGACTAATCAGCAATTATTTAAATCACCATTGATCTTAAACCATTAGATCAATGTCAAAATCGCTTAACTATATCTCAACCCTTGGATTTTAACAGAAGTTCTCGATCCTTCCTTGCCCCCTATATAAGGAGGCTTACCCTCAGCCTTCTGAGACTTTTGGCGAGTTCGTAAACTGAGAGAGAAGATAAGAGAGAGAGAGAGAGAGAGAGAGAGAGAGAGAGAGAGAGAGAGAGAGAGAGAGAGAGAGAGAGAGTAAGGAGAAACCAGAGAGAGAAAGAAACCATAAATCGTCCAAACCCTATTTTATTTTGAAACCCAAAACTCATTTATCCTAAACAGTATTTACCAAACACTATACCTGTGTGTTTGAGAGTATTGTTGGTGGGGGTTTGAAGGTTGTTTAAAGAGTTTTATCCTCTGAATTCGAGATCTTGTTTCCAACTTAGACATTTCATGTTAGATCTTTATTTCTCTTTCATAGAAACAGTAGATCTGACTATTGCATGTCATATTACACTTAGATCTGCATATTTTAGTTTCTCATCTTGAGATATCGTATTTGTTGATTATTCTTTCTGTAAATGTGTTCAAAATTCCAGAATCAACAAATCTCTTTTTTGTTTCTAGTTCTTACGAAACAAGACTTTTGACCTAGTTGGAATCGCAATTGGGGGTTTACAATTTCAAAATCATTTTCAAAACTCCTGAAATTGTTTAAGACCTTGGCAGTCTTTCGAGAAAGGTAACCTTGGATTCCGGGATTCTTTGAAAGGTCAAATAAAGCCTTTTGTTTCTAAAGAACAGAGAAACTGAAAACCCTAAGTCATTTAGATCTGTTATATAATTTGATAGGAATGTTTATATAAATAAGTGTGCGTGTGTGCATGCATGTGTTAGATCACTTTCACGAACACTTGACACACTACAACACAATAAGTGTTGGCAATAAGATCTTGAAACAAGAAGATTCGACGTAAAGACTGGAACAAAGTGTTGAGAAGTTAGCAAACTGGTAAAGCCACATCAACATTAGAACTGCAGAGAATTTAGAATCAAACCGGTGGGTACATTTCTAAACTTGTATAGGTCTGATTTGTTTGCATCTGTGTTAAATAGTTTGTAACTTGTATATTTTGTTTTAGTGGATTTTTGGTTTGTGACTTAGAAGTCACCGTGGATGTTTCCTCAGTTAGGTGAGGTTTTACCACGTTAAGAAGTTATTGCTAGAGAGAATACACATCAGAGAGAAAGTTATTACAAACCAGAGGTCTTATTCACTCACCATTGTCATTTATTACTAAGCTTTTAATATTTGATAGAGATTCTTGAGGGTGGTTGGTGCGTTTTGGCTGCCTGCCAAGGTGTATCTAGGGTTCTTACTTCTCTCTCCCTCTAACTAAGTTACTTCTAAGTTCATTACTATCTTCCTGAGTTATACACGAGAGATTTGTGAGTTTAAACTAAGTCTTATCTTCATTGAGTTTGGGTTTGCGTGTTCTATCACTAATCTAAGGTTTTATCTAATTAACTTATCATCACCATACTTTAAAGGGGTTACGCCTCCATCTATAATCTAAAGTGCCCTCCTACATTTTGCGACTCTGTTGGGGAGGCATTCTTCTAAGTAAGGAGTATGGCACAAGATAATGCTAATCGAAGGCTCAACTTTGATGACATCCAACATAATGAAGAACAAGCTGCGAGAGAACTGGAGGCTCTAAGGGATGGAGCTCCTCGAATAGAGGTACCTCTAGTTCAGGCGACGACAAGCATTCTGAGGGTGACACAAGCCTCCAAAAGTGCGGAGTTGGGACCCACTCAGGTGGCGCTCCTCATGAGCAAGTTTTATGAGTTTTTGCAAACTCCGTAGCTTCAACTATGCTGGGAGGATTGGAGGCTAATGCCTTCATAACACCAGGGGTATCTCCAACGGACCCACCAGGTGCAGGTGCAGGTGCAGGTGCAGCGGGAACGGTCCCAGCAAGCGTACCCTTGGTTGTAAATCCAGCAGTAGGAACCTCAGGAGTTTTAACAGCCCCTGCTGTGACATTTGTGCCTGCTGCAACGGGCACCCAACCCATGGTGCCATTGGTTGTTGCCCCAGTAGCATCACCCATGGAGGAAATGAGAAATGAGATGTAGAAAGAGATGTTGAAGTTCATGCAAGCCTCATTGCAATCTGCTGGCAAGGTAGCTTCGGTTGATGATGACTTTCGAACACCCCATCCTCAGGAATACAACGATGAGCCCTATCCAAAGGACTATATTCCTCCTATCTTTGAAAAATATACAGGGAAAGGTGGGAACCCGAAGGAGCATATTAAGCGCTTTGTTAAACATTTGGGGTTGCATTGTAATAATAAAAGGCTCTGGTTGAGGGATTTTTCTAAGTCCTTGACTGATAAAGCATACACCTCGGACTCCCATTTGACTCCTAACAGCGTCTCTACATGGGAGGAGATGCACGTATTGTTTGTCCATAAGTTCTTTCTGGCAGAAGATGAATTTACTTTGACCTAACTGGGTAGGGAGAAGCAACGACCTAGGGAATAAGTGCTGGCCTATGTTCGAAGATTCAAAGAAAGATCCTTCGACGTGAGGGAGGAGGCTAAGGAGTCCAAATTATTGTAGATCTGCGCCGAGGGGCTACCTCTGGAGTACATCTGCCATCTTATCAATGAGATGCGCGAGGGGACTTTCTCGGCGTTCTTAAAAGCAGCGAGGAATATCTCCTTGATGGTGCGGCCCAATCCGGTGGTGGTGCCCATGATGTTTAGGCAGCCGATACAACCCGTGGGGGAAAGGTCTCATCCCCCACGGGTAGGGTACACCAAGGGGGGAAATAGGGGCAAGGCACCAAAGAAGGACAATAAGAGGAAGTTCAAAAGAAACAGGGAGGACCCACCACCATTACCTTGTACAGTAGAAGAAGCTGTCAGCTGTTACAACGCGATGGTCCAAGAGGGAACGGTCTATGAGCCAAAAGACGTTCCCGCTGGGGAGCCCGATGTAGCAACGAAGGCGGATCTAAAGTACTACCAGGTTCATCGAAGGGTCCTGCATCCAACCGAGAGCTATTTCACACTGAGAAGAATTATCGACAAGTACGTGAAGGCAGGGATATTGCAAATCCCTCTACAGAACGTCAATAATAACCCACTGCCAGCACATGTGGCCAATCTCGTAATGGCCTATGATGAAGAGGATGATAGAGGAGAAAGAGAGTCAATGACGAGGCAAGAAGAGTACGAAGAGGCTCTGAAAGAGTGTACGAGGGTAATGGCTAACATTGTATTGGCTTATGACAAATCAAGTGCCAAGGATATGGAGGAGGTGTACGATGTTAAGGGTGAGGAAGCAGACCCAGTTCTAGAATACTGTGCAGTTTCGAAATCTTCGAAGTTCACTTGGTTCTTCGACGAAGTGGGAATACCAAAGGAAATATGGCTGGAGATAACCCGGGAAATACTCAATATTGCGAGGAGTGATGCAGTCCCTTCGCTGAGATGGAGGGGGCCCATGGCCAGGTTAGTGAGAAAGTTTCTGTCAGAAGTAACCTTCAGCGATGCAGATAGGGCTGTGAGGTTCCCTCATAACAGGCCGTTATATGTGACTACCAGTGTCAACGGAGTTAGCTTCGCAAGGACTCTTATGGATGGGGAAGCTTCCATCAATATCATGCCAATGAACTCTTTCCATGCAGCCAATATTCCGAAAGAAAGGCTGGTCCCCATGCCTTTTGTAATTTTGGGGTATGATAATCAATCTTCCAAATCCATCGGGTACATCAATGTTGGGATTATAATGGGAAATATAAGTTCCCATATCAAGTTCCATATAATAGAAAGTGCGACTTCTTATCATCTGCTAATAGGAAGGGTGTGGATGCACAACCAATGGCTAGTTCCTTCTATATACCACTAATGTGCCAAAGTGAATGTCAAGGGAATAGAGGTGACCATTAGGGATACAAAAAGGCCCTTCTCTATTGAGAAGGCTCACTTGTTGGATGCAACATTTTACATAGAGTTAGAGGAAGATGTTCGGGTCCTAACGAGAAGAATGGAGGGAGCATGGGTTCCCTCGATCAGAGAAAGGATGGGGACCTTAAATGAGCAGAAGAAGGAGGTTGCAAGCAGCACAAAGGAAATGGCCGAAGAAGATCACCAGGTGATCCCTCGACCCCAAGGCATCTCTAAGCAGCTCAAGGATAAAATAAGGCCTAGAGTGGACCCGATGGACCATGACGTCCAACGGCAAAGCGGGATGAGCCGGTTCTCAGGATAAAGAGTGGCCGAGGCTTCTAGAGAGAGGAAGAGGAAGACAGTCACCACTACCAGCAGATAATGCAAGAAGATCGTTACCGAGGAAGGAAAGGTGGTGTATCGATTGTAACGGTGTGAGCGGGGGACCGAGGAAGCTGATGATGAGGTTGATTCGATATATGAATGCTTTCTGGTGGACCAATGGAGACAGTGCATGGTGATAGACAATTCCAGCATACAGGAATTTATGGAGGAAGTCGCCGAGGAACCAGATTACATGGAAAATCTACCGAAGCCCCAAGCACAAGAGTTAGAGCAATTAAACCTGGCGAAGGAAGGAGAGGATTCTAGGCCCATCTTCATCTCGAAGGATCTCAGCAAGGAGAAATGAGAGGCCTTGGTTGAATTGATTCGGGAGTTTATAGATATCTTCTCATGGAAATACACAGAGATGGAAGGGCTGGATGAGGAAGTAAGCTGCCACAAGTTGAACGTAATGCCTTTAGCCATTCCAGTGAAATAAGCGACGAGAACGTACAAGCCTGAGCTAGATCTGAAGATCAAGGAGGAGGTCCAATGCTTACTAACGACAGGGTTTATCACACCGATACAGCACCTTCTCTGGCTATCTAGTATTGTACCAGTGGGGAAGAAAGACAAAAATCAAATAAGGATCTGCATGGACTTCAGAGATTTGAATAGAGCTTGTCCCAAATATGAGTTCCCTCTACCCTCCATTGATATCTTGATAGATGCAACGATAAGTCATGAGATGTACAGCTTCATGGATGGGTATGTAGGGTATAACCAGATCAAGATGGACCCCATGGATGCAGAGAAAATAACGTTCAGAACCCCGTTGGGAAACTTCATGTACAAGGTGATGCCGTTTGGACTTAAAAACGCTGGGGCCACCTACCAGAGAACAATGATGGCCATTTTTCATGACTTCTTCCATAAATTTGTGGAATTCTATGTGGATGATTTGGTCATCAAATCGAGGAAGGAGGAGTCCCATCTGAGCGATTTGAGGAAGGTATTATCCCGTTGCAAGAAGTATAAATTGAAGATAAACCCACTGAAGTGTGTTTTTGGAGTGACAAATGGGAAATTCCTAGGCTTTGTGGTTGATAGACAGGGGTGCAGATGGATCAGGACAAATAGCGGGCGATCTTGGAAATGCCATGCCCAAGAACGGCGAAGGAGATGGAGAGTTTCCTCGGCAAAGTCTCCTACCTTAGGAGATTTGTGCCTGGATTGGGCGAAATAACACATCCATTGATGCATCTGTTGCGAAAAAATAAGAAGTTCAAATGGGAGGAGGTTCACCAGGAGTCTCTTGACGGGCTAAAGAAACTACTCGTTTCACCACAGACCATGGTTCCCCCAAAGGCAGGAATACCGTTGCAGTTGTACCTCACATCCACCACGAGGTCCGTAGGAGCTTTGCTAGCACAAGAGATCGATGGGCAAGAACGGCTAGTCTACTACCTCAACAGGATCATCCACGGACTAGAAGTTAGATACAGTAGCTTAGAAAGGCATTGTTTAGCCTTAGTCTTTGTAGCGCAAAAACTTAGGCATTATATGTTGTCTTTTACAATTCATATTGTAACTAGATGTGATCCTGTTAAGTATTTGCTGGCAAGAACGATTTTGATTGGTAGGGCAGCTAGGTGGTTCCTCATCCTATCCGAATATAACTTAAAGTGCGTGGTTCCTCGCGCGATCAAAAGCCAGGCATACGCTAATCTGTTGGCTATTTTCCCCTCAGGGATTTTTGAGCCACCCAAAGAGAATATTCCAGTAGACGATTTATAGGCTAACCACCTAGACGCACCGGATGAGGAATGGACAGTGCAGTTCGATGGATCTTCAGCAAAAAAGAAAAGGGGAGCAGGGGTTATTCTTTCGAAAGGAATGGAGGAGGTTTTCCTTTCTTATACGTTAGATTTCCCTTGCTCTAACAACGAGGCAGAATACGAAGCATTGGTGTTGTGATTACTAGAGGCCCTTCGAAGAGGGATCCGTTCGCTTTGCATCAAGTGAGATTTAAACTTAGTGGTTCAGCAAGTGAATGGAGAGTACGCATTGAAACACATGAGCCTGGAACCATACAGAACAATCATCCAGAGACTTCATTGCTAATTCCATTGGACCAAGATCAAAAGACAACCCAGAATAATTAACCGCCATCTAGACGCCTATGCCACCATTGCCCAGAAAATGGTCATAAAGAATGATACAACTACCGTCGTGATCCAACAAAGAACAACTCCTTCGATGGTACAGTCAATTCTACCAATGGAAGAGGATGGGGATTAGAGGGGAGAGATTAAAAGGCAACTGAAAATTGGTGAAGGACCGATGGGGCTCAGAGAATTGGCCCAATACTTTACAAACCAGGGAAACCTTTACTTCAGAAATGCAGGAGGATGGCTGTCGAGATGCATCGGTCCAGAAGAGGCAGAGCAAAGATTGAAGAAAACACACGAAGCACACTGCGAAACAACTGAGATACCCCTTTATCGAAGAATTCAAAGAGAGGGGTATTTTTGGCCTAAGATAAAGCATGACGCGGCGGAGCTACAACATAAATGAGATAAATGCCAACTATTCTTCGAGGCGGTTAAATGTCATTTCATGGAAGATTAGCCTGATTGGAGACAGCCCTATATCGACTTCATTAAAGATGGATTTATCCCAACAGAGAAAATTGATGCGATGGGACTCTAGCGAAGGGCCCCGAGATTCTACATTCAGGAGGGATAACTCTATTAAAGGGGATACTTCAATAGGCCTTTGCGTTGTATCACGAGGGAAGAGGTAGCAGAGGTCCTCAAATAGGCGCACGATCCAGCTCACATAGGAGGGGCCAAGTTATATGACCAGTTGATGACTTTGGGATACTATTGGCCAGCGATGGAAAAGGATTCAGCTGAGGTCATCCGAAAGTGAAAGGCTTGCCAACTTCATAGAAATATGATTTATGCCCTGTCAGTGGACTTACACTCCCTGACAATGACTTATCCTTTTCACACTTGGGCGTTCGACCTGGTAGGGGCAATACACCCTTCTTCGAGGGGAAGATATGGATACTAGTGGCAACAGAGTGCTTTACAAAGTGGGCTGAGGCGATACCACTGAGAAGGGAAACTTCAGGAGTGGTGAGAAACTTCATCAAAGAGTACATCATTTGTCATTTTGGGATCCCAAAGGTTATCCTTTCAGACAATAGGACCCCTTTCATCAATTCAGAAGTAACGATGCTCACAGACAAATACTCCATTGTCCATCACACTTCCACGGTAGCATACCCAAAGGGAAATGGTCAAGCCGAAGCGACTAACAAAACTTTGGTCAATATCTTATCTAAAACGATGGAGGATTTCCCAGGATCGTGGGATGATAAGATACCAGCCCTATTATGGCCCTATCAAATAACTAAGAGGAAGCCCACGGGGTACACACCATTCTCTCTTATTTATGGGGCCGAGGCGATTCTCCCAGTAGAGCTTAAAGTCCCCTCTGCTCGATATTCTTTGTGAAGTAGCATGCTCCCCCAGAATAGGCATGTGTAGTTGGAGGCATTGGACGAACACAGAGATAATGAGATGAAACACTTTCAAATGTATATAAAGCAACTCTCCAGGGCGTATGATAACCTAGTGAGACCAAGGAAGTTCGTGGAGGGAGACCTTGTATTGAAAGCAGCAGTGAAACATATCAGGGGGCTTCCTCTACCCAAGTTTGTAGCAAATTAGGAAGGACCTTTCATTGTGAAGGAAGCTCATGACTGAGGTTACTGCTTAATTTCTAAGATGGAAGAAGACAAACCATTCAAGATTAACAATAAACGGTTGAAAGTCTATTATGTGTAGGCATTTATATTTGACCACTGATGTAGTTGGCTGATATAAATACACAAGTTCTTTGTTTTTATTATGATGAGTATACAAATTCTTTTTATTATAGCTCAAGTAGAGATGAAAGAATTATAGAACTTCACACTTCATAATCTATGTAAACAGTTGTAACACGGAGAGATGGCATAAGGAAATAAGTCTCTTTTTCCATTCACAAACTTCGGGGCATTACAAAATTGGGAGCTATTGACCTAGAATTACATGAGAAGAAAAGAAAATATATATACAAGTTCATTCGCCAAAAAGGAACCACATATCTAGAGAAGATGAAAAATATCTAGGGAGGCCCGAAGAAGCTGCTTGGCAAGACCGTTGAGCATTGATAGAGACCTCCAAACTTATCTGCGCCTGTGTGCGCTCAATCTGGAGTCTCTCTCATTTCAACTTCGTTGTGCGTAGAGCTTCTTCGAGGTTGGCCAGCTTGGCTTCCTCGGTCCGCTGATCCTCTTGATGTTTTTGCAAGAGCTCCCTCTGGCTATCCAACCGCTGGCTCTTCAAAGTCTTCAAATGCGCGATGAGCTAGTCAAAACGGAACCCTTCACGACCCAACTCCCTCAGATAACCCAGGAATTGATTGAGGAGGGGCCTGGTAACATTTGTAGTGGGAGTATTAGAAATTTTAGCAATGATGGTGGCCATAACTTGAAGCCTGTAGCTTATAACTGAGATATTTGAACGTAGGCAGTCCACCGTGAAGGTTTCAGGATGATAGCTCACAAGTTGCTCAATTTCCAAATAGTGGTTGGCAAGAATTTAGGGAGAACGGTGGAGTACCATCAGGCAGAAGGCGTGAGGAGCCAAGTCAGGCAGAGGAAGCTCGCACTCAAATTCTCTATCGACAGGGGCATCGGTCGTGGAACCTTGGTCATCATGGCTGGAATCTTCTGAAATGACAGGTTCCCGGTGTGGCGAGGCAATGGGCGAAGGAGCTGGTGGAGAGTCCTCTCGAGCAACCTGAGAACAGTTAGAGGAAACATGGAGTTATGAAAAAATCTTAATAAGTATTTTCGTTATTAAGTCACCGATATAGGTGAAGTTTTTAAAGAAAAATCTTAACAAGCGTTTTCGTTGTTAAGTCACCGATATAGGTGGAGTTTATGAAAATCTTAACAAGCATTTTCGTTGTTAAGTCACCGATATAGGTGGTGTTTTTAGGAAAATCTTAACAAGTGTTTTCGTTGTTAAGTCACCGATATAGGTGGAGTTTTTGGAAAAATCTTAACAAGTGTTTTCGTTGTTAAGTCACCGATATAGGTGGAGTTTTTGAAGAAAAATCTTAACAAGTGTTTTCGTTGTTAAGTCACCGATATAGGTGGAGTTTATGAAAATATTAACAAGCGTTTTCGTTGTTAAGTCACCGATATAGGTGGAGTTTTTTTTGGGAAAACCTTAACCAGTGTTTTCATGGTTAAGTCACCTACATAGGTGAAGTTTGAGAAACTGGGAAATACAGAGAAATTAGCAAAGTACCTCAGCAGCGGTAGGAGCAAGAACGGGAGTCACCACGAGGGCCATGATGGTAGAAACCGTTGGAGGCGGGATCCTTGTCTTATTAGCTTCGGTGGGACCCTCGGATGAAAAAGCTTCAACGCTAGGCAAAATTCCCTCACCAACATAAGGTACTAAAGCTAGCACAGTCGCATCATCAGAGGGAGACACTGAACCCTCAAGAAATGTCCCAACGAGAGTAGTAGCACTAGCCTGGGTCTGGGAAAGAAAAAGGCCACTCAGGGCAAAGGGTGGAGAGAGACTTGGAGAAAGCGATAAATGTAAAACCAAGTGTTAGACGCAAGGGGTAAACACAAAAGAATAAGAGGTAGGAATGCATATAACTCACCCCCGTTATGGCATAAAAAAAAATAACCGCAGTAAGGGGTCTGGTCAATGCAGGCAGAAGGAGAATGTTATCTATCAGTGACACCACTTCCACCTAAAATGGCCCAACATATTAGAGATGATAAACAAAACAAGGGAACAAATAAAAAATGTCAAACTTGGCAAGAAATTTACCCGCGGGGAACTCTCCTTGACTACAATAAGGGGAAGAGGGACCTCCTGCTCCGATGGTAACTCATAAGAGGCTGCAGTAGTTCCCTCTGGTTCACAGGCATTTCAGCAGACTCAACAGTAGTGGCCCCCACAATAGCATCTCTAACCCATTGGGAGGATAAATGGTGAGAATAAGTGAGACTTATCAGGGGGAACGGGAAGGAGTAGTGCCTGCTGGAGAGATACCACAACGCCCCCTATGAAGCGGCTTACATGGGGCTGGGGGGACCAGGCCCTTCCTCTTTAACTCCCTGCACCAAAACACTTTCTTATTAAGAAATGAGTATATGCAACCCACCTTAAGGTAAGAGGAATAAGAAATAAATAATGCACACATACCTCAGACCCAGAGGGAGAACAAGAAGGTATAACCACTGGTGAAGGTGGCGAAGAGGCAGTAGCAGAAGGAGCTGGGGATGGAGGCTTCTCAAGCGTCCATTTCTTTTGGGACTTGGTTCCCAGCGTTTTCTTCCTTGAGCTCGTTGCACCACCACTTTCAGGCACCCTCGACCTTCTTCTCCTTTTTTCCGGTGGCTCGCTAGGATCAACCACAACCGTGGAAAATGCACCCGGAGGAGGAACGACAACAGCGCACCATTGAAACTCAGCATGTATTCTATCGACTTCAGCTTGCACCTGACTCCTCAGCTCTTCAGCCATCTCTGGAGAATTGGGAGGGGGAACGAAGGCAATTGGGAAGGCCTCTAAAGGAGTTTGCGCTTGAACTTGGTCCTTAGACTTCGAGGACTTGGACTTGGACTTCTTGGCCTTCTTAGCGGGCTGCTCAGAAGGCCCTTAAGGTAGAGTTTGTTTGGAAGCTGCAATGAACTTGGGTTTTGGAGTGGCAGTTGGGATCATCGGGCAATGAGGGGGTAGCTCCTGGGGAGATTCTTTAATGATTTTACTTAAGGGAAACTCAACCCCAAGCGTGGAGTTCCCCTTAAGACCCAGTTCAGAAGAAGAGAAGGAAATGAATGGGGGATATTGAGGAGGGGACTGAATGAACTCATGGATCATTTCCAGTTACCCAAAATGGAACTTGGTGGTGAAAGAGGTGGATACGTCTCCTTTCCTAGTCACACTAGGAAGGATGACACGATCGTTGATGGTGGATATCACACCGAGTACCGCGGCTATAGTATAGAGAGTGCAGGCTTCAGTAAAAGTGGACCTTGGATTATTGTGTTAAAACACAGGTCGAGGGCCCCCCTGATCGAACCTGAACTGCCCGTTGCATCTGTCAGGGTTGTAGAGTTCTGAGGTGTATCCCCATTCGGTGTATGAATGAAGAAATCCATGGGTGAATAGAAGCACCACGGCTTGTGAGGGATCTTTTATAACTGGGATGAACTTGACCATTGTGGCTGCAGAAGGAAAGAAATCCCAACTGTGGGCAAATATAGGCTCACTGTATGGCCTCATCATAAACGAGTCTAAAAGGTCAAAAACTTCACTTATCTCCTTTCGACTTTGCTTTTTGTGAAAACATAGGAGGCGTGGGGGATTGATACCTTGGCTCACAGGCAGAGAAACTGACTTAGCAGCAATAACAGAAAAGGGGGTGTAGAGGAAGTCCGTCAAAATGATGTTGTTGGAAAAATTCGCCAAGTTATAACGACCCAGTAATCGTGCCATATCGATGTGTGTTCGATCCAACCAGGTGTAGAGGGACCCCAGGGCAATGGCGGCCAGAGGAAGGTTGAACCCTCTAGCCAAACGAATAAAAAATTTTATTAGGTCCCTCCTGGGCTGATCGTTGGGTTTCCCAGTAAGGAAGAAGCATGAAAGCAATACAAGTATGTATGCTGGTAGTTCCAGGGAGGTACCTCTACTGCGGCCCGTTACATCACTGACATCCTTCGGCATCAGAGCTTCAAAAAAATAATTGATAAGGCGGTAAATGTGGATTTATTTGAGGAACCAGTGCAACTACGACAGATTCGATCCAGCTCAACTAGATCAGCAGCCTCTTCAGCATTCGGAGGCTCATCGTGGTAGGTGAACTCACCCATGGGCTCAAGCCCAAGGAGTTTACAGACGTCCTCCAGTGTAACAGTGAACTCCCCCCACGTAGAAAAAAAGGTGTGAGTTGTGGTGTTCCATCGGGAAACTAGCACTTGTAACGCAGCGTTGTGCTTTTGGAGTGTGAACTCCCCAAACCAGTATGCGCGATGAAGCCCAACCTTAGCAAGAGCAGCAGCATGGGAGCTCTGCATGTGTGCATGCTAGGCAGTGAAATGGGCTGGTGATCCCTCAGGTGCTTCGAAGTCGGTCTGGGAATAGGGAAAGTCACCACAATCCAGGCAAAAATGCACAGTTCCCTCTGGTGGAAGATAACCCCACTTCGATGAATCCATTTCCTCATCACATAACAGTAAGGGGTCGAACTTGGATGAGAAATGGCAAGTCATGCATGCCTCATAAAATTTATCACCTTCACCAAAGATGGGGGCCCGACGATAGAAGCGAAGTTGCTCTTGACGAGCAACGTCCAGGGCAGCGACGCTTGAGACAGCGGTGGCGCCAAAAATGACAGGTAGCGCACTAGTGGTAGGTGTTGAAGTGTGGCTGGAGGAGGCCGTTGCAGACAACAGTGGGGTAAGGAAAAAAGCTTGGTAAAAGAAGGTTTGGGAATAAAGGTGGAGTGGCACAACCACAGGCGATGGTGTAAAGGATGAGAGGAGGAAGAAGCTAAAAAAAGAAGAATCAGGCAACAATGGAGTTCGCACAAACTTTCTCTCTCTAAGAAATACGGGAGCTTGAAGAAGATGTAGGAAAAAGAAGGGTTGTGAAATAAAAGGGATGTTTAAAGTTTTTAAAACCTGTCTTTTGAGTTTCCCACCATCGCACATGCACAGCCGCCTATAATCATTTCAAATGCACACGTGGCACTTCGGGAAGTGTTCTGACAGTTGAAAAGACAACGCCACCTCACTTACGAAGCGACCCCTAGGGAACAGAAGGGGTTTCCTTCTACAACAAGTTTAAGTTTTGGCGCCAGAATTTTTGTAAGATATATCCAATAAGGCCCAATGGAACAGATGCCCCAACGATTCAAAAAAGCTATGATGTCCCCTCATTACAAGTTCCAACGTTGTTCAAATGGTGACTCAGCTACATCGGGGAGAATTTCTGCTTTTTCGAACATAGTGAGGCATTACAAGGGAGAATCTCACTTGCCAAGAATCAAAATGAGTATTTGAGAAGGTTAGGAGGCCTTTCGGGAGAATTTCAAATAATAATAAAGCTAGAACGGTTGAAATGCAGTATAAGGAAAAAGTGGCGATGTCCCTTCGTCAAAGCCCTAACAAGTCATAGTGCTTCGGCTCAGGTACATCGGGGAGAATTTTACTTTTTCCTGGAGATAATAACACTGTGGTTCTAATAAAGGAAAGGAGGCCAGAATTTTTTCACGTAAAAAAGGTTTATCGGATTGAGAAGTTTTCGCGCAGACATTTCTTGTTCCAACAACAAATCTCTCCACGAAGGGGCAAATGTAGAGGGGGCTTGAAGTTAATCCTAATATTATGAATAATTCCCCCATTAGCAACAGTGCTTGGGATTAAGAATTTGAGGCAGCTCAGCATGGCAGCTCAAGCGTGGCAACTCAGCGAGGCAGCTCAAGCGTGACAACTTGTATTTTAGCTTATTTTATTAGTCATATTGTATATTTGTTTATATTGACTATAAGTTATAACGGTTGTAATGATGTAATGAGAATAATAAAGAGTTTTAGTGTGAGGTCAAACGGTACTCGCGAGAGACTAGGCTTGGCAGGGCCTGAGAGAACTTCCATGCTCTATCGAATGACCTCACCGTGGGAACTTTAGAGGGACTTGGTTTAGAGGATTGAGAAGTAAGGCACCGTTGGTAATCATCCCAACCATCTTAGATGCACCTGGTAAAATATCGAAGAACCCTGACCGTGGAACCTCGGGCGAAGCAGCTTGGAATTCCATCGGGCATTGAGTTGCAAACCAAATAGCCCTCTACTTAATGTCACGTCTACTGTAGGTGATGTCACTAGCCAACTAAACAATGTCAGACCTGCACTTGAGTAAACCACCATGGTATTTGGGGTTGTCAGGCAGTTGGTGAGCCACCTCTGCGATAACAGTCCCCTGACACACAGTGGTTAGGCAAAAGGCATGTCTTGGCATTTAATTTTTATGACTTGGAGGCAACTAGTGCATCAGGTATTTAATATTATGACATAAGGCATAAGGGATGTCTTTCATAATCTTTAATGACTGAGTTGCCTCAGGGATGGTGTGGGGGCTATTTAAGGACCCCAACCACCCCTGAGGAGAGGATGATCTTTTGAGAGTTTAAGAAGTTATTGCTAGAGAGAATACACATCAGAGAGAAAGTTATTACAAACCAGAGGTCTTATTCACGCACCATTTTCATTTATTACGAAGATTTTAATATCTGATAGAGATTCTTGAGGGTGGTTGGTGTGTTTTGGCTTCCTGCCAAGGTGTATCTAGGGTGCTTACTTCTCTCTCCCTCTAACTAAGTTACTTCTAGGTTCATTACTATCTTCCTGAGTTATACACGAGAGATTTGTGAGTTTAAACTAAGTCTTATCTTCATTGAGTTTGGGTTTGCATGTTCTATCACTAATCCAAGATTTTAGCTAATTAACTTATCATCACCATACTTTAAAGGGGTTACGCCTCCATCTATAATCTAAAGTACCCTCATGCACTGTCTACATCTCCTCATCTCATTCTTGATAGTGTGCCGACATAAACTATCTTAGTTTTCATTTTCGAAACCTGTTATAAAATCTTGAACAAATCTCGTGCATGTTTTATTAAACACGTGTTGTGATTAATCTATTTAGATTTAAAGAAAAGAGTTTCTTCAAAAAATAGTTCGGAGTTACTTCAATAGTTTAATCTTGTATTAAATGGCCTAAGTAACAGTTTTTCAATTGGTATCAAAACTTTGGAAATTTTCTTTAAAGATCTTTTGTTTCTGAAATTATTTTCTTAAAATCAAACAATGGACGAGAAAAATGAAAGATTTGGTAACTTGACCAGACCTCCTCTCTTTGATGGAAACAACTTTGCTTACTGGAAAGTAAGGATGGTTGCTTTCATACAAGGAACCTTAGGAGATGATGTCTGGGATATTATTGAAAATGGATATACTTATCCTACAAAACCAGCCACTGAAGGAAGTAATGAGAGGATTAAGAAAGTATTAAGTGAATTCACTTAAGAAGAGAAGCAAGTTTCTCGAAACAATAACAAAGGCAAGAATGCCATTTTTATGTCTGTAAATGAACATGAGTTCAAAAGGATCTCATCTTGTGCCACTTCTAAGGAAGCTTGGGATACATTGGTTACTGATCATAAAGCTGACACTAGAGTTAAGGCTACTAAAACACATATGCTTATCCAGTAGTATAACTCTTTAATCATGTCTGACTCTGAATCATTCGATGACTTTTACATGAATTTGACTGACATTGTGACCAAATTACATGCTAATGGGATAACCTATGATAGGCATGAAAATGTCTAAAAAATTCTAAGGTCATTGCCATAGAAATTTGATAACAAAAGATATGCTATTGAGGAAATGAGTGATCAAAATCTCACTCCTAAATTACTCAGTAGTAAACTGAGAACTGTGGAAATGGAACTAGAATTCAAGAAATAATTAACCCAGTCCCATAGGAAGCAGACTAATTCCAACCTGAGTTTTTCTTCTAAGCTAATAAAACCAGAAGTCAGTATTCTTAATAATGACTTTGATGAGGAATGTGACATAGATAGTTTCGATAAACATATTTCCTTGATGTCAAAGCAGTTTAAGAAAATTGTGAAATTTGGAAATAAAATGGCAACCAAACAAGGCAAGCCAAATTATCCAACTCAGTCTAATCACAAACCTCATGAGAAAGGTCAAGACAAACATCACAAGGACATTCATACGAGACCTAACAAAAATAAAAATGTTAGAAAAATTAAAAAAAAAATGGAGACGCTCCTTCTCGTGCTCAGTCAAATGTATTACGCGCTTGTTTTGACTTTCATTCGTGCATGTGTAGGTAACTCACCACCTTCAAGATTTCAACAGTTTGACTTCAGGGTTGCAAAACTTTGACCTTAATGTCAAAATGTTTTATAATTTCTGTTAACTTGATTTCTGAAGAAAGTTTCTTAATTCTTGAAGAGGAATCTAACCATATTGGATTCAAGAATTTTGATGGTCTAAAATGAACTATTTAATTTCTATAAAAATGGTGAAATTTTGACCAGATAGAACTAATTGAAAGATATGATTTTCATTCTAACATCATAAAGTTTTATTCTATATAAAAAAACATGGAAGAATGAACTTGGTTTGAGGGATTTTCGGGGAGTAAAATCGTAGAATTGGTTTTTGAAGTTTTCAGGGCCAGAAACTTCAACCCTTGATTGAAAGTATCAAAAGCCATTTTCTATTCAATTAAATATTACATCTAGGTTCCTGAGAACCTAAGATCAACTTACCTCACTTTAAAATTGGTTCAAAGTCAAGGAAGCAGAATCCGCATTGAAGCTCAAGCTTTAATGGAGAGAGCCATTTCAGTGCATATATACGTCAACTTCTACATGAAAACACATATTTCTACTCTACATATATGCAGAAACATAAATACATTCAAGAAACAAGCATTCAAGCATAAAATTACATAAATGTACAAAATATTAAATTTTTACTTTGAATTTTCTCTTATTTAGGATGGGTTTCTATTGAGGTAAGAGGGGGTATTTACAGGGTTCAAAGAGGGGAGTTGATTGACTCTTTTGGAGGTGAAGACTGGGCTGATTTACACAAGTTTCCCTTATTGTTTTATTGGAGGTAAAAAGGGTACCATAGGTTACCATATGGTACAAAATATGTTTGTTATCTAACTGGTGCCATGTCACTAGGGGGTGTAGGGTAAACAAGTTTGGGTTTAAGTTTAGGTCCTTGGATAGTTTTCATATAGGTTTTATGGTTTTTACTTTATTTTATGGAAGTTAGGGGTTTTGTGTAATTATGAAAACTTAAAGGACTTGTTTATGAAATTCCTATAAAATATATTTCCTTATGTCAAACTTTAAGTGATAGTTGGGATCAAATTGGTATAAAAATTTGTCAAGTATCCTAATTTTACTTATAGGGGCATTTTGGTGATTTAGTTAAAGTTGAGGGTTTTGCTTGGAAATTTTGTCTATTCAAGGGAATAAAGGCAACTTTAAGGCGTGTTGTTACACCATCAAAGGGTGAAAATCTCAAATACAAAAAATGATCTTGTAAGAGGCACAAACACCTCACATGGGACTAGTGTAATGTGTAGGAACTAACCAAGTAGGAATGGGACTCTCGATTTGAGCATGCGAAGAAAATTTACAAACAGTTAGACTTTGAATTAAAAACATGTCGTCAAAGGGTGAAAAAATAAAATAGTCACCAAACGGTCCTATAAGAGACATGAAAACCTGGCACAAGACCAATGTTACTCGTAGGAACTGATCGGGTAGTCGCTGAACTCTAGGGTTGAGAATACGACAAAAAATTTCAAATAATTAGATTTAGGTTTAAAAACATGCCGTCAAAAGGTGAAAATATATAATATTAACAAAATGATCTCGTAAGAGGCATTAACACCTCATACGTGACTAATGTAACTCTTATGAACTAATTGTGTAGTCACGGGACTCACGGTTTGGGAATATGATGAAAATTTGCAAATAATTAGAATTTAGCTTAAAGCATGTTGTCAAAGGGTGAAAATGTAAAATATCCACAAGACAGTCCTATAAGAGGCATGAACACCTCGCAAGGACCAATGGAACTCGTAAGAACTAGTCGCATAGTCACAATACTCTCAGTTTGAAAATAAGACAAAAATTGACAAACATTTAGACTGTGTCTTAAAAACATGTTGGCAAAGGATGAAAATATAAAATAGCCAATAAACGAACTTGTAAGAGGCGCACACACCTTGCAACAAACTCATATAACGCTTAGGAACTAACCGTACGGGCATGGGACTCTTTGTTTCGGAATATGACAAAAATTTGCAAATAGCTAGACTTAGGCTTAAAAACAAGCCATTAAAGCATGAAAACGTAAAGCAACCATAAAACAGTCCTGTAAAAGGCACGAACACCTCATACAAGACCAATGTAACTTGTTGTAACTGACCATGTAGTCATGGGACTCTTAGTTTGAGAATACGATGAAAATTTGCAAATAGTTAGACTTTGGCTTAAAAACATACCATCAAAGGGGGAGACGTAAAAAAAATCAAAACAATCTCGTAAAAGGCACAAACACCTCGCAGAAGACTAATGCAACTCATAGGAACTGATTGGATAGTCACGGGACTCCCACCTGAGAATACGATGAAAATTTTCAAACAGTTACACTTGGGATTAAAACATGGCATCAAAAGGTGAAAATATAAAATAGCCACAAAAAAATCTCGTAAAAGGAACAAACACCTCTCGTGGGAGCAATGTAACTCGCAGGTACCGATCCTATAGTCAAAATACTATCGATTTTAGTATAAAATGAAAATTTTCATATTTTTATAATTAGGTTTAAGAACATGTCGTCAAATGGTGAAAATATAAAATAACCACAAAATGGTCCCATAAGAGGTGCGAACACCTCGACGGGACCAATGTAGCTAGTAGGAGTCGATCGCGTAGTCATGGGAGTTATGGTTTGCGTATACGATAATAATTTGCAAACATTTAGACTTACGAAAGTTTGCAAACAATTAGACTTAGTCTTAAAAATGTTGTCAAATGGTGAAAACGTAAAATAGCCACAAAACGATCCCATAAGAGGCACAAACACCTTGCACAAGACAAATGTAACTCATAGCAATCGAGTGTCTAGTCACGAGACTCCCGACTTGAGATACGACAAAAAATTATAAACAGTCAGACTTAGGCTTAAAAAATATACCATCAAAGGGTGAAAATGTAAAACAACCACAAAATGGTCCCGTAAAGGCACAAACACCGTGCATAAAAACCGACTGCGTAGTCATTGGATTCTCGATTTTAGAATATAAAACATAAAACAACGACAAAATGACCCCATAAGAGGAACAAGCACCTCAGGCAGGACCAATGTAACTCGTAGGAAGAGAACACGTAGTGACTGGACTCCTAATTTTAGTATGTAATGAAAATTTTCAAATAGGTAGGCTTTTGCTTAAAAATATTTCGTCAAAGGGTGAAAACATAAAGCATCCACAAAACGGTCCCATAAGAGGAATGGACACCTTGCAGGAGACCAATGTAACTCAAAATAACTAATCGTATAGTCATGGACTCTCGGTTTGTGAATATGATAAAAATTTGCAAGAAATAAGACTTAGGCTTAAAAAATACCGTCAAAGGGTCAAAACATAAAATAGCCATAAAACGATTTCATAAGAGGTACGAACACCTCAAACGAGACCAACTGAACATGTAGGAACTGACCGCATAGGCACGGGGTTCTAGGTTTGAGAATACAATGAAAATTTATAAATAGTTACACTTAGGCTTAAAAACATGCCATTAAAGGGTGAAAGTGTAAACTAGCCACACAATGGTCCCGTAAGAGGCACAGGTACCTCTCATGAGACCAACGTAACTCATAGGAACTGATCGCTTAGTCACCGAACTCTCGATTTGAGAAAACGACCATGTTTTTTAGACAATTAGACTTAGCCCTAAGTATTGTTTGATTACTGATATCTTCTCTATTTTGTATCTTATTTTTTTTATAGGATAACATATCAATATTAGATTTTGTCACGTGGAACACATGAACAAAGAAATGGTTTGTTCTAGGTAGATTGTTTATTTATTGTTATTGTTGATATGCGAGATTACTGTTTTCAATTTTTTATGGTCATGCGGGCTTTTGTGTTGATTAAACGGGGTCTTCTTATATAAACAAACGGTACTACTAATTTTTTTTTAAATTATAAAGAGTTGTTGATATGTGAGATTGTTGTTTTCAATTTTTTATGGTCGTGCAGGCATTTGTATTGATTAAATATGTTGGTTTTCGTGTATAAACAAAGGAGATTCTGTCAATTTTTTTGAAATTGTAAAGAGTTGCTGATATGATTAACTAATATATTTAAATATTTTATTTTACTATAATATTATTCTGATAAAATAATTATTTATTAATTGCAGTTTATGCACAAGAAATTGAAGGCACATTTTTTTAACATTTCTACTATATGTGACATTGAGAGAAGTTTATTTAGCATGGAAACTATATTTATCATCTTAATTTAGGGATGAATTTTCTTTCGATAATCGTATTTCTTATTAATAATTATGATTTTGTACTCATTTAAATATTTCGACTTGGATGTGATAATTGTTTGTACTTATTGATTTGAAGCCTTATATTCGGTTGTTGGATGTAGTTTAATGGAAGAAATTATTATTGGATATGTATTTCAATGAATGCAATTAATATATTGCATTTGTGATCAGATGATTTGACTTATAATGCAAATTATACGTCATTTATTATTGAAACAAAAATCATATAATAATGTAATTATTGACAATTTTTTTATCAATTGGGATGGTTATAAACCCTCCCTAATACCCATTTTGTATTAATTGAAAATACCTTTTGGGATGATTTTGCCATCCTAATTGGGTTATTTATTGGGATGGTTATAAGCCATCCTAATTGGGGTTGCTAGAATCTGGGTAGTATTAGGGACGAATAAACCGTCCCGAATACTACTCGCAGGAGACAAAAAAATTTTACACAATTAGCTTTCGGGAAAAAAAAATATGTACCTAATATCAAATGTAAATCATCCATGAATTAACATTTAGTATGGTAAAATCCTTCCCTAAAATATTTGTGATGCCTAATATAAGGGAGTTTTTTTGCCGTCGTTAGAACCGTCATAAATACTCTTTTGGGATGGATTTTACCGTCCTTAATACCTATTTTTCTTATAGTGATCCCGTTCATAAACTTAAGAATATTTTTCTCATCAGTGTTCACCTTATCTAGTATAAAGTTTGCTAGGAGATTGAACTCCTCCTCATACTCAGCCACTAATCGGCCCTCCTATGAAAGATTTAGAGATCTCTTTCTTTTCTCTGTCTGAACTGTCGACGAAAATAACTTGTGGTCATGTCTCACCCAAAACTCTAGGATAGTCATCGAATCCTTCTCATCTGATGTGATAATTAAATCCCACCACTGCAGAGTTGTCCCAACTAGATTGAACATATCTAGTACTTTCTTTTGAGTGTCATTACAATCAACCAGACGTGAATGCCTATGGATGTCATTCTTCTATTGGCTAGCTACTACAATGTTCATACTGCCCTGAAACTCTGGTCGATGGCCCTATTAGAAGGTCTCCCTGGCTCGCTTCCAAACTGATAGCATTGGGTGAGTTTCAACTGTTGCTACCAGTAGCGGTTGTAGCTGTGCATGGTGAAAATAATGTGTCAAGGTGGTAATAGTGGGATAAACAACTTGAGATACTATATCTATGACATCTGTTGCGATCATAGTACCCCGAGTGGTATGTGGTTCTGGTGAACCTCCCCCTCTATGGCCTTCCTTGTGACACGTGTTAGTCTACCTCTACTGGGGTTTGGCATCTAAAGCTAAATTGAAATTGTATGAATTTCACTTCAACTATATTCAATAGAAGAAGAACGAACAAGTGCAAAATGAATTAGCAGTCTGAAGTATATGGCTCCGTATCAAAGAAACGCAACGTTGACAACATAGCAAGTTAGTAAAAATCCTTAGGACAGTAGAACCTAATGCTCTGATACAACATGTACAACCAGCCTATTTTAATACCGGTTGGCCAACCCTCTACAAAAATAAAATATGAATCTCAGTATGGTTTCATTCTCAACGTCGTAACAAGCAATAATAATATAATAAATAAAAACCATACAATAAATAATCAAAATAACTCAACATGCATAAATAAATAATAATTGTGAATCGAATGATTCATCACTTATAAAATATTAATTATCCATTAGAATAAAACTAGATAATGAAATATCTCTTTCACATAAATAAACTACTTTTTAAACTACGAGCAACACATCCAAAAATGAAATATTGGTATAATAAAGATCCTAATAAGATAGAATGATCGCTGAGGCTTATAAATCAATCATGTAGCGTCCACAGCTACTGGAACGATAATAAATATCTATCCTTGTTGTCCTAGTTGTTGCTGCTGCACACCTGGAGTATTACTTTCATAATTAATTATTTCAAATCAATAAAACTTGTAGTGTATCATTTTCATAATTAATTAACCAGCCCAGTCACATGAGATAAAAACCTCACCTCTCATCTACAATACGCACCTAACGCATTCATTTTCATTATCCTAATTATGCTACCCATTCTAACTAGGACGGTAACCACTATCCAAGTCCAAAACTGTTAATAATCACAATTATCTAATCGTATACTACCTTCACTAGGTATCCTTTCACCAATATTGACATAGTTACACACGTGCTATAGATAAATAATCACTCCATATAATAACATATCTACACCCATCATAAGTAAATATTCACACAATATAACCACATAGCTACACCCACCCTTGCTATTAATTGATAATTACACGATATAAATTGTAGTTGCACCCGTGCTATAAATAGATGTACACATAATATCTCGTATACACATTGTGGCCTTCCAGGGATCTACCCCAGTCTCTTCAACTCTCCACGCTTCCCTGGGGGCACATGCAAAAACTGGCGCTCGTGCGCGGTGATAGGGAGATAAAGGTCTCGTGCCCGTTCCCGAGGCGCCTCAGTCATCGTCGATTTTGGGGTGATGTAAATAGATAGAGTCGTCAACCTATTTTGCACAAAACAGGCAAATGAACATGTTGTCACCTCCAGAGAGCGGCATCAAAGACACCTGATGCTTATGAAACCAAATAATTCAGAGATTCGGGGGCTAAGTTATGGAATGGGAAGGTGTTAGGCATCCATCTCATCCTTTCGATCTCTCGTGGGCTTATGTTACTATTTTCCTTAATTTGTCCGTGAAGTGTATGTGCATGTATATATAAGTGGAGATAAGAATAGATCGACTCGCATTGTGGAAAATATGGACTGAGGTCATCCATAAGAATGTTTCCCAAATAATAATTAAAAAAAATATGATGTGTGCGCTTATCGAGATATTGATCGTTATGATGAAATGATAATATGTGTTTGATAAGATACAAGTATGAATCACAAGTATGATATATATGAATAATATATGGATAAAATAGGAAAAATATGAAAATGGGACTCGAGTCTCAGGTTTTTGCCCGAGATGCATACATAGCCTATAAAGGCAACAAAGTCCACGTAGTTAACATGTGGTACGAGGGTGGGGTTTATCCCATAAATTCGAATGGGAATTTATTATATATGTGTGTGTAGAAAAGATATTTTTAGTTTTGAGAAAATGTGATGAAGAATCCCATTGAAATATATAGGTGTAACCCTTTTTTCTTTGTTTTGGTTTTCTTAATAGAAAATAAATTGGGTGCAATACTACAAAGAAAGAATGATATATTAATGTGTATGAATTAATAAAAGTAAAGAATTAAATTTAGAATTTATATAACTAATTCAAGAATAAAAGAAAGTAAAGAGAGAGAAGGGTATTTTGACCTTCTTTGGAAACTTGAGGCTTGATCCTTGATGAAATTCCTTACAAGTGAAGATGAATGTATGATGAGAGAGAAGGAGATTTTTTCTAAATCGGCTGTGAAAGTGAAGGGAATTAAAGGTGGAGAGGAATTCCACACAAGGAAATTTCGTTAATTGCAGAAAAATGTTGCTGAGATCCCTAAAATTGATGGTTGTGAGGTGATTTCAAGGTGAGCTCATGCTCTCCTTTTATAGGATTAGGGTATTATCGATCGGTAATGTCCTTATCCTGATAACTTGTAGGTAACTCGAGACACACTGTCGACTTGAAGTCTATAGACCTGTTAATTGGCAGTCCCGTGTAGATTTTTTGAAAAAAAGGTCGTAAAATGCAATCCGTAAGTCTGAATCGTGCATGGGCATAAAGTTAGAAAGGTAATTCAGAGACCTTTGAGAATCCTTTCGGCCTCTCACGAATCCTGGAGTTGACTTGGGGTCAAATGGGGCTCGGAAGCGATCATTGGTCCTTTGGATAGGAGATCGTCGGATGATGATGGACCGTTCATCCAAAGCATAAGTCAGAATCATGCACGAGGAGAATTATTGGAAAGGTTATGCGATGCATTTTGAAGTTCCAAAAGGCTTTGCTCGATTCGGAGAGTTTACTTTAGTTAACTGGGGCTCGAAAGCGTCTGGTTACATTTTGGAGTAGAATCGGGCATTCGTTCGTACCATAAGGTTGATTTGCACACAGGGTAGACCACTAGAAAGGGTGTTCAATTACCTTCAAAGATTCATTCAGCCTCATTCAAGCTGAAGAGTTGACCTTGTGCAAACGGAGCTCAAGAATGCTCGGTGGCCTCCGGATTAATTTTTAGGAGAAAACGGATTATTCATCCGAACGGTTATGCCATTTCATGCATGGTATGGACCATTAGAAAGGGGTTTTAGTTCCCTTCAAAGATTCACTGAGATTTCATTCTGACGATGAAGCTCATTGGGGTTACATCGGTGATTGAGGGCACCCGGTGGCCTCCAGATTAGTTTTCAGTAGTAAAATGGTCCGTTCATCTGAACCATTATGTTGATTCGTGCATAGGGTAGACTGTTGGAAAGAGATTTAAAGCCCTTCAAAGATTCATTGATCTTTCACTCTGACGATAGAGTTTACCAGAGTCAAATGAGGATCGAGAGTGCCCGATGGCCTCTAGATCGGTACTCAAAGTATGACCTAGGATTTGTAGTGAAATTGGGAGGTTCTAGGGACCTAAGTAGAGACTTAGGATGGTCCTAGAATGTCATCTCTATAGAGACCCTCGATAGGTGAGCTTGGAACTAGTGAAGGCCGTCGAATAGACACCATATGGATGTTTGGAAAAGAGGTCAGTTATGCATTTATAAATGGACGAGGATGATCAATTTAGAGGGTCGAGGTCAAATCTGAGGATTGAGGTTTGGTGGGATCGAATTTGTGAGCTAAGGTCAATTCTGAGGACCTAAAGTAGTGACGACTAACTCCGTAGGAGGAGGTCAATTCCGAGATCCTTTTATTGGGGGCGACCCATTCTGAGGGTCGAGGTCAAGTCTAAGGACCTTTAAGAAGAGGAGAACAATTATGAGGGTCGAGGTTAATTTTAAGGACCTTAATGTGGAGGCGACCAATTGTGAGGGTTGACATCAATTCTGAGGACCTTTAGTGGAGGCAACCAATTCTGAGGATCGAGGTCAATTCTGAGGACCTTAAGTAGAGGCAACCAATTTTAAGGGTCGAGGTTAATTCTGAGGACCTTAAGGTGGAGAAGACCAATTCTTGGGGTCAAAGTCAATTATGAGGACCTTAAGTAGCAACCAATTATGAGGGTCAAGGTCAATTTTGAAGACATTAAGTAGAGGCGACCAATTCTGAGGGTCATGTCAATTCTGAGGACCTTAAGTAAGGGCGGACAAATCTTAGGTCGAGGTAAATTCTAAGGACCTTAAGTGTTAGTGACCAATTTTGAGGGTCGAGGTATATAGGGGTCTATGTGCTTAAGGTGAAAACAATATTTCTTTCAAAAACATTTTTCCAATTTTAATTAGCACCAAGTTTGTGAACAAATTTCAATTTAGCCCAATTTTATCTTCTTAATTCGAAACATGCATCTAGGTGAGATTAAGCAAGATAAAAAAATTAAGTCCACAAAACACACAATGTCGATGTACGAAGAAGCCACTAAGAGAAAAAACCTCGAACGACCCAAGCCAGACAATCACTATGATACAATTTTACAAAGGAAGATAGACAAACTTACACAACGACTCGATCCCAACAAGCCTTTATGCCTTTCTTCTCTTTAACCACTCCTCCATAGTTCCCACATAAAAATCCTTCCACGATACTTATCCACAGTACACTAGTCCGCGCGTATCTCGATATCCATCGATATAGCTTTAGCAATCACCTACGATTAGGAACACGACCTTCACCATTTCTTCACTGCCAAACTCCAATGAAACAACTTGTTCAATGTGGATTAACAAATACCTATGGTGCAAACAATATCTCTATATCATATGTGTATGAAAGCTCATATCTTTTAAACTATAAGGTTGGTTTTAGCTTTGAAATCCCTAGAAAACAAGTGCAGAAAAATAAAACTGTTCTGTTCTGAAATATTGGTTTTACACACCTCAAAATTTTGAAAAAAATTGCCTTAAATAAAAAACATTAAGTTGGAAGCTCATTTGAACGATATCACTATGTTGTTTGAACGACTTGCCCATGTCATTTGAACGATACTGAGATGTCGTTTGAACGACTGTTAAAGTCATTTGATCCTTCTAAACACATGGGAAAAATCTACACGACTCTAAAATGTTTTTATCTCATAATAAACGAAGTTAAAAGCTTTTTAAATCATTTTTGACATTTTAAAATCATTTTTAATCAAAATAGCATCCTTAAAACATTTTTCAAGTCCCATAAACATTATGTGTTCATACCTGAGAGTATCTCAGAATGCAAAATGATCTGAATATGTGAAACGTGTACCATTAAACATGACATGATATATCTTTGAATCTTGGTTGTTACGTTTTCAAACAACATGTCAGAGACTATGTAGGAATCGTGACAAATAAAAATCTATGACTCAAACATGTTTTGTCCAAAATTAATTCAATTACTTACAAATTGACACACTTGGAAATTTGTCCTTACTAGGTCAATTCTAAGGACCTTAAGTGTAAGTGACATATTCTGAGGGTCGAGATCAATTCTGAGTACCTTAAGTGAGGGCGACCAATTCTAAAGGTCGAGGTCAATTATGAGGACCTTAAGTAGGGGCGACCAATATTGAGGGTCATGGTCAATTTTGAGGACTTAGAGTGGAGGCACCTAATTTTGAGGGTCGAGGTCAATTCTGAGGACCTTAGGTAGGGGTGACCAATTCTAAGGCTCAAGGTCAATTCTAAGGACCTTAAGTGGGGGCCACCAATTCTAAGGGTTGAGGTCAATTCCGAGGACCTTAAGTGTAGGTAACCTATTCTAAGAGTCGAGGTCAATTCTGAGGACCATAAGTGGGGGTTTTCTTTCTGAGGACCTTTTTACTTTTGGAGTTTTGGATGCACTCTGTGATTCTGCTTAGGAGTGTGTTTCTTAGAGACGCCGCTGTGAAGAGTTATCCGTTTAGGGCGCATAGCTCCGCTGGGTAAGTTGGAATTTTTTAGAGAGAAATTTTAATTCGGTAATTCCTTTGGGGGAAGGGTAGGATATTACATGATCTTGCTAGGGAAAATTTTGATTTTCGAGGTTACTGGGGATAACTTGAAGTTTTGGGATTCCGCTAGGAATTATAGTGGGCTCCGAGACGTAGGTGTGCTGATTTTTAGGGTTTGAGCTGGGAATAAAACATGGTATTAATCCGGTTGGGGATTTGGAAGTCAGAAAAATAGTTTTCTTGGTGAGTAAATGTTCTAATATTTATTTGGCATTTTTAGGAATTTATGGTGAATTTTTGGTTATTTTCCGGATATTTTTTAATAAAATTTCAGGGGGACTGCCGATCGGTGGGCGGTAGGGGTTGAAATTTAGCAGTGGCATGGTCTTTTGGGCTTCTTCGAGAAGGGGAAGAGGCATGTGACAATCAGTATGGGGTTTAGAAATTGATGGGGATTGATTACGAGGGTTTTTATATAGAAGTGTATGCTGAGGGTGACGTCAAAGGCTATATAGGTCGCGTTAGGTAGGATTGCTAAATCTCTATTAGGGATGTGGTATAGATGAGGTGGCATGCACGTGCAAATGCAACGGTTGATTGTGCACATGTTTGGGTAATCCTGGTACCTAGGATAGAGGGTTGTGGGCAGATGAGATGACATCTAGTTCTAGTTCTTTCCTTTCGAGATTTTCTTAGAGGTTCATCGTTGACTGTGGGAGCTTAGCATTGACCATATTGAATGCCTGATGTAGCGGCATTGCACCTAAAAAGAGACTCAAAAGTAAAAAAGAGATGCATATTTTGTTTGATTATCTTGACTTAGTGTCTTACTCTAAATGCACTTTAATTTGCTACTGAGTTTTTACTTTGAGAAGAAGTACGAAAATGTGTTTTAGGAATTTTTTTAAATATGTTTAAGTGGAATATGGCCTTGGAGGCTTGGCTGAAAAAGCTCTTTATTTTGAGAAAAAGGTAGGGAAAATGATATTTTTGTAATATTTTGAAGGGAAATTTACAATTTTGTCCCGTATTAAATTTTTTTTTTAACTTTTAAGGACAATTTACAATTAAGTCCACTTGTTGTGCCACTAAGGTGGACTTTTACAAGAAAATAATTAGTGGACCTAAGTGTTTAAAATTTGTCAAAATTCCTTTAGTGTTTTAAATTTGTTTTTGAGGGACCTAACAGTACTTTGCTATTTTTTGAATAGAGGAAGGCCTTAAAGGCTTGGTTGGTATATGGGCAGCAAAAAAGAAAATTTGATGTAAACTGGAGCTTGTCTCCTTCATTGGATTGTGATGAATCCAATGTGTTAAAGAGACTGTAATGATGCTGGAGTTATTGCTTTGGGCCTTACCTTGAGGCCTTTACTGGTGATAAGGAACTTGATAGCTGATCCCCAAGTGGCTGCGATAATACCATGGATGTCTTTCCATCACAGTTCTGCGGCGGTGATACTAGCAGAGACTCTAAACAGTCTTGATGCTTGGCAGAAAGGTCGTTTCGACTTCTTGATAGGGAGACTAGTGATGCTATTTACTTGTGTGGCCGGGAGATTATGTTTGGCGATTCCTCCTGAGTATCCCTTAGCAGGCGTGCCAAATCTCTTTACTCGATACTCTATCAATTTTGGCCTAACCGTAGAGAGCTAGGTCAATTACTTCATGGAGCACGGAGCCAGATGACTTAGCTGGTCGGTGACATGGTGGGGGAAACTACATCCTATTATAGAACTAGGGGCATATAGGTATGTTGGGTTCGTTGTCCTTCAGCACACCTCATTCTATTTCCTCTAGTGGCTCCTGTGACAAGTCAGATGGTAGCAAGTTACGCCTTCTCATACCCTAGATTTCTTTCATGTTGAGGATTTGGCTGAGGCTTTGTGTATGCAATTGGGATCTCTGTGGGAGAGTCGTCGATATTTAACCCGTCCTTTTCACTCTGTTGGTAAGGTTTGACATGTTTCTGGTGACTATATGAAATGGTTATGGAAAAGGGTAGTGGCTAAGATCTTGGCCGAGGACACCGGATAGTGATGGTTTGTTATATTTGACATTATGGATGGGGCATAGTGGTTTTCTCTAGGCTAGTCTGGGATTATCCTTCCATGGAGCATCTTCGGCATACCATCCAAGAAAGGGAAAGTTTTGGGGCCTCAAGGAGAAGATGATGATGGGGCTGGATCTTTCAGAAGCTGCAGATAGGGTCTTTTGTGAAGTTGGTTTTTATTTATGAAGCTTTTGTGATGAAAATGCAATTGGTTATTTTTGGTTTTTTAGGAATAATTTTGGGGGAGTTTTGGGTAATTTTATTTTGGGGATAGTTTTGTTTGATTCATTTTAGGACAGTTTGGTTGGAAAAGTATTTGTTTGACTCCCTACGTTGATATATCGTGTAATAGTATCGAATTCCCCTATTTCAAATTTAAAAAAATGATCATTTGGTTGTGCATGTAAATGATGAGTTTTTCATTTAAATTATATATACTAATCGTTAAGGCATACGCAATCCTTTTGTTCATGTAAATGATAAAATGAACCTTTGTTCTCGGAGATTAGAAAATAACAGCATTTCTTGAAAGAGAAGGGGGTCGTTCCCGTGTATGAGGTATGAGAAACCTACGTACCTATGAGGTTTTGAAGATTCATGAGTTTCTTTTTTTTAAAAGCCAAAAGGTTTTTTAGAGGGTCAGGCTCCATGTAGTTCCGAGTAGAGAAAAATGAAGATTTTTTTATGAGTCGTAGCACGCCAAGATTCGAACTGAGCATAAACCTTCTTGAGGTGGTCCAGGTTGATTGGACATGCCATCTCTTCTCCGTTAAGGTCAATGAGCATAGCGGCGCCACCAGAGAGGATCTTCTTTACTATGTAGGGACCACTATAATTTGGCTTGAATTTCTCTCTGGGATCCCAGACGGGTTTTATGATTTCTTTAAGGGCTAAGTTACCTTCTTGGACACCACTTTCCTTGAATCTTTTATTAAATGATCACGCAATTCGACAATGGTACATTTGTATATAATATAAAGCCTTAAGCCTATTTTCATCTAAGAGTGATAACTCGTCAAAGCGGCTCTGATGCCACTCTTCCTCGCTGACTTTGCTTTCAATCATAACGCATCGTGAAGGTATTTATAGCTCAATGGGTAGGACTATTTCCATATCGTATACAAGAGAGTAAGGGGTAGCCCCAGTAGATGACCAGACTGAAGTATGGTAGCCCCATAGGGCGTAAGGGATCCGATCAGCCCAATCCTGATAATTTTTTATCATCTAACTGATGATTTCTTTGAGGTTCTTATTGGAGACTTCAATTGCACTATTGGTTTGGGGTCGGTAGGGAGAAGAATTTTGTCTCTGAATCCCATAATCATCGACTAATTATGTGACCTCTGCCTAGAAGTGCAACCCGTTATCTAATACTAGTTCAAGGGGGGCCTATACTGGCATATGATATTATTTTGGATAAATTTTTCCACCTCTTTGGAATTCAATACTGTATATGACTCTATTTCGATCCATTAGGTGAAGTAATCGATGGAGGCCTGGATAAACTCATTCTTGTTGGACGCTTTAAGTGTGACTTTCCCTAAGATATTGATTCCCCGAGTAGAGAACGATTAGGGAGAAGTCATGTTGTATAATTCCCGTGGAGGTAAGTGTTAGAGATTGGCAAACTATTGATATTTAAGGCATCTCCGAACATAGGCAGTGCAATCTTGAACCATGGTGGTCCAGTAGTATCCCTGCCGAATAATCTTCTTGAAAATCATATGGCCATTAATGTGAGGTCTGCATTCCCCGTTGTGGATTTTTTCCATCATTTCTTCAACAGCAACCCTTACGATGCAGTGTAAGTAGGTTCCATCGAAGTTTCTCTTAAACAGTGCATTATCTTAGACAATGCATTGGGCAGCCAATTTGCGAAGGGTCGCACGATCTTTCTTATTAGCGTCCTGAGGATACCGATTGTTCTTGATGAGGTTCCAAATATAATAATACCATAAATCAACCATATCAGAGTCTTCTTTTGTGATGATCTCAATATGGTAGCTGTGTGTTTCCATAGACGATGTTTGGACTAGGAAAGGAGCCATCGTTATTCCTTTGGGTATGTCGACCATATAGGCTAAGGTAGCAAGAGCATTGGCTAGGCTGTTCCTTAATCTGGGCAAGTGGTGGAAGGTGATATCTCAGAACTGGGAGGCCATTTCTTTTAGGTGGCATGGAAAGGTAAGAGCTTTTCATCTTTAACTTTCCATTTTCTAAAGACTTGGTCGGTGATGAGGGCAGAATCTCCGTAGACATCTAGGCATTGAATCCCTTTCTTGAGAGCGACTTTGAGGCTTATGATGCATTCCTTATATTCGGTCATGTTGTTGGTGTTGTCAAATTTAAATGTTAAAATTATCGCAAGTGCACGGGCTATTGAAATATAGCGGGTGTAAGTACGGGTCGAACCCACAGAGATTTTGTCAATTTTTATAAAGTACTGATTGTCCAACTAGACATACGAGTGCATCAATGTGATTGAGTTTATAAAATAAAAATAAAAGTGGAATAAACGAACAAGAGTTAATATCAAATGTGGAAGAAACCAGTACGTTGATTCCGTTTGTCAATTCTAATTAAATTTACACATTAATTTAATTTCGTAATTCCGAATAAAAATAAAAAATATACCGACTCTCGTCGCGTACATTTCGGAGAATAAAACATTACACGCGTTCAAAATATTTTAGCATCTCTTAAATTAGACACATAAATCCCTATTCCCTCAAAAATATCACGTTCTAAATTTTTAATGTGTATTTAAGCAAGAGGTATCAAAACATCTAAGTGCAAGCATAAGCCATAAAAAATGACAACTTTAAATTTTTAAAACATGAATTTATAATTAATTCTTGAGGTTTAAAAATACACTTCCATATAATTTTAAGCGAATACATAATTTTTTTTTATTTCAAATTAAAACACGTCTGAATATGTACGAAAGTAAATTAGCATGCGTAATTTAATTAGTCATGACAAACATCACCTAAGTCTCAATAATTAAACTGCTCACACATCATATTTGACACACAAATATTGCAAGATGAAATAATAATTTTCATTAATAATAATCTGCTTACAAAATTTCAGGTCCAAGACTTGAATTCCAATACACAATATTCCTCCAAAGTCTTTCTAAAAAATACTCTCTACACAACTTTTTGTATCTCTCAAAGTGTGTATATACTACACCGTGTGTCTCTGTTCGTCTTCTCTCTGTCTCCTCTTATCGTGCCTTGGAAAATAAAGAAGACAGAATTATATAGAAGGGGGGTCTTAGTTATAGGTATTGTAGTAGTGGGTTTGCTTATGGAGTTTAGTAGAGAGAGAGTGGGTGTTAGTGGGGAAGATGATGTGGATTCGATTTTGGCATGGGTGCCCACGGGTGTTGATTTCGGGTTAAAGGAAGGTTGGGTAGTGGGTATTAAAGGTGGTGAGTGGAGAGTGGAGTGAGAATGGAGGTCTGATGGTGGGAATTGGTTATGGAGGTGAGAGGAGAGAGAACATAGGTGGGTGGAGAAGATGGGGTTGAGAGAGTTTATGTGTGGTAGGGTGTAGGATAGTTAAAGTGTGGGTGAGTGATTGTTTGGTTGTATGAGTGCGTATGGGAGTTAGTGTGTATTTAATTTGTACACCTAATAAAATTTAACCAAATTATTTACGACTCAATTAAAAATTATAAAAATAAAAAAAATAAATAAATTATAACCTATAAAATAATAAGACACACAAAAAAAGAATGAAAATAAATTAATAAAACTAAAAGAATAAATCTAGAAACAATAATAAATAATGACAAAAAAAAATGTACAATGAGTCAACTAAAATAACACGATTACATATAAAATGACACAGTCTAAGTAATATTTACGTAAAATAATTAATCAAAGTAAAAATAAAGATACTAAAAATAGAATAAAATAAATATGACATGCACACCAATAAATAAATAAAAATATAACTTTACGCATATAATTAAAATATAAAATTACTAAAAATATGTACATAACTAAAAAAATCTAAGAAAAATAAGTACAAGCTAAATACACACCCAAGGTGTAGGTGCGGGTTGGGCTCGGTTTAGGGGTCGGTTTTGGTTAAGGGATTGGGTTTGACTTGACTTCGGGATTGGGCATTTGACTTTCTTTTGGCTTCGAATCTTTTACAGTCATAAACTCTTTGCTTCAACTCTGGTTGACACGCCATTTGAACCCACACGTCCTTTGATTCAAGGCCTTCAATTTTCGTGTTTGGTCCGAGTCCGAAATAAATCATTTGAATTTACAATTTACCCTTGAAGTTGCGTAGGTGCCCGTTTCATGCCCAAAATTGAGTCCAAACTTAGTCATTTGCCTTAAAAACTTGACAATACTCAAAAACAAACTTGCACAAGAGATTAGCAATGAATAGAAGATGTGTGCGTGAAATTCTCAAAATTACATTATTAACCCCATTTATTCTGAAATTTGTAATTTTCTTTTAAATAACAAAAATAACTTTGAGAACTCTTTATTAATGAT
This sequence comes from Sambucus nigra, assembly GCA_949130495.1. Taxonomy (NCBI): domain Eukaryota; kingdom Viridiplantae; phylum Streptophyta; class Magnoliopsida; order Dipsacales; family Adoxaceae; genus Sambucus; species Sambucus nigra. The sequence goes on from OX422218.1 coordinate 482,726,540, forward strand.
GTTACGGGATTAACAAGGCCTAGATTTGGGTATAAATAATACAAAATAATGCACTCATTAGTTGGTGCAGGGAAAATCTAGATTGACGGCAATGGAGTGTGAGAGTCATCAAGGGAAATTAGGAGTATTCCAATGCCATATTCCTTCTTTTTGGATGCTTTGTCAAAGAAAATTTACCACCGGAGGTGTTCCTGAGAGGTGCAGATTCGGAGATCTAAATGTTGACTTCTTTTATGTGGTAGTCAGCACAGTAGTCAAAGATGGATCTCCCTTTCATGGCTTTCTGTGTGACATTTATAATATCAAACTCGGCTAGCTTTATCAAACATCGGTCCATTCGACTAGACAGGCGAGTTTATCAAGCAGGTATTTGATAGGATACATTCAGGACAAAAGTCTGATGGGAAAAGTGATTATATAATGCCGTAATTTTTTAGTGACCCAAATAAGGGATTCACATTCTTTCTCCAAGGCAGTGTAGTTGACCTCGTACCCGACCAATTTATAACTGGCATAATATATGGCCCTTTATTTTCAAGATTCTTCAACGTATTGGGCTAGCAAATCCCTAGTTGCTGTATCTATTATGGTTAAGTATAGGAGTAGAGCGAGACCAGACTATGGTGGCATGAGTACCGAAGGTCGGGTAAGGTATTGATTTATTCGATAGAAGGCTTCTTGATAGGACTCATTCTAGACTTTGGTAGAATTCTTTTAGAGGAGTTTGAAGATGGGTTCACTAATGGAGGTCAACTGGCTTATGAACCAACAAATATATTGTAATTTTCCCAAGAATCCCGAACTTTCTTCTCCATTCGGGGTGGTAGAATTTCAAGTATGGATTTTAATTTGGCTGGGTCTGCTTTGATTCCCTTATCACTGACCATGAATCCCAAAAGCTTTCATTTGGTGATGCCGAAGACATATTTCTACGTGTTAAGTCGCATATAGTATTCCCTTAGTCATTCGAAGAATTTCTAAAGGGAAGGAACATGACCTTCTCGAGTTTTAGACTTGATGATTATATCATCCACATAGACCTTGACTTCTTTGTGTATCCAATCATGCAAGATAGTTGTAGCATCACTTTGGTAGGTAGCCCATGCGTTCTTGATCCCGAATGGCATAACTGTGTAATAGAAGGTTACCTATGGGTGATGAATACGATTTTTTCTTGATGATCAGGGTGCATCTTGATCTAATTGTATCGGTGCAATTCCCCGTATTTTTGTAGAATTTTATTTTAATTATGGAATTTGGATTAATTGATTTAAATGGAGAAAATTTAATTTATGATTAATCTGGATTTAATTATAATAATTACTAACGTGACAAGAGTTAGTATTTATCGAAAATAATTATGAGGAACATTACTTAGCGAGTAAAGTAATATATGGACATGAGAATATTATTTTGGCCGAAAGTGAAATATACGGCAGTTACAATACACTTACTTGGAACGCGCGTGTGAGTTGTGTAAGTATTACTTTAGTGAGTTAAAAAGGATAATTTATTTTAAGTAACTCCTATGGAGATTTTGAGCGCGCCAATGTGTTCGGAAGGGTCAAAATAGTAAAAAAAACACTACTCAGGTATTTTATTTGGAGTCCGAGGCATTTTAGCCCAAGACGACACCCTAGAGGGGTATTTTGGTCTTTTGGGATTTTTAGAGAATTAAATGGAAAAAAATTAGGAATTAAATAAAGGGTGTATGTGGGTTAGAAGAGGTTTTTAGTTTCCAACTTACATGAGAGAGAAGGAGAGAACCAAAGAGGGAGAAGAACACATAGGTGATTTGGGCCAATGATTCAAGTTCTTCCACCGAAAATCACTCAAATGCGTAGATTGCGAAGAGAGGAGAACCTACATACCAATTTCGTTCATCAAATCAGAGGATCACGAAAAGGAAAGTGTTTATCTTGTTGTGTTTTTGAGCATATATGATTCATGTTAACTTTAATTGATGAGATAATCATAATACTATGAATTTGGAACTGATTTGTCAACAAAATTATGAAATTTGGAGATAGGTTTGCATGTAGAAGAATAAAATTGTTGTAGTAATGATAAATCTAGAAATTCTAGGTTAAGAATCACGACATATAATCGGGAGTTAAATGATTGTTAATGGTGGGTTTATTATTAAAAGAATTTTAAAGATTTAGAAATTTGTTTAGATTCCCTTTGATTATATATAGCTGTATCATTTAAATTGTGTTAGAAAGTACCCAATTATGAGTAGAAATTAGAATGATTGATTGGTAGTTTGGATGACTTTGAGACGAATTTGGATGAGGAAAAGATTGGAAAAATGAATTTGGGAAGAATAGGGCTGATCTCGGAATTCTCTTTCGAAGACCTGCCCAGGTCGTTCGAACGAGACTTCTAACGAAATTTTTGAGTTCGTTCGAAGTGAGAAGTTCATTCGAACGACCTCATTCGAAAGAGAATCCTAGAACTTCTAACGAGTTTCCTGAATGCCTATTTTTGGCCCAGACAAGTTAGAACCCTTCTAAGTTGGACAAAGTGAGATAAATTAACCTACGCTATTATCGAATGACTTAAATTCCTAGTAGGTAATGAGTTGAGAGAGAGAGACTATTCTAGGGGGATATTGCGGATTAATAGAACCTTAGAGAAAGGTATATGTTAGAGAGATAAGTCGAAATGCTGCGATAAAGTGAATAGTAGAGACGATGATACTATCTATAATTTTAGGAACTTAGGTTGCGTGAATACCTAATGAATATAATCAGTTGTGTGCATATCTATTGATTTAATCAGTATGTGTATAACATACCTACGCTGCTTGCTATCGATTGTAGGTTTCGCGTTGTGGACAATCTTGCCTCGAGGAGCCTTCGGGTGGGATATTGATTGGTATCACTAGAGCATAGAACCCAGGTACAGACTATCTGTGAGAACGATACTGATGATGATCGTATGGGTGCATAGGTATGTGAATAGCCCATCGGCTTGGGACTATGTTTGCCTCTAATATATGTGATGAGCAATGAAAGGGGTACGGCAGCAGAGTATGCATGCACCACAGCTACGTCTCGGGGTGCAGTATTGTATTTATAAGACAGAGGATATACATATATATATACTTGTGATGAGATCTACTGTGTGAATTAAGTAGGTGGATTTAATAATAAGATATGTTATGAATTAAGTAGTGATCACTTAATTATATGTAACGGAAAGTGTATATTTATACTATAGAGGGATTGGTTCTATGTATTATATTTTATGAGGGAAAATACTTGGGAACGATATCGGACTATGATTAGTTATTAGACAAGTAGGGATAGATTGTATGTGAATAGAATTGGGGGGTTTGAATATTCACTTGGCTTGCATGATAGATGAGAGATGAGCATCCCAAGTGAGTTCGATAATTTAACATGATAAATATATGTACTAATAAATCATTTTAAGCACTTGCTGATTTTTAAACTGCTTTCAAATCGGGCTCTGACCCATTTTCTGCAAATCTCTTTTCTTGTCAAATTATTTTAGGTGCTCAGCCACAGGGACACCAGACTTAGGATTTTACATTCATTCGACGAGTTGTAGCTGCTGTGGAGGTTACATGACCTTGGTAGTAGACGCCTCTGAGTCTATCGTTCCTTACTTTTGAGTATTTGCTTCAGTTGGCCATGTCGTCCCTTCTTATCTTTATATTCATAGATTTGAGATTTAGTTCATTACTCTTCTTAGTTGTTGACATTATTTAGTTGGATTATTATATTTGAATTTAGGCTGGAGGTGTTTACTCCACTCTCTCTTATTATGTCATTTATTTCTTTTCTTATGAGATTGGATTGAATGGAGAATGTTTAGCTATTTCCTTAAATGATTTTATATTAATTGAAAAGATAAAATTTTGACATCAACCTTTTTAAATATTAGATGGTTAGTTTTTAAATAATGAAACTTTTTACAGTGATGCATAATTTGAACCAACTGGATATTCTGATTTAATTAATAAAGGACTAATCACCCGATATTTAATTAGGCGGGGTGTCACAATCAACAAACCCGTCGATGAATGACTTCAGAGTATGACTGGTCATGTTATCCACAATCATGTCGATATTTGGCAATGGGAAATCGTTTTTGGGATGCTTTGTTCAAATCCCGATAGTCGATGCACATGCGAACCTTCCCTTCTCATTTTGGCACGGTTACAATATTGGCTATCCATGTTGAATATTATATCACTCGGATGAAGCCTATGTTCAACTATTTGATCACGTCTTCCTTGACCTTACGCGACCATTCAGTGCAGAGCTTTCGTAGTTTCAGTTTGATTGGTTTACATTTTGGGACAATTGGGATCTCATGCTGAGCTAATTCGGGATCAATGTCGAGCATGTCATCGTAGGATCATGTGAAGAAATTCATGATTTCCTTCAACAAATCCTCGAGTTGCACGCGCTCATGCTCATCAAGGGTGGATCTTATCCAATATCGTGCAGTTGTCTACTAGAACTGAGATTGATATCAATAGTGTCATCATCATTAATTTAAATGCAATTATGTTGTTTGTTATTTTCCTTATTAAGATCAGTTAAGAATTGTTCATTTGCAAAATCATCATCATCAAGAATTTAATTGGAATCAAGACAGTTAATTTATGGCACATCAAGATACTCAAAATCCTTATTTATTTCACTTTTGGGAAAAACAACATTAAGAACCTCATCAAAGGGGGTCTCAATTACATTTTTATCAAGAAAAAAAAATAACGGTAGAAGAAGAGATAGGATAAATATTTAGGTTGGGTTGCATTTCAGCAAGTGGGACTAGTATGGAATTCCAATTGAGGATGAGTGCATCGATAGTCTTAATTAGAGAGGACGGGTTCGACAATGTAGCGCTTGAATGGATCATACATAGTGTCAGCCCCAATGTTTACAGATTGAACGAGTCCTCGAAGTCACTTCCCTCGGAATCCTCAACAACAGCTATAGCATCTCAATGTGTGGTTGCGCATGATGCTGGGAACTTTTGGCCCAGGAGTAACTATCTTGGAAGAAGATCTCCATCCCTAGCTTCATCTTCTTGTCGACATGGTCATACCATGATTCGAGAAAGCCACAAAATGGGAAATCTTCGCCTTCTTTGATGAATCTTCCATTTAAGGAATCCCCCAAAACAGTCTTGCCACTTTTTAAACCTATCTTTAGCTATGGTTAGCAGAGCATTATGAGCTCCTCTGATGATGATTGATAACCAAGGACACATGGAGAAAAGGCCTTCTTCAGGACTGTGGGTTTCAGTTTTCCCTTCTGTCATTGCCCCAGCCCCAGTTCGGGTATGAAGTGGATATTTTTAAACATCTGAATCACATTGACATTTTTGTACGGGCTGTGCTCTAAACAGATTTTGTCTTTGCAATCACCCCTACTGGGAGTGTATGCAGTTAAACCTAGAAGCAGACAAAAGCATGTCATTCTCCCCATGTTGTATCTCTAGTAGCAAGTTACTGATACTTGTATTCTCAATATAATCATCATCCCGCATAATTTTGATGACATGCCCTTTAGCAAAAAACTTCAACTTTTGGTGGAGTGAGGAAGATACTCCTTTGATGCAGTGGAGCCATGGTCGACGGAGCAACAGATTAAAATAAGTCGATATGTCTATAACTTGAAACTCGGTGATGGGATTGATAGGTCCATCCTCTATTATAAGCTTTGTGGATCCCATCACTTCTCTATAGGTATTGTCATAAGCACGCACTGAAATGGAAGATGGAGTAAGGTGTAACAACTCAGATTTTTCAAATGGAAATTTTTAAATTTATTTTGGAAATCGGAGAAAAATAAAATTTGGGATTTAATTATTTTTAATAATTAAATATATTTGTTTGTATTTTCGAAATTCGAAAAGCTATCTTAAAAGACTTGTAATATGAGTTGTCATGGGGCGTTTAGAAGATCCCTCAAAACATAAAACTCTCTAACAGTTTTCGAAACATAAAACTCTCTAAAAAATAAAATATATAAAATCTCGAGAGTATTACATTTGATTCGTATATGCGGATTTGTATTGTTGTGATTTATTCAGAGTGCTATTTATTTTTGAGCATCTATTCATGTTATATTGTGTACTTCCATGTACTTTCTTTTAGTGGAAGGTTAGCGTGGATTAGGATGCTAAGGCTTATTTGGACGTTTATTTTAGAGCATGGATTGGAAGACTTATTTTTTGATGTATAAACTGGTGGTGTAATTAGTTGGAGAATTGAGTATTTTGAGAGAAATATTATTGTAATTACTTTGGAAATGTAAGATTTTGGATTCATTATATTTATTTTGTGGAATAAAGATGCTTTATACTTATTGTGGATGGTTTTGGTTTAGTTTTTATCGTAGAAGCACGTCGCGTGTCTCTTTTCGGCACGCGAGGCATTACAGATGGTATCAGAGCTTAGGAATACGACAGCCCTCGGGTCTTTGGGTTTTGGATCTAGCATGGGTGCGAGACGTGTTTTCTTTGGAGATAGAGTATTTTTTTGAAGACGTGCTAGGAATCGAGGTTGAGGTTTGTGATCTTAATGTGAGAACGTGTAGAATTGATTGAGGACTTTAGTGTTGTTATTTTTAGGAAATAGATTCGAGTAGCATTTTATTTTCTAGCGTTAGCCTACGTCGAATTTCAAGGGAAAAATTCCTTGTTAGTGGGGAAGTATGTAACCCAAATTTTTTAAATGGGAATTATTAAATTTATATTGGAAATCGGTGAAAAATAAAATTTCGGATTTAATTATTTTTAATAATTAAATAGATTGGTTTGTATATTCGGAATTTAAAAATCTAGCTTAAAAGACTCATAATATGAGTAGTCATGGGGCATTTAGAAGATCCCTCAAAACATAAAACTCTCTAAGAGTCCTTGAAATATAAAACTCTTTAGAAAATAAAAATATATAAAAATATTCAACCGTCCGATCGGACTGAAAGTTTTTGTCATGCCACCAAATTTCAACCAATTCCAAATGTTCGATCGTCCGAAATGTGTATTTTAGTGTTTATATCTCATTAGAATGATTTTCTTAATCAAACTCTTAATCCTTTATATATCACAATATATTCATGGCTTGGCTTTTAAAAATCACTTTTTCATCCACTTTTTAACCAGAAGACCTTTCTAAAATTATTCCCTTTCATCTACAAATCCTAGCCCATTTCCTTCATCATTCAACCATAGATCTGGAGGCTTATTTGGGGTTATTTTGTTTTGGGGATAGAACGTGACTTGACTATTTTTCGCAAGGGGAATGTGATGGTGCAGTCTAATTTTTGAGGCAAAATATATGTAATGATTCATGTGATGATTTTGAGGTACGGGACTTACACAATATGCTCCAAAATTCTCTCATGAGTATTTCGTTTGTTCATGTGTTAATTGAACTCATGTTGAATTATGATATTCATTTCAAAATTCTAAAATAATTGTTAGAATCTATTATGTTGATTAATTGAGATATTGAATTGTTGATTTGGGCATCACGTCATGAGATTTTAATATGGCACGGAGAATGGGCACCCACCGATAGTCCAAAATCCGATATACGGCTTGAGAATACCTACCTGAGGTGAGGTGAGGCCTGGTGACCCATTGATGTGTTGTTGAGAAATTAATATTGGTACAATACTTGAGTATCACATTTCATTCGTATATGCGAATTCGTATTGTTGCGATTTATTCAGCGTGCTATTTATTTTTTAGCATCTATTCCTCTCATATTGTGTACTTCTCCATACTTTCTTTTAGTGGCAGGTTAGCGTGGATTGGTATTCAAAGGATTATTTGGAGGTTTATTTTAGAGCATGGATTGGAAGATATATATTTTTTACGTATAAACTGGTGGTGTAATTACTTGGAGAATTGGGTAGTTTGAGAGAAAAATTATTGTAAATATTTTGGAAGTGTAAGATTTTGGATTCATTATATTTATTTTGTGGAATAGAGATTCTCTATACTTATTATGGATGGTTTGAGTTTATTTTTTATCATAGTAGCACGTCGCGTGTCTCTTTTCGGGCGCGCGGAATGTTACAGATAGTATCAAAACTTAGGTATATGACAACCCTCGGGTCTTTGGGTTTTGGATCTAGCATGCGTGCGAGACCTGCTTTCTTTGGAGATAGAGTATTTTTTGAAGACATGTCAGGCATCGAGATTGATATTTATGATCTTGATGTGAGAACGCGTAGAATTGATTGAGGACTTTTGTGTTATTATTTTTGGGAAATAGAATTGAGTAGCATTTTATTTTCGAGCGTTAGGCTACGTCGAATTTTGAGGGAAAAATTCCTTATTAGTGGGGAAGTATGTAACAACCTGAATTTTTAAAATGGGAATTTTTAATTTTATTTTGGAAATCGGAGAAAAATAAAATTTTGCATTTTATTATTTTTAATAATTAAATATGTTGGTTTGTATATTCGGAATTCAAAAAGCTAGATTAAAAGACCCATAATATGAGTAGTCATGGGCGTTTAGAAGAGCCCTCAAAACATAAAACTCTCTAAGAGTCATCAAAACATAAAACTCTCTAAAAAAGAAAAATATATAAAAATATTCAACCGTTCGATCGAGTTGAAAGTTTTTGTTATGCCCCCAAATTTCAGCCAATTCCAAATGTTTGATCATCCGAAATGTTTATTTTAGTGTTTATATCTGATTGCAATGTTTTTCTTAATCAAACTCTTAATCCTTTATATATCACAATAAATTCGTGGCTTGGCTTTTAAAAATCACTTTTTCATCAACTTTTTAACCAGAAGACCTCTCGAAAATTATTCCCTTTTGTCTACAAATCCTAGCCTCATTTCCTTCATCATTCAACCATAGATCTGGAGACCTATTTGGGGTTACTTTGTGTTGGGGATAGAACGTGACTTGACTATTTTTTGCGAGGGGAACATGATGGTGCAATCTTATTTATGAGGCAGAATATATGTAATGATTCGTGTGATGATTTGAGGTACGAGACTTACACAATATGCTCCAAAATTCTCTCAAGAGTGTTTCGTTTGTTCATGTGTTAATTGAACTCATGTTGAATTATGATTTCATTTTGAAAATTCTAAAATAGTTGTTAGAATCTATTATGTTGGTTCATCGAGATATTGAATTGTTGATTTGGGCATCGCGTCATGAGATTTTAATATGGCACGAAGAATGGACACCCGTCGACAGTTCAAAATCTAATCTATGGCTTGAGAATGCCTAGGTGAGGTGAGGTGAGGCCTGGTGACCCAATGATGTGTTGTTGAGAAATTAATATTGGTACAATGCTTGAGTATCACATTTCATTCGTATATGCGGATTCATATTGTTGCAATTTATTCAGCATGCTATTTATTTTTTAGCATCTATTCCTGTCATATTGTGTACTTCCCCATACTTTCTTTTAGTGGCAGGTTAGCGTGGATTGGGATGCTAAGGATTATTTGGAGGTTTATTTTAGAGCATAGATTGGAAGATTTATTTTTTTGATGTATAAACTGGTGGTGTAATTAGTGGGAAAATTGGGTATTTTGAGAGATACATTATTGTAATTATTTTGGAAGTGTAAGATTTTGGATTCATTATATTTATTTTGTGGAATAAAGATGCTCTTTACTTATTATGGATGTTTTTAGTTTAGTTTTTATCGTAGTAGCACGTAGCGTGTCTCTTTTCGAGCGCGGGATGTTACATATGGTCATTTACTATTAGACCCAAGTAATTACATGTCCTTAACAGGCAAACCTTAAGTGTTAATCCATTGTCTACTAGTGAAAGCAGAACCATTTTCCCTATTACCTCACTAGAGATGTTAAGGGTATAGTTGTGGTTAGGACCAGACTTTGTGACTTCTTCTTCGAAAAAGGAGAGTAATCTTGTAAAGGTTAGAGATTCAACTAGATTCATAGCCTCTTTAGGAGTGGTCGAAGGAGGGACTGTGGGCCTAATGAGGAATTTTATCAAGGCATTTCAGTCTAGTAGAGAAAACATGAAGAGCCCCCAAAAAGTTATGTTGGATTGAGTCTTTTTAAGCTAGTCAAGGATTTTGCTCTTCCCGATGGTCATTTTCGGTATGTGGAGCTCCCCGATAACTCCCTTCACTTTATTCATCACAGCTGACTAAGGATTCGAACTTTGGTAATGTCTCTTATATCTTGTCATGTGATTCACAGAGGAGGGGAAGAATAGAAACCCCATTTCCTCGTCTATCTCGGTTTATACGTCCACCTTATTGTTCTTTCCTGACATATCTTTAAACGATATCATCCCACATATATTGATCACGGGACTGGCCTCTTTTTGGCTCTAATCTTCATCGTAATTATCAAACTTGTCACCCCACTCGGTGGAAACGATGTCGTTTTTCCATGAGAAATCAATGCATTCCACAACTTCCATGACTTCTTCACATAGGTCCTCCCACTCAGCAGGGTGATGCACAAGTGAAGGGACCAACCACCCTTATAGTTTTAAAGCTTCAAGTAGCTCGAACATACTTCAAATATCATCGATCTATTGAAATAAATCTACCATGATCTCCAAACTCATTTAATCAATAGGTACTACCCAATTATCTAATTTGCGAGCCCACTTTCGGACTTTGATGAATAGTGTATTGAAATTCTGGCAGTCAACGGTCATTTTTTAGGGCAATTTCAGCCCAAACTCTAGGAGATGGTTCAGTACTGGAAATTCCATATCTTTCCCTCCAAAGTGGGTACGAACGGTGATACATGCTCTTGTGAGAAGTGGCAGATCTTGGTCGGCAAAATAGGTAGGGTGTAGCTAAAAATATGGGCAAATATTTGGGAGTTTGGGTGAATATATCGATATGATAGGTGATTTACTGGGTATAATCTCGTTAGATAGGTTAAATTCTGGGTCGTCTTCGAGGAAGATGGCATTAGTATGGTTTGGAAGTGGATTGTGAATGGTTTTAGGTTTAGGATTGGCTGGTGGGGTGATGATACCTCGATCAATTAGACCTTAGATTACATTTCAGAGGTGAAAACATTGATCAGTGGAATGGCCAAAATTTTGATGAAAACCACAATGGGCATCGATTTTAAAATTTTTGGGAAGTGGAAGAGGTCCAATCGCTTAATGAGATTTCAGCTCAATAGGGCTTGGTAAACTCTGTAAAGGGGAGCATAAAGCTTGGTGTACTCTTTTCTGACTGGACTAGCACAATTTTTTAGAGCCCGAGAGATAGTGGACTAAGAGATGTTGTTGATAGTTGAGATTGCAGTAGGATTCTCATGTTTTCTTGGAGTGAACTGTTCGGATATTTTCTTTATCTCAACCTCTATCTTGAAAAGGCTTTCTTCAATCTCCACTCCCGCCTCCCGGAGGAATTGAAAATATAGGTAATGTTGTCCTCCCAACGTCGCTCTGATATGGGGTAAGAAGTTCTTCTTTATAATACTGACTTGCTACTCTTCGAAAAGTCGGTTGTTCATGGTGGCCACTTTATCTCTCCACCTTGCTATGAATTTTTTAATGGATTCCTTAATATTCTTTTTGAGAAGTTCTAGATCACAGTGCGTAACTTCCAACTACTCGTTGTATTTGTACTAAGACATGAATTCATGGAAAATATCCCCCCAACTGTAGATTCGGGACTCCTCTTGGGACAGGAACCAACAGAAGGCGCTTTTTTCGGAGTGTGATGGAACATTTGGGGTATTTTTTCCTCAAAAGAACCTAGGATAGTCATGGATCAGTGATATCTTCGAAGATGGACAACTGGTGGCCCGCTGTCCCCGAACTTCTCATCTTGAACTTTTTTGGAAGCCTTGCTTTAGGGTAAGGAAACATGTGGGTATAATCAATGTACTTTCCAAATATTCAAACTTGATCAAACCTCTTGGTTAATATCTTAATATCCTCTTTAACCTTATTTAAGTCTTTTTATTTCAAATCGACAAATATCGGTAGGTTAGCCCCTGCTAGGCAAGATTCAGTAAAAGGAGCTGGGATGGTGGTGGTCCATTGGTAGGAGGGGCACATGGAGCGTGATGATATTCTTTCAAGACCCAAACAGGTTCAAGTGCGGGCGAACCCATAGCACGAGGGAAAAGGACCTTAGGTTATTCAGGGATATGGACCCGATTTTGCTGCATCTCGTGAACCTCAAACTGAAGGTTGTCGATCATGGCGGTAATTTGGACTAGCACATTCATCAAATCAGGTTGCCCATTCGTCATCTGGTCTGGGTTCTCCAATGAGAGTTGATGAAGATGGAATCCGGACTCGAATGAAGTAGAAGGAGATTTAATGGAGCTCCGAGGTTAATCGACGGAAGACCGAATCCAATAGTGAGCCAGGCCAAGGGTCGGGTATGCGATCGACTTGAGAGGAAAATGATTCGAATTTATTTTTGATAGAGAAGAGGAAGTATTGTTTTTATTAAGTGGGAAAATATTTTTGACATCCTTTATAAAAGGAAGGGAATATATTTTTAGTATTTTTACTAAACGAAGAGAAATGCTTTTGGTATTTTTGATAAGAGGATGACTAATGTTGACTTCTATGAAAGAAGGAGGACAAATGTTTTTGGTATTTTTAATAAAGAAGGAATAATGTTTTGGCGTTGGAAAGAATAATATTTTTTGGTATTTGTTTTATAAGAAGGTAAAAGGAAAGAAAAGACCGAGGGAAGAATCTCAGCATGATTTATTATTTATTATGTTCTCACTTATATTAGGTTTTCCTAAATGCAATAATAAATGTCAGACGGGACCCGAACCTGGGAAAATTAGGTTTTGAAAAATATGTAAAACATGGTTTGGACTTGTTACCAGGCTCGTGGACAGGGTCCCATTTTGAAAACTAATGAAATCGGGAAAAAATTTGGGACGCATGCCGATCCAAAATTTTAACAAAGTTTCATGTAGTAACCGATAATCTAAATATGAGTGCCCTAGATTTGACGCCTATATAAGGATATGAAGTTGTTGGGTTAGTGGAAAGGTTCTCACTTTGGCATGATTTCCATGATATACGTCTTTCTTTTAAGGCCATTCGGTACGTGTGGACAAACCATTTGATATACCTGAGTGTACATGAATTGCCTCACTATATACGTCGAGGAGACAGTATGTGTGAGAGAAAATTCGATATACTCGATGAACGTGAACAAGTTCCCTTCTATATACCTCCCTTTGTGACTTTGTTTGAGCGATACGATGCGAGGGGAACCGTTCGATGTACATCAAAGGTACTAGGCCAATCGAAGGCGAGAGTCATATTTCTTAAGCTAACTGCGCCCTGCCAGACCAGCTCCCATCACAAAGTGATCCCCCAGTATGGGATAATTTTTTTTCAATATAGAAATGATTTTGGTGATGTAGTGTGCAAAAATGTATGAATCTTAATTATTATATTATGGAGAGAGTTTTTTATCTGGCATGAGTAACAGAAATATTAAGTAAATTTAGCATGGGGGTTAAGATTACACTAAGCATGGATACATGTGAGTGATTATATCTAAAAGTCAGTGTGTGGTAGTGAACTTATGCATGGATCAACAAAAAGTGGCATGTGATAAGTGTAAGTGAGCATGTATATGTTCAAGTGTACATGGAAAAGTGTGATAAGTGGAGGTGTGTGCTAGTGAAGCCTACACAAGGATATTCTAAGTAGTGTGAAGCATGTCAACATAAGTGACCTTATATACAAGTGTAAGTAGTATGAGGTGTAAATGAAGAGTATTTTCAAGTGTGTGAAGTGAAAAGTAAGTGAGAGGTGATATAAACTTGAGGTAGATATATACAAGATCTAATGGAGGAGAAAAGGTAACATACAGGTAGGTGCATACGCACACAAGCTAAAAAATGATAACACCCATCCAAATAAATTCTAGATCTCTTATGACAAGTCTCCGGTGGAGTCGTCATGGTGGCCATCCCGGGATCTACCCTGATCTCTTCAACCCTCCGTGCTTCCCTAACTAGGAAAACATCCAGACTTTTGTCACTCGCGTGCACGAGGATAGGGAGATAAAGGTCTCGCACCTTTTCTTCAGCTTCCTCGGTCGTCGTCGATTTTGGGGTGATGTAAAGAGATAGAGTCACCATCCTATTTGCACAAAACATGCAAAAGAACATGTTTCCGCCTTGAGATAACGACATCAATGACAACTGATGCTTACAAAACCAAATAATTCAGAGGCTCGGGGACTAAGTTACGGAATAAAAAAGTGTTAGGCACCGATCCCACCCTTTCGGTCTCTCATGGGTTTATGTTACTAGTTTCCTTCATTTTTACGTGAAGTGTTTATGCGTGTATATATAAGTGGAGATAGAAATTGGTCGATGCGCATCATAGAAAAGATGGAGTGAGGTCATCCATAGGAATGTTCCCGAAATAATAATTTAAAAATATGATGTGTGCACTTAACGAGATATTAATAGATATACCTAAGTGTGACCTCGTCCATACACTAAACCCACTCGGCCAAGGTCGACCAGTGTAGACTGTCAAGTAGAGAAAGTTATGGTTCGGTCGTGGACCTGGCATGAAGGGTCTCAACCTCGACTATATACTCATCACAAGAGGTCTCCTCCTCGTCTCAAACCATAATAAATATCATCAACATCAACAGACTTATGACTAAGGTTACCTCGGCCTAGGCCATCACCTAGACGAGGGGGACGAATAAAGACATCTTAGCACGAGAGTATCATACTATCATAGGACTCAACTTAGTAATTCAGCTTCATCCTGGACGGATGAGGGTGGACAACTGGCATAGCGTGTGGATTGGGGCACGCGTGGGTTATAGGTCAACGTGCACAAAACTGTTATAACCAGATCTCCCTCACAAGTAAAGGAATATTTCATCATCATGATCTACATGTGTTAGTCAAAGGTGGCTGCTACATATTGGCTAATGCACGATGCACAAGATTATTACATGCTTGGAGGGGACACTACACCACCCAGGCACTACATATACTTGTCTTCTCCAATAATATAAAGGATCGATATTTGAAAACCCTAGCCAATACTCTGTTGCAATCATAGTAGAGAGAGAAAGTTGTGTGAATTATAAAACTAAGGCCATTATAGTTGTTTTAAAAGTGAAAGCTCATACACCATTGCACAATGGAGTAGATCAGATTATTGAACCACTTACTTTAGAGTATCTTTCTCCATTGCCTCACCTCCTTCTTTATTTACTTTACTACTGAATCACCATTGTTGCACCTGAAAATATGTTCCAAGTAGAGCTTTAGCTATCTCACTTGGTGGTGTTATATTTGGCACCATCATTTTTGGTGTCGTCTATGGGAAGTGGAGTTTCTTCTTCTTCCTTACATTTATAGCTTGATCATCACCGGATTCACTGGTGGTGGTTTAACTCCATGCTTAGCTGGACTTGACCACATTGAAAGAGCTTCGATTTAGTTATATAAGTTCTTATCCAGTTCATCCATCTTACCAGGTGCACCATATTTAGTTTAGTTCATCCACTAGAATTCATAGCCTCATATCCATCGCACGACACTGGCCCTAGTTTCAGCCAAGTGTCGCCCTAGTCTGAGATGGTGAAGGTCCCAACGGCGCTACGCTCGCTAATGGCCAACTAAATGAAGATGCAAGAGCAGTTAGTTGGGAACCATATGAGATATCAAGAGACACTATACGCCTAGTTCAAGCTAGTAGAGGAAATAGTGCAATATCGAGCCGAGGAGGTCCACCTCGCCCCTCAAAGCTTCATAGGCTCAGCAGAGGATCAACTTTTGATAGACTCGGCCCAATCAATGACCTCCAAGATCGACTTTACAAATCTTACAGCAAAGTGGCATCAAGGAGAAACGACGGATACACAGACCGACGACCTTCATATGACCAAGATGATGAACAATGTGAAGTTAATTATTGACAAAGGCTGATCAGCCAAATGATGGTGCAGCGTTCGATCGAGAGGGAAGGGGCCAATGATAATGCTGTAATGGCCGAGGGAGGTAATGCCATAGTGGCCGCAACCAACAAATCGTGGAACAGCTCTATTCAGAAACTTAAAGATAAGATTGGGGACATATTGAAGAATCGAGATCCCATGTAGAGGGGTTACATAGAAGGGTCACTGTTCGTTACCAAAATTATGAGCTACCTGACCTCGGCTAAATTTAATCCGTATGCGGTGATGCCAAAGTATGATGGACGCACCAATCCATTCCACCACATAGAGATGTACCAATCGACTGCAGATATTCATTCGATAATAGATGAGATAAGGTGCAGGGCTTTCTATAGCACCTTCACTGGAGCAACACATATATAGTATACCTCTTTGCCAAGGAACTCAATCGATAACTTCAAGCAACTAGCCGAGAGGTTCATTCATAATTCTTTCTTTGGAGTTAAATAGAGAAAGAAGACCACCCACTTATTATATTTTAAGCAAGGAAAAAATGAATCTCTAAGGGATGACATTGACCGCTTTAATAAAGAGAAGTTGTAGGTGGAAGACTGTGATGAGAATATTGCAATGACTGCCCTGATAAGAGGGTGACAGAAAGGAAAGCTCTTATGGAAACTGGTCAAGGACCCTCCAAAGTCCATAGAGAACTCCTGGCTATGGCCAGGGGAGTCATAAATGTAGAAGAGTCAATGGAGACCAAAGGAGAAGATAAAGAAGGAGCTAGTGGGAGTAAATCCCAAAAGTTTAAAGGCAAAGGAGATAAGAAGAGGTCAGCATATGACAAGTTCGCTGACTATACTCGTTGATTCTAAATGAAATCAAGAATGATTGATCCTTGAGATGGACGAATAAGATTAAAGCCCCTCCTCACAAGAGGGATAAAAGTAAGTGGAGAGAGTTTCATCAAGACCATGACCACACGATTGACAAATGCTTTGCACTCAAGGATGAGAGAGAAAAGATGTTGAAGTAGGGGAAGATTAAAAAGTACATGGATAGGTATGGTGCAAGGGGTGTTCGAGAAGACACCCGAAAGGGAAGAGATGACAAATATAAATCATATGCCCCAGTAAATATAGACGATGATGTCGCAGAAGATGATGACAAGGCCGAACCAGATCTTCCTCTAAAGATTACTGATCCCAAAGGTCGACTATATACAATCTCTTTGGGGGTAGAAATGATATGTGGTGGTTTAGCAGGTAGTGTTAAAGATATAGTTGATCGGAAGGCTCATGTAGTAGAGGCCAAGGCTCTCCCAAAGTCGGAAGTAAAAAAACTCGATCATTGTTGATTCAAAGTTGGGTAAAAGAAAGAAAGTTGGCATGAAGACCTTCTTGATCGAATTTTTCAGGTTGGACTTGAAGGGTATCCTAGCCCCCTCATGATAACCCTCTAGTGATCACCATGAGAGTGAACGAGTATGATGTCAATAAAATATTGGTCGATAGCGGGAGTTCGGCTAATGTCATGTTCTATAAGTGTCTAAAACACTTGGAATTAATCAAAAAGGGGCTCATCCTATATCATCAACCCCTAATTTAATTCAGTGGAGAAAAATTCCATCATCTTGGGATTTATTATATGGACGTCAGTATGGGGGAGACTTGGAAGAGATGTCTCACAAAGAAGATAAATTTCTTCATAATGGACGAAAATATATATTTAGCCTACACCATCATAATGGGAAAAGTAGCCCTCAATCATTCACCAAATGATAAAATTCTCGACTCTATATGGAATAGGGGAAGTTCAGGTTGACCAGGTTGAGGTGCGTGAATGCTACTTCAATTCAATTGAGGAAAGAGAAGCACATAAGAGGCCCACCACCACTTACAACATCGACACTCACGACCCTAGGTATGAGACAAAATTGAATAAGGGTGAGACCATCGAGGAGGTAGAATCCATCGTCCTCAACGAGGACGAAACTATACAAATCAGCAAAGCCCTAAAAATGAAAACAATGAAGAATTAATAAAGTTATTGAGGTAGATACAAACTATTTTTTCATGAAGTCATAAAGACATACTGGGAATTGACCCAAAAATCCTCTGTCATAAATTGAATGAGGACGAAGGAGCTAAGACAGTCAGACAAAGGCGAAGTATCTACTACATGGAAAAATAGGAAGTCATAAGAAATGAAGTGAAAAATCTAGAGAAGTACAATTTCATCAGAGAGGTTGTCTATTCAGAATAACTAGAAAATGCAGTGATTATGCCTAAGCATAATGGCAAGTGGAGAATGTGTGTGAACTTAACCGATTTTGATAATTCCTACCCAAAGGATAGCTTCCCCATTTCCAGAATAGATAAAATGGTAGATGCCACAGTTGGGTATGAACTGATGAGCTTCAGGAATGCATACTCAGGCTATAATCAGATCTTTATGGACCCAACTGATGCAGAAAAGACCTCATTCATCACTAACAAGGGCACTTACTACTATAAAGTCATGCCCTTTAGCCTCAATAACGATGAGGCAACGTACTAGAGGCTAGTGAATAAGATGTTTGAGGATCAAATAGGCAAGACCATAAAAGTATATGTTGATGACATGTTAGCCAAGAGACTCAAGGCCGAGACGTATGTGGCCGATCTTGAACACACTTTTAACACGATAGACGAGTATCAGATGAAGCTCAATCCCTCAAAGTGTATGTTCAGTGTTGGAGCAGACAAGTTCCTAGGGTTCATCAGCAATCAACGAGGGATATAGGCTAACGTTGAGAAAATAAAAGCATTGGTGGATATGAAGACTCTAAAAACCATAAAAGACATTTCGAGGATTACTGAACGAGTTGATGTGTTGAATAGGTTTGTGTCAAGGGCCATAGACAAATGTTTGCCCTTCTTCAAAGTGTTGAGAAAATCATTTGAGTGGAATGAGGAGTGTGAGAGAGCCTTCTATAAGTTAAAGGCTTACCTCGGATCCCCACTTCTGTTATCCCGGCCTATTCAGGGTGAGAAGCTATACCTATACCTGGCCATATCTGAATCGACCATCAGTGCAACCATTGTATGAGACGATGATGGGGTGAAAAGGCCAATCTATTTTAACAACAAGGCCTTTCAAGGGGCCGAGTAGAGGTATCCGAAAATGGAGAAGCTAGTGCTTGCTCTAATACATGCATTACAAAAAATTAAACCTTTAATGATATATGTTCCATTATCCCTAGTTTACAACATGTTTGTCGTATCCCGTTACAATCATAAAGGAAATTCACGTTCACACGTTCAAGAAGACGAATTCGATTATCAAGCAACTTCATTTACTCCATGACTTAACATTACATGTTATGAATATATGAAGATTAAAGGAAGAAAGAAGAAATTTGTGGTTCTAAAAAGTGAACCGATTTGGTCAAAACTAAACCAGTTCGGTTTGTAATCTTTAGCCTCGGTACTGGAAAAGTGAACCGGTTCGCTTTTTAAGAAGGCAAAACCAAATCGGTTCATCACGCTGCCTCAAAATTTTGTATTTTCTATAAATACCTATTTTGATATATGTTTTGCTTAAAACTTGAAAAAAATGTTTTGAGAGACCTACTACAACAAGTCTTTAATTTTTTAGTCCCAAACACCTTTTTGATTCATACGAAACACCCCAATTACTTTTGTGAATCATTTTGGAACCCAAGATTCAACCTTGTTGGACTTTATCTTTATGGAGTTCCATCTCTAGTGCTAACCTAGTAGTTCCTACGGGAGCTTCTTACTGACTACGACTACGGTCATTGGATGTGCTTGTGAGTGATCCTTGCTGAAGACGGAACTACATGTTCTTGTGAAGTCGCTGCTGGAGGCCATTGCTAGTTTAGGTTGCAATTTTGTGGGTATCTGGGGATATTCATTGAAGATTTAAGTTGTAATCTTGTAATTTGTGATTTTTAAATTATTAGCGAAATAAAAGGTTTTTGACCTTTGGGGATTTTTTCCTGAAAATTGGTTTCCATTGCATGCTTCCTGATTTAATGCTTCTTAGGGTTTAACTAAAATTTGGGATTAATTTAAACTAGTTGGATTGTCATATAATTGATTAATTTGGGAACACTTTCAATTATTCAACTGCACTGCACTTTCAAATTGGTATCATAGCTTTTTATAGCGATCTTAACTTTACAAATTTGTATCAGATCCAGTTGCACTAAGTTATTATGTTTGATCCTGATTTTCTTAAGTATGACTTTTGGTGGTATTAATGATTTTAGATGTCAAATTTTTGAAAGGTCTAATTGGAAAGTTCACATGAATTCTTATTTTAAATCATCTATTAAAAATGACTCTAAGAGGTGCCTTGTTTGTGAGGGAATTAGTCATACGATAGATGAGTATCACACTAATCTTAGGACAAATTTTAATAAACCTACATCTAATGTTTCTTCCCTTAGTGATAGTGATTCTGAAAAAGAAGTCTTTTATGCTACTAAGAGAGAGCTTCCCACCCTTGTGACTAGTGATGAGAGTGAGGGGGAGGAGGAAGAGTTGAGTGAGTTGCAAGTTGCCTACAATAACTTGTATGAGGAATCTGTAAAGATAAAAAAAGCAAAATTAAAATTAGAAGCTAAGTTAAAAGAGTGTGCCTTAGATAAGAATAACACAAATGCTTTAATTGAGGATCTTAGGACACGTGTGAAGATGCTTAGAGAGAAGCTAGGATATGTCGAGGGTGAGAGAGATAGTCTTCAAGAGCTGATGGAGGCTATGAAAAAGGAACTTTTAGAATTTGAAGATTCTAGATATGTAATCAAGTCAAGGATAGGTGAGCTTGGAAATAGTTTGATAGAATCAAGGTAAAGTTTGATTTGGAGTCTAGGTCAGAAAAGATAGATAAGATATTAGGCACTATCCAAATCAAGGATGATAGGTGTGGTATAGGCTTCAATGATCGTGTTGCACCCATTCCCAAAGCCAAACCCACATGTGTGAGAGAGCTTCGTAGGGTTATTGAGAGAGAGGCTCCTAGAGTTTTTAGGAGAGAGACACCTAGGAAAATTATGAAAGAACCACATAGGAATTTTAGGAGAGCGCCACCTAGGAACTTTAAGAGAGGGAAGCCTTTGGGGAACATGTACAACCATATATACACTTACAGACATTGTGGTAGGAAAGGTCATCTTAGTCGTTTATATTATAAACTTCAAAATACCCCTGGTAAGTTTAATAGTAGAGTAAATTTGATTCCTACAACCCCTCGTTTTATTACTAATGTGTTTGGTTAAGGAAATCGGATTTAGAGGATTTTAGATTGAGTGTTCACGACTCTTGTTTGATTGCACATGATTCAACCCATTTTAGATCTTTCGGTTGATCGTGTTGGATGTTTGTCATACGCTAGTTGTACTTCATGATATATTCTTGCAAGTGTTATGACATGTGCACTTTTGTATTTATGTTTTCCATTTTTGATATATTTTTCGAAAAAGCCAAAAAGATTTTTATTTTTGATAAATTTTTTTTGCAAAAAGACAAAAAGATTTTGGTAGTTTGTTTGCACAATTTATTAATGGAAATTTAAAATGACCAAGTCACAATTTCATTCCATATCCATGTGACTAGTTGATAGTGTTTTGATATGCGTCATCATTTCATTTTTGTGCTTTACAATGTGTGGAGTTATTGAGATGTTTTTAGTTGATTACTACATACATGTTTGACTTTTAGTCTCCTTTAATGCACACTTGCACGGATTTGTTTGATTATTGTACTTGTCTATCACATATTGATCGAAATGTTTCCTTCTCAATCCTATCTTTAAAATGAACCATATGCGGTAAAACTTGACAATGAAAGTAGTGCATGTAAGAACCGTTGCCCTCGAGGAATTTGTTTAATTTGAAAAAATGATGAGTGAACATGGGAAAGGGTTGCGAGTGAATAATAATCATGCCATGAAATCCACCATTTGAAAAGAGCCCAAAAAAATTAAAGGAAGAAAAAGATAAATATGCCAAAAAGGGGCTATTTAGTTTAAGTCACCTCGATTGAAAAATAAAAGATTTATTATTTATGAGGGAGATTGGTTGGAAATATATCAACGGGTTTTGCACATCCTGACAAAGTCATGAAAAGCATTATATAATTTTAGACGTTATTGGTGTGGAAATCATTCTTGACTTTGATGTGTCGATTAGATTGAGTCAATGTAATTTAAATTCACATTTTTTACACCTAAGGACAATTTTGAGTTCATTCGTTTGGAGTATTTGTATTCGTCATGCACATATGTTATGTTTGATTACATTGATTTTCTTATCGAATTAGTTCACACACATTCATTCTATTTCCACGATTTGGTTATCTTAGTGTAAATTCATGGTGTGTGATTTTTGTAAAATTATTTTTACATTTTTGTTGAAAAAATTAAAAAATCAAAATAATTGGTGGAACTTTTGAGTTTAACCTTGATGATCGTAGTTGTTTGTTTTGCTTGTCGTGACACTCCATGTTTATTTTAGTTTTTTCTTTTCCTTGTCTGCTTCGGACAAATAAAAGGGGGAGAACGAATTATGATTTAATGGGGAAGTTTACACTATGGGGGAGATTTGATATTTGATCATTGTTTTGATTTATGTTTATCTCATACCAAACTCGATACATCAAGAGGTATTTTCTTTGTCTCAGGTGTGTAGGTACAAAGTTTGAGATCATATTTTGTACACCCTGATGATAACAAAGAAAAACAAATATATTTGAAGTTAAAGATTTTTAAAGAAAAAGTTTTAGACTTGCATATTTAGTACCTTTTCACCTTTTGGTTCATGGGAGGGTATTAGATTTATATAAATATTTTTTATAATTCGGATCATTTTAGTTTGTACCGAAATAGCCATAGTTAGAGATTTGTAAGGACATATTTTTCATCTTCCCTAGTTTATATCGTGTATGTGATATCCCGTTACAACTGTCAAGGCAATTCACGCTCACACATTCAAGAAGACGGATCCGATTATTAAGCAACTTCATTTACTTCACGAATTCACATTCCATGTTATGAAGATATGAAGGTTAAAGGAAGAAAGAAGAAATTCGTGGTTCTAAAAATTGAACCGGTTCGATCAAAAGTGAACCGGTTCGATTTTCAATGTTTGGTCTCGGTACTAGAAAAGTGAACCGGTTTACTTTTTATGAAGGCAAAGCCGAACTGATTCACCGTGCCGCCTCAAAATTTTATTTCTTCTGTAAATACCTATTTTAGGAGTTGTTTTGTTTTAGACTTGAAAAGAACATTTTTGAGAGACCTACTACAGTAAGTCTTCAATTTTTGAGTCCCAAACACCTTTTGGATTCACATGAAACATCCCAGTAACTTTTGTAAATTATTTTGGAACCCAAGATTCAACCTTGTTGAACGTTATCTTTGTGGAGTGCCATCTCTACTGCTAACTTGGTAGTTCTTACGGGAGCTGCTTGCTGACCACGATTGGGGTCATTGGGAGTGCTTGTGAGTGTTCCTTGCTAAAGACAGAATTGCATGTTCTTGTGGATTTACTGTGGGAGTCCATTATTGATTTAGGTTGCGGCCTTGTGGGTATCTGCGGATATTCATTATAGATTTTGCTTGTAATCTTGTAAGTTGTGATTTGCAAATTATTAGTGAAATAAAAGATTTTTGCCCTTCAAGGATTTTTTTTCTTGAAAATTGGTTTCCTTTGAATTCTTCCTGATTTGCTCCTTTCAAATAACTTAGATGCATGATTTAGGGTTTAACAAAAATTTTGGATTAATTTAAACTAGTTTAATTGTCATGCAATTGATTAATTCAGGAACACTTTGAATTATTTTTCTGCATTTCATTCTCAAATTGGTATCATAGCTTTTTAAATCGATCTAACCTTCACAAAACACTATTTCCAAGCTCACACGATGGTCATCCTAACTAACTCTCCTCTTAAACAGGTCATCCATAAACCTAAGAAATTGGGTAGGTTGATAGCCTAATCGATAGAGTTAGAAGAATTTGACATTGTCTACCATCCAAGAACAACCAATTATCATAGGGCAAGCTTTGGCAAATTTTGTAGCCGAGTTCACCTAGGACGAGGCCGATGGTGAAGAGTTTGTAAATCTAGCGAATGAGCTAAATAAAGAAAGTGAAAGCCTGACTGAGGATGAGACGAGTTTTGCAAAAGATGTTGTGGCTAAAAAAGAAGAATAAATTTTTTTATTCAAGTATGGAGTCCTGGAATAAGGCATCTTCTAAAAATAGGGTACTATTTGGAGGATATTTGTTAATGGCTCTTCATGTGAGGCAAGGAGTGGAGCCGGCTTGATAGTGTCGACCCCAGATGGAACTGACACCAAATACTCTTTGAGATTCAGCTTCAAGGCGTCCAATAATGATTCAGAGTATGCAACACTTCTAGGAGGACTCTCGCTCGCAAGAGCATTGAATTTCGTCCAACTGTTCGTTCATAGTTACTCCAGATTAGTGGTTAACCAGATCCTGGGGGTATACAAAAAAAAGGATGTAGGATGGACAAGTACCTAGAAAGGGTAAAAGAAATATTAAATAACTTTAGAGATGTGAAGCCAAAAAGAATCCCTCAACTAGATAGAAATCGAGCCGATGCCTTTGTAAGATTAGCATCTACGACCAGAATGGAGATTATAATGTCAGTGCCAGTGGAGATCCTACATCGGCCGACCATTGAATAAGAGGACAATACAGTGGGGTTCTACTTAAACCTGAACTTAGGGGAATCTTGGATGGATCCTCTCATCTGATACATTAGGATTATGAGCTCCCAAAGTCAAAAGCAAAGAGAAAGAAGCTGAGATACAAGGCAACCAAGTTCTCGATCATAAAAGATGTCATATAAAAGAAAGGGTTCCTTCTCCCTTTACTATTGTGCGTTCATCCGATAAAGGTGGAATATATATTAAAATATGTACATGACGGCTCTTGTTCCAGTCACATAGGAGGGAGATCGTTGGCAAAAATAATAGTCACTTAAGGGTTTTGGAGGAAGACCTTGGCTAAGGATACAACTAGATATGTGAAGAGATGTGACAAATTCCAAAGATATGCTAGCATCCATCACCAACCTCATCAACCTCTGACATCTCTTACTTCCCCATGGTCGTTTGAAATTTGGGGAATTAATTTGGTAGGACCCCTGTCCAAAGCAACATGTAATTATAGATACTTGATCATAGTGATCGACTATTTCTTCAAGTGGGTGGAGGGTGAGGCTATGATAACGATCACTGAGATGAAGACCTTCAAATTAACTTAGAGGAACACCATTTATAGGTATGGTCTACCCCACACATTCATATCTGACAATGGAAAAGAGTTCAAGAATTCATCCCTGGACGCTTACTGCAAGAGGGTTGGTATTAAATAATTTTTCTCAGCACCAGGCCGACCTCTAGTAAATGGCCAGATGTAGGTGATAAATATAACTATCTTAGATGGGATAAAAAATAAACTAGAAGATTATAAAGGTCATTGGACGGAAGAGGTTCACATTGTCTTGTGGGCATACATGATGATGAAGAGAACACAAATGGGGGAGGCCGACTTCGTACTTTTGTATGGCTCAGAAGTAGTGATCCCCATCAATATTGGCCTACCAAGTCATAGGGTTCAAGCATATAACTTAGAAGTAAATGATGAGGAAAGAAGGTTGGATCTAGACATCGTCAAAGAAAGAAGAGAGGATGC
The DNA here is from genome assembly GCA_949130495.1 of Sambucus nigra. Taxonomy (NCBI): domain Eukaryota; kingdom Viridiplantae; phylum Streptophyta; class Magnoliopsida; order Dipsacales; family Adoxaceae; genus Sambucus; species Sambucus nigra. The sequence continues at coordinate 482,752,173 of OX422218.1, forward strand.
AGAGATTAAGCAGGATGCTTATGAGCAGAGGACTGCAAAATTCTACAACAAGAGGGTTAAGGCTAGGACAATAGCCGTTGGAGATTTAGTTTTGAAGAAATCCTAATAGAAGCCAAATAATATCCATGAAACTGGCATGGCCCCTATGGAGTTACAAAAGAAGTTGTTCCTGAAACTTATCGGCTTGAAAATTTGGTGGGAGAGCCGATCTCCAACCCCTGGAAATCCAATCATTTATAGAAATACTATCATTAGGATGTTGTACAGATTTTATTTTGATATTGTAAAAGAGATGTACTAAAAAGTGATGAATGAAAATTAGAAGTGTTCCCTCATATTGTTGTTGTATGAATTGGTCAAATTGTATGTTGCATGTCGTCCTAAGCAACAAAACATCACTCATGTGGTGAGATAGCAGTAACACACTCTCGGTGATATGGGAATCCATACGGGGTTCACCTCGTCGATGCACTCTCAATAACACCGAGAGTGGGAACAGTGTAATAACATCACCTTTGGTGGTGAAAAACACAGCAAATTCAAAAACCATTTAATTATGGTTCATCTAAACATCATTAATTTGGTGGTACGAGACTCAAAACTTTCTCAGAAAGATGACATTATAGGACGAGACGACACTCATACATACACTCTCAACATAACAAGAGGGGACTTGTGATTAAACACCATTAAGTTTGTGCTACGAGACTCAAAAATCTCTCGGCAAGATAGCAGTGTAGGACGAGACGACACTCATCCATACACTCCTAAAATGATGAGAGGGGACTTATTATTAAACGCCATTAATTTGGTGCATTAAAATTTGAAATTAATTTAATTATGGTTCATCTAAACAACAATAATTTGGAGATACAAAACTTAAAACTCTCTCATCAAGATGATAGTATATGATGAGACGAAACTCATCCATACACTCTAACAATGCAGAGAAAGGACTTGTGATTAAACACCAATAATTTGGTGCATTCAGATTCAAAAATCATTTAATTATGGTTCATCTAAACATCATTAAATTGGTGGTACGATACTCAAAACTCTCGGCGAGACGACAGCGTAAGACGAGACGACACTCATCCATACGCTCTCAAAATGACGAGAGGGGACTTGTGATTAAACACCATTAATTTGGTACATTCAAATTCAAAAATCATTTAATTATGGTCATTTATAGTTAATTGAGCTCTCGGCTAGGGAAGAGAGTAAATTGAGACAACATTAACTTGGTGACCGCTTGTTTAAACAATTAATGATTGGGTTATTATCCTACTTCTCAAGACAAGGGAGAATTCAAACATGAAAGTCGAGACGAGAAATAAACTTAGCAAATTCAGCTAAAAGATAATATGAGGAAATACTTATTAATTCAAACATTCATTCACGAAAACAAATTACAAAGGATCGAGTGTTCAAAATAAAAAGTTAATAATAAAATAAAGGGTATTAGTCACAGACGACCACCCTACATAGTTGGATCAACATTGATGGCCGACCCTCTAGCACCATACTCGGCTTGAGCATCCCCAGCATTAGCAGTAGTGTTGATATCAACTTCAACTAGGACCTTAACCATAGCCTTATCTTCCTTGGCTGAGGGCATGGATTCAATATAGACCAATGATCAGGCCATAAGGGGATCTTCCAAGTTAGAGGCTTCCAATTTGAAATGGATGGATGAGAGGAACTTAGAAAATTTAGTGACATCCCATCGGCAGGCCTTCTTGATACCCCTTTCAAGGTACTCCACGTTGAAGCTGCCAAATTCATCAGATGCTTTATAAGCCTCGATGGCCTTATCTTGAATCTTCTTGATGACCTCAGCAAAAAGGGCCTCATTTCTGATCTTCTGAATAGCCTCGACTGAAACGGTCTCGTCCTTTTCTTTCTAAATAGTTGTAGCAAGTTTGTAGAATGATTCACAGATTGATCAGTAAGATCCATTTACTTGGCCTTTAAATCGTTGGCATGATCCAATTTTAGTTTATCAAGGACCTTCTTATGTTCTTCTCTGCGCTCCCTCAGCTTCCTCTTCAGGTCGGCCACGTCGTGGAAGGCTTTCTCACCCTCCTGAATCTTTGAAAATTTATCGGTTACCCACTTGGTAGCCGAATTAAAGGCTCACACAGATTGCAGAAGAATGAAAATGGTTAAGTGTCAGAATAGAACAATATAATAATTGGACGAGATGAAATTAAAGTTAAAGATGAGGCCGATACCTGCACCAAATGATGAAAACCAAAGTCATAGGTCTTCAAGGGGTGCATATTCACCATAAATTCATAATCTCCTTAGAAGGGATAGAAAATATAGCAGCCCTCGACCTCGATGCTAAAGGAATGATGGAGTCTGGGCATGCCTTAAGTTGGGAAATTATAGCGACCCCAAAAATTTCATAGTTGTCCAAAGTGGATGAACTCCAGTGGTGGTGGATTTACTCTCAGCCTCGTCATGACGAATGTCTGAGGGAGCAGTTGGCATCTTTCTTTTATGGAAGGCATTAGCTTAGGTTGACCCACTGGCAGTTGTCTTCTTTGATGGTTGCTTATTTCCCTTCTTGAGTAAAGAACTTTTGAGGCTATGAGTTGTCATATTCCAAAGTTCATCAGAGATGTGAGGGGGACAATGTGTAAAGAAGAAACAAAAATGATCAGTAAAGGACGAATGGTGGCTTGTAATCATAAAAGTTCATAAACTCATACAACGCGTCTAGGGTATCAACCCCCGGACCAGACTCCTCTAGAAAATCATGAGACATCAAATGTTCAAATTCATGAAGGGCTACCTCCTTCCCTCTATCCCTTAGAAATTCGACCCTCTCCCTATCGGCAAGGCTAAGGGCAGGGTCCAATTTGGCAAAAAAGTAGGGGTTATCCCAAGCACATGTAACCCTCGGCTCATCCTCATATGGATCGGCATCTATAAGATGTGAGTCTAGATTTGGGAAAGTATCGCTTTGAGCGTATTTTATACTTGAGCGACGTTATTGCGCCTACCTATTCGCCTCTTCATAGAATCAAAGTCGGTGTAGTTCAAAGGTCCATACGATACACCAGAGAACTTGATTCTTGGGTGGTTTTGGGTGTTTTTGGTGAGCGGGGGGTGCCAAATTCGGCAAGCCGCCTTCAAACATCCATATACCTTGTAAAATACGTAAAACTCATGATGAAACCATAAAAAAAATCCACTTTTCACTATCAAACCCATGACGGAGCTTAAGAGGTTCGTGGGGTAGAAGAGTTAGACATGTTCTCCTTGCCTTGCCCCTAAGGCCATCATCCTACTAAATGAAGGGAAACCCTCTTTTTATAGCCAAAAGTGCCTAAGTGGGCTTGACACATGTCATGTTTTCTATGGACCCAAGTGTTCAATATTTATGGTGCCACTTGTCACAATATATGTGGTGGTATCTCAAATAATTAATTTAAATCACTACTAGAGTATTGTCTAGTTTAATTCGTCAAGCTTGAGATATATAATATCGCGTGTAATAATATCTCAGCCTATGTAGGGTCTGAATCGTAGTAAAACTTGATAAATCACAAATCAATATATGATCAAATCTGTGGAGTAATTTTATTAGAGTATTGGTGGTTAATTTCTTTAACCCCACTTTACAGCATCGACCGAAAATTCCCAAGCACTAGAAACAAAGAAAAATCTCGTCTTCCAGTTATGATTTGATGTTTGAGTGATGTGAATGATTTTCTTATCAGGTTTTCTATCCCCTAGGTGGTAGTAGTATAGCTGAGGCATTGAGGATGAGACTTTGTAAAAAACTTTGAACATTTCAACTTAATGGTCATATGTGTATTTATTCATCCATAAGGAGATGTAGATGAGTATAATTCTCCAGGAATTGGGCGTTAATTGAGATAGGGCAATTCCTAGGCTAGACACAATAGCTCGAACAGAGGGGTGGAAAGGGAGTCAAAATTCGACCCTAAACATCTTATCGTAGATAGAAACTTCTCCCTATCGGCCTCCATATACCCATTAGTCCTCGTCTGGTGGTATCAGACTTGATATCGTATAAGTACCTCCAAAAATGAAGCTCGGGCTCTTTAACAATGGATTGAAAGATGTCAGCATACAAATAGTTAACTGGGTCCCTAGATTCAGAGTCATCATTGTTGGAAATATTTTCAATAGCCAGGGTCCCATCTAAAAACCATTTTTAGAATTATCTATCAGTCATGGCTGAAAGAGGAATAGCAGTTGGAAGAATAGCAACATTAACAGCCGACTCAGCAGGGAATGAGATAACTTGTACTAAAGAGTCATCTTACCTGGATGACTCATCTTGATTAGAAAATAGACTCTGAGATGATATCTTGGTTACCTCAGACCCCACAGAATTTGTGGGTAATAGCCTCATTGCCTCTTTAAAGGAGTCCCCGCTCTCGACTGGGATAAAGGACGAGTTAGGCATCCCATCCCTGCCGACCTCGGATAAGGAGGGGAAAATTATCTTTAAAGGAATGGGATAGATAGGGCGAATAAGGTCGGCCCTGACTCTGCGTTGAGCCTCGTCCTCCTCCTCAATTCTACAAAATTTTAGTAAGTACCTCTCTCTGAGTGTGGAAAATTATTCTGCTAAGTTGTAGAAAGTTTATAACATTCAAATGGCAGAGGCATAACTTGGCTGGAAAAAAATAATCAAAAGGGAAAAAAATTCTTCTATTTGACCAACATTGACCCAAAGATCAAAATGGGCTATTGAATCATTTTGATTCAAGAACAAATGAAGAACACTCATAACAGCAGATTTAATAATGACTGATTAAAAAGCAGATAAGGCTGAGAAAGGTTGAAAAACATAAAAACTACTAACCAAACCCCAAAACCACCAAAGAACCACCTAATAGTAGCCTTAGAACCACCAATTGAGGTAGCCAGATTTTTAACGAAGGTGACCAAAAAAAAATTAAGAAAAGCTTAAATAGCTAAGAATGAAAGGGAGAAAGGAGAGTAAGGGGTACCGCATGAGGAACCAGAGAAACCCTGAAGAACCTTGTTAGAAATGCTTGAATTATGGTGAGAAAGAAAAAGAACGAACTCTGCTAGAGAGAGGGGAATAATAGCACGAAGAATATGAAACAGGAAAGAAAAATGGTTTTTCAAAACCATTTAAATACCTATAATCATTGTGCACAATTTCCAAAGAGGTCATCATTAGGGTATAGTTCCCTATGGCACACATACAATCGTCATTCTTGAGCCACAAGCCAATCCACAAAATGGCTGCCAGGTGTCAACTCAGGGGTGATGTTGAATTTCTCAAATCTGACATGTGAAAAGGACTCAAACGTTATTCAAAGACATCTCATCAACTTCTCCTCAGAGATACATTATCCCTCAGCCTCCTACTCACATCAAAGGCTAATGGATAGGGGTGATTGATATACCCAAGTGTGACCTCATCCACAGACTAAACCCACTCGGCCAAGGTCGATAAGTGTAGACTGTCAAGAAAATAAAGTTATGGCTCAATCGTGAACACGACATAAAGGGTCTCGACCTCGAATATATACTCATCATAGGAGGTATCATCCTCATCTCAAATAACAATCACATCATCAACATCAATAGACTTATGCCTCAAGTTCCCTTAGCCTCATCCATCACCCGAACGAGGGGGCGAATGAAGATAACTCAATACGACAGTATTGTACAATCAGAGGACTCAACTTGACAACTCAGCCTCGGCCTGGCCCAAAAGGCCAAGGGTGGATAGCTGGAAAAGTGCATAGATTGGGGCATGCGTGGAAGAACATGTGCGAGTTACATGTCCACGTACATGAAACCGTTATAACCAGATATCCCTCACACATGAGGTAATATTTCATCATCGTGATCTACATGTGTTAGTTATGGGTGACTGCTACATACTGGCTAATGCATGTTACACACGCTTATTACGTGCTTAGGGGTACACTACACCACCCAGGCACTATATGTACTTGTCTTCTCCAATAATGTAAAGGATCGATAATAGAAAACCCTAAATAATACTTTGTTGCACTCACAGTAGGGAAAGAAAGTTGCGTGAATGTAAAACTAAAGCCATTAGAGCCATTTTCATAGTGAAAGCTCACACACCATTGCACAGTGGAGTAGACCATATAGTCGAACCACTTACTTTATAGTCTCTTTCTCCATTGCCTCACCTCCTTATTCATTTACTTTACTGTTGAATCGCCATTGTTGCACCAGTAAATTTATTGTAGGTTGAGCTTGAGTAATCTTACTTGGTGGTGCTATATTTTGTACCATTATTTTTGGCGTTGTCTGTGGGAAGTGGAGTTTATTTTTCTTCCTTACATTGACAGCTTGATCCTCACCGGATTCTCTGATGGTGTTTTACCTCCACGTTTAGCTGGACTTAAACCACCATTGAAAGAGCTCAAGTTGAGCAATCTAATCTCTTCTCCAGTTCACCATCTTCAGTTCTGTTCATCTGCCTGATTTCATGGCTTCAAATCCACACTACACTGGCCCTAGTTCTAGCCAAGCGCCACCCCAATCTGAGATGGTGGAGGTCATAGTGGCACTAAGCTCATTGGCATCCAGCTAAATTAAGGCACAGGAGCAATTGTCTCCTTTCAGCCAGAACATATTGACTAGGACGACTGGCATGATAGCAGAGATGATAACTCTGATCTCCAGGGAGGGCGAACATCAAGCGATAAGGGGACCACCCCCCGCCCTACAGAAGGACACACTGTCGCAGCAGAGACAAAGGGATGTTGTTGACATGGTGTCTATGCCTGGGGAGGCAAGGCCAAGCATATGAAGACAATGAATGCGATGATTAGGAGTATTGGGAACCATATGAGATCTCAGGAGACACTGTATAACCTATTAAAGCCAGTAGGGGAAACAGTACAAGGTCGAGCCGAGGAGGTCCACCTCGTCCCTCAGTGCTTGATAGGCTCAGTAGAGAATCATCTTTTGATAGACTCGACCATGTCGGTGACTTTCGAGACTAACTGTACAGGTCTCACAGCAGAGAAGCATTAAGAAGAAATGGTGGGTGTGCTGATCGATTGCCTTCACATGGCCGATACAAGGAATAGCATGAAGTTAATTATCGACAAATGATGATTGACTAAGAGATGGTGCAGCATTTAACCGAGAGGGAAGGGTCCGGTGACAACACTGTAATAGCCAAGGGAGGTAATGCCATAGTGGCCACACCCAAAAAACCGTGGAACTGGTCTATTCAGAGACTTGAAGAAAATATTTGGAACATATTAAACCTATAGAGGGGTTACATGGAAAGGTTATGGTTCGCAATAATAATTATGATCTACCTGACCCCGGCTAAATTTAAGCCACCTATGGTGACACCAAAGTATGATAAAAGCACCAATCCAGTCAACCACGCAAAGATGTATCAGCCGACTGCAGATATTTATTTAGTATCTGATGAGATGAGGTGCAAGGCTTTCTCCAACACCCTCACTGGAGTAGAACATGTACAAGGAACTCAATTGACAACTTCAAGTAACTAGCCGAGAGGTTCATACACAACTTTTTATCTGGAGTTAGGCAGAGAAAGAAGACCACCCACTTATTGTATGTTAAGCAAGGAAAAAATGAATATCTGAGGGATTACATTGCCTTCTTTAATAAAGAAAAGTTAGAGGTGGAAGACTATGATGAGAATATTTCAATGACTACCCTAATGGGAGGGTTATAGATAGGAAAATTCTTATGGAAATTGGTCGAGGACCCTCTGAAGTCCACGAAAGAACTTCTAGCTACGGTCGGGAGAGTCATGAATGCAGAAGAGGCCATGGAGTCTAATGAAAAATATGAAAAAGGAGCTAATGGGAGTAAATCCCAAAAGTTTAAAGGCAAGGGAGACAAGAAAAGGCCAGTATACTACAAGTTCACTGACTATACCCCGTTGATTGTCATCTCGGAGATGATTCTGAATGTCATCATGATTAATCGATCCTTGAGATGGACAGATAACATTAAAGCCCCTCCTCACAAGAGGGACAAAATTAAGTGGAGTGAGTTCCATTAGGACCACGAACAAACGACTAATAAATGCTTTGCACTTAAGGATGAGATAGAATAGATGTTGAAGCAAAGGAAGCTTAGAAAGTACATGGATAAGAACGGTGCAAGGGGTTGCCGAGACGGCATTTAAAAAAGAAAAGATGACAAATGTAAATTAGATACCCCAGTAAACAGAAACAATGATGCCTCAGATGATGATGATGACGCCGACCCATATCTTCTGCCGAAGATCACTGATCCTAAATTTCATCTACATGCAATCTCCCTGGGGATAAAAATGATATGAGGTCGTTTAACAGGTGGTGGTAAAAATATAGCTGACCGGAAGTCTCATGTAGTAGAGGCCAAGGCTCTCCCAAACCCAGAAGTAGAAAAATCGGCCGTTGTTGATTCGAAGTGGGGTAAAAGGAAGATATTTGACATGAACACCTTGGTGATCATCCTTTTAAGGTTGGACTTACAGGGGATCCTAGACCCTCATGATGACCCTCTAGTGATCACCACGAGAGTGCACAGGTATGATCTACCTAGAATATTGGTCGATGGCAGAAGTTCGATTATTGTCATGTCCTGGGAGTGTTTTAAAGTCTTGGTATTAAGCAAGAAGAGTCTCATCCCATATCATAAACCCTTAATTAGCTTCAGTGGAGAAAAATTCCAACCTCTTGGGGTTTATAAGATGGATGTCTGTATGGGGAAGACTTGGCTAAGTTGTCTCATAAAGAAGATAAATTTCTTCGTGATGGATAAAAATGTTATTTATCCTACAATGTTATAATGGGACGAGTGTCCCTCAAAGAATTTGAGGCAGTGCCCTCAACCGTTCACCAAATGATAAAATTCCCGACTCCATATGGATTGGGGGAAGTTCAAGGTGACCAGGTTAAGGCATGATTGAGTAAAGATAAGAACATAAGAGGGTCACCACCACTTATAACATCGACACTCTCGACCCTAAGGACAAGACAAAAATGAAAAAGGGTGAGGCCACCAAGGAGTTAGAATCCATCGTCCTCAAAGACGATCCAAAAAAAGCTTTCCAAAACATTAAAGCCCTGAAAAATAAATCAAGGAAGATTTGATAAAGCTGCTGAGGGAGAGACAAAGTATTTTTCCATGGATTCATGTATACATGCCAAGGATTGTCCCAAAAATATTCTGCCATAAATTGAATGTAGACGAAGGAGCTAAACCAGTCAGACAAAGGCGGAGGATCTACTCCAGGGAAAAATACGAATTCATAAGAGATGAAGTGAAGAAGCTATAAAAGGTCGATTTCATCAAAGAGGTTGTCTATTTAGAATGGCTAGCTAATGCATTTATTGCGCCTAAGCCTAATGGCAAGTGGAAAATGTGTATGGACTTCATCGATTTGAACAAAGCCTGCCCAAAGGATAGCTTCCCCTTTTCGAGAATAGATCAAATGGTAGATGCCACAGTTAAGCATGAATAGATGAGCTTTATGGATGCATACTCAAGCTAAAATAAGACCTTCATAGACCCATCCTTTGTAGAAAATACCATATGCATCACTGACAAGGGCATGTACTATTATAAGGTCATGCCCTTCAGCCTCAAGAACATCGGGGCAACAAACCGGAGGCTAATGAATAAGATGATTGAGGATTAAATAGGTAAGACCATGGAAGTATATGTTGATGACATGTTAACCAAGAGCCTCAAGGCCAAGATGCATATGGCCAATCTCGAGTGCATTTTGAACAGGATGGACGAGTATCAGATGAAGCTCAATCCTACAAAGTGTGTTAGGGGTTAGACCAGGCAAGTTCCTACGATTCATCATCAATCAATTAGGGATAGAGGCTAACCTTAAGAAAATAAAAGCATTAAAGGAGATGAAGACTCCAAAAACCATAAGAGACGTTCAGAGGCTGATTGGATTAGTTACTAGGTTGAATAGGTTTGTGTCAAGGGCCACAGACAAATGTCTTTCTTCTTCAAATGTGAGAAAAGTATTTGAGTGGAATGTGGAGTGTGAGAGAGCCTTCCAATAGTTAAAGTCATATCTCGGCTCCCCACTTATGTTATCCCGGCATATTCAGGGTGAGAAGCTATGCCTATACCTAGCTGTATTTAAATCAGCCATCAGTGTAGCCATTGTATAAGACAATGATGGGGTGTAGAAGCCAGTCTATTTTAATAACAAGGCATTTTAAGGGGGCGAGCATAGGTATCCGAAGATAGAGAATATGTCTTATGCTCTGATACATGCATCAAGAAAAATGAAACCCTACTTTCAGGCTCACACTATTGTCATTCTTACTAACTTTTCTCTTAGACAGGTCATCCATAAACCCAAAAATTTGGGTAGGTTGATGGCCTGGTTGATAGAACTGGGAGAATTTGACATTATCTATCAACCGAGAACAGCCATCAAAGGGAAAGCTTTGGTAGGTTTCGTAGCCGAGTTCACTGGGGAAGAGGTTAAGAGTGAAGAGTTTGTAGATCTAGCGAATGAGACAGAGAAAGCAAGTGAAAGCCCGACTGAAGTCAAAATAAGTATTGATATACCCGTTTATATTCTAGGAGGGTCGCCTCCACAACGGACGACCCTAAGAGGGGCCGACCCCCCACCAGGACCCAACTGGCCTTCACCAGACCCAGACGACCCTACGAGGGGCCGACCCTTTCACCAGGCTCCAGACGACCCTACGAGGGGCCGACCCTTCACCAGGCTCCAGACGACCCTACGAGGGGCTGACCCCTCACCAGGCTCCGGCCGACAGTACGAGGACATAATCAAGCCAGACTCACTGCCGGAAGAAACTTTGCCCTCGGCCTCGGCTCATAGGCCGAGGGTGACATCATGACAGCGCGTGGTTTGGGAGACGCGTGGAACAGTGCGCGTGAGGCTCATATGACACGTGGAAGACCGTTACAACCGAATCACCCCCTCACGTGAGGGAATATTATGTCATCATTTGGCATCTACAGGTGTCAATAGGGGATTGGATAGATCATTATTCACATGCACCATGCTTACCTGGGGGGTACACTACACCCCCCAAGACCTATATATACTTGTCACCCCTAACCCTACAGGGGATCGATCCATGAACAGTAGCCCTAGCTAAAACTCTGCTTGTACACACACAATAGAGAGAGAGAGTGAGAGGGTTATGTGCATTGTATCCAAGGCCATTAGTGCCCATACTTAGTGGATCACACACTCACAGTGGATGTAGGCCAAATTGGCTGAACCACTATACATCATTGTCTTATTCCCTCTTATACTCATCCCCTTCTATACACTTACATACTTATACACTCATACACCTCTATGGCTGCCATGGCTGCTACTGTTTGAGCTCACTAACACTTATCTGGTGGTGCTAAATCTTAGCATCATCAGTTTGGCGCCGTCTGTGGGAACGAGAAGACATCTCTTCCTTTGTACAGCTTGACCTCACTGGGCACTCTGGTGGTGAACCAACACTCCCCCTGAGAGGAGGTGTTTCACCATTGAAAGAGACCTACTAAGGTTCCCAAGCTAACCAGTATTTTCTTCAGTTCAGCTCTTCATAGCTCAAGCACATGGCACCTGAGATGCCACCGCCACCACTTCCCCCGCCGGATGATGGGGGAAGACCCAGTTCCAGTCAGCCACCACCTCAGTCTGAGATGGCTGATGTGGCAGCAGCCCTAAAGTCTCTGGCAGCCAGCCAGCGGATGATGCAGGAGCAGTTTACAGCTCTAAGTCAGAATATACTGAGACCACCAGGGGTCTCACCTAAGATGATTACTCCGGCAGCAGCTCCAGGACATCATGAGGCCAGGGGACCACCCCAGGCACCACATAAAGACCTGCCGCCCCCTCAGCGGCGTAGGGATGTTGCTGACCCCCGGCGTTTACGCCTGGGGAGGCAAGGAAACCCTTGCCCCGAGGACAGGTATGATGATCTGGAGGAAGAAGAGGCTCCAGTAGAATGCTGGGAGCCATATGAGGTCTCCAACAATACAGTACGACCCCTCCAGGACAGTAGAGGAAAGTGCGGGAGACCAAACCCTGATGATCGCCCAAGAGGCTCTGCTTTTGACCGCCTGAGCAGGGGGTCGGCCTTCGAGAGGCTGGGCCCAATGAATGACCTGCGAGGCAAGTTGTCCAAGTCAAGAAGCGCAGCGAGATCTAGGAAAGAAGCAGAAGGCCGACCCCAAAGACGGGATGACGGCCAAAGGGAAGTAAATAGCCGACACAGGCCTGCCGTAGCGGAGCCCTCCATCCACCTCCGAGAGGCAGCAGGGGATAACATCGGCCAGGCCGACCCTGTGAGGCCCTGGAATGACTCAATCCAGAGGTTAGAGGATAAGATTGGCGACATACTGAAGAGCCGGGACCCTCTTCAGAGGGGATACACCATGGGCTCACCCTTTGTGGCAAAGATAGTCAACTTCCCCACGCCATCGAAGTTCAAGCCTCCCGTGGTCACCCCAAGATACGATGGGAGCACCAACCCTGTCCACCACGTGGAAATGTATCAGTCGGCGGCAGACATATACTCTATCTCAGATGAGATGAGGTGTCGTGCCTTCTCTGGTACCTTGACAGGGGCTGCGCATGTGTGGTACACGTCTCTTCCAAAAAATTCTATTGGAAACTTTAAGCAGTTGGCAGACTTGTTCATCCATAATTTCTGCTTTGGGGTGAGGCCACAGAAGAAGACCACACACCTGCTCTATGTTAAGCAGGGAAAGAACGAGACTCTGAGAGACTACATAGCCAGATTCAATAAAGAGAAGCTGGAGGTGGAAGACTATGAGGAGAGCATAGCTATGACAGCCCTGATTGGAGGGCTCCAGAAGGGGAAGCTATTATGGAAGCTTGCCGAAGACCCTCCGAGGACGATGGCTGAGCTGTTGTCAACAGCAGGGAAGGTGATGAATGCCGAAGAGGCGATGGCCGCAAAACATGAAGACGAAAAAGGAGGTGCAAGTGGGAATAAATACCCCAAGAAGAACAAAGAGGGGAAGAAGAGGACCATGGATGATAAGTTCGCGGGGTACACCCCTCTGACGGTCAGCTGTGAACAGATCCTCAATGAGATAAAGAGTGACCGGACACTGAAGTGGCTTGAGAAGCTGAGGGCAGCCCCCGGCAAGAGAAATAGGAACCTGTGGTGTGAATTTCACCAAGACCACGGCCACGTAACAGACAAATGCTTTGCTCTGAAAGATGAGATTGAGAAGATGCTGAAGGAAGGGAAGCTCAGAAAGTACGTCGACAAAGCCGACTTCAAGAGGGGCCGAGGGGACGACCCCAGAAAGAAGCGAGTCGATGCCTGCAGAGAAGGTCCTCAAAAAAGAGGGGACGACCCCTCTGATGATGAGGACGACCCTGACCTCCCGCCGAGAGACGACCAAGGCCCTGTCAAGAGGCTCAATATGATCTCGCTCGGGGTGGGAATGATCTCCGGGGGACTTGCAGGAGGAGGGTCTGAGGTCGCCGACAGGAAGGCCCATGTCGCTGAGGCTAAGGCAGTGACGAAGACGGTGCACTCGACCTCCCTAGAGGTCAAGTTAGAAAAAAGGAAGAAGGTTGATATGGACACTTTGGTTGTGGGATTTTCAAGAATGGACTTCAAGGGCCTATTGGCCCCGCATGATGACCCTCTCGTCATCACCACCAGGGTGCACGGGTGCGAAGTGCCGAGGATCCTGGTGGATGGGGGCTCATCCGCAGATGTGATGTTCTGGCCATGCTTCAAGGCCTTGGGCCTCAGTCGTGCCAGACTTGTCCCCTACCATCATCCATTGATTGGGTTCAGTGGGGAGAAGGTTCACCCCCTAGGAATATATGAGGCTGATGTCAGGATGGGGGACGAGTGGCCGAGATGGCTCACTAAGAGGGTCAGTTTCTTTGTGCTGGATGAGCATGTGTTTTCGGCATACAACATCATACTGGGACGTGTGGCCCTCAAGGGGTTTGAAGCTGTGCCGTCCACGGTCCACCAGATGGTTAAGTTCCCTACCCCTTATGGGGTGGGGGAAGTTCAGGGAGACCAGACGACAGCGAGAGAGTGCTACTACAACTCCGCTGAAGAAAGGGAGGCACACAAGAGGGCTACAGCCACTTACAACATTGATACCCTAGACCCCAGGGACGAGACGAAGCTCAAAAAAGGAGAGGCCGCTGAGGAGGTAGAACCCATCACCCTCGATGAGGATGACCCGGGAAAAACCGTCCAAGTTGGCAAATCTCTGAAGCCCAGTATCAAGGAAGACCTCATCAAACTGTTGAGGAGAAGGCGAAGCGTCTTCGCGTGGAGTCATGTAGATATGCCAGGGATCGACCCTGAAATCATGTGCCACAAACTCAATGTGGTAGAGGGAGTGAAGCCGGTAAAGCAGAAGAGGAGGATTTACTCTAGAGAAAAGTATGAGGTCATCAGGGATGAGGTTAAAAAATTAGAAGACGCTGAATTTATCAGAGAGGTCATCTACCCTGAGTGGCTGTCCAATGCAGTCATCGTCCCAAAGGCCAACGGCAAGTGGAGAATGTGCGTGGACTTCACAGACCTCAACAAGCATTGTCCCAAAGACAGCTTCCCTCTCCCCCGCATCGACCAGATGGTAGACGCTACCGCAGGCCATGAGCTCATGAGTTTCATGGATGCCTACTCAGGGTATAACCAGATTTTCATGAACCCTGAGGACTCGGAGAGGACCGCCTTCATCACTGACAAGGGGACATACTGTTACAGGGTCATGCCCTTTGGCCTAAAAAATGCGGGGGCAACGTACCAGCGCCTCGTAAACAAAATGTTTGAAGACCAAATTGGTAAGTCTATGGAGGTTTACGTAGATGACATGCTGACTAAGAGTCTGAAGGCAGAGGATCATGTAGCAGACCTGGAAAGGACCTTTAATACAATGGACAAATACAAAATGAAGCTCAATCCGGCCAAGTGTGTCTTCGGGGTCGGAGCGGGGAAGTTCTTGGGGTTCATTGTCAATCAAAGAGGCATCGAGGCCAATCCTGAAAAGATAAAGGCCCTTATTGAGATGAAGACCCCCAAGTCCATTAAAGACGTTCAGAGGCTCACAGGGAGAGTGGCTGCCTTGAACAGATTTGTGTCAAGGGCTACAGACAGGTGTCTACCATTCTTCAAGATCCTCAGGAAAGCTTTTGAATGGAGCGAAGAGTGTGATGAGGCTTTCAAGCAGCTGAAATCATACTTAGGGTCTCCCTTGCTGCTGTCACGACCCGTGCAGGGTGAACGACTGTACGTGTACCTTGCTGTCTCAGAATCCGCTATCAGTGCAGCAATCGTAAGAGACGAAGATGGGATACAGAAGCCCGTATATTTCAACAGCAAGGCACTCCAGGGGGCAGAGCAGAGATACCCGAGGATGGAGAAGTTGGCCTATGCCTTGATTCATGCCTCAAGGAAGATGAAACCGTACTTCCAGTCCCATACTATGGTCATCCTTACTGACTCTCCTCTTAGGCAGGTCCTACACAAGCCTGAAAAATCAGGAAGGCTAATGACCTGGGCTATAGAGCTGGGGGAGTTTGACATTGTGTATCAGCCTAAGACAGCCATTAAGGGGCAAGCCTTGGCAGACTTCGTGGCTGAGTTCACATGGGAAGAAGATGAGGCCGAGGGTGAGACCCTCGGGAAGGCAGATACAGAAGACAGACCCGCAGACACACCTGCAGAAATGGCTGAGACGAGCACCGCTAGAAGGAAAGTGACTGAAAACGAAGAGGGAAGATACATCTTTAGACAGGGGTCCCTCTCTGAGGGAAATTTTTCTGAAGGAAAGACTCCGTGGAGCCTCTTCGTTGACGGGTCCTCCTGTGATAGCGGAAGTGGTGCTGGACTGATACTATCAGCACCCGATGGCACAGACGTCGAGTACGCCCTGAGGTTCAATTTCAAAGCCTCCAACAATGAGGCTGAGTATGAGGCCTTGATAGCTGGCCTCTCCTTAGCCAAATCCCTTAGTGTCAGCCAAATTTTGGTTCACAGTGATTCAAGGCTGGTGGTGAATCAGATACTAGGAGCCTATGAGGCCAAAGACGAGAGGATGGCTAGGTATCTTGATAAGGTGAGGTCATTGCTGAAAAACTTCAAAGAAGTGAAATTCAAGAGGATACCTAGGCTCGACAATGGCCGTGCTGACGCCCTTGCAAGGTTGGCCTCAGCTACTAGGACAGACATAAGGAGGACAGTCCCGGTAGAAATTTTGCTTCAACCAACTATCGAAGACAACGAGGGAACACTTGGCATTTGCATGAATGTTTCTCAAGAACCTTCATGGATGGACCCCCTGATCAGATACATTAGAGGGGGAGAGATGCCAGAAGCAAGCCAAGAGAGGAAGAAGCTGAGATACAGGGCTGCAAAGTTCGCTGTCATCGGAGACACGCTGTACAAAAAGGGGTTTCTGCTCCCCTTACTTAGGTGTGTGCATCCCTCAGAGGTCCCTTCCATTTTGCAAGACGTGCATGAAGGGTCGTGCTCAAGCCATATTGGGGGTAGATCCTTGGCAAAGAGGGTGATCACCCAAGGCTACTGGTGGCCGACCTTGGGGAAAGATGCTGCCGCATATGTTAAAAAGTGTGATAAATGCCAAAGATTTGCTACTATCCCTCATCAACCTCACCAGCCTCTCACCTCCATTGCATCCCCATGGCCGTTCGCAATATGGGGGATTGATCTGATAGGACCCTTACCGAGAGCAGTCAATAACTATCGGTTCCTCATCGTAGCAATTGACTACTTTTCAAAATGGGTAGAGGCCGAGCCGATGGTCACGATCACGGAGCAGAAGACCTTCCAGTTCATCTGGAAGAATGTGATATGCAGATATGGTCTACCCAACACCCTCATCTCGGATAACGGGACCCAGTTCAAGAATGCCTCTTTACAGAAGTACTGTGAGAGGGTAAGTATCAAACAATTTTTCTCCACCCCAGGCCGACCTCAGGCCAATGGGCAAACCGAAGTTACGAACAGGACAATCCTAGATGGGATTAAGAAGAGGCTTGAGGAGGCAAAAGGAAGATGGGTCGAGGAGTTATATGCAGTATTGTGGGCATACAGGACGACAGTAAGGACCCCTACCGGGGAGACCCCATTCATGTTAGCTTATGGATCAGAAGCAGTCATCCCCACCGAAGTGGAGTTTCCTACTCATAGGGTCCAAATGTATGATCCCCAGGGGAATATGGAAGAGAGAAGACTTGACCTAGACCTGATTGAGGAAAGAAGGGAGGATGCTGAGATAAGGCAAGCTTCCTACCAGCAGAGGACCGCAAAGTTTTACAACCAAAGGGTGAAACAGAGGCCTATCGCAGTGGGAGACTTGGTTCTTAAAAAGACTTGGCAGAAACCCAACAAGCTCCATCCTAATTGGCATGGCCCATATAGGGTCATCGATGAAGTTGTCCCGGGGACCTACAGGCTAGAGAACCTGGAGGGGGAACCTTTCTCAAACCCCTGGAATGCAGATCATTTGAAAAAATACTACCAGTAGTGTTGTAAGGTCTTGATAAGCCATAGTTGTAATAAGCATTGTTTCGACAGAACACATTGAAGATTAATGAGAAGTATCAGTGTTTCCCTCATCCAGTGGTTATCAGTTCTAGTATACATGCAAAGAAGTTGAACCCTCGGCTATAATGAGGATCAGTGGAGGGGACGACCCCACCACAGTCCTCAAGAAAGACGAGGGAAGATTTCATATATATCATTAATTTTATAAGTTGATCCCTCGGCTATAATGGGGACCAGTGGAGGGGACGACCCCACCACTGTCCTCAAGAAAGACGAGGGAAGACTTCAAAATCCATTAAATTGGAAAGTTGATCCCTCGGCTATAATGGGGACCAGTGGAGGGGACGACCCCACCACAGTCCTCAAGAAAGACGAGGGAAGACTTCAAAATCCATTAAATTGGAAAGTTGATCCCTCGGCTATAATGGGGACCAGTGGAGGGGACGACCCCACCACAGTCCTCAAGAAAGACGAGGGAAGACTTCAAAATCCATTAAATTGGAAAGTTGATCCCTCGGCTATAATGGGGACCAGTGGAGGGGACGACCCCACCACTGTCCTCAAGAAAGACGAGGGAAGACTTTAAAAACCATTAAATTGGAAAGTTGATCCCTCGGCTATAATGGGAACCAGTGGAGGGGACGACCCCACCACTGTCCTCAAGAAAGACGAGGGAAGACTTTAAAAACCATTAAATTGGTTATCAGAACCCTCGGCTATAATGAGGACCAGTGGAGGGGACGACCCCACCACTGTTCTCAAGAAAGACGAGGGTAGACTTCAAAATCCATTAAATTGGAAAGTTGATCCCTCGGCTATAATGGGGACCAGTGGAGGGGACGACCCCACCACTGTCCTCAAGAAAGACGAGGGAAGACTTTAAAAACCATTAAATTGGAAAGTTGATCCCTCGGCTATAATGGGAACCAGTGGAGGGGACGACCCCACCACTGTCCTCAAGAAAGACGAGGGAAGACTTTAAAAACCATTAAATTGGTTATCAGAACCCTCGGCTATAATGAGGACCAGTGGAGGGGACGACCCCACCACTGTTCTCAAGAAAGACGAGGGTAGACTACATAAAAATCATTAATTTGGTTCATTGAACCCTCGGCTATAATGAGGACCAGTGGAGGGGACGACCCCACCACTGTTCTCAAGAAAGATGAGGGTAGACTTTATTTAAAAATCATTAATTTGATCATTTGAACCCTCGGCTATAATGAGGCCTGATGAGGGGACGACCCCACATTGGTCCTCAAAAAGACGAGGGAAGGGTTAGTATCATCATCATCAACGAAGAAGCAAATTTGCAAGGAACAAACCATAACAGAATTAAATATGGGAGACAGTTGTGAAAGGAAGAGACGATGGTATTAATATAAAGCATCAAGTGTTTTACAATATACAGAACAAAAATACAAAAACAAGGGTATGGGCTACAGGCAGCCACCCTAGGGGACGACATCAGAGGGCAGGGCCTCAACATCAATGGGAATGGTCTCCTCAGTTACCAGCACCGGATCATCTTCAGATGTGCCAACCCCCTCGATCTGGGCTTGGGCCTCCACCTGATTGAGGGCCTCGGCAATTAGGGGGTCGTCCAGTTGAACACCCTCCAATGATGGGCGAACAGAGGAGACGACATCGCCAAATCTGAGGACTACCCACCGACAGGCCGTCCTAATCCCCCTTTCAAGATATTCAAGGCCGAAGCCCTGAAATTCGTCTGAAATCTTGTATGCCTCCACAGCGTCAGCCTCAGCTTTCTTGATGGCTGCCTCCAGATCAGTCTTATGACGGGCCTCCAGGTTGATCAGAGCCTCATCCTTGTCCTTGATCAACAAGTCCTTGTCCTTGATCAACAAGTCCTTGGCCTGCATATCGGCATCATGCTGCCTCGTCAGCTCATCAAGGACTCTAGCATGCTCAGCCCTTGTGCTCTCCAGCTCGGCCCTCGCAGTGCCCAGCTCTGTCCGTAGGTCAGCCTCTTGTTGGATGGCCCTCTCAGCTTCATGGAATTTCTGTTGATTCTCGGCCATCCACTTGGTGGCAGAGGTGAAGGCACAGACAGACTGCAAGAAAAATGAAGATGCGTCAAGGGGAGCCGAGGAAACACAATGAAATTAAAGGTCAGGACCAATACCTGAGCAAGGGAGTGCAGACCGTAGTCATACACTTTGGCTGGAGGCATCTGCGCCAAGAACTCGAAGTCGGAGGCCGACGGTGCAGAGAACATAGAGGCCTTTGCTGCCCTCAGGTTGGCGATAAGAGATGAGGGGTCGGCCCTCAGATGGGACAGATTTTGAGACCAGAAGGCCTCCATGCTTGGTGAAGAGGTTGCTCCTTCAGAGGCCTCGGCCCTGGCCCTCGTCTTAGGGTCAGGACGAGGCTCGACAGGAGCCTCAAGCTCCTTCCTTTTGTGACTAACAACTGTCGGCTCCACAACTGTCGGCCCTGAGGCCCTTGTCTTCTTAGGAGCTTACTGAGGCTCCTTCCCTTTCTTCTTTGACAGACCAGCAAGAAGGCTTGGAGCAGTCATATCCCAGAGATAATCTGACACGCCTGCAGGACGACCTGAAAAGGATACGATGAATCAGAAAAGTTCAGAGATAAAGAGAGAACACTTCAAAAATAAGTAAAGATGGGAAAATGTTCAGTATAACTCACATAGTTCTGTCAGAGGGCCGACCCTCAGACCAGCTTCTTTAAGGAAGCGAGGGGTCATCAAATCTTCGAACTTTGGGATCTCACCCTCTCTCCCTCGTCCCCTCAGATACTCAACAATATCCCTCTCCTCCAAGCTAAGTCCGGGGTCTGACCTAGCTTTCATGGAAGGGTTAGACCATCGGTTAGGAACCCTCGGAGCATCGGCAGAAGGGGACGCCTCGGTGGAGCTCTCCCATGCCCCAGATATGAAGAAGAACCTTTTTTTCCAATCATGATTGGAAGTTTGAGCCACGTGGAGCAGCTTCTTCTCAGACCTTCTCGCTCCCAGATGATAGTATCCGGGCTGTTTAGATGAAGAGGTGATATTGTAGTAGGCCAAGAACACGTCGGACGAGGGCTCGTCAGTGAAAGCGTTTTTCCACAGAGAGATGTACCCCAGAATCGTCCTCCAAGAATTGGGTGGAAGTTGCGAGGGGGAGACGCCCAGAGCCGACAGAATATCTATAATGGCAGGGTGAAAGGGAAGTCTGACACCTACTTTGAACATTTGCTCGTAGACTGCAACTTCTCCCTCTTCACCCTCAAAGACCCTCTCGTCCTCGGAGGGAACCCTCATAGTCACCCCAGGTGGCACTCCGTAAATATGCCTCCATATCAGAAGATCCCTATCCCTGACAGAGGAGATAAAAGACGAGGCATGGGAGGTATCAACCTCATCATCTGTATCATCGTCCTCATCCCCCTCATCACCTGCAGGAGGACCCTGAGGAAATGCTACTTGGAAGGCGTTGGGGGATAGGGTTGTCACAGGGACAGCCTCAGAGGGGATCGTACCCTCGGCCTCTCGGGGAGGGCTAAGGTCAGGAGAGTCCCTTCTACCAGAAGTTCCAGCACCAGTTGGAGAGGAGGTTCTCTCGTCCATCTCACTTAGGTTGGGTGTCTCGGCCGGACGAGACGACGACCCACAAGACTCAGAGGGTTCAGATGGTCTAATGGTGGCAAGAGGAATGGGAAAAATGGGTCGTACCCAATTAGGGTCGGCCCCTCGTCTCCTCTCTTCCTCTTCCTCTATTCGTCTGATCTCGGTAAATAGTTTCTCTCTCAGGGACGGGAATTCAGACACCAGGTTGTAAAGCCTCCTAAGCATTAAGGGGAAGACCCAACACTTAAAGAAATTATACTAGACTTGGGTAATTTAACTACAAACAAGTGGGGAGTGGACCAGATTTGACTTTTGGATTAAACAAAGAACTCAAAAGGTTTTCACTCAAGAACACTCAAGAACATCCAAGAGCCAGTTACCGGAGAAGACACCGGAAAATACACCGGAAAAGGTTATGGCACAACTTAAGGAAAATGGCTGCCTACGAGCCTAAAAAACGAACGAAAATGAAAGAAAAAGAGAGCACTGGATGAAAGAGGTTACCTGATGAGGAGAGAATAAGAACGCTGCTAGGCCTGGAAGAATCGAAGGCTGCAAGTGGCGATGTAGGCTGAAAATTCTAGAGAGAGAGAATGCTTAGGCGCGAAGAAGAAGAAGGAAGAGAAAGGGTTTGAAAATACCTTAAATACCTTAGCAATGAGTGGGCCCATTGACCAAGGCAGGACACAGCCCACGAGGAAGGCATCATTAGGGTGCAAGGACCCAAGCGCAGTGTGCAGCCGTCATGCCTTGGAAACTGGAACAACAATGAGTACCTAACCAGGTGTCACTCACCTAACTGATCATACCTGCATCTCATTTAAAACACTATCCCTCAGCCATCTCAACAGCATCTATGGCTAAGGGCTGGGGGGTGATTGATATACCCGTTTATATTCTAGGAGGGTCGCCTCCACAACGGACGACCCTAAGAGGGGCCGACCCCCCACCAGGACCCAACTGGCCTTCACCAGACCCAGACGACCCTACGAGGGGCCGACCCTTTCACCAGGCTCCAGACGACCCTACGAGGGGCCGACCCTTCACCAGGCTCCAGACGACCCTACGAGGGGCCGACCCCTCACCAGGCTCCGGCCGACCCTACGAGGGTACGACAGTACGAGGACATAATCAAGCCAGACTCACTGTCGGAAGAAACTTTGCCCTCGGCCTCGGCTCATAGGCCGAGGGTGACATCATGACAGCGCGTGGTTTGGGAGACGCGTGGAACAGTGCGCGTGAGGCTCATATGACACGTGGAAGACCGTTACAACCGAATCACCCCCTCACGTGAGGGAATATTATGTCATCATTTGGCATCTACAGGTGTCAATAGGGGATTGGCTAGATCATTATTCACATGCACCATGCTTACCTGGGGGGTACACTACACCCCCCAAGACCTATATATACTTGTCACCCCTAACCCTACAGGGGATCGATCCATGAACAGTAGCCCTAGCTAAAACTCTGCTTGTACACACACAATAGAGAGAGAGAGTGAGAGGGTTATGTGCATTGTATCCAAGGCCATTAGTGCCCATACTTAGTGGATCACACACTCACAGTGGATGTAGGCCAAATTGGCTGAACCACTATACATCATTGTCTTATTCCCTCTTATACTCATCCCCTTCTATACACTTACATACTTATACACTCATACACCTCTATGGCTGCCATGGCTGCTACTGTTTGAGCTCACTAACACTTATCTGGTGGTGCTAAATCTTAGCATCATCAAGTATTACAAGAGTTGTTCTGGCTGAGAATGAATAATTTGTTTTCAATTATGGAGTCCTGAAAGAAGGCATCTTCTCAAAAGAAGGTACTATTTTGAGCCTATTTGTTGATAGCTCTTCTTGTGAGGTAGGGAGTGGATTCGACCTGATAGTGTCGATCCTAGATGGAACTGACATAGAATACACTTTGAGATTCAGCTTCAAGGCATCCAATAATGAGTCGAGTTCTATATATCTTATGGCATGACTCTCCCTCTCAAGAGCATTGAATGTCGACCAATTTTTTATTCATAGTGACTCCAAATTAGCGGTGAACCAGATCCTGGGGGTATAGAAGTAAAAGATGAGAGGATGGTCAAGTACCTACCAAGGGTAAGCAATGTTAAAGAACATCAGAGAGGTTAATCCAAAGAGGATCCCTCGGCTGACAATAATCGAGTTGATGCCTTTGCAAGATTAACATCTACGATCAGAATGAAGATTAGAAGGTCAATGCCAATGGAGATACTACATTGACTGACCTGAAAAATAGTAAAATAAAGAGGAGTTCTGCTTAAACCTGAATTTAGGTACATCTTGGATGGATACTCTCATGCGATACATTAGGGATGGTGAGCTCCCAAACCCAAAATTGGAGAGTAAGAAGATGAGATACAAGGCGACCAAATTCTCGATCATAGGAGACATCTTGTACAAGAAATGGTTACTCCTACCTTCATTACGATGTGTTCATCCGAAAGAGGTGGAATAAATACTGAAAGACATATATGAGGTCTATTGTTCTAGTCACATAGGAAGGAGATCATTGGAAAAAAGAATAATC
Source organism: Sambucus nigra (assembly GCA_949130495.1). Taxonomy (NCBI): domain Eukaryota; kingdom Viridiplantae; phylum Streptophyta; class Magnoliopsida; order Dipsacales; family Adoxaceae; genus Sambucus; species Sambucus nigra. The sequence continues at coordinate 482,775,900 of OX422218.1, forward strand.
ACTCAAGGATATTAGTGTTCGACGTTGGCCAAGGATGCAGCTAGATATGTGAAGAGATGTGACGAATTCCAGAGATATGCGAGCATCCCTCACCAACCTCATCAACCTCTGTATCTCTTACTTTCCCATAGATGTTTAAAGTTTGGGAAATAAATTTGGTAGGACCCCTGCCCAGAGAAATAGAGAATTACAGTTACTTGATCATGGTGATCGACTATTACTTTAAGTGGGTGCAGGTAGAGGCCATGATAACGATTATTGAGACGAAGCCCTTCAAATTCATTTGGAGGAACATCATTTGTAGGTATGGTCTGCCCCACACATTGATCTTCGACGATGGAAAATAGTTCAAGAATTCATCCCTAGAGTCTTACTACAAAACAGTTTTTCTCAGCACAAGGTCGACCTCAGGAAAATGGCCAGATGGAGGTGATAAATAGAACTATCTTAAGATGGGATCAATAAAAAACTGGAAGATGCCAATTTTTCTCGAGTCTCGAGTTTTAGCTTGAGACGCTTATGCAGCCTATAAAGGCATCAAAGTCCACATAGTTCACATACGGTATGAGGGTGGGGGTTATCCCATAAATTTGATCGAGAATTTATTATATGTGTGTGTAAAAAATATATTTTTAGTTTTGAGATAATGTGATGGAGAATCCCTTTCTAATTTATAGGTGTAACCCTATTTTTCTTTGTTTTGGGTTTTTTAATAGAAAATAAATTGGATACAATACTACTAATAAAGTTTGAGATATTAATGTGTATGAATTAATAAAAGTAAAGAACTAAATTAAGAATTTATATAATTAATGCGAGAATAAAGGAAATTAAAGAGAGAGAAGGATGTTTAGATCTTCTTTTGAGACTTGAGGATTGATCTTTATCCTTGATGAACTTCCTTGCATGTTAAGATGAATGTATGATGAGAAAGAAGGATATTTTGTTAAACTGGGTGTGAAAGTGATGGGAATTAAAGGTGGAGAGGAATTCCACACAACGAAACTACGCTGATTGCAGAAGAATGTTGTGAGATCACTGAAACTGATGGTTTTGAGGTGCTTTCAAGGTGAGCTCATACTCTAATTTTATAAGTTCACGGGAATGCCTATCAACAATGTCCTTGTTCTGCCAATCGATAGGTAACCCCACACACACCGCCAATTAGCTGGTTTATGGACCTTCCAATTAGTAGTCTCGTGCATATTTTTTAGAAAAATAATCATAAAATGCAGTCCGTAAGTCTAAATCATGCACGAGAAATACTGTTAGAAAGGTAATTTAGGTACCTATGAGAATCCTTTGTGCCACTCCCAGGTCCTGGAGTTGACTTTGGTCCAAACGGGGCTCGAAACCGCTCATTAGTCCTTTAGACAAGAGATCGCCGGAAGACGACGAACCATTTGTCCAAATTGTAAGTCTAAATAGTGCACGAGGTGGCTCATTGGAAAGGTTATGTGATGTATTTTGACGTTCCAAAGAGCTTCGCTCGGTTAGAAGAGTTGATTTTGGTCAAATGGGGCTTAGAAACCCCTGATGACCCTTTAGAGTAAAATGAAACGTTCATCCGAATGGTACTATTGATTCACTCATGGTATGGACCATAGGAGAGGGTATTTAGCTCCATTTGAAGATTCATTTAGTCTCATTTGAGTTAAATAGTTGACTTTGGTCTCATCGGGTAGCCTCTAGATCAGTTTGGGGGGAAAATGGTCCCTTCGTCTTAACCGTTATGCTGTTTTGCGCACGGGGTGGACCATTGGAAAGATTATTCAGTGACCTTCAAATATTCATTAAGATTTTATTCTGACAATGAAGTCAATTGGCGTCAAATCGGGGCTCGGGAGCACCCAGTGGCCTCCAGATTAATTTTTGATAATAAAATAGTCCGTTTGTCCGAATCGTAATGCTAATTCGCGCACATGGCAGACTGTTAGAAAGGTAATTTTGTTCACTTTGAAGATTCATTAAGATTTCACTCTGATGATTTAATTTACTGATGTCAAATGGGGCCCGGGAGCGCCTGGTGGCCTCTAAATCGGTACTTGAAGTATGACCTAGGCTTTTTGGTAAATGGGGAGGTGTTAGGGACATAAGGAGAGACTTAGGGGGTACTATAATGTGGTGTCTACACACACACACACATATATATATATATATATATTGCATCCCAAGAGCTTGACTTCAGGGATGCATTTCTCGTGTGCTATCAAGCTCCAGGCATCACGCATCACATTAAGTCACCTGGTCGAAATCTCACCACCGAACCCAAAATGTAAACACAAACAACGGAGGTGATCATAAACATATGATCGAAGGATCGCAATCATACCACATCGCACCCCATCAGTCTCCAAATCATACTGCAACAGTACTATGACCTGGGGAATCAATCCAACACCTAATGGTCCACGCCAGGATGGACTGCCCACTACGTGCAGCCTCCTAATGATAGCACTACCAAGTAATTATATATATATATAACCCATTATATGTATGTATATAGAGTACCGACTAGGTACAAAATCCCACAATGTATTAGTCTATCAAATATTAAAATTTGAACCGACTTCCTGATCGAACAACATAAGTATTCACTCACTTGAATTCTGGTTCATCTCACTCAAACCCATCGAACCGTTGGCCTATCACACGTACCAAACCTCGAAAATATTCCCCACTAGTCCCATTCCAACCCGAAAACCCATAAGACCCTTTCCAACGCTCTAACGGGTAAAAATAACCAACAAAAAAATTGCGTAGGACAGCAAACAAAGCCGGTTCGCTTGGTAGATCGAACTGGTTCAGTTGTGTGAACTTGTTCGGTTCACTAAGCTGCCTATCATCTTTTTTCTCGAGTTTTTCTCCTCTAACCTATCCAGTGGAGGTTCCAAACCACCGCAAACATAAATTAACACTCCTCATCATAATACGAACATACCATAAGTATTCTAACACGTAACTAACCCCGAGTTCTAAATTAAAACTCGAGGATTCTAAATCAAAACTTCAATTTTTCAAACCTAAAATTTTCCAAATTTGAGTTTTCATCAATACAAACATCTTGTCATTTTTCTATATGTTCATCATTTTGAACCTAGATTAAATTTTTAATTTCCTATATGATCAATACCAACTAGTAATCAATTCAAATAAGATATCAATTATCATTTACCTCTCTTAATCAATTAATCAAATTTCCAATCTTTACGTATTTAAATATTATATTTTATCATTAACCATAAAAGTGATTAATTAAATAAAAATTCAATTTAAAGCAAGTAACTACATCTACGCTGATGATGGGCTGAATTTGGAGTTGAGTCCCTCTATTATCTTCTCCAAGCCTTTTTCTCTTCTCTTAAACTTTTTCTAACTCTTAAATATGATTCTAATCCCGTTTTCCCTTAACCCGAGTTGTGAAAAGATGACCATACCCTTATTGGGTCCCACTATGTCTGAAAACCACCAGAACCCAATCATAACACCTGGATACTTATTCTGGATGATTCGACACTTCTTGGATCATCGGGGCAGCCAAAAAGATCATCTAAGTCACCCAATTACCAATATGTTATAAATTCATTGACTGACCCCGATAAGTGAGCATAGTACATATTTCCCATAACTAAATCAATCCACCGATATAACTCTCTATCAACACAACATAGTAAACCATCATTTTTCACTCATCAACCACATATAATAAATCACATATTTATTTACTTATCTCATGTAAGTAAATAATACTCAAATAAATATTAATCCATAACTCTCTAATTAATATTTATCGAAACCAATTTAATTTATCCCAATTGAATTAATAAATCCATTAACACATGGAAATGAAAATACTCATAAAAATACGGGGTATTATAACTGGGTGAAAACCTAGTCTATGACATTTTAGGACTTTTGGGTTTCCCGTCACACGTGTTGAGTAAGTAGCCCTATAAATTGGAATCAAGAATATAAGTATGTCTCTTTGTAAGTTACCCGAAAGGAACCAAAGATGGTTTATTTTAGAATCCTAAGGACCAAAAGGTATTGGTTAGGGCCAATGTCCGATATTTATAGGAAGATTATACGATAAACCACATGTCCCAAATTAAGAGTATCTAGGAAGATATAATAGGGCAAGACTAACATCAAGATATGTTCCAAGTGATAAGAAAGAAAGAGTAACTTATTGCTTCTGAACCACCCGTATGGGATTGACTACAACTTGAGATCAATAGTGCAATGACAAGCGGTAGTGGGAGTATTAGTAATGATTAGGATACACATATCACTTACACTGGACCATAAATAGATTCACTTCATAGTGGGAGAATCATGTATCAGCCTGATAGGTTAGTTTATATAGGTTAACACTTTAGTGAGATCCCAGGGGAACCCAAACTGGATCCCAAAAATAATAATAAAGCACTCCAAGACAAGGATTCCAAGATATGACTAAAGGTTATGAATACTGAGATGGGTTCTATGTATTTGAATCAAGGTGCTAAATTTTATACTTTTGGATAGAATAAACCTCATGGGTGCAAGTGGATCAATAAGAAGAAGAGAGGGGTGGGCAGGAAGGCCAAAAGATTTAAGAAAGAAAGATAGGATTGATTATGAGGAAACCTTCTCGTCAGTATCCATGTTAAATTCCATTCATATTCTCTTATCCATTACATCTCTTATCGATCTTAATATTTGGGAAACGAATGTTAAGACCGCTCTCTTGAAAATTAGTCTTAACAAGTGCATCTATGTGATACAATCGAGGGATACATAGAAAATGGCCAAAAATCAAGGTGTGTAAACTTAATAGGTCCATTTATGTATTAAATCAAGTGTCGAGATCTTGGAACATCCATTTTGATAAAATCAAATCATTTGGCTTTTATCAATGTCTGGAGGAAACTTGTGTGAATAAGATGCATGACATAAACGTGGTGGTATTTCTAGTAATTTATGTGGATGATATTATTCTAATTGGGAGTGACGTGGGTGTATTATCTAGTGTAAGATTATGGTTGTCCCGTTAGTTTGATATGAAGGACTTAAGAGAAGCTAGTCACATTTTAGGACGAAGCTTATGCGTGATTGGAAATATAGGATTTTAGGATTATCCCAAACCATTTATATCGATAATGTACTCACAAGGTTTAACATGCAAGATTCTAATAAACGTTTCTCGCTTTCAATCATGGAATTATTTTTGTCGAGGGATCAATATCCTAAGACACCTGATTAGATAGAGAGGATGAGTAACATACCTTATGCTTTGGCAATGGGCATCCTTATTTATACCACGCTATATACAGGATGGTATATCTAGTTTTCCACTAGCATGGTTAGTAGATTTCAATCTAATATAGGTTAGGAGCACTGGATTGGTATTAAGTGCACTCTTAAGTACTTGAAGAGGACTAGATATTATCTAGTTATTTACTTAATAGATAGTCTAGTAACCTTTAGGTACATATACTCCAATTTTTAGTTTGATAGGAATTTCAAGAGATCTACCTCGGGATATCTCTTCAACTTAATAGGTGGAGCCATCTGTTGGAGGATTATCAAACAATCATGTATTTTTAATTCGACCATCGAAGTCGAATATATTTCCTCTTCAGAGGCAGTAAAGGAGGATGTTTGGCTCTGGAACTTCCTAAGTGACTTATGGTTGGTTCCTTCAATGCGATCGACTATTAGACTTTATTGTGATAATAGTGGGGTGGTTCGAAATTCAAAAGAACCAAGTACTCATAAAAGGGATAAGCACATTAAACACACTGATTTGAGAGATCGTGTAAAGGAATGATGTCATTAGGACCAGGATTGCATCTAAGGACAACCTGGTATATACTCTTATGAAGAGATTACCGGATAAAACTTTGTAAAATATTTTTTATTTATTGATAAAATGTTTTGTCTAGTTAATTTTGAAATGAGAATCATGTTTGTTAAATGCTTTATATTTATGTTTATTAAATATAATGTTTAATACACACACACACACACACACATATATATATATATATATATATATATATATATATATATATATATATATTGATGATATAAGAAATAGCACCACCAGGTCAATGTGATGATGAGCTCAAACAAGTATAACAATTGCAGAATGGAAAAAACAATATAACTATAAGAGAATGAGATGAGGCAAAGAGAAGATGAGACAACAATTTAAGTGGTTCAGCTAATCAAGCCTACATCCACTGTGTGTGTGTGTGATCCACTAAAAAGGGGTACTAATGTCCGTGGATACAATCACTCAAGCTTTTCTCTCTCTTCAGTATATTTTAACATAGTTCTACTAGGGTTGTGAATAATCGATCCTTTACAATGAAGAAGATAATGGGTTTATATAGGGCTTGGGGGTGTAGTAACCCCCTAAGAATGTAATCACCATGAAGTTAAGGTGACATCCAATGGAATGATTACACCTGTCTACAATGCACAAACTTGCAATGATGTAATATTCCCTTACTTGAGGGTGAGATCTTGTTATAACTTAATTTTCCACATGTGCATGTCACTTCTGCTCTTGCATACACTCGGACTGCTAGACTTCATCCTCTAGGCTTAGGCCTGGTTGGGTACGAGGTTGTTGACTCCGACTAGGCTATCACATGCTTACGAATATAAGTAGAACGTCAGCCGCGCAGGTCAGCCAAGGTTGGGCATTCATGCTATCGGCTTCAGCAGAGTACGAGGCTAGACCTTATTGAGAACAGGTAACCCTTGAGGGCATCGGCTTTCTGTATAGCTGAGACTGATGCTTACGAGGCCGACCCTTATTCGGACGATCCCACTATTGGCTTGTGGCACCTTTCTAACAACTCGACAGTGAGTTGAGACAACATTGCTGCTCAGAGTACAAGGGTCTACTTGGGTCATATTAATAACCCCCTATCCCTTAGACTTATGTGTGAATAGGAGGTTGAGGGGTATGTGTACTTGACATCATGACGGGACATTTTTGATGAATTAGTTGCATAGGGATTGACATAGGGGCACATGTCACCTTTGTGATTTGTTAGCATCTGCCCCAAGCAAAGTTTGGAGGTTATGCGCTTAGGGTTTCGAGATTTGATGATGGAGCACTTGGGGAAATGCGCGCAATCATTAATCCAATATTTAAAGGACCAAAACCCTTTTTCTTTTCTCTTTCTTCCAATTTTCTCCCGCCTTTGTTATTTTCTGGCAAACCACACGATTTCACAACCCATAACCTTCGCAGCTTGCGAATCCTTCTACCTAGGTTGCTTCTTTCCATTCTCACTCCACTCCAAGCACTTAATCTTGCTCGGGTATTGTTCCTTGTCCTTTCTTTCTTCATTGTTAGTATTCCAGTCCTTTTATTATTTTTTCGATGACCTTCCATATTTTTCGGCGACTGTTTCTACCATTGCTGGGGCTTTTGACGTTGAGAAATTAGTCGCGTGGTGGTTCTTAGGCTACATTTGGGGGTTGTGAGTGCAAGTCAGGCTTTGGTTGCCATTTTTTAGGTTTCTCGGTGACTCTTCGATCACCATCTTCTGTTGGCTTCATCACAATTGTTCTTGGTGTTCATATAGAAACCTTTCAAATTCCTAAGGTTTGATCCTCTAACTTAACTTTTAAAAGTTGTTGGCCTTTTATTAGTTTAGTTTTCCCAAAGTGTAGTCTCATCTCTCGAATGATATGACCTTTATATAAGCTAGAAGAAAATTTTCCAGCCCTGAGAGAGAAGTGTTTTTATAAGATCAGACAGGTAGAGGAAGCCCAAGCCGAGAGCCGAAAGGCCGAGACTTTCCCTGTTCGTCCTATCTTTACACCTCCCCTAGCTATCATTTACCCCCAGCCTGCTGAGATTTATGATCCCATATCTGAGTCGTCATTTGCGGACCCTATGTCCACCTCTGCAGACCAAAAGTGTGGACTCATATGAAGAGGCCATGGATTATTCCCCTAATCAAAGTGCAGGGTCTGATGAGGAGGAGGTTTCTTCCCGTATTTCATTTTCCAGGGATGTTGGACCTTTAAACAACTCTGACTGTATAGAAATATTAGAGCCCAGCATTGCATTTCCTCCCATGATGGATGCCATCCCATTGTCGGCCGCCACAGGGGATGAGTTTGCTGAGAGGTTTCCTAGCGGTATTCTAATTAACACCCAAACTGAGGACGCTGGAACTGACGACGAGGGAGAGAGTGACATCAACACATCCATTGCTACTGAGTATGAGGGTTCTGTTACTGAGTTTGACCTCTTAGCATTCATACACCTTTACGGAATAGGTCGTTCCATTTTCCTGAGGAAACCGCTTAAAAATGAGAGGGCCTTTGATGGCCGTAACGACAAGATCTGTGTCTATGAGCATATATTCAAGCTAGGTTTTTGTCTATCGATCCATCCTATAATCCGAGCCATCCTCTCTTATATAAACCTTAATCCCTCCCAATTATCTCCTAACACGTGGAGGGTCATGATTGGATCCATCGTCCTCTAGAAGGCCATTCACCTTGATCGACCTTCTTATTAGAGTATTCATTGGTTGTTATACACCCTCGTCTTCAGGACTCATCCAGGCTATTATCATTTCGTAGCCAAGAAGTCTGAGAAGAAAATGTTATTAGTGACTCAGACTTCAAATCATAACTGGAAATCCCGATACTTCTTTGTCTCGAGGGCCTGGGAGTTTGGCCCAAACCAGGCTTGTGGAACATCTGAGCTAAGAACACCTCTGAGGTGGGCCAAAGCCTCTTTATCAGCCAAGGACGACCCTGGGTTAAGCCCTGATAGCTATAAGAACATCAACGAGCTTCATAATCAAGGCCAGAATGGTCTTCTTATGAAGTATAAACATTTAATGACACCCTAATACCTTGCTCAGACAGGTTTAGGGAGTGGCCCTTTGGCTGAACTTCGTAAGTTTAAAAAATTTGTTATGTCTCTCGTACCAGTATACAACTGATGTACTAACTCTGAGACTTTTCTTTTTGTAAAGAGGCTAGAAGGTTTATCAGATGACTTTTAGGAAATGTCTGCTCCCAACCTTAGTAAGCTCATTGGCAGATGTGGTAGCAAGGTTGTCCCTCAACCTTCCCAAACCAAGAAGACCGTCGACTTCACCCAGGCCGATGTCGTTACAAAGAAAAGGAAGGCTCCGCTAATAGACCCAACTTCCACTTGGCCAAACAAGAATCAACGTTCTGACCGTGCCATCCTGATCTCGATGAATGACACCCTGGCTTCTCGATTATCGTAGCTAAAACTAAGTGATCACAATCTCATTAGTCATAACTTGAAGGCAGTTGATGCTCTTGGCTCAATAGTCTCATGAGACGATAAGAATTTTCTACAATCCTTGGATGTCCCCCTGCTAGATGAGTTCGCTCTCTATCGGATTATATAGGTACTTGCTGACCAATCCACTTATTTCCAAGTCCTATCTCTGCATTATTCTCATCATTATTAGCATATCTCTCATATTACATGGCGCAGTTTCTCTTCACTGTCTGGATAGCTGGACTTTGAAGAGGATGCCCCTAATCCAAAAGGGAGAAGAAGTCGAGAAGCTTGAAAATGCTCTAAAGGCTGATCTTGAGAAGGTTAAAGGGTATTTGAAGGAAGATAGGGATCTGATCACCCATCTAAAGGAAAATCACACAAGGGCTCTGAAGGCCAAAGGCGAGAGCAGCCAGGCCAGCATCGATATGGCAGTTAAATCTACATTGGCCGAGGCCAAATATGAAATCATTGTTGACTATAAAACTTCTGATGAATTTACAAATTTCGGATTTGACTATCTAGAGAGAGGTATCAGGGTTGCTGGTCGGTGGGCTGCCCTAAAGCATGCTGATTCTGGGAGCTTATCCCCAGAAGATTTCATAGGCCTCGGCTTTAGCGATGCTCGTCTTGGTCGTGCCTTAACTGAAGTGGAGAATTCTTCCCCAACCGAGGCTAGTCCATTAGACATCACCAAAAATATTAAAGAGCAGACTGTCCATGGCAACGAGGTTGAGGTTACTGTTGCTGGACTTGACAAAACTGCTCCAACTGGTGATGGGTTGGCTCCCACCGATGGACAAATTTAACCCTGAGGGCTTTGTATCTGATTTTTACTTATTTTAATGAAGCTTTTTGTTGTAACCCCTTATCTTTGCATGAACTGCTATAACCTCGTAGGTTATTAAATGAAATTATGACTTGTGTTCTTATTCATAACCAATGAAATTCTTCTTCCATTATGTCTTGTGTTTCTTACTGTCTCCCATTATGATATTCCATCTCACTATAACTAATGATGTTTCATCTCATAATTTACCAAACTAATGATGTTTAAGGTTTGAGATCACAAAATTATTGATATTTAAGGTCTAAGATCACCAAAATAATGATGTTTAAGTTCTGAGATCACCAAATTAATGATATTTAAGGTGGGTTATCCCATCAACCATCCCTCGTCTTTTTACGAGCATATGGAGCATTGTACCATCCATGCGTTGTCGTCTCAGCCGAGGGAGAGTCCATCTAGTTGATGATAATTAGCGCCACTTGATATTATTGGAAGCCTATGGATGAGGTCGTCCCCATCGAGACTATCGTATCACCAATGGAAACTCAAGCTTACTTCACCACAGATGATGTTCAGTAGCTTAGGATGAATCAATACAAATATTTGAATAAACAAATATGATGAGGAAACACTAATATTCTCATTTATATTAATTCTTCTGAGTCAGATACACATATTACAATAAAATGCGGGTAAGACAGTAAAAACTAATCTCATTGAAAATATTTCTTAAAATGGTCAGCATTCCATGGGTTGGAAAATGGTTGTCCTTCCAAGTTTTCCAACCTGTACATTCCTGGAACAACCTCTTCAATCACTTTGTAAGACCCATGCCCAGATGGATTAAGCTTGTTGGGATTCTGCAACGTCTTTTTCAGCACCAAATCCCTTACTTTCAATGGGAATACTTTGACCCTTTTATTGTAGAATCTTGTTGTTCATTGATGGTAGGCAGCTTGCCTAACCTCAGAATCTTCTCATCTCTCTTCAATGAGATCTAAGTCAAGCCTTCACTCGTCATTGTTATGTACAGGGTCGTTGGTCTGAACCCTATGTGTAGGTAGGCATATCTCCGTGGGTACAACTGCCTCTGAGCCATATGCAAGCATAAATGGGGTCTCTCCAGTAGGAGTCCTTTCTGCCATTCTATAGGGCCATAGTACAGTGTACACTTATTTAATCCATATCCCCTTTGCATCTTCTAACTTCTTATTGATCCCATCTAGAATCGTCTGGTTTGTCACTTCAGTTTGCCCATTTACTTAGTGTCAGAGAAGAACTATTTAATACCGACCCTTTAACATTATTTTCCTAAGGAGACGTTCTTGAACTGAGTCCCATTATCTTAAATCAGGGTATTAGGCAGACCATACCTACAAATGATGTTCTTCCTGATAAAATGGAAGGTCTTCTTATTTGTAATCGTAATTATTGGTTCAGCCTCTACCCATTTTGAAAATAATTTATCGCCACAATCAGGTACTGATAATTGTTCACCGCTCTAGGCAAGGGTCCTAATAAATCAATTCCCCACACCATAAATGGCTAGGGAGACGTGATGGAGGTCAGAATCTGATGAGGTTGGTGTGGAACGGTAGCAAACCTTTGTCACTTGTTGCATTTCTTGATATATGCTGCAGCATCTTTGGCAAGTATCGACCACCAGTACCTCTGAGTAAAAATCCTCTTGGCCAATGATCTTCCTCCAATATGACTAGAGAAAGATCCTTCATCTACATCCTGAAGGATATACAGTACCTCAGATGGATGAACACACTTGATAAGAGAAAGTAAAAACCCCTTCTTATATCAAATGTCCCCTATGACAGAGAACTTGGTAGCTTTGTATCTCAGCTTCCTTCTTTCGACTTTTGATTATGGAAGCTCCCCCTTCTTGATGTATTTAACAAAAGGATCCATCCACGAAGCTCCCATATCTAAATTCAGACAAGACTCTGATACATTTCCCTCCTCTTTGATGGTCGGCCGAAGTAAGATTTCTACCAGCACTATTCTTCTAATATCGGTTCTTGTTGCTGAGGTAAGTCATGCGAGTGCATCGGCTCGACCATTGTCTAGTCGATGTATCCTCTTCAGCTTCAATTCTTTGAAAACTTTCAATATTGATCTTAATTTTTCTAGATACTTGGCCATTCTATCATCTTTGGCCTCATATGCCCCTAAGATCGATTTACCACTAATCTTGAATCATTGTAAACTAGGAGATCGTCGGCACTTAGAGCCCGAGCCAATGAGAGACCTGCTATTAGAGCTTTATATTCTGATTCATTATTGGAGGCCTTGAAGTTAAACCTTAAAGCATACTCAATATATGTGCCATTTGGGGCTGACACTATTAGTCCAGCGCCGCTTCCATTCTCATAAGAGGACCCATCGATAAAGAGGTTCCATACTGTAGCGTCCTTTTGAGAAATTCCCCTTTGTTAGGGATCCCTTCCTGAAGAGGTATGTCCCCTCTTCATTTTTAGCTGCTTTCCCTCTAGTTGTGATTGTCGGCCTCATCTGTGGAAGGTCTAAAACTTCTCTTTTACTGGCAATCTGCAGTCTCAAAATTCTCATTCTCGATCTCGACCTCGTCCCAGGTGAACTCGTCTATAAAGTGTACCAATGCTTTCCCTTTAATGGACACCCTGGGCTGATAGATGATATCAAACTCTCCCATCTCTAATGCCCAAGACATTAGTCTCCCAAATTTCTCAGGCTTGTGGATCACCTGTCATAGTGGAGAATCAATGAGGATAACCATACAATGGGCCTAGAAGTACGACTTCATCTTTCTCAAGGTGTGAATCAGAGCATAAGCCAATTTTTCCATCCTTTGGTACCTCTATTTGCCCCCTGGAGTGATTTTCTATTGAAATACACCGGCTTTTGTACTTTATCCTCTTCCCTCACAATGGCCGCGCTGATAATTGACTCCGAGACTGCTAGGTATACATACAGTTTTTCCCCTTGAACTGGTCTTGACAAAAGTTAAGGAGAACTGAGGTAGGACTTTATCTCTCTAAAAGCCTTGTCACACTCCTCATTCTATCGAAAAGCTTTTCTAAGAACTTTAAAAAATGGAAGACACTTATCTATGGCTCTAAAGACAAATCTATTTAAGGCAACCACCCGTCCAGTAAGCCTCTGAACATCTTTGATGGGTTTTGGGGTCTTCATCTCTAACAAAGCTTTTATTTTCTATGGGTTGGCTTCTATACCCCTCTGATTGACGATAAAACCCAAGAATTTTCCATCTCTGACCCCGAAAACACATTTAGCAGGATTGATCTTCATCATGTACTCGTCCATCGTATCGAAGGTTTTTTTAAGGTCGGCCACTTGCATGTTGGCCTTCAGACTTTTGGTCAGCATATCATCAACATAAACCTCCATGGAGTTCCTAGTTTGGTTTTCAAATATCTTATTTACCAGTCGTTGATATGTATCCCTGGCATTCTTCAAGTTGAAGTGCATAACCTTATAACAGTATGTTCCCTTATCGGTGATGAAGGCCATTTTCTCTGTGTCAGTCGGGTCCATAAAAATTTGATTATAGCCAGAGTACATATCCATGAAGCTCATGAATTCATGACCTATCGAAGCATCTGCCATTCGATAAATTAGAGGGAGAGGGAAACTGTCCTTAGGGCAAGACTTATTCAAATCAATGAAGTCCACACACATTATCCACTTTCCATTGGCCTTGGGCACTATAGCTTTGTTGGATAACCATTCAGGGTAGATGAACTCTCTGATGAACTCGGCCTCTTCAACCTTCTTAACATCGTCCCTTATAACCTCATACTTCTCACGAGAATAAATCCTTCTTTTCTGCTTTATTGGCTTAGCACCTTCCACCACATTAAGCTTATGACACATTATCTTTGGGTCGATGTTTGGCATGTCTACATGAATCCAAGAAAATATGCCATGTCTTCTTTTCAATAACATGATCAGCTTATCCTTAATCTCCTGCTTTAGGGCTTTGTCGACTTTACTCTTTTTTATTGAGGACAATGGATTCTACCTCTTCCGCAACTTCCCATTTCTTGAGCTTTGTCTCGTCTCTAGGATCAAGTGTGTCAATGTTGTAGGTGGTGGTTTCTTTCTTGTATGCCTCTCTCTCCTCAGCTGTGTTAAAGTAGCATTCTCATGCTGACATTTGGTCCCTCTGAAATTACCCTACTCCATAAGGAGTCGGTAATTTTACCATTTAGTGGACTGTCGAAGGCACGACCTCAAATTCTTTGAGAGATACCCATCCTAATACGAGGTTGTAGTATGAGAAGACGTTATCATCCATAATAAAAAAGTTAATCTTCTTGGTGAGCCTCTTCGGCCATTCATCCCCCATTCTAATATCCATTTCATACATCCCCAGAGGGTGAACCTTCTCTGCACTGAATCCTATTAGAGGATGATGATGCGGGACGGGAATGGCCCTAGTAAGTCCTAAGACTTTGAAGCATGGCCAGAACATAACATCTGCAGAGCTTCCTCCATCAACTAAGATTCTTGGTACTTCACATCCATATACTCGGGCCGTTATAATAAGCTGGTCGTCATGTGGGGCTAGGATACCCTTAAAGTCTTACTTGAAAAGTCAACTACGAGGCTTTCCATATCTACTTCTTTCTTTTCTCGGGCTAAGCATTAATGGAGGTCAAGTTGACAACCTCGGCCTTAGTTATAACTTTTTCCTTGACCACATGAGCTTTTCGATCGGCAACCTCAGAGAATCCACCCGCAAGGCCACCATAAATCATGTTTACCCGGAATAAAATCATGTTGAGCCTCTTCACTAGAACATCATCGTCTTTAGGTGGGAGATACGGATAATCATTGTTATCATCTGAGGAACCATCCCGCCTTACTGGAGAGTCATCCCTGCATTTTTCATTTCTCCTCTTTATAGGGTCATCTCGGCATCTATCCTTTCGGCCTTACCCTTAACCATTCTTATCAACATACTTTCTCAGCTTTCCAATACTTTAACATTTTTTTGATCGCATCTTTGAGGGTAAAGCATTTATCTGTAAGGTGCCCATAATCCTGATGAAATTCATACCAAAGATTTCTATTCCTCTTATGAGGAGTTGTCTTCAACTTCTTCAGCCACCTAAGATATCGGTCATTTTTTATCTCATTTAGAATGTGCTCACAACTAACTGTCAGAGGTGTATAGTCTATAAACTTGTCATTTATCAGCTTTTTCTTTGTATCCTTCCCTTTGAACTTCTGACCCTTTCCATTGCTATGAGCTCTTTTTTCTTCACCTTCCTTCGTGGCCATTTCCTCCTCTATATTCATGACCCTCCCTGCCATATCTAGGAGTTTAGCCATGGACTTCGGAGGGTCCTCGACCAGTTTCCAGAGTATCTTTCCTTTTTAAAGGCCTCCCATGAGGGCTATCACATCGATACTTCCTTTATAGTCTTTTACCTCTAGCTTCTCTTTGTTAAAATGGTCTATGTACTCTCTTAGAGTCTCGTCCTTCCCTTGTTTGATGTACAATAAGTGGATCGTATATTTCCAAGGTTTTACCCCAAAGAAAAAGTTATGGACAAAACTATCAGCCAGTTATTTAAAGTTTCCTATAGAGTTCTTAGGAAGAGAGGTGAACCACACATGAGCCGCCCCTGTTAAGGTACTTAAGAATGCCTGGCATCTCATCTCATCTGATATTGAATATATTTTGGAGGCCGATTGATACATCTCCACATGATGTACCGGGTTAGTGCTCCCATCATACTTCGGTGTGACTACCGACGGTTTGAACTTGGCTAGGGTTGGATAGTTTACTATCTTCACCATGAATGGGGATCCTCCAAAATATCATCTTTGCAAGGGGTCTCAGCTTTTTATAATATCTCATATTTTGTTCTCCAACCTCTGTACCGACTCATTCCAAGGTTTTTCAGCAGCAACGTTGGCCATTACAGGGATAGCATTTTCCCCAACCCCTTCTCTGTCGTTGGGTGGAGCTGATCGTCCTCAGTTAACTGGATGGGCTGATGGTGCTCTCTCCAAATGTTGAGGTTGGTTGATGACCTCTCCGCCTTCTGGAGGTCTGCAGTCATCTTTTCTTTCATTTCTTCTTTAGCTTGCCACACTCCTTGACCTAGACAAGCGGTTCTTTAAATCTCCCTGAAGGTCAAGCCTATCAAAGGTCGACCCTCTACTTAGCCTATCAAAGGCAGATTTTCTTATCCCACAACCTCGGTTGTGCCTGTATGCTCGGTTGTGACTCCATCCCCGGTCTTTTCCATATCGAATAGGGTGCACAGTCCCTCTGGATATCTCATGAGGTTCCCAACAATCGAACTCGCCCTCTTTATCATCGAGGCCATCCTTAACTACGTCATCACAGAGTTCTTGATCTTGCCTTCCCAGGCATAAACGCCTTGGGTCAACCACGTCTCTTCGTCTCTAGCAAGACGAAAGGTATTTTTTGGAGCCTGGGGTGGTCCCCTATCTTGCTGGTCTAGTTCACCTTCCTTGGAAGCCGGAGTTACAAACCCTGCTCATATGCATCTAGTCGTGGACGTAAAGTTCTGGTTGAGCATAGCAAACTGATTTTGCACTTGTTGTTGGCTAGCTATGAGTGAGCGGAGCACCATTTCTACCTCAACCATTTCTGACCGGGAGGGCGCTTGGCTTGAACCTGCACCACCTCCTTGTGGAAGTGCCAACTAATTCTCAGGTGGAGGAGGTGGATCCATCGCCATTGGTGAAATATATTTGAGCTATGAGCTGGAGAATGAGAGCTTGAACGCTCAACAAGGGATCCTTCAATGGTGAAATAACTCCACAGAAGGTGGAGGACTGGTTCATCACCAGAGACTCTAATGAGAATAAGCTTAGAGTAGGGAAAAGATGGCTATCCTTATTCCCACAGACGATTCCAGATTGATGATACCACCACCAGGTCAATGTGATGATGATATCAAACAAGTATAACAATGGAAGAATGGAACAAACAATATAGCTATAAGACAATGAGATGAGGCAAAAAGAAGATGAGACGACAATTTAAGTGGTTTAGCCAATCAGGCCTACATCCATTGTGTGTGTGCATAATCCACTAAAAAGGGGCACTAATGGCCATGGATACAATCACTCAAGCTTTTCTCTCTATTATGTATATTTTGACAGAGTTCTGCTAGGGCTATGAATAATCGATCCTTTACAATGAAGAAGATAATCGGTTTATATAGGACTTGGGGGTGTAGTATCCCCCCAAGCATGTAATCACCATGCAGTTATGGTGACATCCAATGGGATATTTACACCTGTCTACAATGCACAAACTTGTAATGATGTAATATTCCCTCACGTGAGGGTGAGATCTTATTATAACTAAATTCTCCACGTTTACATGTCACTTTTGCTCTTGCATACTCTCGGATTGCTAGACTACATCCTTTAGGCTTCGGCCTGGTTGGGTATAAGGTTGTTGACTCCGACTGGCCTATGACATGCTTACGAATACAAGTAGAACCTTCACCACGTAAGTCAGTTGAGGTTGGGGAAAGATGTATTCATGCTATCAGCTTCATCAGAGTACGAGGATGGCCCTTATTGAGCATGGGTAACCCTTGATGGCATCGGCTTTCTGTATGGTCGAGACTGATGCTTACGAGGCCGACTCTTATTAGGACGATCCCACTATTGGCTTGTGTCACATTTCTAACGACTCGACAATGAGTTGAGATGACATTGCTCCTCATAGTACGAGGGTCCACTTTGGTCATATCATATATATATATATATATATATATAGAGAGAGAGAGAGAGAGAAACATGTCTTATTGGAACAGTTGCATTATAATCCTAGTAGTTTATCTCAAACTAAAGGAACGTGTCTAATGATTCAAGAACTTGTATGATAGTTGAAAAGAGGATTGCAATCATTACATTCAAGAATAGATTGAACATGACCACCCACAAGATATAAGTCTAAGGATTGTCTTTCTTAGACAGGTAATCTCACACTATTTATTTTTTTGGAAACTTAAATAAAACATAGATATTGATGGGGAAACACCCCCCTCTAATGGCTTACATCAAGTATGTGAGATAAAGGCACCTATGTTACCAAGAGTTTCTAAAATATCCAAACACCTTTAAAAGGATGTATGCAAAAATCCATCTTAATCTCCTCCGAAACGCGGTTTACAGTCAAAGATTCCTTTAAGGGTAACCCTTCAAAAAATAATTTATTCCCAGCACACCAAAAATGCCAACAAATGAAAGCAGGGATGATGCAACATAGGATGTTTCTAATCTTGTCACTTTTTTAATTAATCCACCAAATCATCAAGTTGCCATTGAAATTGGAAGATGACATTCTGATAATATTCGAAAATTTGTTCCAAAGAGCCTAAGCAATATCACTACTCCAAAATAGATGGTCTTTATCCTCTTTAAAATTAACTACGCAACATATGCATCAGGAAGCTAAATGGATATGTATGCTTTTAATATATTCATCAATAGCTATCCCTTTATGAAGTAAGCGCCACATGAAAACTGAGATTTTAGGACAAATCCTTTTATCCCAAATAGGAGAAAATGATCTTTTAATACAACCTTTCAACCTCACCAAGTGCTAAGCTGATTTGATAGTGAATTTACCATCCTTTGTCAGATCCCATTTCTCGGAATTGAGATCAACATTATCTTTGAAGTCTACCGACACACTTTTGCATCCTTTTTCCTAACATGAGAAGAGACCGAGATAACTCCTTTAAAATTTTGAGTAACCAATTCTTTATATTTATTTTTCATGAAACGGGACCATAGAGAGTTAGCATTAAAAAAATTCCACCATAGATTGTGAGTGTAAGCCAGCGAAAAATCAATCATGCTTCTTAAATTTGAACCACCTTCTTCTTTGGTTTTGCAAATATCAGACCAATCCACCCATTGAAACTTATACCTGTCTTCCTGTGTACCCCAGAGAAAAAGAGCTAAAGGTTTGTTAATGTGAGTGAGAACTATACTCGGGGGATTAATTGCTGCTAGGAGATGAACATGCATTGCCTCTGCCAATGATTTGATGAGATTTAGTCTACATGCCTGGGAGATATTATGATGATTCCAAAAGTTAAGTTTCCCCACCAGTATATCAATGAATGGAGAAAAATAAGATTTTTCTTCCTACCAAATAAGTGATAGGAAGATTCCTATGTTTAAAACCTGTTATTGATTCAATATTCCTCCTCGTGTCAATAGATTCATTTCCCGGGAGATAAAAGGATCGACCTCCCCTTGATGAAGCCAGATTGTGCAGGAGAAATATTTGATCGCCCCTTGAATTTCGTCATAGTTTTAGAAATAATTTCAGAGGAGACATTGCATAGACTAATGGGACGAAAATTACCACATTTTTTTGGCCTTTCAACCTTAGGGATCAAAATAATATTTTTAGAAGTCCAACTCACCGGAAGAACGTCTCCCAGGAAAAATGAAGTTATCGCTAGAAAAATATCATCTTTGATAATAGACAAATAGATTCTAAAGAAAACCCCGTTAAAACCTATCGGACCTACTGCTACTTTGCCATTTAATTCAAAAATAACCTCCTGAATCTCATCCATAGTGGGAACATTTCCAAGCATAGAGTTCTCATCTATAGATATCAACTTTGGAATGCAGTCCCAAAGGCCACCCATGCTACTGTCTAAATCTGAAATCCGAGCGCCAATACTGTTGATAAGCACCCAAACCTGTACAATTTATACCCCAAATAGACGTGCTTTTATTGCTAATTGTCGACAATATGGGTCTTATGTGTTTAATTGTTCAATATACAGGTTTAATTGCAGTTGCGGTGTCAAAAGCTATATTTTGGAGCAATTTGCAGTTAAAATGAAGCTAATTACCAACCCCGTAACCTTACCCGAGCCTAAGCCTAGCCTAAACCTACCATAAACCCTGTGTGTGTTTTGTTTGTCTTTTTATTATTTTTTAGATTTTTAGTTTGAGTCATTTTTATTTTTAGGATTTATTTTACATTTATTTAGAATTTCTAGGATTTATTTTTTATTTATTTAGGATTTTTAGGTTTTATTTACTATTTTTATATTTTATTATATATTTTTACTTTTATTTTTATTAGTTATTAGTTTTATTTTATTAGAATTAGATTTTTTTAGGATTTCATTTATTTTTTAGTTATACTAATTCTCCGTACAAAGAATGATAATAAAACGGGTTTTTATACCCTATAAAACTTCAGGAGTTTTAGCTGCACTAGGACTCTCCATTAGAGAAGGATAACAAAATTAAAACTCGACAGTCGAACCGGTCCGGCCCTCTTGCGGATCGGTTTGCCTGAAATTCAGACCGGTTCTTTTTATTCTTGGGCGGATCGATCTGTGGCGAATCAGTTCTTTTTATTTTATTCCAGCTTCGGTTTGTCTTCGGTCCGGGGTTCTCTGGAAATTGGCAATGCGGACCGGTTCGGCCCGGATCGGTACCGGCTTCCTTTGACTTTTTTCCTCAAACTTTGACTGCTCATATCTTACACACCGGGACTCTGATTGAGGTGTCGTTTCTTCCTATGTGCTCATGAACTTGATATCTTCAACTTCTGTTTAGGTGCCTCATTCGAATTTCGAGTAGAAATTACACTTTTGCCCTTTTGACACTCCTTCTTTTCTTTTCTGATTCTCCCGATTTATTTCTTTCTTTTATTGATATCAAATACCTGTAAAATCAATACGAAATACCAGAAACTCGGTGTACTCGTTAGGATAAGTCAGTATCAAGATTATGAGATAAAGTCAAATCGATTACGTTATTCGATGTGCTAAAAGTAACTAAATTAAAGGGATAAATTGGGAAGAATTTATGCCTAATCATCTACGAATCCGAATATTGAATTCACCTCTTCTTCGTAATCAGTAAGCACGGAATCCACCATACGAAAAGATTATTCTAAGTGATATTGTGTGTGTGTGTGTGTGTGTGTGTGTGTGTAGAGAGAGAGAGATAAATTGAGATGGAGAGGAGAAGGGGTTGCTAAAGCCTATAAGAGATAAAAATGGCTTTAGTTTTTGGTTAAAGTGTGTTATATTAATTTTTTTAGCATTTATATATGTATAAACATTTACTAAATTACCATTTGAATTATGTTTGGACAAATTTGGCTCATGTGTCATGCACATGATTGATATTACATAAAAATATTTAACACCATCATGGATTTGGGGAACTTGAAGGCGTTTTATAAAGTTTTGGGTGTTAAGCCTAGAAATTTGAAGTTTGGGGTGAAATTAAAACAAAGGTAATGTTGAGAGGGGAGCAAGTGAAGTTAACCCTATTTCTAAAATTTATCATTACAAGTAAAACAAAAAACTTTTGAGTGTATTTTAAACTCAAATTACATTTTCATTAGAATTCATGATTAATTAATTTCGAGATAAAATTCAATTCAATAAGAGATGTTAAATCTATTAATTTTTATTTGCACTATTTGCCTTTATTATAACATTATATATCTTAACTTATCAATATAAATAAAATACTCACAATCATTCGTTTAATTTTTGAAAGTGTCAAGAGAGTCAACAGTCAAACAAGTCTTCAAAAGGGTGTGCATTATCAAAGCCTCATTTAAAAAATGGATTACATTTCAATAATTAATTAAATAGAAAAATTACGAACACTAAATATGTTATATTATAGTTCGCTTTAAAATATTGCAATCCCTCCAAATGATATATATGAAATTTATGTTAATAGAAATATATATGAATAGACAAATAAAATATAGAAGCAAATAAAATAAGTTAACTACAGCACCCCATATTTTTTAGTATTTTAAAGTACACATGTGAACGTAATTTAAATAAATGAGAATTAAATAAATATTAATTAGCGAGAAAAGAATTAATATTTATGCGAAAATATTTTTACCAGTCTAATAAGTAAATAAAATTATGGCAAACGATATTACGTCGTAAGTGAGTAAAAAACGACAAGTTTTGACGGTATCTCATTCGGATAGCGCGTGCATGGGCGTGTTGCGAATAAAATGGGAAATTAATGTTACGAGACTCATATGGTGATTTAGAGTGCACGAATAATTCGGTATGGATCGAGATAATCAAAATTAGGTACTCGGTGGTGGTAATCGAGTATGAGGGAATTTTAGACTAATTAGGACCCATATATGGGCATTCGAGTCATTTTACACCTAGCCATAAACATAATTTCGAGATTTGGGAGTTGATTAGGTATGATGGATGGAGTGGGAAGCCCTTCCACCATTCCAAAATACCAAAACTTGAGGGAGAAGAGAAAGGATAAGGGAGAACTCAAGAGGGATTCAAGAATGTCATTCCGAGGAGAAATTGGAGTAATTTAAGATAGGATTCTCATACAAGATCCATAAAGAAGGAATTCAGAATCTCTAATTACATAAGGCAAGTGTTTAACTTGCTTTGGTACTTTATGTGGTGTTTATAATTCATATTAGAGTTGGTGTAAAATATGAATTTTCGGGGAGAAATTCATGTGTAAAAACAGTATTTTGTGAATAAAATTACGAAGAATAATTCTTTTATGATCACATGTAGAATTTGAAATTTATTCATGTAGAAACCTATGATCTTAAATGATTAGTTTCAGATTCTATTAAGTCTTGAAGTCGAATTAAAAAAGTTCATAATTCTTAAATATCGATGTTGAATCCCATGAATTATATTGTTATCAGATGAATTCAAACGTGAAAATGAGTATACGCATGTATAGAATTGTTAGAAAGTATAAATTTTGGGTTAAATTGTTGATGAATATTGTTTGGGGAAATGGGTAGTTGATGAATCCCGTATAGGTTCAGACCACTGTCTAGATTTGAATCGATTCGACCTTGAGGGCCGAATCGATTGAGTAGGCAAATCGATTCGGACATGTTGTTTGGGCCTAATTTGTTTGTTTAGATTTTTACTTGGACCGTTTAGATTCTGGATTAATTTAGGGTGTTCGTAATGTGACTTAGGACTTCTAGAAAAATGTCAAAAATATTATAATTACCTTGTGTTAGTTGGGGATAGAATTCGGCGTATGAAAATATGGGTGTTTAGGAAGAGCAACACTTAGGAAGCTAATTGATAAAATTGGTTTGGGATTTTGGATAGAATTGGGATACGGGTTATGTTAGAATAGTTTAATATCGAGAATAATAATAACAAAATGTGTGAATTTATTATAAGTAAGTGACTACTTTTGTATTCAGGAGTCAGGGTTAGACTTGGGAAGTATGGGCTACTGCTACAAGTGACATACGCACATTAAGCCAGTTATATATATATATATATATATATATTTGTGATTTGATATATACGAAACATACCTACTCTACGAATGCTATCGTTAGAGGTTGTGCGTAGTGGGTGCTCCCCCTGGCATTGACTAATACGTGTTGGATTAGTTCCCCAGGTCATATGTCTATCGTATGACCATCATATGTGAGTTTAGAGTTTAGTGGGGTAATATGGTGTTATTATGGGATGTAAGAATATAATCGCCTCCGATTATGTGTTTATGATTTGGGTTTGATGGTGAGATTCTGACTCGTTAGCCCAGGAGTGATACGTGATGTACCTGGAGCCGATAACATCCTAGAGAATACATCCGCAAGGGCTCGGCTCTTGGCATGTGATTATATGTATATAACGAGACATATATATGTATGTGATGAGATATGATATTTGTAAACGTATATGAGATTGATATATGTATATGTGAAAATTAAACAAAAGTGCGAACATTGAATTAATAATTAGTGAAATGAAATGATTAAATTATAATGGATAATTAAATGCGAAAGAGAAATGAGTATTCATAGTAAAATAAAGTATACGTCTGACACAAGGAAGCATATGGGACTAAGATTAGTGTTGGTACTAGTTAGGCAGTGTAGCATAACTAGGGTGTATAAAATACATGCGTTGGGTGCGCTCTACAGATGAGGGGTGAGAAATATCTCATGGGAGTACAACACTAGTTTAAATATGAAAATTTTCATTACATATATATATTATTGTATTTTCAAATATTTTTTGAACTCTTACCCATATTAAAATATTTTTCAAAACCCACAGGGCCTCTAGGTATGATTATTTCTTTCAATCAGACGGTGTTGTAGGAACTATGGATGCTTGAAGGGATTTCTTAGATGCATCTATCTTTGATTTCTAGAAAATATTTTAGTTCATATGTTTATTCAGGCATGTCACCTATTACCAGATAGTCTTTATTTATTTAGACTTTATTTCATTTCAGTTCAAATGGATTAATGTATTGGATTTTTATCGAAGGTGATTCTGTTATTTTAATTATTACATTTGTTCAGCATTCAGTTTATTATCGTGGTGAATGGTTGTTTAATTTATTAGAATGGTTATTTGTGTGAATAAAAGTTTTATTTTGGCAAGTTAATAAGTTTAAAAATTTGACAATGGAGTTAATAGGTTGTTAGTATTTAATTTAATTTTTGAATGTGATGCTAAGAATGAGCTAGTCTGAGATTCATGCTTTATTTTAGTAGAAGGATGGACACCCATTATTTACATAGGTGGGGTGTCACAAATGGCATCATAGCATCGGTTTCTAGCATCTTTATGATCTGTGCGACTTATTACTATCCTAGCGTAACGTCCTTTGATATGAAGCCCTATTATTAGGACTGTTGCATTCATTTACGCATTCACGTTCTTTTGTTGTTATGAATTATATTAATTGTGGACTTATACAAATTCAGTCTAGTTTCAGATGCCATCCAAGAGAGGACGACTAGCCAGTGCCACCAGGAGGGCCAATGAAGGAGAGGCTTAGGCTTGTTAATTGAGACGGACAAACCTGAAGCCCGCCCGTTAGGCCCGCTATGAGCTTTATTTAAATTTGAGCCAAGCCGAGCGGGAGCCAAAATATTAAGCCTGAATGAATTTCGAGCTGAGCTTGAGCCAAACTTTGCCAAGCCCGAACTTTGAATATATAAATAAATAAATAAATAAATGTATATAATATAACAAATTTATGTTAACTAATTCAATATGATTGAAATTAAATTGGCCTCTGTAGGTTTTCACTCTTACTACCCTTGTTTTAATTTAATACATTTCATAATTATATATTTTATTTTATGAAATATCAATTAGATTTTAGTGTGTACATTTTATCCATGATGGAAATACAAGAAAAAAATACTAATTCAAACTTTTTTAATAAAAAATTAAAATTCGGCCTATCCAAAATCGGGCCCGAAGCCCGTAATATTTATGAGCCGAATTTGGGCTTAGGTGGAAAAAATTAGTTCGGGCCGAGCTTGGGCCAAGCCTGAGCAACCCCAAGCTCGGATCACCCAGCCCTATTTATTGCCCTAGATGGAGCCCCAGGTGTCGTAGGGGACTGTGATGGCTGCAGAGCTGGCCAATATAGTTGCTCAAGTAGTTAATGCAACCATGACCACTATGGCACAGTAGTTTTCGCAGACTCAGTCGCAACAGTCAGTGACACCGATCGTCCAGGTCCACTAAGGACTATCAATGTGGGAGAGAGTATGAGAGGCCTTTCAGAAAGGTCATTTACTCGAGTTCTAGGGCAATGCACATGTCATAGCTGCCACTCAGTGGAAGAAAGATATACAATGTCATCTCCGCATGGTTGAGTGTAGTGACACTCAAAAATAGATATTAACTACGTTCAAGTTAGTGGGAGCAGCCTTACAGTGGTGGGAGTCAGTCGCCACATCAGAGTAGAGGGATACGATGACGATCGCAGAGTTATGAGTGTAGTTCGATCGCAAGTAATTCTCATCCATGATTCATAATGAGATGCATAGGAGGTTCATTAATGTAGCTGAGGAGGTCCAGACTGTGGCCAAATACAAAGAGGAGTTCACCTGTTTGGACAACTTTATGCCTGATGAGGTGAACACTTAAGAGAAGAAGATGCTAAAATTTATGGATGGACATAATTGGAGGATCTGACAACATTTTGTGGGTAATTCGTCATTTAAGGCATATACTAAGGTCGACAATAACATAATACTTTAATGTCGAGACTACTACTTCCATGTGAAGGGAGTAAAGATAGTAGGAGAGTCTAGTTAGCTGAGCAAGACGGGAGGTAATGGTGTCAGTGGGTCACAGTAGTCACAGTCTGGTAGACAGCACGACAGGAATACCCAGTAGGGGGATCCGATTAAGATATTTCGATTAGGGGGATTCAGATTAGGTGGCAGTGATTTTATGAAGGGCTAGAAGATATGGAGTGTTCGTTAGGGCCAACAAGGCCAAGGGAACAACTGGGGTGTCCATCTGGACCAAGGCCACCAGGGCGAGTGATGAGGGCAGACCCGACATGGCCAACAGGGCTAGAGGCAGGGGGATTTCACAAGTCAATGCTTTATTTATGGGTAGTTAGGCCACATGATGAGAGCTTGTCCGTAGGGGTCCAGGGGAAGTAGCATGGGTGCCCACAGGTGCAGTTACCACCTGCAGCATCACCAGCTCCGGTAGTCCCACCACAGCAGAGACAGTTACAGTATAAGTGTGTCTATAAGGTCCAGAATGTGATGATTCCACAGGCACCGCAAGCGCCACTAGTTGTTGAGGGTACGTTTCCTATCCCTGGGTATATAGGGTGGGTATTTTTTTATAAAAGGGAATCACATTCTTTAATTTTGACTATATTTGCACGAACAATCGATTTATTATAGACAGACAGAAATATTATTATATGTGTCGATTCACCTTTGGGTCGTGGGGGCCTTATTCACTCCATTTGTAAAGGAGTGGGAATAGATGTCGGGAGATTATGCTTAGCAGCCGACTTATTAGTTGTTGATGTCTAAAAATGGATTTAATCTAGATTTATAATCACAGATAAAATATAGTTTTTAAGTCGAATCAAATACATAAGAGAAGATATTTTTAAAGTGGTTATGCTGTAAAGAAAGCCTAAATCCACTGTTATTTTATTCTAGGGGTCACAATAACTTAGCATGTATGCTTATGCTTGAATTAAGTTCTCCCTTTGCACTATGGGAGATTATGTATTTATAGTGGCTCGGAGTCCAAGAGATTAAATGTCTTTATATATTCAGGTATTTACATCCGTATACAATACGGATACAACGACTGATGGTGACTCCACACAAATGGCTTTTAATATTCTTTATGGTTCTTATTCTTCATGTTGGTTGATTGGTTGGCCGACCAACTGTCTCAGGAGTTGACCACGTAACTAATTAAATCGACCAACTATCTCGAGATCCGACCACGTAAGTAATTAGGATGACCAACTGTCTCGGGATCCGACCACATAAGCAATTACTATGAAAATCGCCACATAAGAGAACGGGTGTCCATTTCTCATTGGTCCACGTAGGTGAGCAAAATTTAAATACAAGAAAAGCCCCCAATACTCTATGCTTGATGATTGATAGAAAGTATGGAGTATTTGCTCAAAATTATGCTCGGCATAATGTTCGGGAGTTGATCAGTTGCCGACCTTTTGGACTTGTAATAATTTTCCACCAATACTGTTGATAATGGTATTTTTGTAAATATTAAAAACTTTTTTCGAACCGTTGAAGGGTATGCTGGTCCTTTTACGCGTTAGATGGCAACATCTCAAATGTTCGTTTAGCAAATCATTTTTCTTACCCCAAACCTTCTGCACTTAGTATCTTCTTTCGTTCTTAAGTTTTTCTTTGATATACTTCCTTCTCCATTCTGTTGTTGCTTGCTTTCCCTCACCATTTTTTAAACTTTAGTATTCCTTTTAAAAAAATTTAAGCCATCATGTTTTTGCTTATAACCAGCACTTTTTGAAATGTAATGACGTTATTGTTTTGGTTTTAATCCTTTCCATTTTTATTTAAGCTTATGGTTTGTGATAATCGTATTGCCGACTAGGTAATATGTCTGAAGATTAGTTAATTGTCTTGTCTACTATTTAACCATTTCAAGTGATAAGTGTTTGATTCATGTTTGAATTTTCTTGTACGGCCTTAGATTCAACTAATGTTATTAGATAAAATTGTAAATTTTTTGGTGACCTAAGTTTTTGCAATTAGTTATCAATGGAGACCAAGTGTATTAGGAATGTATAATTATTCCTGTGTTTAACCCGGTCAGGTAAAACTTCTTATGCTTTGACTTTGAGTCATACAGGAAGTTTTACAAACTTTTTGTTCTTGATTTTTCAAAGACGAAATCATACATGAAGTTTTAAAGTTTTTATCCATGCATTAGTCGGTTATGGTCGGATCTTGCCGCCCATAAGACTGCAATGGATTTCTTAGATTTGGTGAACTTCTTATTTGTTATTTGTCCGAAAACAAGGCTATATATGAAGTTTTTAAAACATTCCTAGCTTTACTGAAATTAGGAAAGCTTATACTAAAAAGTGAACTTTTCTTAAGTTGGAAAAGTTTAAATTAATGCGGCAGATATCTTCGGGACTAAATATATGATAATAAAGATTTTATGTATATTCTGCTGAGATGAATCTCGTATATGTATCATAAAGTCAAATAATCAATACTTAAGTTGAGGAAATATCAACACTTGATCATTCGCTAGTTATATCAAACAATCTTGCCCAACCATTTGTCGAATCTTAAAGTGTTGTTGCATGCTCGACAATCCGTCAAAGCATTAATAATATAAATGGTGCCTGACTAATCCGTTGAGGCATAATTGTACAGTACCAAGCATTCATAAGATTTCCAAGAGCTTAACATTGTAGTCGAGCATTCGTCGAGACTGAATCTTGTACTTGTGGAAGTTAATAAGTTGCATTACCATTAGTTGAGGCTAAATCAAAAAGAAATTATTATGAGGTTGATTTATTCGACCAAATAATATACGATTGAATATTGAGCAATAAAAATTGCAACACATGAAATAATAAGTTTTGTGCCAAATATGTGTCACACGAGTAGATTTTTATCAAATATATATTAGATGCAAGACAAAGGGTTTAATTCAGAATTTTGCAAAATTATTTGCACTCCAAGCAAATACTCGACTATAAATTGATTTTTAATAATTATTCCCACATAAAGCTTTGAAGTATAAGGACGTGCTATTATAGCAAATACTCAATTATGAATTGGTTTTTTAAAAAAAATTCCTTATAAAGTTGTGAATTAAGTAAGAATAGGGAGGTGGTATTGTCTTTTAGCAGCATGTTGTTAATTTTAACAAAGTCAAAATAAGAAAACCAATATTCTCCATCTAATGAAGCGAGCAAGGAATCGCCAATTCTCCATTCAGGTGATACCCTCCACACCTGTTGTCGACGAGTGACAAGTGCCACCGATCAGTAATAGATGTCGTCGACCAGGAATAGGTGACGTCGATTAGTATTAGATGGTTGGTTGCCGGCAATAAGTATTAGATGGTTGGGAACCCTTCGCTCTAGTAATAACTCTCCGTACCTATCGCTGACCAATAACAGGTGGTCGGGAAACCTCCTAACCTTTGCCCTAATTTCGAAGCTAACCAATATATTTGTATTCGTTTTCTTGATTTTTCTTAAAAATCTAGTAATAAACCAGTTGATTTGTTTTTTGCGAAGTCTTTATCAATGAAAGTTATCACAAATTAGTGTTTCCAGAAAATGGTTTTGTTGACTGGAATCAAACGAAATAGAATCCCTGTATATCTTCTTATATTTTCAGGGCATATAAATAAATAAAAAATTGCATTGGTGCTTAATTGCATAAGAAAATAAGGGTTCTAACACTACTACATGCACAAATCGTTGACAATGAATATATGCAAATATTTTCATTATGAACCCTACTACAGGTCGCAATTTTTTTATCTTTAAATCCATACAATCTCAACATATATGAATATAGAGGAGGGTAGACCTAGCCTATTTTCTGATTTAGATAATGGATTAACATCGCGTATGGTATTCCAATCCTATATTTAATCTCTAGTATGATGCGCCATCAATAACACACACAAAAAAATGAGCACATGAATAAATCCTCTTGTTTCCCATAGACGGTGCCAATCTGTTGATGTCTAAAAATGGACTTAATCTAGATTTATAATCAAGGACAAAATATAATAGGTTAGTCAAATCAAACACACAAGAAAAGAGATTTTTAAAGTGGTTCAACTGTAAAGAAAGTCTACATCCACTGTTATTTTATTTCAGGGGCTTATAATAGCTCAGCACATGTGCTTATGCTTGAATTGAGTTGTTCCTTTGAGCTATGGGAGATCATGTATTTATAGTGGTTAGGAGTCCAAGAGATGGAATGCCTTTATATATTCAGGCATTTACATATGTATACAATAAATATGAGTGTTGATATTCACGAGTACAATGACTGTTGGTGACTCCACACAAATGGACTTTAATATTCTTGATGGTTTTTATTATTCAAGTTAGTCGATCGGTTGGCTGACCAACTGTCTCAGGAGCCGACCATGTAAGTAATTAGGTCGACTAACTATCTTGGGATCTGACCACTTGAGTAATTAAGCCGACCAAATGTTTTGGGATCCAACCACATAGGCAATTACTATGAATATCGTAACATAGGAGAATGAGTGTCCATTTGAGAAAAATTTACATACAACACTAGTATTAGACATGACTCGGTATGATGTCATTTTGAGCATGGACTAGTTGGCAGGGCATCGAGCGATGATGTATTGCTTTGCTAGGACCATCATGTTTCCCATTCTAAGGCGAGAGATGTTCTTCGTGGCGATGACTCTTACCGAGGGAGGATCGAGCACGCACCTGTATTGTATCAAGAAGGAGACCTTGTAGGAGGTGGTTATATCCTTATACTCAATCCCAATGGTTAGGGAGTTTACAGATGTATTCTAGGAGATATCGGGTTTGTCGTAAAGTGGGGAGATTAAGTTCGCTATTGATTTAGTGCCTGGGACGAGGTTGGTTGCACGTGTGTCATATCGCATGGCCCCATTAGAAATGCGGGAGTTGAGAGGCCAGATTCAGCAGATTTTGGAGCAGAGATTTATTCAATGGAGTACATCGTCATGGGGTACTCCAATGTTTTTTTGTAAAGAATAAGGATGGTTCACTTTGAGTGTGTATTGATTACAAGGAGTCGAACAAGATCACGATTCGGAATAAATACTCGTTACCTCGAATCGATTATGTGTTCGACCAATTAAAAGGAGCATATTACTTCTCAAAGATACACTTGAGATCGGGTTATCAACATTTATGTTTTGGGGCACAGGATGTCCCTAAGATCGCATTCCTGACGTGGTATGGTTCGTATGAGTTTAAGGTTATGAGGTTTGGGCTAACCAATGCACCAACAGAATTCATGGATCTCATGAATAGGGTATTCAAAGACTTCGTAGACCAGTTCTTAATTATGTTCTTAGATGACAATCTGTTCTATTCTCAAACTGAGGGCGATCATGCAGAGCATTTACGTATGGTTCTGTAGATGTTACGAGACTATCAGTTATAGGCCAAGATCGAGAAGTGTGGGTTTGGGTTGAGTAAGGTGCAGTTATTGGGTCATATTATGTCTGACCAAGGAATTTTGGTGAATTCGAGTAAGGTTGCAGCGATGAATGAGTGGTGTCAGACCACGATAATGACAGAGATTCATAATTTCTTGGGATTTGCAAGATATTATCGTAATTTTACTAAGGGTTTTTTGAAAATTACGGGTCCATTGACGAATTTGACTAGTAAGGGGGTGCCATTTGTGTGGGATGATTATTGTTTGTTATCTTTTGATGAGCTAAAGGACAAGTTGACTTCAACACCCGTACTGCCTTAGGGAGGAGTGGAGTACCTTGTCTTTATCGATGCATCATTACAGGGGATTGGGGTTGTGCTATAGTGGGAGGACCGAGCTATAGCATATTTTTCTCACAAGCTTAAGCCACACAAGAGGAACGACCCCATGCATGATATGAAGTTAGCTGCGATAGTTTTTGACTTGAGGATTTGGAGGCACTATATCCTAGGAGAAAAATTTATCTGTTCATAGATCATAAGTCGCTGCAGTATCTGTTCACTCAGAAGGATCTAAATATGCGACAGCGTAGATGGTTGGAGTTCGTGAAGGACTATCAGTTTGACATTCAGTAGCACCCAGGGAAGGGTAATGCTGCAATAGACGCATTGAGACGATGACCTATCGAGGAGTTAGTGGCATCCTGGAAGGAGGAATAGAGTGAGCTTCGGTAAGATGATGCAGTTACCATGGCATGTATGGCAGTGTTAAATATCACACCTGAGATTATTTTGTGGGTTGTGAAGACGCATGTCGCATATCAGTTTTATCAGGACATGGTTCGCAAAGGGGGCAGAGTCTTACTTAATCAGTTCAAAAGGAGGCTTACGCTTCATTGGGAGGCTTATAGTCCTAGAGGACATCGGACTTGCGACACACTATTATGATAGAGTTTCATGGGTCGTAATTTGAGGTAACTTTCGACAGGCATAAGATGTACTAGGACATGCACAAATAGTATTAGTGGGTTGGAATGAAGCGGGACATTATTGAGTTTGTCTCGAAGTGCGCCATTTGTCAGTTAGTGAAGGTAGACCATCATAGGCCAACCCGAATGCTGCATCCGTTAGAGATTCTAATTTTGAAGTGGGAGATTATATCGATAGACTTCATTACGGGGTTACCGATATCGCAGAAGGTTCATGTTTCCATATAGGTCATTGTGCATTGTCTGATTAAGGTGGCCCACTTTTTCCCAGTTCGGACGAATTATTCGACGGGACAGTATGCCCAACTCTTTATGGCCGAGATAGTGATGTTACATGGGGTACATATTAATTTATGTCCGGTCGTGACAAGATCTTCGTGTTCCATTTTTGGCAGAGTTTCTAAGAGGCGATGGGGACTGAGTTGCAGTTAAGTGCATCTTACCATACATAGATTGAGAGGGTAAATAAAATGTTAGAGGGTATGCTAAAAATGTGTATATTGGATTTTAGGGGAGGCGTGGAGCAGTACCTTCCACTGTTAGAGTTCGCGTATAATATTTTTACCAATTCACTATCGACATGGCGCCTTTTGAGGCATTGTATGGTCAACCTTGTCGTTCGCCCTCTTGTTGATTAGAGGTGGGTGACAACAAGATTCTTGTACCTGAGATGATCCAGGACACTTCTGCTAAGATCAAGCTCATTCAGGGTTGTATAAGAATAACTCAGGACAGGTAGAATAGCTACTCAAACGCTGATAGGAGGCGCGTGGCGCTAGATGTGGGTGATTGGGTATTGTTGAGAGTGTCTCCTATGAAAGTAATTATGCGATTTGGGAAGAAGGGGAAGCTAGCACCGAGGTATTTGAGGCCTTTCCCAATCATTGAGATGATAGGGCTAGTTGCGTATAGGCTCGCCCTTCCAGAGCATCTACAGAGGATTCACGACATGTTTCATGTGTCGTCGTTGAAAAAGTATCAGAGGAGTGAGTTGGCATATTAGCACATTACACTCGAGGATATAGACTTGCCAACCGACATCTCATATGAGGAGAATATCGGTTTCTATTCTGGATCGTAGTGAGCGTAAACTATAGTCTAAAGTGGTGCCCTTGGTTTGACAAGTCAATATGGGAGAGGGAGGATGATATGAGAGAGAAATATCTCGAGAACTTTATGCCACGTATGTTCTAATTTTAGTGACAAAATTCCTTTGTAGGGGGAGTATATAACAACACCCTGTATTTTTTAGTATTTATTTTCTAGCATTTTAAAGTACATGTGTGTACGTAATATAAATAAATGAGAAATAATGATAATTAAATAAATATTAATTAGCAAGAAAAGTGTTAATATTTATGTGAAAATATATTTACTAGTGTGATAAATAAATAAAATTATTCGTCAAATGATATTACGTCATAAGTGAGTGAAAAGCGACGGATTTTGATAGTATCTCATTCGGGACGTGCGTGTAGGGTCGTGTTGGGAATGAGATGGGAAATCGATGTTAGGTGACTCGGATGGTGATTTTGAGTGCACAAATGATCCGTGATGGATTGAGATAGTCAATATTACGTACTCGGGGTGGTAATCGGGCACCAAATGCTTTTTAGACTAATAAGGACTTGCATAGGGGAGTTGGGGTCATTTTACACTTAACCCTAAACATAATTTCGAGATTTGGGTGTTAATTATGGATGGAGGATGGAGTGGGCATTCATTCCACAATACCTAAACTTGGGGGAGAAGGGAGAAATCAAGAAGGATTCAAGAAGTAAATCAGGGGAGAAATTGGAGTAATTACGGGATATGATTATTATGCAAGAAGATCCATAAAGAAGGAATTCTAACAATATAAGGCAAGTGTTTAACTTGATTTGGTACTTTACGTGATGTTAATAATTCATGTTAGAGTAGGTGTAAAAACATGAATTTTGGGGGTGAGATTCATGTGTAAAAACGGGATTTTTATAAATAAAATTATCGAAGAATAGTTGGTTTATAATCCCATGTAGAATCTAAAATTTATTCATGTAGAAAAGTGTGATCTTGAATGATTAGTGGAAGATTTGATTGAATCCTGAAGTCTAATTAATAAAGTGCATAATTCTTGAATATCGATGTTGAATCCCATGAATTGTATTATTATCGGATGTATTCAAATGTAAGAATGAGTATAAGCATGTTTATAATTGTTAGAAAGTATAAATTTTAGGTTAAATTTCAGATGGAAATTTTTTAAGAAAATGAGGAGATGATGAATCATGTATAAGTTGATTATACAACTGCCTATAATCAAATTGATTCGCCCTTGACGGCCGAATCGATTCGGGCGGAAAATCAATTCAGGCCAAGAAACCGAATCGATTCGGACATGTTGTTTGGGCCTACATTGTTTGTTAGGGTTTTTTACTTGGACTGTTTAGAGTCCGGATCAATTTAGGGAGTTCGGAATGTGACTTAGGACTTCTGAAAAAATGTGAAAAATATTAGAATTACCTTAGGTTAGCTTGGAATAGAATCTAGGGTATGGAAACATTGGGGGTTTAGGATTAAAGACACTCGGGAAGTTAATTAAAGAAATCGGTTTAGTCAAATATAATTGGATACATGTTGGGTTCGAATAGCTTAGTGTCCAGAATAATATATATATATATATATATATATATATATATATATATATATGGTCTGGTTTCAAGATGTAGAACTCGAGAGGGGTCGTGTTGGTAATGAGATGGAAAATTAAAGTTGACTTGAATGGTGATTTCGAGTGCACGAATCATCCGGGATGGGTTGAGATAGTCAAAATTAGGTACTCGAAGGTGGTAATCGGGCAACTAATGCTTTTTAGACTAATTAGGACTCGTATAGGGGTGTTGGGGTCATTTTACACTTAACCCTAAACATAATTGTATTTGGGGACGATTCCACAATACCTAAACTTTGGGGAAAATATAAAGGATAAGGGAGAACTCAAGAGGGATTCAAGAAGTCAATTCGGGGAGATATTAGATTATTTCCGGGATAGGATTCTCGTGCAAGAATATCCATAAAGAAGGAATTCAGAATCTCTAACAACATAAGGCAAGTGCTTAACTTGCTTTGGTACTTTATGTGATGTTTATAATTCATGTTAGAGTATGTGTAAAAATATGATTTTTTTACGATAGATTCATGTGTAAAAATAGGATTTTTATAAATAAAATTATAGAAGAAGAATTGTTTTATGATCCCTTATAGAATCTGAAATTTATTCATGTAAAAAACTGTGATCTTGAATGATTAGATTCAGACTCGATTGAATCTTGAATTCGAATTAAGAAAATTCATAATTCTTGAATATCGACGTTGAATCCCATGAGCTATATTGTTAGCGGATGAATTCAAATGTGAAAATGAGTATAAGCATGTTTAGAATTATTACAAGGTATAACTTTTGGGTTAAATTGATGATGAATATTGTTTGGGAAAATGGGCAAATGATGAATCCCGTATAAGGTGATCAGACCACTGCCCAGAATTGAATCGATTCACCCTTGAGGGACGAATCGATTCGGTAGGCGAATCGATTCGGGCTAGGAAGTCGAATCAGTTTGGACATGCTGTTCGGGCCTACTTTGTTTGTTTGGGTTTTTACTTGGATCATTTAGATTTCGAATCAATCCAGGGAGTTCAGAATGTGAATCGAGACTTCTAAAAAAATGTGAAAAATATTATGATTACCTTAGGTTAGCCGGGGACAGAACCAGGGTAGGGAAACATGGGTGTTTATTTTGAATGACACTCGTGAAGTTAATTAAGGAAATCAATTTGGGATTTCAGATAGAATTGGGATACGGATTGGAATAGATTAGCTTAGTATCCAGAATAATAATAAAATGTGTGAATGGTGCTCTCTCTCTCTCTATCTATCTATCTATATATATATATATATATATATATATATATATATATATATATATATGTGTGTGTGTGTGTGTGTGTGTGTGTGTGTGTGTGTGGTATCAAGACGTTGAAATCAATAGGGGTCATGTTGGGAATTGATTTTAAGTGACTCGAATGTTGATTTCGAGTGTACGAATGATCCGAGATGGGTCGAGATAGTCAAATTAGGTACTCGAGAGTGGTAATTGGGCACCAGATGCTTTTTAGACTAATTAGGACCCATATAGGAGCGTTCGGATCATTATACACTTACCCTAAACATAATTTCGAGATTTGGGGGTTAATTAGGGATGGTGTATTGAATAGGCATCCATTCAATTACTCCACAGTACCTAAACTTGAGGGAAAATAAAAAGGATAAGGGAGAATGAAACCAAAATATTAATTTCCTCTGTGGTTTTCACAAATTCCCTAATTTTAAACCAATTTTAGTTCATCCCTAAAATATGCAACTACATATTAAAACAAATCAAGTATGCGACATAAAATTCAAAAAAATCTCCGAAGGGCAAAACCTTTCTTTCTAGAACTTTGACAAGTTAACATGACCATTGACTTACATACATCCTGATAATCGTCCACAAGTGTAATGCACGGTGACTTCGTCAAACCTTCAAAGCATCGGTTAAAAATCAGCAATGGTTCACACGCAGCTATACCACAAAGGACACACAGTCTTCAGCAAAGAATCAACACGTAGAAGATCCTCAATGACAGACAGTCATAAACCTTGTAGCGAATCACTCCACAATAGCACGCAACTCTCGATTGTAGAGATCTCTCCACAAAGTACGAATAGTAGCAAAATACCTAGCAAAACTATATTTTGGGTTTCATAAAACAACTCACATAAAAGCACTAGGATTTGTGAATTGTAAAACAAGTTTTGAACCTTCAAAGTGATGGAGAATAAACCAAAAAACACAAAAAAATGTATTCTGATTCCACATGAAATACAAAAGCCTGACACCCTTTATATAAGAAAATTCAAGGCGGTGACGAGTCAGATATAAACTCTGTCGTTCGAACCAAACACGACGTCGTTCGAGCGACAACTCCATCTGGTTCGAACGAGATGTGACGTCGTTCGAACGACCATCACTGATCCTCTTTAAAAAACTTTTAAAAATTAAATAATCTTGGAATCTTTAAAAAACAAAATTGTTTACGGGATCAGGAGTATTTATCCAAAACTTTTTATAATTAAAAATCATTGTAAAAAATTTTAAAATTATTTTTCATTTCATAAAAATATTCCAACACTTTTTATGTAAAATGTAAATGGAACCAAAACACGTTTTACCAAATCCATCCTTGTTGGTCATGATTGTTGAAGACGTCTTGAAATTCGGATTGTCGTTTGTAGATGTAGGCTTCCCAATTCTTCGACAAACTTGTAGCGGTATACGACATACTAAATGTGACGGACAATGTCCTTACAAATCTCCCCTTATGTCTATGCCGGTACAAAATAAAAAATCCGAATTATCAATCAAAATATGAACTATACAATCTATCCACCCATGAACCCAAAACTAAAAAGGTAGATGACAAGTCTTCAAATTTTTTCAATCTTCAACAAACTTCAAACATTCTTTGTCATCATCAGGGTGTGCAATCCAAAATCTTCAATTGTACCTACACACATGAGACAAAGCAAAAACCTCATGACGTATCGAGTTTGAAATGATATAATCATAAAACATGTAAGCATAATCAAATCTCCCCCATATTAAACTCCTCCATAATATCATAATTCGTTCTCCCCCTTTTTATTTGTCTGAAATAGACAAGGAAAAGAATAAACCAAATAAATCAAATCGGGGGTGTCACGATAAACAAGGCAAACAAATATGACAAACGTACTCAACGCAGGATATGCTCAAAAAACATCACAAACTATTTTTTTTTCCAATTTTTTATACAAAAGTGTTACAAACAACACCATGAATTCATACTAAGATAACCAAATCGTGGAAACGGTATGAATGAGTGTGAACAGATTCGATGGGAAATAAAACTCAATCATGTCATATGTGCACGATGCATATTCTGTATTCCTAATGAATGAGCATCAAAATCGTCCTTAGGTGTAAAAGTGTTGAATTTAGATGACATCATCTTAAATCAAAATCAACAAATCAAAGTCTACATGATTTTCACACCAATAACGTCTAAAAACCTTTTAACGCTTTTTCAAGACTTTTTAAGGATGTACAAAGCTATTTTAATTCTCCAATCAAACTCCCTCATATATATTTTCTTTTTGAGGTGATCTAAATTCTCAAATATTGGAGAATTGGTGAATAAACCTAATGGCCCCTTTTTGGCATAAATTTCTTTTTATTGCCTTTAAATTTTTTCGGGCTCTTTTAAATCTCTTTGGACCCCGGATAGTTAAAATAACTCAATTGTTTAGGTCCAATTAAACGGTGGCTTAATCGCAAAGGATAGATATGTACCTTTCGTAGCCCTTCACCGTTTTTTTAAAATTCACATCAACTCATGGCAAACGGTTTAAAACATGCACACCTTTTATTATCTTGTTTTATCGCATTTGGTTCGTTTTAATGGACATAATTAAGATGAAAACACATAACCAACATGTGATTCGACAAGAACAGTATTCAAACAAATTCGTGCTCGTGTGCATAAAAGGAAATAGTGAGTCAATCATGTAGATAATAACACTTAATTACATCTTAATGACTCCAAACACTATAAAGCACATGAATGACATGACATATTGTCTCAAAACGCTATCAAATAGTCACATGGATATGGCATGATATTGTGACTTGGTCATCTTAAATGTCAACTCATATAAGGTGCAAACAAAATACAAAACTCTTTTTGGATTTTTCAAAAATTTTATCAAAATAAAATCTTTTTGACTTTTTCAAATTTTTTCATACAAAAATCCAATACAAAAAGTATATGTCAACACACTAGCAAATATATATCATGAAACCACAACTAGTGTATGACAAAAATCATGCAAGCAATCAACGATATGAAATAACAAGTGACGAATCATGTGCAAGCATGTGAGTCTCAAAACATCTAAAGTCTAACGTATCCAAAAGTGATTTCCTAATCCAAACAGATGTGACATGTCGACACGGGTTTTTGGGAACCAACAAAATAATAGACTTTCCTAGGACCTCTTCGAAGATCAAAACAGAAATGCCTACGGTGTCCTTTCCTACCACAATGTGAACAAATGTAAACGGGTGGAACGACACCTTTGGGTTGACCTTTTCTAACGTTCTTAGGAATGGTTGACCCTCTAAAACAAATAATGGTTTCGACTTTAGCAAGGGAGGCATTAGAACATAATGAGCCATTACCATTACTATAAAACCTACCTGAATCATTTAAATTATTTTTCAACTTCAAAATATTTTATTCAAGCAACAAATTAGACTCTTCCAAAGATAGGGATTTCTTTTTCAAATTATCAATTAAACTTAACAGTTTTTTTCGCTCATCCTCAATTAAAATAAACTTATCACTAAGAGTCTCTTCATGTTCCGTAAAAATCATCGACTAATTTTTTATCCTCAACGGCACAAATAGGAACCCTATAACTTTTTAAGTCCTTCAATTCTTTTTCTAAAACTAGGACTTTATCATCACTCTCCTTTTTGACAACTTTTAAAGAATCAAAGTCAATACACAAATTACTAAAGTGTTCCCGACAAATATCTCTTTGAGTTTGAAACGTTTACAAATATTCAAACTCATTTTTAATAAGAGAATTTTCTTCTTCCAAAATTTTAATTCTTTTGCAAAGCTTCAAATTCAAAAGAGTTAATTTTTTCGCACGATCGTGAACTTTATCAAACTCATCACGACTAACAATATTAACAGTATTAGAATCCATCGAGAAAACAAATCAGGAGAGGAACACAAATAACCACAGAAAAAATTGCACAACAGGATCTACACAGTAAATTAGTGCAACGGGCTCTGATACCAATTTGAAACCAAAATATTAATTGCCTCTGTGGTTTTCACAAATTTTCTAATTTTAAACCAATTTTAGTTCATCCCTAAAATATGCAACTACGTGTCAAAACAAATCAAGTAAGCGTGCGACACAAAATTCAGGAAAAATCCCCGAAGGGCAAAACCTTTATTTCTAGAACTTTGACAAGTTAACAAGACCATTGATTTACATACAACCTGATAATCGCCACAAGTGTAATGCACGGTGTCTTCGTCAAACCTTCAAAGAATTGGCTAGAAATCAGCAATGGTTCACACGTAACTATACCGCAATGGACACGCAGTCTTCGGTAAAGAATCAACACGCAGAAGATCCTCAATGACACGCAGTCATAAACCTTGTAGCGGCTCACTCCATAATAATAGCACACAGCTCTCGATTGTAGAGATCTCCCCACAAAGTACGAATAGTAGCAAAATACATAACAAAACTATGTTTTGGGTTCCATAAAACAACTCACATAAAAGCACTGGGATTTGTGAATTGTAAAATAAGTTTTG
The DNA here is from genome assembly GCA_949130495.1 of Sambucus nigra. Taxonomy (NCBI): domain Eukaryota; kingdom Viridiplantae; phylum Streptophyta; class Magnoliopsida; order Dipsacales; family Adoxaceae; genus Sambucus; species Sambucus nigra. Next base: position 482,816,923 of record OX422218.1, read on the forward strand.
AACCTTCAAAGTGATGGAGAATAAACCAAAAAACATAAAAAAATGTATTCTGATTGAAACAGTGTTTTCTCCACACGAAATACAAAAGCCTGACACCCTTTATATAAGAAAATTCAAGGCGGTAACGAGTCAGAAATAAACTCTGTCGTTCGAACCAAACACGACGTCGTTCGAGCGATAACTCCATCTCGTTCGAACGAGATGTGACGTCGTTCAAACGACCATCACTGATCCTCTTTAAAAAACTTTTAAAAATTAAATAATCCTGGAATCTTTACAAAACAAAATTGTTTACGGGATCAGGAGTATTTATCCAAAACTTTTTATAATTAAAAATCATTGTAAAACATTTTAAAATTATTTTTCATTTCATAAAAATATTCCAACACTTTTTATGTAAAATGTAAATGGAACCAAAACACATTTTACCAAATCCATCCTTGTTGGGCATGATTGTTGAAGACGTCTTGAAATTCGAATTGTCGCTTGTAGATGTAGGCTTTTCAATTCTTCGACAAACTTGTAGCGGTATAAGACATACTAAATGTGACGAACAATGTCCTTACAGAGAACTCAAGAGGGATTCAAGAAGTCAATTCGAAAAGAAATTGGAGTAATTCCGGGATAGGATTCTCCTGCAACAAGATCCATAAAGAAGGAATTCAGAATCTCTAACAACATAAGGCAAGTGTTTAACTTGCTTTGGTACTTTATTTGATGTTTATAATTCATGTAGGTGTTAAATTATGAACTTTGGGGGCGGAATTCATGAGTAAAAACGGGATTTTTGTAAATAAAATTATAGAAGAATAAATGGTTTATGATCCCATGCATAATTTGAAATTTATTCATGTAGAAAAGTTTGATCTTGAATGATTAGTTTAAGATTTGATTGAATCTTGAAGTCAAATTAAGATAGTGTGTAATTCTTAAATATCGATTTTGAAACCCATGAATTAGATTGTTATTGAATGAATTCAAATGTGAAAATGAGTATAAGCATCTTTAGAATGTTAGAAAGTATGAATTTCGGGTTAAATTGCTAATGGATATTGTTTAGGAAAATGGGGAGATGATGAATCCTGTATAGGTTGATCAGACCACTGTCATTGCCCAAAATCGAATCGATTTTCCCTTGAGGCCCGAATCAATTCGAACCAGGAAGCCAAATCGATTCGGACCTGCTGATTCAGCTTATTTGTTTGTTTGGGTTTTTACTTTGACCGTTTAGAGTCCGATTCATTTCAGGGAGTTTGGAATATGACTTAGGACTTCAGCAAATATGTGATAAATATTATAATTACCTTGGGTTAGAGGGGGATAAAATCTGGTGTATGAAAACATGGATGCTTAAGATAACCGACACTCGAAAAGTTAATTAATGAAACCGGCTTGAAATTCCGAATAGAATTGGGATACGATTTTTATTAGAATAGCTTAGTGTCCAGAATAATAATAAAATGTATAAATTTACTATAAGTGAGTACTTATGTATTCGGGAGTCGGGATTAGACTCGGGAAGTATGGACTGGTACTACGAGTGGCATACGCACGTTTAGCTGGTTATATATATAGTGAGGTAATTCAACATATCTCCTAGCAACATACCTATGAACGTACCATTTTTTTTTTTAAATAGTACAAAAAATAATTTTGAGATGATATTTTTTATATGGGTTCATGATATTTCAGTGTACCCCTATAAAAAAAATCAACTGAAAATAATATTTTTTGTTATTTTTAAAAAATGGGTCAAAAAACTGACAGTTTTTACATTTTAAAACTGTCAGTTTTTTTACTTATTTTTAAAAATCACAAAACACATTATTTTGAGCTGAATATTTTTACAAGGACATACTGAAATATCATGAACCTATATAAAAAATAGCAACTCAAAATTATTTTTTTTACTGTTTAAAAAAATATGTATGTTTAAAGAGGTATGTTGGAAAGCCTGACTATATATATATCTGTGCGTGTGTGTATGTGTGTGTGTGTGTGTGTGTGTGTGTATGTGTGTGTGTGTGTGTGTGTGTGTGTGTGTGATTTGATATATTTGAAACATACCTATTTTACGGATGCTATCGTCGAAGGTTGTGCATAGTGGAGGTCCACTCTGGCATTAACAAGTATGTGTTGGATCGGTTCTCCAGATCATAGGTCTGTCGCATGGCCACTGTATGTGAGTTTAAAGTCTAGTGGGGTAATGTGGTATGGTTATGACTCATGGATGTAAGAATATGACCGCCGCTGGTTATGTATTTATGATTTGGGTTCGGTGGCGAGATTCCGACCCCTTGGCTCAGAAGTGGTACGTGATGTACCTAGAGCCGATAGCAGGCTATAGAATACATATGTGATATCTCAACTCTAGGGATGTGAATATATATATATATATATATATAGTGAGAGTCGCATGTACATACCAAACTGTACATACCAACGGTGCAATACAAATTTTTTAGAATAGTAAAAAAAATTAATTTTTTGGTGAATTTTTTTATTTGATGTTTAAACATTTCAATAGGCCCATGTTAAAAATCAACTCAAAATAACGTTTTCTTCTATTTTAAACAAATCGGTCAAATTTTCACAACTTTTAAAGAACTTTAAAAGCTGCAAAAGTTTGACCGATTTTTTTTAAAATAGCAAAAAATATTATTTTGAGTTTAATTTTTTTACATGGGTCTATTAAAATGTTTAAACATCATATTAAAATACTCAACTCAAAATCATTTATAAAATGGGTCCGCGCCAACGGTATGCACCGTTGGTATGTACAGGAGCCTGACTATATATATATGTGTGTGTGTGTGTGTGTGTGTGTGTGTGTGAGATGTGATATTTATATACGTATATGAGAGTGATTATTCCTTTCAATCAAACGGTGTTGTAGCAGTTATGGATACTTGCAGGGATTTCTTAGATGCGTCTATCTTTATTTCATTTTAGGTCAGATGGATTACCGCATTAAATTTTTACGGAGTGTGATTCGTTAGTTTAATTATTACATTTATTCAATATTCAGTTTATTATCGTAGTGAACGGTTATTTAATTTGTTAGAATGGTTTGTTGTGCGAATAGAAGTTTTATTTTGGCAAGTTGATAAGTTTTAAATTTTGACACCGGGATTAATAGGTTGTAAGTAATTAATTTAATTTTCGATAGTGATGCTAAGAATGAGTTAGTCTGAGATTCCTATTTTATTTTAGTAAAAGGCTGACTACCCGTTAGTTAAATAGACGGGTACATTAACATTAAAATTTTACGTTTAAAACAACATTTTAATAATTTGCTCTTAAATTTTTTTTCTACAAGTTAAAAACATTACATAAGGGAAGAATTATTACATAAGGAAAGAATCATTTCCTAACATAAGGAGTGACTTTACATAAGGAAAGAATTATTAGGCAATTTTGTTCCTTACATAAGGAGTGATTTTACAACTCAATATTTTACATAAGGAGTGATTTTACACAAGGAAAGAATTATTAGGCAATTTTGTTCCTTAAGAAGGAGTGATTTTACAACTCAACATTTAACATAAGGAGTGATTTTACATAAGGAAAGAATTATTAGGCAATTTCGTTCCTTACATAAGGAGTGAATTTACAACTCAACATTTTACATAAGAGTGATTTTACATAAGGAAAGAATCATTTCCTTACATAAGGAGTGATTTTACAACTCAACAATTTACATAAGGAGTGATTTTACATAAGGAAATAATCATTTCTTTACATAAGGAGTGATTTTACACAAGGAATGAATTATTCGGCAATTTCATTCCTTACATAAGGAGTGATTTTACGACTCAATCATTTTACATAAGGAAAGAATCATTTCTTTACATAAGGAGTGAATTTACATAAGGAAAGAATTATTAGGCCATTTTGTTCCTTACATAAGGAGTGATTTTACAACTCAACATTTTACATAAGGAGTGAATTTACGTAAGGAAAGAATTATTAAGCAATTTTGTTCCTTACATAAGAAGTGCTTTTAGAACTCAACATTTTAGGTAAGGAGTGATTTTACATAAGGAAAGAATTATTAAGCAATTTCGTTCCTTACATAAGGAGTGATTTTACATTTTACCAAGCCATATATCTCTCTTCTCTGGTGCATGGAATCAAAGAACAACAGCAAACAAAAGAACTCAATGGGTCTTCAAGGTGGTGAGTGTTGTGACTGAATTTTTTGTGTGCATTTTTTTTATTTCGCTTCTCCGTGGCTTTTATAGGAACTCAATATTTTTGTCACTTCTTTCTCTTCCCAAAGTGTAAATATAAAAAAAAATTGATCCTAAATTACAAATACACACATCTGTTGTACCAAATATACAAATAAATTTATTTTAAAGGTCAGAGTTATATTTTTCAGAATCTTTGTTTTCATGACTATTGGTAGCCTGTCAATCACTTGGGCCGTATTAGATTGTTTAATCAGAAAAAACATTGCATTAGCTGTTTTGTGAAAATGGAGTGTTTATTAAGGCTGAGAGTTTTTTTTTTTTTCAAAAAAGATTGTTCTTATTACATTTATCTAAATATATGTATCTAAAAAACTCATATTATATATTAAAAATACGCATAGGTAATATTCAAACCTCTTTTGCAAGATGTTTGTGGATAAATCAATAGTTTGTAATCCCGTACTTATCTAATATTATAGTTTGGTGTGTTAAGAAAAAACATTAAATTTTCTGAGAAATACAAAGATGAGAATGAATTTATTGATTTAACTTAGAAACTGGTCAATCTCCAGACAAAATGCATTGTTATGTACTTACCTACATTTATATTTAACTCGTTTTGAAATCGAATATGTATTCTTTTTCAGATATATTTTTACTGATTTACTGTTTAGATTAATGTTTTGTTTTAATTAATACGATTTATATTTCAAAAAAGATCTGTTTTCTTAAAGGTCAGTATGTCCCTCAATTGAATTACAAAAGATTAGTTTATTTCAAAAGGTATGGACTTTTTTTAAGGAAAAAGTAATCTGTTTGACCAATTTATCAATTTTGGCATATTACAAATTTAGTGGTATATATGACGTATCAACTAAGCTAAAGGATTTTTTTAAATAAATTTTTCTTACTATAATTTTACCTATTCTTTCTGTATATAAACTTCTCTAATCCTAATTGATTATATGCTAGTTTTGCTAATTTGTTTCTATTTTTAACTAAATACTGGAAAATTCTATAAATGGTTGAGCTTAAATTAATTCTTAGGCCATGCTTTACAAGATAACTTGTCTGTCAAGCTATTTCGTAACACCTACACATGATGTAGACTCCAATATTTGGTAGCCTCTACATATAATTTAGACCCACTATAATTTTGCAAAATCGAAGTGAAACTTCTTCAATCTTTAAGGTTCGTTTAATAAGCCACATTTACCATGAGAAAATTGTGGCAAATTGTGACAAATGAAGGTTTTACACATCATTTTGTGTGTCTAATTGATCTTATTTTTCATCAAAAATTTTACATGATACTCATGTGTACATACATGCTTTGTCATCCTTTACATATTTGTTGACAAAAATTTGCCTCCCTATATAGACAAGTTTTTCCACAAATTTCTCATCCCTTTGAATTTTATTTTGATAAAAACTGTTTTCTTAAATGCTTTTTATTTTTCGTTAAAACTCTTTTTTGGGCTATAAATTGCTCTCGTGTTAAAACTAGTTTATTTTTTAAAAAAAATGTTTTTTTCCTAAAAAACTGTTTTTCGTTAAAAAAACAGTTTTGTTTTTGTCAAAACTATCTTTTTATTATTAAAGTTTGTTTTCCATTAAAAACAGCTTTTTGTTAAACTGTTTTTTCCATTAAAACTGTTTAATTTCCGGATAAGAAACTGCATTTTTATGTTAAAACTGTAATTTTTTTTTTTTTGAACTGTTGTTCACTAAAAAATTTGCTTACAGAATTTGTCCGTTTACCTTTGTCAGACAGGAATTACTAGGTTATCTACTTGATTTTAAAATCTAGGCCCTTCCCAAAGGGACATAGATTTTGTTTTTGTTATGATAGTTACCTATTACTAGACAAAGCAAAAAATAAGTACATTTTAACCAAATTCTTAGAAGTTTTTTCGATTTCTTTCTCATTATTTTTCCAAATATTAGAAAAAGTATATATAAACGGGTTCGGTTAAATTTGAATCTCACGTGTTACAAGATAAAGTCGTTAAACCCCCTAGGTATTGGCAATATTACGATAAACCCCCTAGGTATGCTTATTTCTCAAAATGCTCCATATGCTATAGTTATTTCCTTGTACTTAAATATCTTGAACATATTTGTTTATGGTCCCTTAAATATTACAAATAGACCCTGTATAAATTTAATAGAATTACAAAATATACTGAATATAGCTCCGCCGGTTTTTTGCAAAATTTGAAAAACACCCTTAACATATCTTTGATATTTCCAAAGTTGTCCCCAAAATAACATCAGTAAAATTAGGAACTGCACCTTAGTTGCTATTGTTTTTACATATCATTCTCTCACGGGCTATTTTGCTTACAAAAATGCAATGAAGTTTTCAGTATTGCCCCTGCTAAGCAGATAGGATTAGTGTTAGCGCGCGCACACACACGCACACATATAAAAAATTTGTATTTATTTTAGAAGCTCAACAAAAAATGTTACTCGTCAAGCTGAGGAATGTAATCCTCTTAAATTTTCAATTTTTACACACCCACCCGTACAAATTAATAATTCCCTGCTCCAACTGTGTAAATTTTGAACCATACGTTTTTCGAGCTCGTAATAGTTACTCGGAAAAAAGAAAGAAAATAAAAAGTGCGTAACAAGTATTTACCATCACTGGTGTGCACGGCTATGACATGAAATGCATCCATATGAAACCTGCATTACCCAAACAGGTCATATATATTTAGATTAATGAAACATAATTTAACAAAAAAATATGCATTATGTTGTATAACTATCCATGACAACAAGGGTACTACATCAAAAACTGGAGGTTTGTTTCATTTCTGGTTGCCTATTTCACCTTTTTGATTTGATAGTAGTAGACAGATTTTATATAAACTTCTTATTAAGATCAGCTCATTCAAAGTTTATCTACTTATGTACAGATATGGATGCTAAGATAACAAAAATGATGAAGCTGATTGAAGCAGATGGAGATACCTTTGCAAGAAGGGCAGAAATGTACTTTGAGAAACGCCCTGAGCTCATGAAGTTGGTGGAGGAGTACCATCGCGGGTACCGTGCATTGGCCGAAAGGTGCCACTGGGAAGCTGGTGTTAACAAGCACAAGGACAGTTTATTGAAAGGTACAAGGCTGGCCATAACTGTTTATACTTATGAAATGTAAAAAAAAATATGCAAATGCTAAATTGAAACGAAATTTAGGAATCATTCTGGTTGACTATAGTCTATAGTCCATAGAAACACATCCAACCAATGAGTGCCCTTGAGCCCAACCAATGAGTGCATTTGTAGGTATATATATTAATTCTTCAAATTTCTCATATTCTTCCTGCTCGGGAGTCAGGACAAGGTGTTTTACACCAAGTTTTTGAGAGAAAAATAGAATGAAATAAAAGAACATATACCATACAAGCATGCTCTGGAAATTGACTCATCTCAATTTTTACAGGAGAGCTGGAAATGATTTAATGGAATGGGTCAAGCCAAACGCACCCTAAAATCATTGTACCACTAATGTACTGCCTACTATTTCCTATGGAAATGTGCAAAATTGTATAAAAAACTCAAAAGGATTTGTGCATTGTATTCAACATTGCACACACTATCTAAAGGGTAAAGTTGAAAAACAATGAACCAAAATAAGGATTAATTATAGAAAAAGTTTTTAATACTGGACATCCTAAGATAATGTGGTAGCCAAAGATACCCCCTACAAGTTCTATAATTAGAGAACACCTATGTGAGCTTTGTTAACTTGTTACTGACTTTTGGGTTGGATAATTTATTCCAAGGCCATGTACTGCAAGATAAGCGGTCTGTCAAGTATTATAGTAATAGCACCTTTATAATTATATATATAAGAGAATTTTCACCTACATCGTGCTCTATACATCATCTATACATCACACCTAGTTGTAGACCCCAAAAAACTTTTTTTTTTAAATTTTATATTTTTCCCTTGAAATTAACCTTCCAATAAACCCATGTTCAAAAAATTAGGTCAAAATACATTTTGTAGCTATTTTTAAGAAATCCACAAAAAACTGTTCAAAATACCTTATTTATAAGGTCTACGCCAGCAGTTTTTTGTTGATTTTTTAAAAATAGCTAAAAAATGTATTTTGACCTAATTTTCTGAATATGGGTTGATTGGAAGGTTAATTTCAAGAGAAAATAAAAAAATTGGAAAAAATATTTCTTAGGGCCTAGAACTAGGTGTAATGTATGGTGTGACTTATACATCATGATGTAGGTGAGCCCCCCTCTCTCTCTCTCTCTCTCTCTCTCTCTCTCTATATATATATATATATATATATATAGAGAGAGAGAGAGAGAGAGATCCCAGTATTAGCAATAATACAGTACAGTCCCTATGTTTTTCTAACAGAAACTCAAAAAGAAATGGGAAAAGAATTAGGCAAGTAATTACCTAGGGTATACACAACAATCTTGCACAAGAGGGGACCAATTGTGTCCAAGGAGCAACATGAAATGCATCCAATGGTTCCTAGAACCCCTGCATTTTTCATACAAACATTCTTGTATTAGATAAAAACATTCAGTTCTGCTCCACATTTAATCTTCCTGTACACACACGACCATAAAAAATAATAATTCCCCTTTGAATTGGTATTTTGATGCGTATAGCTAATGAGCAATACTACAGGAAGGAAACATCAATTTCTAAAGGGCATTTGTCAATTTTCATTTATTTATGTTTTGGAAGAGAAAAATATTTCCTAGCAAAACAGATAGAACATGGTACATTATGAAACATCTTTTTGCAAGGTTGGTAGTCTAATGATATGAAACTTAAACTTAACTTTCAGTACCAGAAAAAGAGCAAAATACATTCCAGCAATTTTTCTAGAGCTGATTATTGTCAATTTTTGCAAGCACATTTTAATGCTTAAAATGCGTAATCAAGGCTGTTAAAACCAAACAAACTAAATCCATGTTGCTGCATACATATCACATGAACCATTAATTACATTTTTTACAACTTTGCTGTTCTAAACAATTAAATACCTATCATTCAATTTGAATATGTACAATTACAGATATGGATGCCACAGTGAAGGAAATGATGAATCTAATTGCAGAAGAGGAGGATTCCTTTGCAAGAAGGGCAGAAATGTATTTCCGGAAACGCCCTGAACTCATAAGGCTGGTGGAGGCATTCTACAGGGCATTCCGTGCATTGGTCGAAAGGTGCGATAGGGAGGCTGTGGGAAATGAACATAAGGAGGAGTATTTGGAAAAAATTGCTTATCTTGAGGATATGGTTGCACATGCCCAGGAGGGAAGAATTAAAGCAGAAACTGAAATTGCTAGGATCGAGTCAGAGAAGAAATCCAACTTAGACAGGATAACTAATTTAGAGAGGAAAATCTCAGTTGCTGAAGAGCGAGCATACACAGCTGAACAAGAAGTTGAGAAACTGAAAAAAGTTGTGGCAGAATTAAAGGAAGAGAAAGAAGAAGAGTATGTGCAGTCCTTGTTAGAGAAAGAAGCTGCAGCTTTCCAATGTGTTGTACTGAAGGGTGCGGTTTCACATGCCCGGGAGGATGGAGAATCATTTAATGAGTGGGCAGTTAAAGCAAAGAAGGAGATAGCTAAATTGAAGAAGCAAATTTCAGTTGCTGAGGTGCGAGCTATTAAAGCCGAATCAGAACTTGGGAAACTTGAAGAAGTTGTAGCTGAATTGAAGGAAGAGAGAAAATCTGAGTATGAGCAGTCCATTTTGGTACTGAAAGAATTTAACGAGCGGGTACTAAAAGCAGAGGTGGAAGCTCAAAACTCAAAAGGCAAAATTTTAGAAATCAAGTCAGAAACTATGTATAATTTAGAGGAGATACCTAAATTGGAGAAGAAAATCTCAGCTGCTGAGGAGCGAGCTAATAAAGCCGAAATTGAAGTTGAGAAATTGAAAAAAGCTAACAATGAATTGAAGGAAGAGAGAAAATCTGAATATGAGCAGTCCATTTTGGTACTCAAAGAATTTAACGAGCGGGTACTAAAATCAGAGGTGGAAGCTCAATACTCAAAAAGAAAATTTTTTGAAATCAAGTCAGAAACTATGTATAATTTAGAGCAGATATCTAAATTGGAGAAGAAAATCTCATCTGCTGAGGAGCGAGCTAATAAAGCCGAAACCGAAGTTGAGCATTTGAAAAAAGCTAACGATGAATTGAAGGAAGAGAGAAAATCTGAGTACGAGCACTCCATTTTGGTACTGAAAGAATTTAATGAGCGGGTACTAAAATCAGAGGTGGAAGCTCAATACTCAAAAAGCAAAATTTTAGAAATCAAGTCAGAAACTATGTATAATTTAGAGCAGATATCTAAATTGAAGAAGAAAATCTCAGCTGCCGAGGAGCGAGCTAATAAAGCTGAAACCGAAGTTGAGAAATTGAAAAAAGTTAACGATGAATTGAAGGAAGAAAGAGAAGTAGAGTATGAGAAGTTCTTGTTGGAGAGGGAAGCTGCAGTTTTTCAGAATATTGTTCTTGAGAACTCCGTCTCTGAGGCTAATGCGAGAAATGCAAAAGTTGTAGATGAATTGAAGACACTAAAAGATCTCATTCACTCACTTAGTGTGCCCGAAATAGAACAAGAAGGAGGAGAAAGTTTAGCCCCGCAGAGTGAGACCCGATTGCCTTCTGAGGAACATCATACCAATATCCTTCCAGATATGAATAAGTTGAGGGAGAAAGAGTTTAAAGAGGAACCCACAACTTCCTCTTACAAAAATTTAGTCAAAATATGGAAGAGGAAGATTCTCCATCAATCGAGTTTCATAAACAAATTGAGGAATCCAAAATGTTGGGGGAACTAATTTAGGAGCTGGAGAGTGTAAATCTCAAGAAACAGGTGGAAGCGAGCGTCTTGTCAGTTAAAAGTTGAAAGCTGCTTCTGGAATTGTTACATTCTATTTTCTGCTGGAATACTTTATAAGAATATATTATGACTAATTGTGTCCTAGTTTGATTTTTTATTTTCACTCTTTTACCTTTTTTTCTTATCTTGCCTTTTTTGGTGTTAAATGTTAACAGGTGAAGTTTCTTTCAGTTCTAATTTTGCTTTAAAAACAGCTACATGTATTTAGCGAGTAATACACATTGACCGAATCTTTTTCTATTATCCAATATGTAAGACTGAAATGAAGAAAAAATGAATCTTAAGAATATTTTCTTCATTATTTAAAAATAGAGCCACATGCCTTCAGGGCATATCTATCTACAATCTAAGAGCTAATTTACTTTCTCCAGTACTTAACAACATTACTGCCATACCTTGGGCAATAACTATGTGTCAGTTGACACTTTATAATTCCCATCTACCGAGCAAATGTTTTCAATTAGTAATTCCACGTTTTCTTCAATTGATTTAAGATAATAAGCATTGCATGAATTACGTTTAAAACTTTGATATTCAATCATCTCAAATTGATAACCCCGGTTAAGTTGACTTTTTAAGAAAACATTGGCTATCATGAAATTTGGTACATTAATTTCCAAAATAGACTGCAACGTTGCTAAGTTTTTATAACAAAAACGGCATTAATTCTTTTGCAAATAATTCACCTTAGCCTAGATACAAATCCCCAAATTATTTTTTTTAAATGATAAATAAAACATGTACACATTCAAGTATGGACCCCTTTTTTCCTTTATCAAGAAAACAAAAACAGATTGGTCAAGTTTCAGGAAAACGATCAACAAAATTTAAGGTACACAACACAATTTTGGCCAACAAAAGATTAAGGATCACAATACAAAATCTAGAAATTTCAAGATACTTAGAATTCAACACTTGGTTAAGAAATGTAGTAACCGCTCTCATGATTTAAATGTAGTTGGTATGAATTTTAAAATGAAATGGTTTCCATTTCTAGTAGTGCTCTACATATATAACAAGATATATATATATAGTACTGCTCTTGTGCATACCAGTCCGCATTTTAACAGTGCAGACCGGACATGTGCCACCTGGCGGTGAACCCAGAAAAGAGAGAGAGAGCGCCTATAATTTAGCCTATAATTTCTAGGTTCACCGTCAGGTGACACATGTCCGGTCCGCACTCTTAAAATGCGGACTGGTATGCACAAGATCAGTACTATATATATATATATATATATATATATATACAAAAAGTCTCCTGCAAAGACTTCTTATGGTGCAGACCCCGATACATACCATTTTTTAAAAATAGCAAAAAAATGATTTTTTTGAAGAAACTTCATGGATATGATCTCCACGATGAGAAGATCATCTCCAATTTTTTTCGTCAAAAAATTCAATAAAAAAACCGTTGAGATGAGGTGATATGTAAAAAAATAGTATATATATGCATTTTCAACTGTTGAAGCTTTATTGATTGAATTTTTTGATGAAACTTCATGAATATCATCTTCTAACTCTCGAGATCGTATCCATGAAGTTTCATCAAAAAATTCAATCAAAAAGTGGGTGAGATGATAGCTAGCATTTCAACGGTCGAAAATACATATTTATACCATTTTTTTACATATCAACTCATCTCAACGGTTTTTTTATTGAATTTTATGATGAAAAAAATTGGGGGTGATCTTCCCACATGGAGATCATATCCTTGAAGTTTCATCAAAAAATTCATTTTTTTACTATTTTAAAAAAAATGGTATGTACCAGGATCTGCACCATAAGGAGTCCTTACAGGAGAGGGTCTCTCTCTCTCTCTCTCTCTCTCTCTCTATATATATATATATATATATATATATATATATATATATATACACACACACACACACACACAAAGAGAGAGTTGCTCAATAACCACTTAATAAAGGTTAAAACCTTATATACATTAGAACAAAATGATTTTCTCCATCAAGATGTATGTTCGCACATTACCAACACCACCATTTCGTCCAACAAAAGAATAGTAAATTCTTATTAAAAGATTGAGAAAAACATATAAAACTAATAATCAAAGTAGAATTCTTTACTCGGTTTGGAAAGAGTACTAAAGATGGGGATTATACATATTGAAGTTCACCCCAATTTTTTTTGAATGATGTAGGGTGGAATTACATGACTTTACCTAAAGCTTCATTTTGATATTAACAATTGTGAAACTAATGTTCGCTCCTCCGTTGAGAACCATAATAGAACCTTTTGCTAGAAAGTGGAGATGTGTGGCCCCTACCCCTTTTTTCTTTCGGTGGCTTTTGACCACCTCTCTATTTCTCCCTCAATCTCTCAGCAATCATTCCATCTTCGGGCTAATCATTCTCGAGTATTTTCAAAGTGCGAGTGATACACGGTGTGTTTTGTTAACAACACTTATTATAGTGAAAGTGAGTGTGAACTGTGGACGTAGTCAAATTGGTTAAACGTGTAAATACTTGTGTTGTGTATTTGTATGTAATTTTTTACACTTATATTGTTCATTTTTTTTTTTGCATTCAGTATTTTTCCTTGATCCATTAATCCCAAGGTCCTAGAAATATTATTGGTAGATATTAGTAACTTCTAATTTCCATTAATATTATTTGGCGAAATTACTAGCGGAATTAGTAGCACCTAATTTCCTAACACCTTTGACGGTTAGGACACCATTATTTTGAATTTCATATTTACCCTTCTCCATCTTAAATCTAAGCATGTGTATGGACATTTTATTGATTTAGACATATACAACAACTTCCACCATTACTATCAAGATGAAACTAAAAAATTGCGGATGTGAAACATAAAGACCCTCGTCAACCACAGCTCACTATAGCTGCTCACTATAGCTCCCTATCACACAATGTGACAATAGATATCAAAGACATCCATTTGATATCAAAAACTTCTAATTTTTTTGAGTTCTTACCATAAGCACACGCAATGTATGTGCCACAGGTCTATTTTGGGATTTCTAATGGTAAATTCCTTAAAGAATTGTGAATTACAATTGTTTCTTCAACCTTGATATTTTATTGTTCTTGAGCATCAATTACTTCAGTAATTTCATGTGTAGTAATTATTATACATTAGGGTTACACTTTTCCCTCTGAACTTTACCCTGTTTTTCACTTGCCACCCAAATTTTTATTTTCGACATTTAATCCCCTGAACTTCCTAAATGACTACAAGTAATCCTCTGTCGTTAACACCGTTAATTATTAGACAAAAAAGTGAGTCATGTGCCAGGCACATGAGGGTTTTTTTGAACAAAAAATTTAAAGTTATAAAAAATACAAAAGAAAGCATTTAAAAAATATTTAAAAATCTAAAAAATTATAGAAAAACCATTAGAAACTTGGGGCATTTGAGAAAATATTTGAAAATTTTGAAAATCATGAAAATAAAAAAAATATTACAAAAAAAACATTTAAAAAATCAGAAAAAAGATTATTTTTTCATTGAAATTTGAAAATAATAGAAAAGACACTTCGAAATTTTTAGAAAATCTAATAAAAAATCTAAAAATAATAACGAAAACATTTACAAAGTATGAAAATCATTTAAAAAATATCTAAAAAAATTTAAAAATTACAGAATAATTTTAAATTATGGAAACTACTAAATAGCTATTAAAATCAGAAAAAAAAAAAAAAACAGAAATATTTCAAAAAATTTGGAATGTGACAAAATAAATTTAAAAGGTGAAAAAATGACAAAAATTGTCAAATATGTTCTGATAATACTAAAAAAAAAAAAAAAAAATCGAAAAACACGATTCAAAAAAACTAGGAAAAATCCGAAAATCTGAAGGAAAAAATATTTTAAAAAAAGCAGAAAAACTTCAAAAAATCTGGAAAATGGTAAAAAATATATATATACTCTGAGAATACTAAAAAAATGAAGTTAAAAAATCTGAAAAATACTATTTGAAAAATATGAAGAAAACAACTATTTAAAAAATCTGGAAAAAAACGTGTGAAAAAAATAACGATTCAAAACTGGAAAAAAAATATGGATGTATGAAGAAAAAAAAGATTGAAAAAAATCTGGAAAAAAAATGCCCAAATCCAATTCATAAAAAAAAATCTAAACCCTAGAAAAATATACAATTTATTGCCAAAAAAAAATCAAGTGCATCATCTAAACCCTAGAAAAAATCCCCAAATCCAATATATTCTCGTATAAACCCCATATCCATTTCAGCAAACCGATTTCTCAAATAAACCCTAAACCCTAAATCCATTTCTCCACACCCACCAAACATCAAAGACAAAGAAACCCATTTCCATTTTTTAAAGATTTTGTGTTGGATGTGTGTGTAAAACCGTGTGTGTGTGTTAGAGAGAGAAGAAGAAGTTGAAGATGAAGAGATGAGCGAGAAAGTGAAGTCTTTCATGGCTTCTATTTGAGAGTGAGAGAGAGGAAGAAAGAATGAAGAGAGAGACATGGATTTTAGGTCTTAATTACAATTAAGGTAAAAGACAAAAATACTTCTTTAAAAAGTCACATGCAATGCACATGACTCACTTTTCAGTCCAAAATTTTACGGTATTAAGGGTAGGAAGTTATATGTAGTCGTTTAGAAAGATCATGGGGTTAAATGTAAACAATGAAAGTTCGGGTGACAAAGTGACAAATAAAATAAAGTTCAGGGGGAAAGTGTAATCAACCCTATATTATATATAATAAATTCGAGGAGCTCATGTTTCCACATAGGCTTTATATATGCTAAAGCTTTAATTCAGGAGTAGTTTTGAAGTAGTTGTATTAGTTTCATTCCTGAGCAATCATGTTTCAAGTATTATCAACTTACGGTAGGAATGGTTAGTAACAATTTATGACAATGGAAACATGTAAATCAACAAACTTACCCACCGCTTAATATCCGGTGCATGCGAACAACCACCTGATTAAAAATATGAACTCCAAATCTCTCTCGTCCCCTTCCCCAAACACAAACCTAGACTCTAATTTGCCTCCTACACCACCCGACCATTCACACCTGCTTCCTTCCCCCACCCTTTCATCTGGATTTCAATAGGAGACCTTCATACGCGCCGACAATCACTCCCACCGCTTCTTACAAAGCAATTTTGGATAATCAGCCATCACAAATGGTTTTTCCGTCTTGATTTGAATTGATTAATCACGAAGTCTATGAAGTTGAAGAGGTGGAAGAACCATCCAACAGTGAGGCGTTGGCTGTTTTGCTATCTCCAAAGGAATTACATTGAATTAGGGCTCCTTGGCGCAAACCTCTTATTATCAAATCAATGGGGCAAAATTTAGAGATGCTTAAATTAGGTAAGCGTCACAAACAACTCTGGAGAACCTCAGCAGATGTATTGATTACTGATTTAAGAGCTGAGTTTTTTCTCGTCAAATTTTTTAATGGTGAGGGTTATCTTCGACCTCTTATTGGAGGGGCGTGGTTTATAAATAACAGGCATCTGTCTGTAGTCCGGTGGCAGAAGAATTTTAGGCCTACAACGGCAGTGGTGCAATAGATGAGCATGTGGATGCAACTTCCAGAGCTACCAATTGAATACTATGATCCCCAAGTTCTTTTTAAAATTGGTTCAGCACTTGGATCCCCAATTAAAATTGATATGCATAGTGGGTCCTGTGATCGAGCCCACCATGCACGAATTTTTGTTGAATTTGATAGTTCCAAACCTGATGTGAATTTCGGTGTGGAAGCGTAAAAAGAAGTTATCTACACAACAACTAATTACACAAGATCTATACACAACAACTAAAGAAATGGAATGGGTTTCTTTCTTTCCGTCCTCTATTCTCAATATTCAAGGTTAAATACAAATGAGGGTCAAGCGGCCTATTTATAGGAGAGATTAGCTTGCTAATCAAGCTAATACCCAAAAAAACTAAAAAAGGCAACTAATATCTAAAAATGACACATTAGTCCCAAACATGCGTGGAAACTAGTTAAGTTCTAAAAAGAAAGGAAAAATTACAATAAAATGCAAAAAAATATTAAAATAAACCTAATTCTCATCAAAACCTCTTCCGTCCAATATTAAAATCGGGCCTCTCTTACGTATTTCTTACGAGCTCAAGACTTCGATTTGCTCCTGTTCTGGGATGATAGGGCATGTAAAGGCATCCTGAGGAATTTAGAAAAGTACGCATAAAGGGGAACCAGTGCACCACAATTCTGATGTGTCGGACGATACTTCAATAGTGATTCAAAGAAGACCGTTATGCAAACGCTCATGGAGGAATTTCGACAGAAGCACGGCAACGATGCTGGGTAGGAAGCTTAAGGAGATGAACCTAGTGAGTGGGTTAGGCCTCCTAGGACGGGTCAGCCTCAGTCCATCCAAGCAATGACTCAAGAGAGTCTGGGTTCCTTACACAGGGCCAATAATATGTGGCAGCCCAAGAAGGGAAATCCACATCCATGGCAGCCCATGTCCCATGTAAGTATTTCTAACCCTTTTGCTTTATTAAGCCCAGTGGGGAGCAGCCCAGCCCAAGATATGACCAAATCTTTTACCAGTTTAACCTCCCCCTTTTAATGATTTGGAGCCCTCGAGTATTGTTGCTCATAATGATAATTCTGCAGACACGTTAGATTATTCTAGAGACACTACACGCATGCCATGCATTACTACGGGGTAGGAGGCCATTTGTACACTTCCCATGCAAATGACATAAAAAAATCCTGTCGTGGGTCCTCCCAAGGTGATTGTTCAGTTTTCACCGCCCTTGTTAAATAACCCTCTAGTCCTCTTGATTTTACTAAGTCTGTTAGCACCCAAATCTCTCATCAACTCTCTAACCCTCCTCAAAAGTTACCCCTCTTTAATGGAAAACAACACCCAATACATCAACATACCCACCCACACCATACCCAACCCAACCCAACCCATCTTCACATGGAGGATGAACCTCAAATGAGGGAACCCACTCCAGAGCCAATGAACCTAAACAATCCCTTCCTATTCCACGCGGTCCAAACCCAGACCCTGACATTCCACCCGGATTTGAATTTACCTCGACCAAGCACTTTTCCACTACCCCCACCTCCTCCTCAAAATTCCCTGCCATTTACAGGCCCGGGCATTCCTCCGCTCACTCTAAGAGACCACCTTCTCATTCAAGGCCACGAACTTTGTCTTTCACCCCTTTCACACTCAGCCGCATGCACTCAACTTTCACATGGGACTGCATCGGCTGCTGCTCAAATTAGAAAGATTTGACGATCAGTTCATGCTCGACCACGAACAAATTTATATATTCCAAGCAAGGCAGGAGTTAAACGTTGTGCTTCACCAGTTTGTGTACAACATCTTCTTAAAGTATATCAGTTTACCTGAGTGCGACGAGCAATACTGAATACACAGGAGTTAACATAAGCGGAGGGAGGGGGGAGCCATTTCCACCAGAAGATGCACAGCCCGGTCAGACTCAAACACCACAACAGTGTTCATGGCGTTAGCGTTCCAAAGAAACCACATGCCCCCAGACAGACCAACGGCAGGGGGACAATGTGGGTTCCATCAAAAGGAAGCCTCCTAACCAGCCTTTGATGCTTTAGTGCTTACCGAACCATTTATGACCATGCATGGGAGGTTGAAGCTTCTTATAAACATCTTCTTAAAGCTTGTTGGTCATACAAGGTTCTCATTCATTTCAATTTGTTAATAAAGCCAAGTACCTTATGCAACAATCTAAAATTTGGAAAAAATACAACTATGGTAACTCTAAATTGTTGTTACAACAAACTCAGGAACAACGTTCTTTAATTAAAACTAAGTTGGAGGGTAGTTTAACGTCTGATTTCATTAATCAGGAGACTTTTTTGGAAAAACAAATGGGGACTCTCCTATGGAGGGAAAATGTTTTCTGGCAGTAAATGACCAAACAACACTCGTTAACTGAGGGGGACTCTAATACTCATTATTTTCACTAGGTAGTTAATCATCAGAAGCTTAAGGATTGTATTCTGGTTATCTCTAAAGGGTATAATGAATGGATTACCTCCCAAACTGATATTGAATTAGAATTTAAATCTTATTTTCTCTCTCTTTTTACCTCTAATGCGCCAATTGTGGAAAACTTTACCTTTGACCAATGTCTCCCCCCGCCCCCCACCCCCACACCCCACAATTGGATACGGAGGACTTAGCTGTTCTATATAAACCGATTATAGCTTTGGAGATTAAACAAGTTATTTAGAAAATGCCTTCTCATAAATCCCTCGGCCTAGCGGGCTTATAGCTGAGTTCCTTAGAAATCACTGGGATGTGGTTAGATCTTCTCTTATACAAGCCATTCAATCTTTTTTCCATACGGGCTATTTGCTTAAAGAGCTCAATAAAACGTTTGTAGTTTTTATTCCCAAAACGGATCATCCTACCAAAACTTCTCAATTTTGTCCCATTAGTTTATATAATGTGGTGTATAAAATTATTTCTTTTTAGATGATTAATCGTATTAGGTCTTTTATTGCCAAAATCATTCCCCCTTTTCAAAATGTTTATGTTTCTGGAAACCATATCCAAGACAATATTCTAATTACTCATGAGTTGATCCGTTCTATGCGGGCCTCTAAATCTTAAATAGGGAGTTTGGCTCTTAAACTAAATCTTTTTAAAGCCTGTGAAAAATTAGAATGGGCTTTTATATGTTGGATGCTTGCTCAACATGGATTCCCTAAGTACTAGATTACTCGCATTATGTCCTGTGTTACTACCCCTTTTTTTGCCACGTTTACTAATGGCCAAACGTGTCAGTATTTCAACTCCTCTAGTGGCATTCGTCAGGGGGATCCCCCGTCTCCCTATCTTTTTATACCTGCTCTTGATTTATTTATTCACAGTCCTAATAAAGCTAATTTGGATCATCACATAACTGCAGCGAAAGCTTCGAAATATGACCCTCATATTCCAATCTTAGCTTTTGCAGATGATTGTATTTTTTTACAAGAGACTTTAAAAAATGTGGAGAATTTGAATAGCTTACTTGATAATTTTTGTTCTGCCTTGGGACAAACTCTTAACAAAGATAAATTTTCTATTTTATTATCCCTTAAAATGGCTCTTAAAGGCATGCTTCATATACCTAAATTTTCGCCACATGAAAAATACTTATGGGTTCCCCTTATTAATGGTCGTGTTATTAAGCAATTGTTCCAGGACTTGATTATTAATTTAGATAAAAAGGTCACCCTTTGCTATAATAAATTTTTATCGTATTCTAGTAGGGCATCAATTATGTGGCGGCATCGCTACCTGTTTATGCTATGTTGTTCTTTCAACTGCCTAAAACTTTAAGTGACGAATTTTCTACAACAATTAAAAAGCTTTTTTAGTGTCCGACTCGGTCCTCTCATAAGAAAGCTCATATTCCCTGGCATTGCCTGGCAATGCCAAAATTCATGGGTGGTTTAAGCTTAAAAAATATGCACATTTTGAATAAAGACTTTATGTTGAAATTAGGGTGGCAGCTTTTAACTAAACCTTCTTCGTTATGGGCCCAAGTAATGCACAATAAATATTACTATCATATATCTTTGCTTAATGCTCATCTTAAAACACGTAACTCGTGGGCTTAGAATAATATTCATCATGGCATGGCCCATCTTAACGAAGGAGTCCGGTGGTCTTTGCATGAGGATAATATTAATTTTTGGAATGATAACTGGTGTATGAATTTGCCTTTGTCTACTTGTCTTCACCTTTCCAATTGTGATAATAATCTTCGAGTTTCCTACTTTCGATTGCCTAGGACTGACGATTGGAATATTCCCAAAGTTTTATAATTCCTTCCTCTACACCTTCTCCCTACAATATTAGGAATACCTTGGCATAACTCAGAAACTAAAGATGTTGCACTTTGGAGCCCCAATAAAAATGGTTTTTTTATCTTAAATCGACTTACAATTGGCTTCTTCAGAAACACACACATATTAACCTTGGTATCGGATTTGGCAATTAAATTGTACCAACAAAATTGAACTATTTTACTAATTTTTGGCTCACCACGCTCTTCTCGCTATGGATAATTTATTTGCCAAACATATATCACGACAATTGATAAATGTACGCTATGTCAGCAGGTAGACTCTAATTACCATTTTCTCACCTCTTGTCCTACATTAGCTGATACCGTTAAGGGAGTTGGGCTAACTTCTCCAACACCTGATAGACACTTCCTTTTAAATCTTAACAAGACTTCTGAAACCGGTAATAATCTTATTTTTAACATGCCTAAAAATCTTTTTTCTTACTGGCGGGTCTGGCATATGCGTAATGATGCTATTTTAAATAATTTCCCGCTTTGGCAATCTCTTTTAAAGCGACATGTTCGGGATGATTGTTCTAACCCGGGCATAAGGAACCCCTTCTGAAGGGCAGCACGGGCACCTTTCAATGGCCTATGCGAAACATATTGGGAGTAATACTAATTCTATGGCGGAAATGTGGACTATCAAAGAAGGTTTAAATATTGGTTGTAAAAAGGGTATTCGTAGCATTCACATAGAAACAGATTCTATGACAACTTTTTAATTGTTGTACAGGCCCGATGTTCCAACCAGCCTATCCAGGAGCTGCTTCAGGACTGTCGTAGGGCGGCTCGCCAGTTTGAGCATATGTGGATCTCTTTTTGTTACCGGAAAGCTTATAGCGTAGCTGATGCTTTGGCAAAGGCAGGGGGTGTCAATCGTTTTATGAATGCTGTTTTTGATGTACCTCCTTGGTTAATCACCCAACCTTTTTGCAAGATGTAGTCGGTAGTGTAGTGCCCCGATTGGTGGATAAACCTCTAATTGGTAATCCCGTACATATCTAATCTAATAGTTTGGTTTGTTAAAAATAAAAATAAAAATAAAAACTACACACCATGCACGCAACGTTACAAATAGCTACCAAAGTGAAACTATCGCAGTCACTTAAACATACTTCAAACTTAAGTATATCTACTACTAGGAAAATCGAATTTAAAAATAAGGACTTACACCAAATAGTCCCTCGAACATTTTTTAATACACGTTTAGTCCAAGCCGTTCTATTTGTTCCAAAAAGTCCCTCAACATGCCGCTAGCGCGGACTAATAAAAATAAAAAAATATTAGTTAAATGGGGTGTTTGAGGGAATTATTGGAACAAAATAAAAAAGCTTGGACTAAATGTGTCTTAAAAAAAGTTTGATGGACTTTTTGCTAATTGATCCTTAAAAATACCCCCAAAACCGAAGTCACTGAAAGCAAAATTTTCTGAAAAAATCGAAAAAGACGAAATACCAAATGGTTTAGCATTGGTGAGGGGTCTTGTAAAACCAAAAACCAAACGTACTTGAAAAAGTTGGTGTGGTAGTGGTATGCGTCAAATGTTGATCGATAATCTCCCCTACTTCCAGCTCAGACGTAATAAAATACCAATTTAGTAACAAAAAATTTAAGAACTCCAACTAATTGTAGCTAAATTTCAGAAGTAAAAAAATGCTAATGCTATTAATAATAGAGAACTGGGAGCGGTTTATATTGACATACCCTGGTGTAATATTTTGCAACCCTTCTCCTCCCCGCGGGTCACCTAGAGAAGCTTCAAATTTGGCTGGCACATGGAAAGTACCGCCTCATCATACATCTTATCACTGAACTTACTAACATGGATCATCAAACTTTCCTGAAAGAGAATATAAAATGAATTGATTTTCTGGAATTTCTTATCTTTTACGATTTTCTGGTGTAACACTTTCTATACTTATACTGCTAATTACTGGATTTTTTTAAAACTTTTCTGGAAAATATAAGGTCAGGCGGGACGGGGGGGGAGGGGGGGAAACTTCATTTATCTTCCATTCAGATGATAACACGTGTAATATCACATTTAGTTACGTATTTTTGTTGACCGGTAGGACGTTAAAATCAAATTTAGCTGAACAAAGCTAGTTCAATGTACCTTCTACATATATGGGTATTCACTCCTTTGACTATAGCCAATTTGTACCTTCTACATATATGGGTGTACATTCCTTTGACTATAGCCAAAACAAAATTGAAATGGCGGGTCAATATAGCTCAAACTACTGTTCAGAACATAGTAATCTTATGAATTGCTATATTACAAGAAATTTGTGCCCTTTTATGATACTCATTGGTTCCAATTTAATTGAAAAAATCTCGACTTTTTCATGGGCATGCATTCGATATGTGATGGTAAGGAAAGTACATAATTTCAATCTAAGCCTCCTGATTGAAAAATCATTACAAATATAATTTTAAAAAATTCTGAAACAAATAACTTTTTTCTTCAAAGTCTCTATTAAAATATAATTTAGATAAACTACACGGTCTACTATATCAATTCTCCTGAGAAAACAAAAAAGGTCCAAATAAGAATACACAAAACCGTTCTTAGGGAAACTAAAAACTAATAAAAACCTGTGGATTGAACCATGGTTTGAAATCAATATAAATTCGAGCAAATTTTTCCAATTTATCTACAAAAACGTTGCTGGAAAATGAGAGAAACAAAACAATTTTTTTTAAGCCCGCCAGGTCCACATAGTTTTGTTTTATCGATTTCAGCCATAAACTTTTTTTATGCTGCCAATTTGGGACTAAATTGACATCATAAAAAAAGTCTTTGGTTGAAATCACTAAGATAAAAATTAGAAAATAAAAATAAATAAAAGTATGTAGTTGCAAAATTCAGGCAAGTTTGTGATAGTATTCTGTCATTAAACTTTTCTAATTTTCTTGGCCAAAAACCTAGTTTCAAAGAAATTAATCAAAACCATATTTCAGATGGGGCAACCACGAACTTAAAGGGTAAATCTAGAGGCCCTCAAAAAAGTAATTCTATAACTTACTTTTGCAAATATATCACCTTAGCCTAGATGAAAATCCCCAGATTCTTTTTCCTAAACAACGAATCCCCATATCCTCTTTAGCAGCAACTATCTAACAGACACCTAAACGTGTACACATTCAAGTATGGACCCATTTGTTTCTATATGAAAAGGAAAAAAAAAAAGAATGATCAAATTTCAAGAAAACAGAAAACGCTTTACAAAATTTAAGCTACAAAACATGATTACAGCTAACAAAAAATAAAGTAACACAAATTATAGTATATAATTAAAGTAGACATCACAATAGAGCGTCGACATTTGTCGCGCCCATACGACGACACGTGTATACTTCATTAATGTGTTAGCCATTTATTAATTTTGTATTATCTCGATTAATATAGACAAATGTATTAGTTGGCTCATGTATTAGGAGGTTCATGTATAAAAGTTTAAATGGGTATATTCAAATCATCATTTCAATCTTTTTCTGATATATATATATATATATATATATATATATATATATGAGGAAGATAATATCACTTTATTTGGTGTGTGCGAGAGAAAAAAGCTTTGGACATCTAAGCACAGTTGGGATGCTCCAAGACATGTTCAAGGTAAACATCAGTCTCACTCCAGTCAGTGACATTTTTTATATATAAATATTGCATTAAATAAGGTTGTTCGTTCTATTATATTAAATATGTTTTCAACATGCCTTAACTGTATTCTCTTTCCCATGCGAGTCTTCAAAAAGTAACATTTTACAGAAGGCAACGCGTGGCCCGCAAGCTAGTAGCATTATTAAAATTATGCAATGAAGCGGGAGCCTTGTGCAGTGGGTACGACCACGACACTCCTTTAAAATGCTTCCCTAATTTTCATGTATTTATTAATGCCTTAACGGCCCTCACAACAAAAGAAAACTGTTAATACAATATTGGGATCTCTGCAAAATTATTTATTTACATTACAAAAACAAATATATGAAAGGATTATTTCTGATCATTTTAACAGTGTAAACATCAAACTAATGCCAGGTGCTCAACTGAATGATTTTAAACTGCTAAATTCCTTTTTCACGATAAAGAAAAAGAAGATCGATAGTCCTGGCCATTTTTATATTGTGCCAAGAATATCAAACTAATACCATATGCCCATTTAGAATCGGGTGATGCTATAGAGACACATATGGGGGCACGATTTGAGGGTGATCTTAATCCTCTTTAAAGAGGGTGAACAAATGTAGACTCATTAATTGAGGATCTCAAATGAACATAAATTAGTGCAAGTGAGTGGTAAAAAAGAAATGTACTTACACATACTAAAAAAACAGACAAAATAGGAAATTAAAATAAATATTTGGGGGTTTTATCAAACGGTCAAATGAAAGGTTAAAACAAACTATATGGATCATAAACAAAATGTGTGTAAATTATTAAAGTAAATTGATACTGAAAAAGAAAAAGAAAGGTTTCATATCTTCAAGCTGGTCAGGTTGTGATAAAACTGCACAAAATCAAACAGCGGAGAAAGGTTTAATTGATCGAAACTTATACTACATAATTTAATGAGATTTATTTATGGTTAGTTTAAAAATATAAAAAATAAAATAATAAAACCCTAGACAGCTAGAAAATGATGAGATAAATAAACTAACCTTGTAAAAGTCACCATTAATATTGTTTCAAAATGGTCTTGTACTATTAACACTCACGATTAATGCCTCAAACACTAGGCATAGATTTAATAAGACTTTTCCGTTAAAAATCATAAAAATATAAATTAATGTTAGAGTAAAATTCACTAATAGTCTCTTAACTATCACTCAAGTTTTTAAATAATTCATAAATTAATAATCATGTCAATTTAGTCTTTAAACTACTATTTTAGTCTCTTAACTATACATATTTCAACTTAATCCCTAAATTATAATAAGTGTTTCAACTCAGTCCCTCGCAAAAATTTAAAAAATGTCATAGATTATTAGTTGGTCACATTATATTCGCATAATATGTTAAGTTGGTGTCCTCATAGATTGATACACAACAAATAAATATATAATTATGGGGTTGAACTAAGTATAGTCGAGTTTATAGTATAATGTTATGCGGATATAATGTGACCAAGTAATTATTTATGATTTTTTTTAATTTGCGCGAGGAACTTAGTTGAAACATGTATAGTTAAGGGACTAAAATAGTAGTCTAGGGACAAAATTGACGTGATTTTTAGTCCAAGGACTATTTAAAAACTCGAGTGATAGTTTAGAGACTATTAATGTATTTTACTCTTAAAGTTATTATTAGAAGGTACAAAAATAATTTAAAACAAAAAAAATGTAAAACATGGATCTATATGTTATCCAAACACGAACAAACTAACCTGAAAATTCCTCCCACCCACCTCAATCCACCATGGCCACCACACACAAAGGTTACTTCTCCTTCTGGTACAACCTGTTAAATCTCACATTATCTCAATCTTGTCTCTGTTATATGTTATCATAGGTGAAAAGAGTCATTCTTATGGCCAACTCAATCAAGATCAACTAATGTGTGGCCAAAACAATCTTTGGAAGTGATCATTTTGAAAAAGATGGATTCTAGAGAGAGAGAGAGAGAGTCCAACCTCTCTCTAGATTTCTTTTCTTCATGTGACTCCCTGATTCTCATGATAAAGACCAATCGAAGAACAATACTTCAATTTCTTCTTCGATTTTTAAAATTAGTACTAAAACTGATAAGTCGGTTATGGTGTTACTAATAATGGAAAGAACCCTAATTTGCATATAGCTAATGTAAAATCCTATGCGGAAATGTTGAATCCATCACTCAGCAAATGCTTAAAACCCCCGTCAATCCATGGTGAGAAATCTTACGTTGAGATGAATGAAAATTTATATCAAGAACAATTGCAAGAATGTAAAAAAAACTGATCGGGAAATTAACTTTGGGGAGGAATTCAACCCTTCCAAATCTTCTTGTGCTTAAAGCTAATTGATGCAGGTGCATCTAAAATGATGCGATGTGCTAACAATCAACCTAGCATGCTCCCTCCTATAAAATGGGTCCAGGTTGGCCGAGGCTCTTAAGGCTTGGACTCATGGGCAGACTCACCCTTTATGTATGTGAATTAAGTTGCGCCATCACTATCATCTATAGCTTTTAGTACAACGGTAAGCGTTTGTTCACATCATTTGGTATCAGAGTGAGGTCATGAGTTCGAGTCACAAAGAGTGGCAACCCATTGGGGGGGGGGGGGGGGGGGGGGAATTTGATGCAGCTGAATCTAAAATGATACGAGGTGCTAACAACCAAACTAGCATGCTCCCTCCTATAAAATGGGCCGAGGCTCTTAAGGCTTGGACTCATGGGGCAAACTCACCGTAATTCACCATTATTATCAGCTATAGCTTTTGGTACAACGGTAAGCACTTGTTCACATCACTAATCTTTAAGAAATTTGGAAACTAAATCTTAATTGGAGGTTGGTACCCCTTGGAAAAGGATATTTCGATATTCATTTTGAGGGAGAAGATGATAAAACATGAATTTGGGCTCTTTGGGCATGTTCTCTTTCCCTACGGTGGTGTTATGAGACTTATACAATGGATTCCCAATTTCAAACCAGGTCTGGTTGTACCTTCTTCCAATGCTCAGATATGGATTAGACTCAATGGCCTTGGACGAGAATTTTGGCATCCTCAAAATCTCAAGGAAATTGCCCGTGGGGTGGGGATTCCTATGCGATTGGATAGGGCTACCAAAAATAAACAATTTGTTCTATATGCCAGAATTCTTGTTGAGATAGATCTCAAATCGACCCTCCAAAGTTTGGGGTTATTGATAATAATGGTACTGAAGTCCTTGTTATATATGAGGACATTCCTTCTTTATGCTCTAAGTGTAGAGAAATTGGTCACCCATCCCACGATTGTAGAATTTATGAGAACTGAAAATAGAGAGAGGTCTTTCACTTCACTAATTGTGAGGAAGTTAGAAGAACTCAAAGACAAAACCCTATGCCTAATAATGTTGAAAAAGGAAATCACAGTTAAAAATGCTGAAATGCCCCAACCCCAAGTAACTTCAGATCATGATCAAGAAGATAATCAAGATCAAGAACCCATCCATTTGGTGAATTCTTTTGAGCCTCTTTTGGATCAGTTGGAAGACATAACTAGACCTAAAACCAAAGCTGATGATGATGATGAAATTCTTGACCTGGGTGATGTTAACGACACCCTCAAATCTTGGAAAGAAGTTTTCAATCATAATGCTCTTATGGATGCCAATCAACCTCAGAATAGTAATGATATTACTTGTTCCAATGTAACTAATGAGAATAATGTTTCTATCCAACATGATATTAATATCATCAATTCAGATCGGAAGGAGGAGGATACTGATAGAGAATTTATTAAAGTTCTGTCTACAAAGAATAGAATTAAGAAGGCCAAGAACAAAATTCAGATGAAAGAACCATAGCCCACTGCTTGGCCACCTCTACATGAAGCTGTTGTTATGGAATCTCAGAGGTTTAGGGAATTATATTTCTCAATTTGAGTTTTTTAACCTCTGTAAGGCTCACAATCCAAGATTAATTAGGATTGCGGAACCTGTGATCGATTTTAATAATATCTCTACTTATTTTTGGTCTTCTCTTAATTTGAATCTTGTTTCTACTAATATTAGATATAATTCTTTTCCTAATATCTGTCTTATGGGTGCTACTAATATAGGCCCGATTTCTATTGTCTCAAGGTTTAATCAACACATCACTGTCTCTAGTTGGTTTGATGGGATCTTTTCTCATTAAATTTTTGTCTCTACTAAAATAACTATTGCTGATTGAAGACTCTTGTGGAGTGATATTACTAAAGATATATCTGATTTGAATGGGCCTATTATGATTGCTGGTGACTTCAATGCATTCTTGGGGTTTATGAAAAGAAAGGTGGAAATCTCCCTTCTAGAATGTCTTGTGATGAGTTTCAAGCCTTCATTGATACTTGTCATTTGATTCATCCCACTATTCAAGGTTCTTTACTCACCTGGGCTCATGGAAATTATGTTTATAATCATCTTGAGGAAAGGATAGATAGAGTAATGTGCTCTACTAGTTGGTTTGATAGTTGGTCCAACTGTTGTGTTGAAGTCCTTCTCAGATCTATATCTGATTACTCTGTCATGATATTCAATTGCCTTAAACTCTCTTTAGGACCTTCTCCTTTTAGATTCAAAGCCATGTGGACCAACCACTCTGAGTTTTCGAATGTGATTTCAAATGCGTGGGAGTCGGTCAAGATGGTGGGTTGCCCTATGCTTAATCTTGTTTGTAAACTCAAAGCAATCAATGAAGCCTTTAAAGTGTGGAACAAAAGTAGTTTTGGTCATGTCCAAGCTAATATTGAAGAGGCTATAAATAATCTTACAAAGATTAAAAATCAGATTAGAGATGAGGGTATGGATGATTGTAAATTTAATATTGAAGTAAATGCCAAGAAAGAGCTGAGGAATGCCATTCATAGACACAACACGTTTTGGAGAGAAAAGGCCAATGTGAAATGGCTTACTGATGGTGATAAGACCACTACTTTCTTCCATAGTTATGCTAAAGTCGAGGGCTAAGTCTTCCATACACCATCTTATGGGCGGAGACTTCAAAATCTTTTAGGTGACTACATTCTTAAGTTCTACTCTGATCTTTACCAAGAAACTAATTGTGACAGAGATAAAGCTATTGACTTGATCTGTACAAACATTCCCCATTTGAGTATTGAATCTGAAAATGAGATGCTCATGAAAGTGCCTACTGAAGAGGAGATTCATGAAGTTGTATTTGATATGGATGGTAGCAAACCCCCTGGGCCTGATGGTTTTTCTGGTAGCTTGTATCAACACTGCTGGAGCATTATCAATAAGGAGGTGATAGATATTGTTGAGTACAATTTTGCCAATGGTTAGATTCTTCCAAACTTTAATTATAATATGGTCACCTCCATGGTTCAAAGTCTCGGTATCGGTCCCGGTATCGGGCACCCGATTTTCAACTCGGTCGCGGTATCGGTTGCGGTATCGGGCGATACGCAAAGATACGCTATTTAGAGAGCGCAAAAAATTCCGGAAAAAATATAGAAAATTTAAAAAAAATAAGATTAACAATGTGGACCAATGAGATACATTCAAACCCATCATTCAATATGCATTGCATTGTAGAATTGGTTATACTGAAGCGCAGCAGAGTTGTCAGATTCAATATTGCATAGTAAACCAATAATAATATTGAAAAACAAAAATATACATTTTGTTTTAACAACAATGTATATTTTTTTACATTTTTACAAAAACGTACGAAAGAACATTGTTACAAAAATGTACATTTTTTAACAACAATGTACATTTTTTTACATTTTTACAAAAACGTACAAAAGAACATTTTTACAAAAATGTACATTTTTTTAACAAATATGTATATTGTTTTTTACATTTTTATAAAAACGTACAAAAGAACATTTTTTACAAAAATTTTCAAAAATGTACATTTTTTTTAACAAAAAAATATATTTTTTTACAAATATGTACAAATATATATTTTTTTACAAATATGTACATTTTTTTTTTAACAAAAATGTACATTTTTACAAAAAACGTACAAAATAATATTTGTACAGAAATGTACATTTTTTACAAACATAAATGTACATTATATATTTTTTGTAAAAAAGATTTGAATATTTTTTGTAAAAAAATAACATTTCTTTGAAAAAAGAGTTTTAGTAGTCATTTTTTTTTAAAAACGAGTACTACTTTTTAAAAGATTTATATATTTTTTTAGTAGAGTCATTTAAAAAAAAAGAGTTTTATGTTTTAAAAAATTAATGTTAATACTTTTGAAAAAGTAATACCATTCTGTAAATGTTACAATATATTTTCAACAACGAAGAAATATGGTAAAAGATAAAAGTTCTATCAAAAAATAAAACAAAATATGACAATATCGTTTGAATCGGTTGTCTCGGCCGATATCGCGGTTGTCTCGGCCGATATCGCGGCGAGGCGTCTGGGAATCGGTTGTCTCGGGCGATATCGCGGCTGTCTCGGCCGATTCAGTGTTTTTTTTGAAACGTCTCTCGGTATCGGATCGGTGCCCTCCGATTCCGAGTCAACTCGGCCGATACCGAGTCAACTCGGCCGATACTTTAAACCATGGTCACCTCATTCCAAATGAGATTGGTGCTGATAAGATCACTCATTATAGACATATTGCCCTGGCCAACTTTATTTTCAAAGTTATTCCTAAAATCATTACTATGAGAATCAACCTATAACCTCTAGAATCATTTCTCTCTCAGCAAAATTCTTTTATTGAAGGAAGAAACGTTCTTTACTGCATTGGCAAGGTTTCTGAAGGCTTCAATTTGGTGGAAAATAATATCTTTGGAGGGAAACTGGGGCTTAATGTTGACATAATCAAGGCTTTTGACACTATCAACTTGGATTATCTTCTCAGTGTTCTTTCCAAATCTGGTTTTAATCAGAAGTTTTTCCATCTTATACAAACTCTTTTAAAGTCTGCTAAACTTTATGTCCTTGTCAATGGTGCTCCTACGGGATTTTTCTCTTACAGCCGTGGGGTGAGGTTGGGGGATCCTCTCTTCCCCATTCTTTAGTAGGGGTCTTTCTAAACTCTTCTCTTAGGAGGTTATCAAATATATTTCTCATCCTAGAAATTGTATTCCCATTACTCACTCTCTATGTGCAGATGACCTCCTTATCTTCTCTAGATCTGACTCTTAAGTCTCTATCCAATCTTCTCAATTTTCTTGACCTTTATGGCAGAGCTTATGGGCTTTTCCTGAATAAAGACAAGAGTAGATTTTATCTGGGCAGCCTTTCCACTCATAGGAGGAATAAAGTCAGTGATATTCTTGGTATTAAAGAATAAAGTGTTCCATTTTCTTATGTGGGAGTGTCTATCTTTTGGGAAGCCCCAACAAGAAAGTCTTTCAACCTCTTGCTGATGAAGCCATTGTTAAGCTTAGCAGTTGGAAAGGTTTTCTCTTAACCATGACCAATGTTTAAAAAGGCGAAAGGCGAGGCGAGGCGTTTTAGTCGCGGCGAGGCGTAAGCCTCGAGGCGTTTGAGGCGTAAGCCTCACCGAAAAGAAAAAAAAAGACCAAAATAATATTAAAAAATACTAATAAAACCATAAAAATAAAATAACAAAGAAATATAAAATAAAACTACAAAAAAAACATCCTTGAGGACTTTCTCACATAGTTTGACATTTTTTTATTCTCCCGAGATAACTTTTAAAAAAAAAAGTAATTTGACAAAATCAATTCTAACATATTGGTTATTTTACAATATGAAAATAAATTAATCAATGCAAAATCATATTGGCAAAATCATTTTTTTAGCTTCATTCACATATTGGTTATTTTATAATATGACATTAATTTAATCAATGCAACTTAACAAGCAAATTCAGTGTTTAATTTATAATTCAGCAACTTGGTCGGAATAAAAAAAAAGGGGTAGAAACTTAAAATATTTAAGTTTTACAAAAGAAAAGTTAAAAAAAAAAACAGAAATCTTTTTAAAAAAAAGTCATATTGAAGTTAATATATAATATAAAAAAAAATTTTAAACAAACAGTGAATAAAACAAAGTTTTTACAAAAAAAAAAGAAAAAAATAAAAAGGTTTCCCCCTTTTTAACCAAACAAAGTTTTTTAACCAAAAAAAACTAAGTTTTTTAATTTTGGACAAAACAAAGTTTTTACCTAGGGCCGAAACAAAAAATGTTTTTTAACATCGTGAGGCCGGAACAAAAAAAAAAACTAAAAAAACAAAATTTTTTAACCAAACAAAGGCTGTAGAAGTTAAAACTGTGGAAACAAAGGCCGAAGTTCTTACCTAGGGCTGGAACGAAGGGCGAACTAGGAGAAAGAGAAGAACCGAAGGCCGGAATGCAAGAACTGAAGGCCGGAATGGAGAAACGAAGGTCGGAATCCACTTTCGGAGCAAAGAAGAGAAGGTATAGCTGATTTTTTACGCCAGTACAAGAGGCGTACGCCTCATAGCCTTGAGGCGCACAGCCTTGAGGCGCAACGCCTCAACCACCAAAGGCGTAAGCCTCACTTTCCACCCTTGAGGCTTAAGCCTCGAGGCTTTTTTCCCCCGCCTCGCCTCGAGGCGCGCCTCGAGGCGTACGCCTCGTTCGCCTTTTTAAACATTGACCATGACTGGGAGAGTCCAACTTCTGCAGTCTACCTTTTAAAGCATCATCTTTTATAGTTTTCAAATTTATAAGTGGCATATCTCTTTGCTTAAAAAGCTCAATTATTGTGCTAGAAATTTCATTTGGAATGGTGATGTTATCACTAACAAAGTTTGCAATGCTAAATGTGATGGAGGTTTGGGGATAAAAGATGCTAGACTACTTAATAAAGATACCCTTCTTAAGCTCTCTTGTGGAATTCTCAACAAGACTTCGCTATGTGCCTCTTTCTTTAATGGCAGATTCAATTTTTCTGCCAGAGCTAGCATCAAATACTACTGTAAGCCTTCTATTTGGCCTGGACTTAAATCCTCAATTCCTCTCATTAAGATGAATTTTAGATGAATTGTTGGTGATGGGAAGTCCATTAATGTTTGGTTTGACAATTGTCTTGGCACTCCCATTGCAACTTTTCTAAACATTAATTCCTCAGCCCCTCTTAAGTCTAATGTTTCTGACCTCATTGTTAATAGTGATTGGAAGATGCGTGATTACTTTATCAACTCATTTCCTTATATCTGTGATTCTGTTCTAAAGATTAAGCTCCATATTTCTGAAGCCAAGGATAAGCTTAGCAGGGAATTATGATCTACTCGTTACTGAAGCATATAAGTGTGTTAAAGGTGATGTTTCTATGGCTGCTGATTTCAAAAAACTCTAGTTTAAATTTGTGCCTCCTATTATCTCTTTGATTAGTTGGAGATTGTTGCATAATAGCCTCCCAACTGATGGTAATACTAATGCCAGAGGGATTCCTTTAGTCTCCTCCTGAATCTTATGTGATTTCTTCAATTGTGAAGAAGATGCCATTCATCTCTTTATGAAGTGCAATTTTTTTAGATCATTGTGGAATTGGACTGCCTCTCTTTTTAATCTAGTGATTCCTGGATTTTAATAATTTTTGGATTTTTATCAGTCACCTTCATCATGGCCCTCAAATTCAAAACCTTTAGAAGGCTACATCTATATATGTTGTGTATAAAATTTGGTGTGCTAGAAACAAGATTAGATTTGAGAATGTCTCTCTTAATAAAGTGATGATTTATAGCAGTATTAAAGGTTGGATCCAATTCATTAGTCCTTTTGTGCATGGTTACTACAACGATAGTTTAGATTTGTATATTCTAAACAATTTGGATATCCCTCGTGGATTGAGAAGAGCTCTCAAAATCACCACTTTTATATGGAAAACCCCTCCTATCTTTTGGATTAAAACTAAATCAGATGGCCTCTCCAAGGCTAATCCAGGTCCTGTTTCCTTTGGTGTCATTTTTAAAAACTTTAAAGGGAATTTTATGGTCTGCCATTACAAAGATATTTGTCTGAACAATTCCTTATTCGCTTTTTTACTAGGAGCAATCACTGCCATAGATATGGCTTTTTTTAGAGGTTGGTTGCATCTTTGGCTTGAATGTGATTCCCAGAGTGTGTTGTCATGTTTCAATAGCAAAGATTCATTCCTCCTTGGCCAATTAAGATTTCTTGGCTTAAATGTCTCCATAAAATCTCTTGTATGAGCTTAAAATGCTCCCACATCTTCAGAAACACACTCATACTCATATTAATTGTTCTTTATTACCTTGGTATCGGGTTTGGCAATTAAATTGTACCAACAAAGTTGAACTATTTTACTGGTTTTGGGCTCATCATGCTCTTCTCACTACGGATATTATATTTGCCAAGCATATCACAGCAACTGATAAATGTACGCTATGTCAGCAGGTGGACTCTAATTACCATTTTCTCACCTCTTCTCCTATATTAGCTGATATTGTTAAGGGAGTTGGGCTGACTCCTCCAACACGTGATAGACACTTCCTTTTAAATCTTGATAAGACTTTTGAAACCGGTAATAACCTTATTTTTAACATGCATAAAAATCTTTTTTCTTGCCGGCGGGTCTGGTATATGCGTAACGATGCTATTTTAAATAATTGCCCGCTTCGGCTATCTCTTTTAAAACACCATGTTCGGGACGATTGTTCTAATTATAATATGTACTTCCAATCCCAACCCGAGCATAAGGAACCCTTTCTGAGGATGGAAATTCGTTGGTTTCCGTCTAATGAAACCATGTATAAACTTAACACGGATGGCTCCTCCCAACCTGGAACAAAGGTGGCAGGCATTGGCGGTGTTCTAAGGGGCAGCACGGGCACCTTTCTATGGCCTATGCAAAACATATTGGGAGTAATACTAATTCTATGGCGGAAATGTGAACTATCAAAGAACGTTTAAATATTGCTTGTAAAAAGGGTATTCGTAGCATTCACACAGAAACGGATTCTATGACAACTTTTCAATTGTGCAGGGCCCAATGTTCCAACCAGCCTATCCAGGAGCTGCTTCATCAGGACTGCCATAGGGCGGCTCGCTAGTTTGAGCAGGTGTGGATCTCTTTTTGTTACCAGGAAGCTAATAACGTAGCTGATATTTTGGCAAAGACGGGGGCTGTCAATTGTTTTATGAATGTTGTTTTTGACATACCTCCTTGGTTTATCACCCAACCTCTTTTGCAAGATATAGTCGGTAGTGTGGTACCCCAATTGATGGCTAAACCTCTAATTTGTAATCCCGTACATATCTAATCTAATAGTTTGGTTTGTTAAAAAAAAAAACTACACACCATGCACGCATCGTTACAAATAGCTAACAAAGTGAAACTATCACAGTCACTTGAACATACTTAAGACTTTAGTATATCTACTATTATTAGGAAAATCGAATTTAAAAATACCCCCTAAACCATAATCACTGAAAGCAAAATTTTCTGGAAAAAACGAAAAAAACGAAATACCTAACGATTTAGCATTGGTGAGGGTTTTTGTAAAACCAAACATACTTGAAAAAGTTGGTGTGGTATTGGTATATGTCAAATACCGATCAATAACCTACCCTAGTTCCAGCTCATACTTAATCAAATACCAATTTAGTAACAAAAAATTTAAGAACTCCAACTAATTTTAGCTAACTTTCAGAAAGAAAATGATAATGCTACTAATAATAAAGAACTGGGAGCGGTTTATATTGACATACCCAGCTGTAATATTTTGCAACCCTTCTCCTCTTCGCGGGTTACCTAGAGAAGCTTCAAATTTGGCTGGCACATGGACAGTATCACCTGATCGTATGTCTTATCAGTGAACTTACTAACATTGATCATCAAGCACTCCTGAAAGAGAATGTAAATGAATCGATTTTCTGGAAATTTCTTACTTTTTAAGATTTGGTTAAGGCATATTAGTATACTTATACTGCCAATTACTGGAATTTTTTTAAACTTTTCTGGAAATTATAAGGTCAGGAGAGGGGGGGGAAATTTTCATTTATCTGCCATTCGGGTGATAAAACATGTAATGTCACATTTAGTTACTTCTTTTGTTGACCGGTATAAAATCAAATTTAGCTGAACAAAGCTAGTTCAATGTACCTTCTACATATATGGGTATACATTCCTTTGACTATAGCCAATTTGTACCTTCTACATATATGGGAGTACATTCCTTTGACTATATCCAAAACAAAATTGAAATGGTGGGTCAATATGGCTCAAACTACTGTTCAGTACATAGTAATATTATGAATTGCTATATTACAAGAAATTTGTGCCCTCTTATGATAGTCATTGGTTCCAATTTAATTGAAAAAATCTCAACTTTTTCATGGGCATGCATTAAATATGTGATGGTAAGGAAAGTACATAATTTCAATCAAAACCTCCTGATTGAAAAATCATTACAAACTTATTTTTTTTAAATTCAGAAAAAAAAAATCTTCTGCTGAAACAGATAACTTTTTTCTTCAAATTCTCTTTTAAAATATAATTTAGATAAACTAGACGGTCTGCTATATCAATTCTCCTGAGAAAACAAAAAAGGCCCAAATAAGAATACACAAAACCGTTCTTAGGGGAACTAAAAACTAATACAAAATTGTGGATTGAACCATGGTTTGAAATCAATATAACTTTGAGCAAATTTTTCCAATTTATCTACAAAAAAGTTGATGGAAAATGAGATAAACAAAACAAATTTTTTTAAGCCCATCAAGTCCACATAGTTTTGTTTTATCGATTTCAGCCATAAACTTTTTTTATGCTGCTAATTTGGCCATCATCAGTCACCTAAATTGACATCATAAAAAAAGTCTTTGGTTGAAATCACTAAAATAAAAATAAATAAAAGTATGTAGTTGCAAAATTCAGCCAAGTTTGTGATACTATTCTGTCATTAAACTTTTCTAATTTTCTTGGCCAAAAACCTAGTTTCAGAGAAATTAATCAATACCATATTTCAGATGGGGCAACCATGAACTTAAAGGGTAAATCTAGAGAGACCCTCAAAAAAGTAATTATATAACTTCGTTTTGCAAATAAAATACATATTTCAGATGGGGCAACCATGAACTTAAAGGGTAAATCTAGAGAGACCCTCAAAAAAGTAATTATATAACTTCGTTTTGCAAATAAAATACATATTTGGGGGTTTTATCAAACAGTCAAATGAAAGTTTAGAACAAACTATATGAATCATAAACTAAATGTGTGTAAATTATTAAAGTAAAACAGGAAAGGAAAGGCTTCATACCTTCAAGCTGGCCAGGTGGTGAATTTGAACAAGTGATAAAACTACACAAAATCAAACAGCGGAGAAAAGTTTTAATTGTTGTTTGCTGAGAATTGTTGAAGGTTATGAATAAGGCTTGCTCTGAGGAGGTGAAATTGAACCATAATCTTGTTATAAACCAAACCATCTCTCTCTCTTATTACTTATATTTATCGGAGTGTTAGGTTTAAACATTGGGGGCCGCTATTGCCGCTCCGATCAAATCTTATGCCACTCCAAAAAATGAAATTAATTAGCCAGTCGGAACGGGGTCGAATTTAGGAGGATTCATATTCATTTAATCGGATTTTCTTCGAGTTCGGCTCTGGATCTTCATCGACTCTATATTATTGTATTCAGATTCGAATTCAAAACGGGTCTTAGGGTCCGGGTTCGCTGGATCTAACCAGATATATACATTTATTTTATATTTAGTTTTATTTCATCCCCCTTCTTTATTTCTTAATTTTAGATTAAAATATTTTGTAATGTATTATAGTATATAATTAGTATAAATAAAACATATACTACTTATATTTATTATATACATAAATATATATTTTTATATCTAATACTTACGTGTTATATTGATAAGATATATATATATATATATATATATATATATAAAATAATAATGTATAAGTCGGGTCGGGTCTTGGGTCCAAATTTTGTATAGGATCCAGACCCTACCTGTTTAATAAACGGATTTTCAGGTCTTCGAATTTTCGGGTCTCGGGTCCAAAAAAATATGCTCAGGCCTAGTCTTAATAACTCTATTACCCTTAAGACCCATAACACTTTTTCTTCAAATGTCCAAAAAAAAACATTTCATCTCTTTTTGTTGAAAAATCATTTCAATTTAAATGTTTTTTTAAAGAAGTTACGAAAAGTAAAAAAAAAAATTAAAACAGATTCTTATTAAAAACAGTTTTTTATAAAATAATATTTCTCGGCATGCCATGAAATATTATTTTATAAAAATTGTTTTTAATAAGAATTAGTTTTTTTTAAATAATTTATTTTTATAAAAATAATTTTTTATATTATATATAACATTGTTTTAGGTTTTATAAACAGTTTTTAAAAATAGTAGTTGATTTAAAAAAAACAGTTGAAATGCTTATTTAACAAAAAGAGATGATATGTTTATTTTTGACATTTGAAAAAAAATGAGTTTGTGGATTTTAAGGGTAATAGAGTCGTTGGGGTCATTTTGGGAGTATTAGAAGACTTGGTTGGAGTGACAATAGCTGCACCCTAAAGATTTTGGTAACTCTTTTGATGGTAGGATCTATCATAAACATGTTGTTTTCAAAGTGATCAAATGGCATTTTCCTCCCCAAAACTATTTTAAGTTAAATATAGATGGAGCGTCAAAATAGAATTATGAAAGACCATAAGGCCAACTTGGTTGTGGATTTTTCTCTCCCTTTGGGAGTTTAATAAACTCTTTATGTATAATTATATGGGTTAACTATGGGCCTGCAATTATATTCTAAATATCATATTAATTTTATACATGTTGCCCCAGTCTCTTTTATGGTGATTAATTTGATAAATAACACTTTAAAACCTCCGTGGAAATTGAAATCATGCCCTGGAGAGATTAGACAAAAGTCTAAAGTCCATGTAATTCTCAACGAGTCATTGTTATAG
This sequence comes from Sambucus nigra, assembly GCA_949130495.1. Taxonomy (NCBI): domain Eukaryota; kingdom Viridiplantae; phylum Streptophyta; class Magnoliopsida; order Dipsacales; family Adoxaceae; genus Sambucus; species Sambucus nigra. The sequence continues at coordinate 482,856,429 of OX422218.1, forward strand.
GGGATCTAACTTGGTTGCAGATTGTTTGGCTAGTGAAGGCATGAGTGTGAAGTCGATAAATATTTATGAGCATTATGAAAATCTTCTTAAGTTCGCTAGAGGTGGTTGCAAGCTGAGCAAAAGTGGTTCAAGTGACATTAGATTTTTTAAATAAATTATATTCTTTTATTCTTTTAATTTGTAATGGCGTTAGTATAAAGCACCAAATTTATTGTTAATCCTTTTGCAATTTGCTCCCTTAAGGATTTTTGTTTTTTTCTCTCTTGAGCTTGTAAATGCCACCTTGAAGAGGAAATTTCTCCAATAATCAATAAACAACAGGGATACTGTCCTCTTTCCCCAAAAAAATTGACATGACCTGTACAAAGACCTAGTCAACAATAGTTTATCGAGTTTAAATTTTTTACTCAACAGGTGCCAATTGAAATTGAAATTATACTCCCATAGAGGTTCGAAGATGAAGAAGGGCAAGAGGTTCTTGGTCCAGAAATGAACGAAGATGATGGCTCAGAGGTAGACAACTTAAACATGTTTGTTTCTTCTTTAGATCTCATTTATGGTTTCACAGAACCCAACAAAGACATGAACAGCCAGATTAAGCCCTTATTTCTAAAGGCTTAGATGAATGGAGTATTAATAAATAAAATCTTGGTAGATAACGATGTTGCCATTAATATAATTCCATATTCAATGCTTGCTTAAATAAATAAACAACGTGCTAAATTGGTTTAAACCCAAATAATAATCTCTAGTTTGTTGGGGATAAAAAGTCAACCAAGTGTGTTACCAGTCGATGTTGAAGTAAGCACAAAAAAATCTAAAACGACCTTCTTCATAATCGATGGAATTAAGATTCAATGCTTCACTTGGCAGAGATTGGATCCATTCTAACAAGTATATACCTCCTTCCTTGCACCAGAAATTGTTGTTGATGAAGGAAGGTGGGAATTTGGAGGAAATGGAAGCCGACCCACTATCATTTCATACCAGCTAGAATTGTGATAAATCAGAGCTTTAGCAGTAAAATGTGGGACCAACTGAAAAATATAAAATATATGTTTAATGGATAACACACCCTTCAAACTAGAAAAGGCCAATGAAGCATTAGCCATAGTGTTGGGCAAATTCAAACAGTCGGAACTGCAAACAAAAATCAGTGAGGAAAGGATCATTAATTGGGTCGATTAAGTATTTGAAGAAGACAAAGTGGAAGAAAAACCTCAAAATATTGGTGATTTAGAAAGTTAGCAATAAAATATGAATAACTCAAAGTCAATCAATCGGATCCTTTAGTAGATGCAAACTTAGGAATAAAAAAAACAAAAGGGTAATGTACATCACTGTCAACCTCAACAAAGAAGACCAACAGTTGGTTGTAAACCTTTTACATCGGTATGAGGATTGCTTTATTTGGGAATATGATGAATTGCCCTATTTAGATAAGAAATTAGTGGATCATAAGCTCCCAATCAATGAAGGATACAAGCATATGAGACAGTTACCTTGCTTGAGAAAGCAAGGTACGAATGGTTTGATACCACTTAGAGATAGTGGAAGGCACTTGTACCACTTTGAGAATGCAGAAAGAAATATGTTATGCAAAGATTTCAATTTGGGAGTGCACGATTATCTAACGGTGTTAACTTATTAAATTCATATGACAATCCACACTAAATTTTAAACCTTTAACCCTAGAACATCAAACTATGTGATTCAAAACATAAATCAAATCAAGCATTCAACAAAGGCAAAGTTTAATGAAAAATCCCCTCAGGGTAAAACCTTTTATTCAATTTATAAAATTTATAAATCTCAACTTACAAACTTTATAAAGGAATCTACAGTAGACAAATCTCCCGCGGGTAACCTTCATCCACAACTATGATCCTCGCAAGAATCACAAAATCGCGGTCCTCCTTCAGTCTTAGTCTTTGTCTTTAGCAGTGAGTTCCCTTAGGTATCACAAGTCAGCTATGGAGATGCCTTATCCACAAAGGTGTATGAAATAATACAAAACTTTATAGGGTTTTGACGAATTCACAAAACTAAATATTAGGATGTTTTTTTGTGAATTAAACAGTATTTTTGCAACAAAAAAATGAAGAACTTTCGCAAAAGTTATGCAGAAATGGACCTGACAAAAGTCTTAGAAAAACTTAACACGAAACAGGTATTTATAATAGGTCTAGAAAATTTTCTAAGACGCTCAAACTTTTCGTCCATAAGAGATTTTTAGAACAATTTCAAAGTACTGGATCAAAATAGTTTTGAAAAATACTCAACCAATTGAAAAACCTCGCTATGTTATTTTAATAAAAGTTAAAAAGGTTTAATGAGTTCCAAAAATATTTTTTGAAGAAACTATTATACAATAATCGTTTCAAAAACACAAGATGTTTTAAAATAATTTGTTGAACAAATTATTTAAGTTTCTTGGAAATAGGTCTTAGAATAAACTAAGTCTGCATAGCATAATGTAGCAAAGGAGAATTAAAAAGCACATACAAGAGACAAAAAAAATTACGTGGTAAAACCCCACCCAATTGGGGAAACATCCACGGTGGCCCGTACGCCACAAAATCAAAAAATCCACTATAAACAATTTAAGTTACAAGCATACAACAAATCATACAATCAATTCTTATTTTAAGTCCAGAAGTATACTTAACCGAGATTTCACTCCTTCACGGTATCCTTTCTGACTTCTTTAAGAGACTGGATTGTCCTTTCTTTGTTCCTTGCTCTGTTCCCTTTCTCCTTTTGCACGATGTCAGCTCTGTAGTCAAAATCTCTCAACCAGCAACACATTTTAGCATTTGTGGGTGACAGTGCAGTGAGTGAAGTGCCTAAAATGACATGCATGTACAAACGGATCTTATGAATTACAACAAATCTAGATATGATATCCTTTTTACACTTCTGAAATTAGACTTGTTCCTTTTTTAACAAATATTTTAAGATCTCAATGCTTTTAGGATATTCAAAACTCAGATCCTTAAAACTTATTTATAAACACAATTTTTTGAAGTGAATTTTTTTCTCAGACCCAACACATGCAAGTCATGATTTTAGTTTTGCAAAAATAAGAGATGTTGGATAAAAATGATTTTAAAACTTTTTACGAACAATATCCATCAAAAGATGATTTTTCAAAAAAAGAAATCAAAACAGCCTAAAAACTCAAATGTGAACTGTATCACTTTGATTTCAGATCTTTAATTTTCTAAAAAGAAAGATATTAGAAATCTTGTGAGCATGTTGAGAGAGATCGAAACTGTGAGGAATTTAGAAAACCCTAACTCTCAAAATGATTTTCTGAAAATATCTTGGTAGAGTTTTTGTACGAAAATATTTTTCTCTATATATTATTTTCTCTCCTCTCTTTTTTATCTCAATTGACGAAGTTTCCAAAAGTCTTCAAATGGGGACCCAAACACATGTATTTATACTAAGCTTAGAAGGGTCTGGAAGATTGTTGCAAAATGGAGAGCTTAGATTAAAATAGCGGTTAGAATTCAAATCGTAGGGCTGATAAGTGACCCCACAAATATAATCTATGATTGGTTAAAATGTGATGCACGCGGATTATAAATGAACGGATGCAGTCCATTGATAAATAAGATCCAACGGTCAAGATTAGCAGCATCTAATGTGAGTGTAAACAAACACACTTTTAACCAGTCTTAGGCAAACACGTGTAGAGCTATTATCAGTTATAAAATGCGTGTTATTAGAGTTTTAAAAATCCAACTTTTTAACCACCATAGTTGGGCCGGTCTTATATTCTACCCGAGTCTTTTAGAAACTTATAAAATACAAATTTTAACCCCAAAACAAGTTAAAACCCTATTTTAATAATTTTAATTGTTGTAAAATTCCAAAAAATTATAGAAAATTCATTTTAAGTCAATTCAACACACACCAATCAAATATGAGTTTAAATGCAATCCTATGTGTTAAGTGTGTTGGTTTTCTACCTATATGACTTTGATATTTACTGATGATGATGTAGACCATAAAGAGGCTATATTGTATGAAGGAGGGACTCAATTTTATTTATCTTACCAAACTAATAGAGACTCCTATATAGTGCAGATTCAAGTGAGTCAACTATATAGTGTGCTTCATATAGGTGGTTCGTCCATTAAGAATGAGCCTACGTCCACGAGATGTTTTGTTGCTTTCACATTTAGATATATACCATAGAATTCTACCATATCTAGGTTTTAGATTGAATCAATGGTTGTTTCCCTTCTCTTTTTGGAGGATCCGACCTTTTAAAAGGATTCCTTATAAAAGGAAGTGTGTATTGGCCAGCATGGGCTAAATGAATGCATCTTGTATTAGTGAACCACTAATTTAATTGTCAAAGATTTTACCCATTACGAATAAGGTCAACCACATGTTCACAATCTGACATGCCAGGCACATGCTGTTGTCCAACCACCCAAAAGTCCATGTGTGTCATTACGTCTTATTGTCATCCACATGATCAGAGAATACGATCGAGCTCATGGATGGGTCGAGCTCTTGTACTTATATCTCATTGGTCGGGGCCGAGTTCTTCAGATCATGAGGTGTTATCCACAAATATGGTATAACAATAGCCCTTTTCACCTCTTATGTAGCAGGAAAATAATTAAGGATCTTATTATCCTCTTCAGAAATCATATTAATAATAGCATCCAATAAAGAATCATCGTGAACAATCTCTTCCAATTGGTTAAATTGCATTTAAAAGAAAGAAATGGCAGCCCCCTTAATATTCCTCTTATTTTAAAGCAAATCACAATTTTCCCTTTTAATACTGTGAACGAACAAATTTGATCTCTTATTTCTAACACATGCATGAAAGTATTTAGAATTAGCTTCTCCATTCTTAACATATTTTAGACTAGCCTTAGGCTTCCAAAAGTCTTCTTCCATAGCCAAACATCTTGTGATCTATGCATTAGGCTTAGCAAGAGCCTCTGCATGATGCTCATTGCCACCATATTCAAATTCTATCTCGGTAGCTAAAACAGAATATTTTGCATCTCTCGTATTTTGAAACAAAAATCCCCCCATTGTGCTTTAATCCATCTAACTAACACACTCCTGAGATTTTTAAAATTACAAGCAAAGGAATAAAGAGGATTACCAGTTGAATAACAGTCCCATGTCGAGGCCATAAGCTCTAAAAATTTTGGATGTTTTGTCCAGAAATTTAAGAAAGAAAATATTTTGGGAATTTTATCAATAGTTGTTTTAATACTAACAAAAGGAGGGGCATGATTTGAAGCATTTATATTCAGGTGGTTAACAACTGTAGAAGCAAACATGTCAATTCATATTTTTGAACAAAGAAATCTATCAAGTCCACACCATAACCTTGCAATCCCTTATCTTTTGTTGAACCATGCATAGTTGGATAATGCGTAATGCATATCTATAAAATCAGAATTAGCTTGGATGTCTAAGAAATCATTTGAAGCCCCCATATTAATCATATTACCACCTGCCTTCTCAGAAGAGTGACAAACCATGTTGAAATCACCACCCAAAAGCCAAGTCTTATCATCATTGATCATATAAAGATAATTCCATAAATTGAAAAGAACACCTAAAAGTTTTTTATGATGTATTGGCTTACCAATAATGATGCCATATTATGGTATATATATTACTCAATGGAAGGGTCTGGAAGTACACGGTAAAAAGTAAATAAGTCTAATGACTAAATGCCCAAAACATGTGGGAGAAATGATAAAATACTATAGTAATATCCAACACTCCCCCTCAAGCTGGAGGGAAGATATCTATCAAGCCCAGCTTGTCAATAGATGAGTGAAGTAACGAAGGTCCAATTGCCTTGGTGAGACAATCTATAGTCTGAGCTGATGAAGGGATGGATGAGGGATGAATGATGCCTGTAGATACTTTCTCCCGAAACAAGTGAATATCCACCTCAATATGTTTGGTTCTCTCATGAAGAACCGAATCAGATGACAACATAATGGATGATTTGTTATAATACAACAAATCAGAAGGACTGTTCTCAGTAAATCTTAGCTCACCTAAAATTGATCGAAGCCACAAGAGCTCATATGTACCATGAGCCATAGCATGGTACTCCGCCTCTGCCGAAGAGTGAGAAACCACCACTTGCTTCTTACTTTTCCATGATATGATACGAGAACCATAGAAAGTATAGAAGTCAGAAATAGAATGCGTATCAGTCATGCATCCCGCATAATCAATATTAGTGAAGTAAGAGAGACATCGTTGGTCTCCTAAAGCGTAAAAATGACCAAGACCTGGTGAAGACTTGAGGTACCTTAAGATATGATAAACATCATCAAGATGAGTGTTATAAGGTTCATGCATGAACTGACTCATAAGACTCACAACAAAGTCCAAATCAGGTTGGGTGTTGGTCAAGTAGATGAGATGACCAACCAAACGTTGATACCTAGACAACTCAGAACATAAATCCCAGACTCTGCAGTCAACTTCACATTTGGATCCACAGGAGTAGATGTTGGATGACAACCAATCATCCCTGTATCCTATAACAAATCAAAAGCATACTTCCTTTGTGATAAGGAAATCCCACGACGAGATCTCATAACCTCAATCCCCAGAGAATACCGAAGATACCCAAGTCCTTAGAAAAAAAACTGCTCCAATGTCCTTCTTTACCTGGGTAATCCCATCTTGATAATCATCGGTAATAATGATATCGTCAATATAAACCAAAAGGATAATACACCGGTGGTCGGGCTGACATCGAATAAAGTAAGTATGATCGGACTGGCATCTAGAGAATCCCATATACCCCACTGAATCGGCTAAACCAAGCTCGAGAATACTTCTTCAACCCGTATAAAGACTTACGAAGACGACAAACCTTACCCACATACTCCCCTTCATCCCGAAAATCGGGAGGAGGAGCCATATAAATCATCTCAGTCAGATCCCCATGAAGAAGATCATTCTTAATATCTAATTGATACAATGTCCAAGGGTGAGATGCAGCAAGAGATATAAGTAGACGAACAGAAGTCATCTTAGAAACCGGGGCAAAGGTAGAACCAATTTTTTTTTCCAAAATCTGAGTAAAGCCACGAGCCACAAGACGAGCCTTATATCGCTCAACGAAGCCATCGGCAAAATATTTAATACTAAACACCCATTTGTAACCAACAAGTTTCTCCCCTGGAGGAAGAGACACTAACTCCCAAGTATCATTATTTTCCAAGGCATCCATCTTAGTTTTCATGGCAGCAACCCACTTAGGATTCTGGAGAGCCACAGGAAAATATTGGGTAATAGAAATAGAGTCAAGACAACCCAAAAAAGCACAATAAGACTTTGAAATACCTGTATAGAAAAGATGCCCGAGAATAGAATGGTTAGTGCTACAGGAGTTAGCATAACGAGCAGGAAGGCGAGGGTCGCGAGTGGAATAACGAGACTGAAAACCAGAATAGGTGGGGGAGGGGGGAATGAACAATAGAATTAGGCGGGTTGGGGGTGGTAAAGAAGGAGCATCAACAGTTGCTGAGTTCGTAGGAGGAGGAGGCAGTGAAAGTCGAGGGCATAGACCTGCAAAGGGGGTGTCTCAGGAAGAAGAGAGGGATACACATCCAATAAAGGGACAGGATAAGCCACTAGAGAAACCTCCTCAAGAGGAGAAAGTGGGGGCGGGGTGGGGGAGTAGCAGACCTACCATAAAATGGAGTATCCTTATGAAAGGTAACATCACGAGAGTGATACATACGTCGGAGAGAGGATCGTAACATTTATAAGCTTTAGACATGGCAGGATAGGCCACAAAAATACATTTAATGGCCTTATCATCAAGTTTGTGATATGAGGATAGCCGATCCTGAACATAGCACACACATACCAAAAATCAGGGTAATATAGGGAAAAGGGTGTAGTAGGAAAGATAGAGTGAAAAGGCGTTTTGCCATTTAAAACTTTGCTTGGAGTGCGATTAATAATAAATGTAGCAGTGAGAAGAGAAAGGTGCCAATAAGATTTGGGAACATACATACCCCATAAAAGGTAACGAACCATTCCCATTAAGTGACGGTTCTTACGTTCCGCCACCCCATTTTGCTCCGGAGTGAAGGGGCAAGTGAGTTGGGGTAAAATTCCCTTTTGGTTAAGTTGTGAACGAAAAACATCAAAGACATACTCCCCCCAATATCAGACCGAATGTTACGAACAGTGGTGCTAAATTGTGTTTTAATCATTTGAAGGAATTGGAAAAATACAGGTAACACCTCAGATTTATGTTTGAGTAAATATGCCCACGTACATCTAGAAAAATCATCAATAAAAGTGACATAGTATTTATGACCAGATAAAGTTGTGATAGGTGATGGTCCCCATACATCAGAGTGAATTAGGTCAAATATACTAGGTGCACGACTCATATGAGGAATATAACTAGTAAAAATATATTTAGATAACTCACATGTCTCACAAGTAAACCTTTTGTCTTTACAAGTCTTAGATAAAGCGGGGAAAAGCAAGCAGAAGTACTGAAAATTGACATGTCCTAAACGAGAATGCCACAAACGCAAAGTTGGTAAGGAAACATAAAAAACAATGGGATTAGTGGAAGTGGAGGCACTAAGTCTAGAAATAAAAGTAGTAGGGGTATAAGGATCCCCAAAGTGGTATAGGCCATCACGCTCATATCCCCTGCTAAAAATCCTCTATGAACTCAGGTTCTGCAAATAGCAATGTGAGGCTAAGAATATGACAACACAATTGAGATCTTTGCAGAGTTGACGAACAGAGATGAGATTAAAAGAGAGGTCGGGAACATTCGATACTGAAGATAAAGTGAGAGAAGGTGAGAAACAGATATTTCCTTTGCTATGAATAAGAGCATGTGAATCATTCACAAGACACACACTATGACACACATTGGTAGTGGGAGAAGTGAAAAAAGACAGCTTACCAGTCATATTATCAGAAGCTCCATAATCCAAAATCTAAGTAGGCTTGATAGCCTTACAATAACAAGCAGATGAAGTACCTGAAGTAACAGTGATAGTGGACGCTGAGTGTCCAAGAGATTAGGTATATGGGGTAGGACCAACCTCTTTAGGACCACACAAATAAGCCAGAGCTCTAAAAATACTCATTTTTTTATCCAACAAATACACAAGAATGGCAAAAAAATGGGCAATGGGGTAATCCAAAAATTCAGCAACAAATAGGGGAATAAAACCCACACAAATATGGCCAAAAACTTGGCAATGAGTGAATCAATCTAACTCAACAACATATAAGGGTATAAACCCTCAAGAATCATCAAATAGAGGCAAATTAATAGCCTACTCTATGGGAATAAAACCTAACAAGAAGAGGAAATAAAAAAATCCAAATTAATAAGAGGGTATAAACCCTAGATTACCTAATCGTTGAATCTAATAACCAATTACACCGAAAAGATCCCAGGAAACATCACCACGTCCATACAGAACCCAAAAACTGGCCCAAGCGTATGCAACACCCAAGTTGGGGAAGAACCCATCGGAGATAAGAAAACCCAGTTGGACAATATAGCAAAACTCACTGACAGCTCCACTAAGAGGACCCATAAGAAGCAGTTAACCAAACCATACCCACTAACCAGCAGTTGAAACCCGACTCTAATATGAACAGTGACGACAGCAGCGATGGCGGTGGGGGCCAAGCTATGTCAGGTCAGTGACGATGGCTAGGGTTTAGATATCTAAGGTTTTATTTTTGCTCTGATACCAAGAAGTTTTTTATGATATATTGGCTTACCAATAATGGTGCCACATTATGGTATATATATTACTCAATGGAAGGGTCTGGAAATACATGGTAAAAAGTAGAATAAGTCTAATAACTAAATGCCCAAAACAAGTGGGATAAATGATAAAATATTATAATATTATCCAACACACCTTGTTTTCTCTTGAAAAATAGCATGAGAAACTTCAACTATAATACACTGATCAATTTGGGATTCTACAGCTACAAAAAATCCACGATTGAAAAAGATCCCTATATTATTGGACTCACTCGTAATACCTCCTTGAAACCCCAACTTGAGAATGAATTCTTGAATCATGTTAGATTGAATTTTTAGCTCTAACACAACATATATAGATGAGTTTTTGATTATTACGCCTCCTCACTTTACCTTTTTTTTTAAATTACCCTGACATTCCAAATAATCAACTTGATTATTGGGACTTTGAATGATTTTTAGTTTGTGAATTTGACGTAACCACACGTCGAAAGGCAACTCTAAAGGCACCACACCAATTTAAAGAGATAAATATAACTAATCTTTTATCAAAAGTTCAGTTCGCTTCCAAATGAGTATAAAACGCTATTTATAAGGAGAGGGTGGAGCATTAAAAGGCCCCCCAATCAATATGAGACAAAACTAAACTTTACCTCTCCACGTTATAATAACATTAAAAAAAAGAAATAAAAAGGCTAATATATGCAAGTAAACTAAAAATAGAAAAAAATAGTAAAAGTTTAACAATGGTCCTAATTCACATCAGAATTGGATCTTAATATCATTAAATTTGGGGCAGCCATCACTTTCTTCCTTGCTTTTTTACTTTGAACTACTGTAAAATTATCATAAATGGGGGAATATAATTTATCTTGGAGAAAGATGTAGATTTATGACTAACTCAACATTTGAAGCAGCTTCATCCTCTGTATTTGCTAAACCCACCTTAGAATTCACCCCTAACCCCTCCTCTTCGTGATTCTACATTAATTGAATTTCCCTTCCCAACGTTGTAATGACACGCTCCTCCTCAATATAGCTGGTGAGATTATTAGGAACACCATCTTCTCTGCTTATTTTATTATTGAGTTCGTCCACTTCATGATATAACACTGTAGCCAATATTTTCGTATCATCACCCTTTTCACATTGCTCCTGCTTCTTCATGTAATTTGCGTTTTCAATATCTTCTTTATTTTCAGGCTTATCAAGTAATTGGAGTTCTTAAAGATTATCTTCCTTGCTATGATCAGTTTTTTCTGCCTTCTTCGTACTAGTAAATTATTTATGCACCCATTCTTCAGTACCTTATTTGTTCTTCTCGTTTAATTTATAATTGTCTCTGATCGATTAATTTATGAGATTTACCCTTCTTTTGATTAGCATCACCTCCAATCTTAAATTTTTTCTCGAAATGGCCCTGTTTAACACATCTTGTGCAATATTTTAGGATGTTATCATAGTCAAACATCTGCCAAAGCCCTTTGTAATTATTTCCATATCCAATCCAAACTCTTCTTAAAATATTTCCACTTAAATCAACTTCTACACATACCCTTGCTAGATTAGGTTTGGTAAGAGATGTTGTTGCTACATCCAATTTTAATAGGTCTCTAATTACGTTAGTGACTTAAAAAATACTAGCCTTATTGTATAAATGAATAGGGGGTAATGGGATAGGACACATATTGGGGTTGTTGAAGACTCTATTGATGGAAGAAAATTCGGCCACCGCTTGAATACCTCCATAGGATATCTGTTGATAAACTACATATCCTTAGACCATAAAGGATTAAAGTCGTCCTCATGAAATTATCTTATAATAATATGCTTTTGATCGATGACCCCAATAGTTAATACAATCTTTAAGCCAAAAGTATTAAAAATCTTCCTCATATCATCTATTGAAGGGCGCCCATGAGATAATTTTCCAATCGTTGTGAACTTAAATGGCTCAGCAAGTTTCATAACGTCCTCTTCAGAAAAGAATATGGATGGTTGTCTACAAAGATTAGGAATATCCTTTAAAGGGGTGGATGCATGGTAAGAGTTTCCCTCAACAATGGATGCAAATGACTTTTTGAGAGAGGGATTATTAGGGATAATTCCTGCAGGAAATTTTTTGCCATGATCTGACTCCTCATGGGAGGCAGTAGTTGTTTCCATGCAAACCCTAATCGACTAGGGTTAAAGAGAGAGAGAGAGTGTGGGAGTTAGGCCAAATGAAGGTGATGATATTGACATGGCTCCCCGCAAATGGTGTGGGTCTAACCGCATTGGTACATACACTTGCTCTATCGGTTATTTTATGCTTGTTAATTGAACCGTACTAATGTTTTTATCTATATTTTTCAGTGAATAAGGCTCCTGAATTATTGCTTGTTCAAAAGATATTGGTAGAGATGATTTGTCCTCACGACCCCCAACCTTTGAGGCCCTCTTATCTTTGAAGAGTTTTACTGAATACATGTAATACTTATCGATTGGTTTTGTATTAGGGGAAGTGCCTCCATCACCACCTACACTTAAGGTGCTACTTTAGAGGATTCTAAAGAAGATGAGTAAGAGGTCAACGAAAGTGAAAATTCTAAGCGTTTGGTCGTCCTCAACCTTTCCTTATAATTTTGCAAACTGTTAGCATTTAAGTTGAACCTTCTTATGGCATGGCACCCAAGGTGGCCTATCGGGATGCCATAAAGGAAGATCATAAGAAGAGGCTTGAATAAGTGGCTAAGAAAAAGGACAAATCTAGGGCCAGGAATAAAAAGAAAGCTGAGGCTGAAGCCAAGAAAAAGGCTGAGGCTGAAGCACAAAAAAATATGATGTTGCTACTAGGGCCAAAGGCAAGGGGAAAGTTATTACCATTGATGACCCACCAACTGCTGGTGATAAGAGACCATTTGAGGGTCCCACTGCTCGAGGTGATCCTAAACATTGAAGGGTTTAATATTCGAGGTCAGCAAATGTAACACCCCGTGTTTTTATTAATTAATTATTTGAGTAATTCGAAAGTTAGATAAAAAAAATAAAATTTTGGATTTAATTATTTTTATAATTAAATATGTTGGTTTTTATATTCGAAATTCGGAAGCTGGATTACAAGACTCCTAATATGAGTATATTTAAGTCTTGGGCTGTTTAAAAGAGTCCTCAAAACATAAAACTCTCTAAGAGTCCTCAAAACATAAAACTCTCTCTCTCTCTCTCTCTCTCTCTCTCTATATATATATATATATATATATATATATATATATATATATATATATATTGACCGTCCGATCGAGCTAAAAAATTTTGTGCAGCTTCCTCTCGTCTTCAGCTACTATGCCCCAAACTTTAAGGAATTCCAACGGTCCGATCATCTGGAATGTTTTTTTTAGTGTTTGTATCTGATTAGGACTCTAATTATTTTTAGTATATAAACATAAAGTGACGAGTTTAGGTCTTTTAAAACACAATTTAGCCTTCTCAAAAATCAAAAACCTCTCATCTTCTTCAACCTCCAAAACTTAGCCTCATTCTACATAACTTTCAACTCAAGTTTTGCCAAGATTAATCGGGTTTTCTCAAGACGTGTCAAGAACGAATCTTTATCAATTATTTGAGAGGAATACACATTCAAGATTAGATTTCTAAACTAACTTTTATTCAGGCATGAATACTCTATTCATTTCCTTTAGTATTATGTGTTTTAAGTATCGCCTAAACCCTTAATCATGTGTTTTTGATTAAAATCAATTAGTAATTTAATTAGAGAAAGTGGACACTAAATTTTGGGATTGTTTTTGTGAATTTTTTTAATATGAATTAACCTTTGAAACCCTTGGATGCGTCATGTAGAATTTGTGGGGGTATTTATATGGTTAATTGGGATGCGTTCATTCTTATCAAAATTTGATGACTAATAAAAGAGAACGATTATGGTGTATTGAATATTGTTGCATGTTAATTAATTTAACCTTTTTGAACGCAAATAATTATGTCGAAACAACGACGGTGTTATTCATGGAATTAAATTAAATTGGGACTTTTATGATTAAGTGTTACGTTATTCTTATGAATTATGTATTGTGTGAATTATTTTATTCACGTTTGCCATCGGGGGGACGAGGGGCTATTGGATAGCATTATGCTCAACCCTATTTTAGGATGCTTACTAGGTATGGGACTAGTGGGTAGGTCTTTGTTAGAATTTATACTTGCTACGTATGGGTTTAGTTAGTATAAATTCGTGGGGATCTTATATTTCGGGGTGGAGCAGATTTTTACGTTATATCGACATTTCGCTAGTCTAGGCATGAGACTATGATGAATTTTCTCTTAGTGATTCATCCTACATATAAGATAGGACGTATGTATTCTTGGGGACCCTTAGGTATGGGACTAAGGGTCATTTTGAGGATCTCACATCGATAAAAAGGGTGGGGTGATTTAATAATTGTGAAATTGGGAATTGAGAATTAATACCTAAGATAATAAGGCGGGTATTAAAATATGGACGACATAGATAGTGAGGGCTGACAGTTTAAACGGGCTAGTCGGCATTTTCGTGCGTGGAACCATGCCAAATTGCGGGATCGACAATTTAAACGGATCAGCTGTCGTTTTGACAAGGAGAAGTGTTAAACTTTTGTGGAAATTACCACCTGGGGTGGGAGGGCCGCCATAATAAAAATTGAGAATAATGATAATCTGGGGTAATTTAATTACATTAACAATTTGGGACTGCAGGATATTTAAAATGATATTGGTGTGATTTTTATAAAAATCTTTGGGGTGGTTAGTGATTTATCTTTCTTGCGTTTAATTATATTCGTTTAATTAAAATACTCTATTATGATATGTATTGCGTATAATGCTATTGTCTAGATTCATGGATCCTATTTGAGGGGAGTAGTATGTACTCATGCTCAGGGCTCTGACCTCGTGCGTTGACTAACATTTTCAGGTATTAGTGCTGGAGGAGCTGCATAGGATTTATTGGATATCGCTTGGAGGTGCAGCTGGATTTGCTTTTATTTACAGTTCTATTTAGTTTAGATTTTCCTTTCCGTTGTATTTCATTAAGAGACTTCATTTGGGTTTTATTGGGACATTCGGTTCCAAAGTTATTTGAGGATTTTAGTAGGAGTATTTACCGTTGTTTTTGTTCAGATTTTGAATTAATTCAAATTTTGGAGATTGAATTTATTTGGAGTTTAGCATGTGATGGTTTTTATTATACTATTATTCATTGGGATTGATTTTTATGGTCTCATATCTGTCACATGCTGAGAATGATATTTATTTAGTAGCGCCCGACGTAGTTCAACTGCGGTGGCTGGCCATCCCGTTGTCTAAATTGCACGGGGTGTTACAACGGATTCTTCGTTAGAGCGTGTGTTGATTGATGGTCAACCTTCTCATAGGCTGGCCAGATAAGCTTGGTCATCCAGTCGTCACCCATTGGTGGAGGAGTATAAGTTTGATCTAGAGCACATTATGACCTCTGAACAGATAAAGAGAGGCAAAGACACCATATACTATAACATGGTAAATACCATGTATATTCTAGGCTAACGTGGGCACATGCATATTTTGAGTTCTTTGGGGGGCTTAGATGTTGACACTCTGTGGAAGGTTGCTCACCAATGGGATTTTGTGGTAAGTTCTCGGTATGTTTGTATTTTTTTGCTTTGTCAACATGTTTTAGTCCCTGTTGACCTCCCTGTCTTCTCTTTCAGAGTGCAATGACCAACACCATTATTCGAGAGAAGTCTATAACAAATCACTATGCCTACCATAAGTAGAAATAAGTCAATAATGAGAACTCTTAATAAAACACGTAGCTGTAAGAAGACCTTAAACAGTTTGTAGATGATCTAAACAAGACTCACAAAGAGCTTTAGGAGAGGGCCGACCAACTCATTATGAAGACCTTGGCCCTTATCTCGGCTGAGGAAAAAAAAGAAGTTGAAGGAGATGGATACTACTGATGAGATAAAAAAAAGTCTTGAGGAGACTCTTGAAAAAGCTAATGAAGCCCTCGCCAAGGCTAATGAAGCTCTTGCCAAGGATAAAAAGAAAATTGCTGAGACATTTAAAGCCTCTACCGACTTCACTGTTGAGAAAATGACCTTTTTCATTGAAGGTTATGAAGAGATGAGAAAAGGGTAATCAACTATTATGCTTACATTGCAGAGGTTATCAACAAATGGGAGTGCGATGATACTGAAGCTATAGCTCTAGAAGCAGAGGACGAGATAGAAGTGGATGAGCCAATTATTGAGGAAGAGGTAATTGGTAAAGTCGAACAGACTACTGCTGATGAGACCATTCCTCCCATAGGTCCTAAAGTTTCCCAAGAGATTGTCATAGCCGAAGCTGCTGTTGCCAACTCTCCTCAAGTTACTCCAACTAATGAAGAGTACTGCATCATAAACTCAAGGACTTATATTTTTGTGAAGCTTTATAATTTCTTATCTTTAGTTTTAATAATGTTTTTAATGATTGTGTACCATCTTTATTTGCCAGCAATTTATAATGATTGGATAGTTTATTTGAAAACATATGTTGTCCAACTATTTTGCTTGTCTGCATGTATTGTTTATCGTGTTTGATTTTCTGCAGGTTATTTTGCTCAGCTAAGCTATTATCCTTCACCTGTGATTAAGTGTTTTTGTGTATGCAAAATATTTTTACAAAGTTAAAGTAGTCGGATCTAGTCGTCCTGCTAATAATAGTGATCTTATAGTTAGATTTTTTCAACTTGACCTGATTTACTACCTTTGTAAGTAGGACATCTTGTAGTTTAGTCGTATGGTTTTGAGGTCAGATCTTGTCGACCTTGTAATACCCCGTAATTTTAATGACTTTTAATATGAGATAAAATAAAAGTTAATGGGCCTAATCAATGGGGGTTAATTGGAATTAATTATGAAAAATTATTTGGGATTAATCCGGATTGAATATTACTATAGATTACAGTAATATATGATTTGAATATTAATTTATGATATAAAAGTAATATGTGAATATAATAATTATTGTCGGGAGCTACAAATACGATAATAATGGAAATTAAGTCGGGACGCGCTTATGAGTCGTGTCGGGAAAAAAAATGAGATTTTTTTTAAGTCATTCGGATGATCTTTTTGAGTGCGACGTTGAGTCCGAAAGGGTCGAAATAGGCAGAAAAGTCTACCCGAGGGTTTGATTTGGGTCTCGGGTCAATTGAAAGATGAAAGCACACCCCTAAGGGGCATTTTAGTCATTTTGATTGGGAGATGAATAGTACCTACGTTTTTTGTCTTTTAGCTAACCTTGGAGTCTTATTATATATGTTAGTTTAGATTGTAAGTAAGGTTCATTTCATCAAAACACAAAGTGAGGTCTTTTGAGAGAGAGTGAAAAGACTTAGAGAGAAAGTGAAAGGTTATCTAGAGGAGAGGAAGAGTTGCTTGGAAAGAAAGAGTCATCTGGAGCAAACTAAGGGGACAACCACCATCTCTACACCTTGCACCACCACTGGATAGTCATCGAAAAAAGGAAGAGGAGGTTCCAAACACTTGTCTTCTCCAAAGGTTCAGACCTACACATAAGGCAAGTGTAATTCTTGCTTTATTTTGGTGCTTCTACTATCCATGTTAGAATAGGATTTCTTTTTGGATTGATGAACTTATGAATTTTGAATTTAAAATGATTGATAAATCAAGTTTAATGGATAGGAAAATTGATGTAGTTGGAGATTTATACATGTAGAGACTGAACATGAAAATGTATATACATGTAGAGACTATGAACATGAAAATGGATAGGTTTTACATGTAGAGGATTTATTTATTTATTGAAGATATGAAAATGATGATAGGTATTGTATGTAGATGAATCATACTCATGTTGAATATGTAAATTTGATGATTTAGATATGAAATGATAGTTCTAAATTCTGGGTTTTTAAGAGGTATAAAAACGGAGAATTTAGATACGTTGAAATTTTAACGATTTAATGGGTTTGATGATGATACCCTTATGAACATATGGATTTGATGTTGCTCTTATGTAAAAATCACCCTTGAACATGTTAGAAAAATGTTAGAATATCTGGGTTTTGGGTAGAATATAATCCATGAGGGTTTGGGTGTAAGAACATGAAGAAAAATGCAAAAACTAAGGTTAAAGACGAACTGGAATGATGCTAATCTCGTTCGAAGGAGACATGCCGTCGTTCGAACGAGATGCCCTCTCATTTGAACAAGAAGTCTGGGTATCTGACGAGATTCCAGAGATTCTGTTTTATCCCAGAACAGTTTGGAGAATTGTATTTTTATCCCACAGTAGGTTTTGAATAATTTTGGTACATTAACAAGGAGTGAGGGACTTGGGTTAATGTTGGAAAATTATATGAAATTGAAAAATAAAAAAATTATGTTAGAAATATCTACATAATAAAAATACGATTAAGAGATGTATAATCGTTATGGTTAAGTACGGATTAATATTGGTGATATGTAAATATGGGTACTTGGGATTATGTGATTGATAATTACGTAATAAATATACGATGATAATCGTGATTAACAAGTACGGGTGGTATTCGAGAAATACGACGGGTACTTGGGGTAGGATGAAATCCTAATATGATATTGGTTGAGTGCGTACCGAATTTTATATAGGTTAATGTGTATACCTATTGCTTGTTTAATTTATGTGTATGACATACCTAGCCTACTTGCTATCGACGGGAGGTTTACGCATAGCGGGCAGTCATATCCCGATAAGATTTAAGGGGGATCTTTGACTTGTTGCCTCAGAATATAGGACTTAGGTTTGATTGCCATTAGTGAGAACAAAGGTATTGAACGGTCTTTTGGATGCGTAGGTATGTGCGTAGCCTAAAGGCTTAGGACTATGTTCGCCTCCACTGTTTATGATTTATTAATTATGGTTCGTGGGACATACCGAACCTATGGTCCTTTATACAGTGACGAGATGTATTGGGACGTGATAGCAGAGTACGCATGCACCGCAGCTGATCCCTGGGGTGCAGTATTGTATATATATAATAGAGTGAATGTGTATATATACTTGTGATAGTGTTTACTGTGTGAATTAAGTAGACATGAAAGATAATGAAATCTGAAATGAATTAAGTAGGTAAATACATAATTATTGAAATGAAAAAGGGCTTATCCATGTTATAAAGAAATTGGATATATATGTATTACCTGTATTGCGAGAGAAATATGTGGGATAGATATGGGCTATGGTTAGTTGACACTGATATGATCTAGTTAGCATGGGAATAGTAACTAGTAAGATTTTAAGGTACGTTAGGTGTGCACTCTAGATGAGAGGTGAGGATCTCAAGAGAGAGTCCGAAAATCTAACATGTATATAATAATTGTTGAACATAGTTGTTGATGTAAAAAATTAGATCACTCTAATAATTCAATCACAAATAAATAAATGAGACAAAAGATTTTAAAGTGGTTCAGCCTTATAAGAATGGCCTACGTCCACTGTTGTGTTATTGCTGAGTGCTTAGGAATTCTCGATTACAAATTCTCTCAAGAAATTCCTATCTCGATTCCAGAGTTTGGATTCGGTCCTCTTACAATGAGGATTGTACAATGTATTTATAGCCTTGAGGCTGTAATGTGAAAGGGTAATACATTAAAGGATATACATATGAAAGGGTAATACATTTAATGCACTTTTTGCGTGTGCGTCTGAATGATAAGCCTTTAATGAGCAGTTAAACTGTTGGTATCCTGCTTCGAGGTGCAGCTCGGACCGCCTGAGCTGCTCGGACCGCTTGGGCTCCTCGGAGCGTATGAGTTCCTCGGAGAGGTCTTGTTCCTCGGAGCGTATGAGTTCCTCAGAGAGGTCTTGTTCCTCAGAGCGTATGAGTTCCTCGGAGCGTGTGATCATCTCGGAAGTGCTTGTTGTTGCCATGTAGATAACCACGTGTCTTCATATGATTGGGCCATGTCAGCAGATTAAATTTGGTATCAACAGAAGCCCCCAATATTTCATAGTTCGAAATTTGAGGAGTATGGAACATTCTTTCTCGGAATATGGTAGCTTTAAATAGTCTTCCTGATTTTTAGGAGCGCTTCCCTTGTATTTATTTCTCCTTCCCAATTCGTAGAATCATGCTTTTTTGGACTTTTCTGCGTGCTTCGTTTCCCGCGTCACTTTTCGTCTTTTTAGCCGTTGTTGTCCTCTTTGATTCCCGCGCCACTTTTCATCTTTTTAGCCGCCGGTAATGTAATCATCCTTTTTTGTAATCATTACTTCACTATTTCCCAAGACAAGGTATTTAAACTTCACAGATACTCCCATCGTCTTCTACCTTTTCAAATTTTTATCTTCGAATTTTTCATCGTCTTCTACTCTCTTGTGCGTTCATCTCTTCCATCGTTCATTGTCAGCAGATCCATTCTTTTCCTGTAAGATTTTCTTCTTCCTTCTTCTTTATTTCTTTATTCACCATGGTTTACCCTGTTGAGTCTCTTGAGAAATTTCGTTATGATTTCTCCATTCCCTCATGGGTTGTTTTGGAAGAGCTTTCTGAGCCTTCTAATTACTTCCATTTGGCTGAGGGACATTGGTTCCCCAGTTTCTTTTTTGCTGAGTGTGGATTTTCCTTTCCACCAAATCCCTTGTGTCTGGAATTCTATCAGTACTTTGACGTTGTTCCTGCACGAATAGCCCCCAACACATGGAGAATAGTTAATGGGGTGCATATATTAAATCAAGTGCATGGAACTCGTATAGGAATTCAAGAAATCATGTACTGCTATAGATGGGCAGTTAATGATAATATTTTTTATTTTAAAACTAGATTTTTAAATAGAGCCTTAGTAGTCAATCTCCCTGATGCCAGTAGGGATTATTTTTTAACACGGGGTTGTCATAAAAAATTGGCAACACTCTCCATTAACTGGAGATGAAGTTTACCAGGGTCCCAGATGCCCTCCTTATGGCAATGGGATAGGTTATCTTTATTTCATTTTATTTTATTTTAAAATCATGTTTCGTTTGTGTTTGATAAAATGTGCCACTGATAACAATGTTTATTTATTTGCAGTTGATAGCAAGAGAAAGTTCCCAAAAGAAGCAGATGACAATATAAGGCATTTGAAACTTATCTGGAGTCTGCATCAAAGTGTTGCCGACGAACACATTAGATCAGCTTCGTATCTGCTCCAGTACAAGAGCTACACCACTTCTTTCACTGCTCGTCCAGTGATAAGTGAGTCAGAGCCAGTACCAGCTTTCACCAGCTCATCGCCTGAATCCCATATTCCTTTAAGTGAAAGGATGAAGAAGAGAAGACCTCCTATCCCGTTTGAGAAAATTGCCTCCAGTTCTGGGGAGGCAAAAAGGAGTAGGATTAATGTCCCAAGGGAGGGGACAAAGAAGACTGATGCAGCTCCTCCAATTGCTCCTGCTAAAGTTGCCAAGAAGCCCGCAGTGGCTCCGAGAAGCTATGCTGCTCCTGGAGAGGTGATTGTGATATCACCGACCAAGGGTTCTTCCTTGGTTGAATCTGTACCTGTTCCCCCGAGGAGGCTGAAGAAGAGTTCCTCGGTCAATTTGGCTGACACCTTTACTCAGTCCCCAGCTACTGGGACTGGAGTTCCCACTTTTGTTCCCCCGAGCTCTGCCATGAGCTCGGTAAAGTCCTTGATCATTCCCGAGGTCCAAGGTACTGAAGAAAACCTTACTCGGGATATGGTTACCTTACTAACTTCTCGTCATCTTGCTTCTGTAAGTCTCTTTACTTTGAATTTTTCATATTTCCTTTGTCATTTCTGTCTCTAACTTGTTTTCCTTTTCTGTTCACAGTTGACGAGTTGCTTCAACATAATCCTGAAGAAGGATGAAGAGATTAAGGCTTCATGCTCCTCGTCCAGTGTGGAGGGATCTATGAAAGAGGCTATCAAGTCTTTGGAAGAATCTCGCCAGAATTATGCCACTGTTAAGGCTATTTGGGAGAAGAAGTTTGCCTCCAATGAGCAGAAGAAAGCTCGGGCTGTTGATGCCTCCAAGGAGTTGGAGACGAGAATAAATGCTCTGGAGAAGGCAAATAAGGAGCTCGAGGATAAGCTCAAAACTGCTGGAGAGTTGGAAAATAAACTTAAAGCTGCCGAGGAGGAGTTGGCTAAACTTCAGGAAGTAGGTCGGCAGTAGGAGGAGTTAGAAAATAAGTTGAAGGCTGCTGAGAACCTGCTGTCCGAGAAGCTTTCCTCGGAGAAGCTAAAGAGGAAAGCTGCTGTGAAGAAGTCCTTCAGCTCTGGCTGGGACAAGGGGTGGAACAAGGGGTTGGCTGTCATGGTGTCGCAAGTGGACTATGGCAGTCTAAAATACTTTAGGGATGGATGGGTTGCTGCCCTTCAGGAGTTGAAAGTCGACGAGTCTTCCGAGCTCTTCCAGAGACATATCCCTGGTCCCCCTCCAACTCCAGAAGACTTAGACGAGGACGAAGCGACCTCAGAAGAGTCTTCGATGGTGATGGGAGATCATGCCCTAACCATCTAGCCTGCTGCCGAGGAAAATCAGTAAATCGTTTCTTCCTCCGATCAACTGCCTACTCTCCCCGAGCAACTATCTCTTCCATCCGAGCAACCTACCTCTTCATCCTAGCCTCCCGAGAAGGTTTTGGAAGATAAGGAAAAGGTGTAGTGTTATTCGGGTTTCTCTTTATTTTCTTTCTCTTTATCAAATGTAACCCAGAATATGTAACTCTGAACTATGATCTAATAAAACTTGAACTTTTTTTCATACTGTTGTTCATCTTCTATTCATACTCTGCTTATATTTCTTATTGATGATTGCTCTTTCTTTCTCTGCTAGTTTCTGGCCATGATGGAATTACTATCTGCCCATGATACTAAGTTGCTGCGACAATGTAATGAGTACTTTAAGGCTGGTCATACAGACTTGAGTGCTGCACAAGTTGTCGACATCCTCGGCCAGGATGCTTCAGAACAGGCAGTGGAAGCATATCAATATCTGAAGTGTCTGATTGATCGAGCTGTAGCCAATAATGTGGCTTATTATGAAATGATCGAGGATCTCCAAGGCACCCTCGAAGACCTTCAGCTTCAATACAAAGAATCCACTGCCCTGCTGCATGAGGGGTACGAAAAGAAATACAAGATGATCATTGCTGACAAGGGCTATGAGAAGCTTTTTACTGGGTATGATCTGAGGGAGAGAATTTTGAAAGGTGAGGTCGAGGAATGCAGACAGATTGCCAAGCTGCTGGAGCAAGAGAACAACAACTTGCAGAAAGAGCTATCACAGTTGAAGTCTGCAGCCTCTTCTTCAACAACCCTAATCCCAGTGACTGACGAGGTATTTTCATTCTCAGAGGTTGAGAATGCCAAATTAAGGGACGAATTGGATACCTTGAAGAGGTCGGGCCCTTCCACATCTTCTCGAGGACGAGCAAGAGCTCCTCGGAGATGAGCAAGAGCAGCTCGGGTTCTTATCGAGGAACAGAGGACTCAGTCTGCCTTAGAGAACCAGGCTTTCCAACTACTGGCGAAGAACCAGGCGTTGTCTGATATGTCGAAGAAGATCAGGGACCTGGAAGAACAGCTCTCCGCATAGGAGTCAGTTTTGGAGAATAAAGAGCTTTTCATCAAGAACCTCCACGAGCAGCTAGAAAGGCTAACATATCAATTCCACAAACATCCCAGGGAGTTTTGGATGGATGGATACAATGAAGCGCTATACCACTTGGACGATCGTATCCAGAATGCCAACAATGAGGGCAATAAACAAGGCTGGCTGAATGCCTTAGGTGTATTGAAGCTCGAACAAGGTCATTATCTGTGGGACTATTATGATCCCGGGCTACTCGACCTACCTGTGCCTCCATTCAATTTGGACATGGATTGGATTCCTGCCAGGGCCATTCCTCGGAGCTTAATTTCAAAGTATCTCGGTGATTACAATTTACATTCTCAAATCGAGGTATCTCGTCCCGAGCATCTCTTAGATCGACCATACGTGGTGAATGTAAGGATGTTGAAGGATCTCAACTTCATCAATTCTCCTCTGTCTTTAAATGATCCGCCTGCTGGCGAGGAACCTGTGTCAAAAGCAGAGGGGAAAAGACTAGTAGAATAGGAATTTTTGATGTAATAGTTAGTATATATGTCAATGTAACTTTCATTTCATTATCAATGTAACTGTAATTTATTTTGCATTCAATGAAAGACTTTCATTTTTGTTTGTAAATCTTAATTTCTATTGTCTTGTAAACACTATATTTGTGCATATCTGTTAAAGAGATAACGATGTTGTGTTGTTTGTCGATCAACTCAGTAATAATTCAAAAGTTACAAGTATCACTTAATAATAAAGTTTAGCAATAAAGTAACGAGTATAAAATTTTTTTAAAATGTTTCCAACCAACCAAGGTTATTAAATTCTACAGTTAGTGGATTTTTATCCCCGACCAGCCATAGTTAGTAAATTTTTCTCTTACATGTTTTCGAACAACCATGGTCGGTAAATTTTCATTGTCGACCAACTACGATTAGTGAGTTTTTATCCCCGACTAGCCATACTTGGTAGATTTTTATCTTTTTCATAAAATGTGTCCGACCAACCAAGGTCGATAAATTCTTCTTGTCGACCAACTACAATTAGTGGGTTTTTATCCCCGATCAGCCATAGTTAGCAACTTTTGCACTTTCTGGAATAATCTTACCTCCCGACCAACATAAGTTGGCATTTTCGAGAATGTATGTACCTTCTGACCAACATAAGTTGGCATTTGCGAGCATATTTTGTTTCCTAGCCAAACAGGTTGGAATTTTTAGGAATATTTCGTTTCCTAGCCAAATAGGTTGGCATTTTTAGGAATATTTCGTTTCCTAACCAACCGAGGTTGACGTTTTTAGGAATATTTTGTTTCCTAACCAACCGAGGTTGGCATTTTTAGGAATATTTTGTTTCCTAACCAACCGAGGTTGGCTTTTTTAGGAATATTTTGTTTTCTAACCAACCGAGGTTTGCATTTTTAGGAATATTTTGTTTCCTAACCAACCGAGGTTGGCATTTTTAGGAATATATTGTTTCCTAACCAACCAAAGTTGGCATTTTTAGGAATATTTTGCTGAGCAGCCTGAGCTTTGCTGAGTAGTGTGTAGCACTAGTATTCCCCGATAAATTCTCAATAAAAAGAGAGACTTTGGTAGAATATCTTTATTTTATTCATACTGATGGAACTGTGTTACATATACATCACTGATAATACTTGCGCAGGTGCTCTGCGTTCCATGCATTCTTAAACTCCTCCCCCTCTAGAGTTGTTATTCGGTAAGTTCCTGGTCGAACAACTTCTGTAACTCGGTATGGTCCATGCCAATTTGCCTCCAGTTTGTTATGCTTTTGAATTACTTTCTTCAGCACATAGTCTCCTTTTTTCAGGTTGCATTTCTTCACCCTCTTGTTGTAAAACAAAGCTGTTCGCTGTTGGTAAGCAGCATTTCTAATCGCTGCTTCTTCTTTGACCTCCTCGAGCATGTCTAAATCCAATCTTCTCATTAAGTCGCTGACAGGGGAATTAAAATTCAGTACCCTGTGTGTTGGGAGGCCCAACTCGGCAGGTATAACGGCTTCAGTTCCAAACGCCAGCATATATGGTGTTTATCCAGTTGCTACTCGGGGAGTAGTTCGGTAAGCCCAGAGTACTGTTTGTAGCTCGTTGATCCAATTCGATTTTGCATCATCCAGTCTTTTCTTCAAGCCATTTAGCAGCGTTCTGTTTGTCACTTCAGTTTTTTCATTGCTTTGAGGATGGCCTGGTGCTGAGTGGACCTTCAAAATATTTGACTGATGACAATAGGCGACAAACTCCTCATTATCAAATTGTGTTCCATGGTCTGTGATGAAGGCATGAGGGAGACCATATCGGCAAATGATGTTCTTCCAAACAAATTGGTACACCTTCTCGTACGTCATGTTAATGAGTGGCTCAGCTTCTACCCACTTAGTAAAATAATCCACTGCGACGACGAGATACTTGAACCTTCCTCGGGTCGTTGGCAGTGGCCCAATCAAATCAATTCCCCACATGGTAAATGGCCAAGGGGAAGTTATGGGTGTCAATAATGCTTGTGGAGTTCTTCGAATGGAGGAGAAGCGCTGGCACTTGTCACACTTTTTGGCATAGGTTATACAATCAGCCCTTATCGTTGGCCAGTAGTATCCCTGCGTCATCACCTTTTGCAAAAGCGTCCGGCCAGCTACATGTGCTCCACAAGACCCTTCATGGATTTCTTTAATCAATTCTTTCACCTCGGAGGGATGTACGCATCTCTGCAAACCTTCTATAATTCCCTGTCTATATAAAACACCATTAGTTAATACATACCGAGCAGCTTTAAACTTCAATTTCTTGGATGCGAGCTTGTCGATTGGTAATTCTCCCTCCTCAATATATGCCCTGATGGGATCCATCCAAGATGGTCCTAAATCAAGGGTGACAAAGTTTATCGTTAAATCTTCATCTATACTCCGACCAGCCAATACTTCAATTAGGATTGTTCGTCGTAGCTCGGTACGAGTAGCTGATGCTAATCGAGCTAGGGCGTCTGCTTTCGCATTCTCCATTCTCGGTATTCTGACCAGCTGAATAGTGGAAAATTCTGACACCAGCTCCTTTGCCTTTGCATGATATCTGATCATTAATTCTCCTCTAACTTCATAAACTCCCATCATTTGGTTTACGATCAATTGAGAGTCACTGAAGATCACAACCTGCTGCGCCTCCATAATTTTTGCCAGATTAAGCCCTGCAATCATGGCCTCATATTCAACCTCATTGTTGGAAGATTTAAATTGGAAACGCAAGGCGTATTCCATGTCGACCTCGTCCAGAGTGCTCAAAACTATTCTCGCGCCACACCCTGCAGTGCAAGATGAGCCATCTACATATAACCTCCATATAGGTAACTTGTCTTCAAATTTCTGATCAGTCAGAGTTCCTCGGTGAAATATTTATTGCTTCCTTTCCTCCTCGGATTTTTCTTGCCCTTCGTCGATCATTTCTTCTCGCCCTTTTACCAACCGGAGTTGATCTGAGCTTGAATTTAATGACCATGCAACATCCACTTGCCATTTTATCAATCGGAGTTGGTCTGAGCTAGTGTTTGTTGATCCTGTAACATCCATAGGTTGATCAGCGAGAAACTCTTATTCCTCGTCCGGAGTATTCATAACTATCTCTGCATCACATCCTGTAACATCCACACGCTCTTTTACCAATCGGAATTGGTCTGAGCTTATATTTGTTAATCCCGTAACATCCACAGGTTGATCAGCGAGCAATTTTTGCTCCTCGGCGGTATCAGGATAGGTGAACTCCGCTATAAAATCTGCTACAGCCTGCCCTTTCAATGATGATCTGGGTTCATAAATTATATCATATTCACCGAGCTCTATTGCCCAGTACATCAATATCCCTAATTTTTCTGGCTTATGAAGGGATTGTCTCAATGGCACATCGGTATATACTACTATAGTATGAGCCTGAAAGTATGGCCTCATTCTCCTACTCGCCTCAATCAGCGCCAGTGCCAATTTCTCCAGCCTTGGATATCTGATCTCCGCTCCTCGGAAGGCCTTACTTGTGTAGTAAATTGGCTTTTGTACTCCATTCTCCACTCTGATCAATGCCGAGCTAACTGCATTTTCGGACACTGCAAGGTACAATTATAATTTTTCTCCCATCACCGGTCTGGATAGCAGTGTAGGTGCTCCCAAGTATTTCTTCAAGTCTTGAAAAGCCTTCTCACATTCATCATTCCACTCAAAAGTCTTTTTGAGTGTTTTGAAGAATGGGAGACATCTATCAGTTGCTCGTGACACAAATCTATTAAGTGCTGCTACTCGTCCTGTAAGACTTTGCACCTCTTTCTTCGTCGTTGGAGATCGCAACCCTAATAGAGCTTTGATCTTTTCAGGATCTTCTTTAATGCCTCGTTGATTGACAATGTACCCGAGGAACATGCCTTCTCGTACTCCAAATATGCACCTCGTCGGGTTCAGCTTCATTTGATATTTATCTAGTTGATCAAAAGTCTGACTTAAATCAACTAGATGATCAGCAGCTTTCTTGCTCTTTGTCAGCATGTCGTCAACATAGACTTCCATATTGTCACTGATTTGTTCAGCAAAGACCTTGTTCATCAGCCTCTGATATGTCACACCTGCATTTTTCAAACCAAAAGGCATAACATTATAACAATAAGTTCCCCTAGGGGTAATGAAAGAAGTACTTTTCCTGTCTTCAGGTTTCATTTTAATCTGATTGTAGCCATAATAAGCATCCATGAAGCTCAGAAACTCGTGTCCCGAGGTAGCATCCACCAGTTGATCAATTCGGGGCAATGGAAAGTGATCCTTTGGGCATGCTTTGTTGAGGTCGGTGAAGTCTACACACATTCTCCACTTGTTGTTCTTCTTCTTTACCATCACCACATTAGCTAACCAATTTGGATATTTAACATCTTCAATGAAACAAGCTTTTTGGAGCTTCTCGACTTCC
This sequence comes from Sambucus nigra, assembly GCA_949130495.1. Taxonomy (NCBI): domain Eukaryota; kingdom Viridiplantae; phylum Streptophyta; class Magnoliopsida; order Dipsacales; family Adoxaceae; genus Sambucus; species Sambucus nigra. The sequence continues at coordinate 482,884,769 of OX422218.1, forward strand.
TCCTGTATAGATTGATTCTTCTCGGGGCTGAACACTTTTATTCTCTGCTTCACAGGCTTGATCTCCTTATTCACATTGAGCTCGTGACGTAGGAAGTTTGGGTCTATCCCAGGCATATCTTCATGACTCCACGCAAAAGTTTATCTTCTGCTTCTAAGGAAAGTTATCAATTCCTGTTTTAATGAGGCTTCCAACGATGAACTTATTTGAGTAGTTCGCTCAGGGTTCTCGTCGTCCAGAATGACGTTTTCAGTAGCTTCCACCACTTGACCCTTCACGAGTTGCGACTCATCTCAAGGATCCAGTGTTTCAATTTCTGCACCTTCATCCACTTGATAGGTAGTAGTCTTTTTCTTTGATTCTTTCAGTTCTTCTTGCTCGGCGGATGAATAATAGCATTCCCGAGCTACTTTCTGATCACCTTTCATAACTCCTACTCCAAAGTTTGTTGGAAATTTTAGGCACTGATGCACTGTAGATGGAACAACCTCGAACTTCTTCAATCCTACTCTTCCCATGATGATATTGTACGATGATTGGACATTCTTATCCATCGCAAAGAAACGTATCCTTTCTGTCCGACAAGCAGGCCACGCACCAATGAATATATCTAACTTGATCGTCCCAAGCGGAAATACTTTCTCGCCAGCAAAACCGATGAGGGGTCTGTGGTAAGGCTCCAGTTGGGATAGCTTTAGATTTAAACTATCAAAACACGAGTAGAACATGATATCTTCCGAGCTACCATTGTCGACCAGCACTCTTGAAATCATTACCTCCTTCATTCTCATCTTGATCACCAGTGGATCATCGTGAGGATATAAAACACCTGCAAGGTCATTTTTTGAAAAATCGATGACCAATTTCTCCTTGTTCACCTTTCTCGGGCGATCTTCTTCAGCTAGATTTATTCGCTGAATGTACGAGCAAGCTTGAGCCTCACCGAGGTAAGCTTTTCTTTCTGCAGTAAGGTCTCATCCTCCCGCATCTCCTCCTGTAATAACATTACAATCAAAAGACCCAAAGCGTATTGAAAATACCTCTTATTCTGGCTGCCTTGGTTTCTTGAGAAGATCGAGGTCATCCTCTGGATCAACTTCATGGTTTCTCTTCTTATTCTCCTCTGCTCGACGAGGAGATCTAGACCTCTCTCTAGCTCGGTCGTTGTTTCTTCTTTCGCCTCCTCGATCAACATACTTTGCTAGCTTTCCTCGTCGGATGAGTGTTTCAATCTCATTCTGAAGAGCTATGAAATTTTTGGTCATATGGCCATGATCCTTGTGGAACTCGCAATACTTTTCCCTATTCCTCGTGTCAGGGTCTGCCTTCATTTTCTTTGGCCAATTTAACTCCTCGCTGTTCTTAATTTCTTCCATGACGTGGTTGATATTTGCCTTCAAAGGTGTATAATGATCAAATTTCCTCAAGACATCCCATGGCGACCTATTTTTGGATTGTTTGTCACCACCATTGTTCTTATGCTCTTTCTTCTTAGCTTTATCACCTTCCACCTTGGTTTCTTTGGCGTCCATATTCTTCTTCGCAGACATAGCCTCCTCGGCATTCATAATCTTGGACGCTTTTCCCATCAGGTCCGACATGGTTCGAGGTGGATCTTTGGCCAAAGTGTAGTACAACTTGTTTGGCAGTAGTCCACTCATCAAAGCAGTAATCGCTGTCTTCTCTTCATAATCAATGACTTCGAGTTTCTCGGTATTAAAATGAGTTATATAATCTCTGGTACTCTCACCAGCTTTTTGTCTAACACTGAACAAATGTGCTACTCGTTTAACTGGCTTTGCTCCAAAGCAGAAATTTCCAATGAATAACTCGGCCAGTTGAAAGAAAGTTGAGATCTTATCCCGAGGAAGATTATTATACCATATCTGAGCAGATCCGGTAAGAGTTCTCGAGAATGCCCTGCATCTCATCTCGTCTGGGACAGCATATATGTCGACAGCAGCTTGGTATTGTTCTATATGAAGGATAGGGTCAGTCTTTCCATCATACTTGGGAGTCACAACAGGTGCTTTGAACTTTGATGGTGTTGGAAAATCAACAATGTCCTGGACAAAAGGTGTTCCTCGAACAAAGGTTCATTGTAGAGGGTTCTTAGCCTTAGCCATTTCCCCTAATCTATCCTCCAGCCTCTGAATAGATCCTTTCCATGCATCATTTCCTTACTCGGGCCTATTGGTTCGAGCAACTGATCGTGTTGAAGTGGCTTCCTGGGATTTATCTCGACGAGCAGCTGGTCGGTCATAGTATCTATCTCGACGAGCAGCTGGTCGCGACTGGGCAGATCCTTCCCTTAAATCTGATGATCGTCAAAATCTCCTCGACATTGCATTAAGAGGACTTTTGTTCCTCCTAGGGCCTAACCGGTCGAAAGGAGAAACCCTACTTAATATTTCCAATGCGCTGGTCCTTTCTGGGGAGAGGGTGACACGTTGTTCAGTATCTGTGGCTCGCACTGACGAAGTTCGTCCAGGTTGATAAGAAAAATCTTTAGATTCCTCATTGCGATATGAATTAATACGCCTAGTACGCGAAGAAGGCGCACGGGTATTTCTTTGAATGCTTCACGGTCCGGAATGGGTTGATGCACCACCATGGAGGGTTTGGATGAGTTGTCGCATTGTTTCTTGCATGACGGTCTGGCCCTGAGCCAGATTTGCCATTATTCCAGTCAGATCTGGAATAATTGGTGGAGCAGATGGATTTGGAGGGGTTCCAGCTTTTCGATTGCTGGATTCAGGAATATCAGCCATTGGTATTGGATTGTTTTTGGTGAGAAAACGATATTACCAGTCGTTTCCCACAGACGGCGCCAATTTGTTGATGTAAAAAATTAGATCACTCTAATAATTCAATCACAGATAAATAAATAAGACAAAAGATTTTAAAGTGGTTCAGCCTTATAAGAATGGCCTACGTCCACTGTTGTGTTATTGCTGAGTGTTTAGGAATTCTTGATTACAAATTCTCTCAAGAAATTCCTATCTCGATCCCAGAGTTTGGATTCGGTCCTCTTACAATGAGGATTGTACAATGTATTTATAGCCTTGAGGTTGTAATGTGAAAGGGTAATACATTAAAGGATATACATATGAAAGGGTAATACATTTAATGCCCTTTTTGCGTGTGCGTTTGAATGATAAGCATTTAATGAGCAGTTAAACTGTTGGTATCCTGCTTAGAGGTGCAGCTCGGACCGCATGAGCTCCTCGGAGCGTATGAGTTCCTCGGAGAGGTCTTGTTCCTCGGAGCGTGTGATCATCTCGAAAGTGCTTGTTGTTGCCATGTAGATAGCCACGTGTCTTCATATGATTGGGCCATGTCAGCATATTAAATTTGGTATCAACAATAGTAATTATTTACTTGTTGTTTTCTAAACTATTTTTACATCGGGCTCCGACCCGTTTTATTGCATATTCTCTTCTCTCTTGTATCTCCTATATCAGGTGTCCAGCCGCAGGGACGCCAACCATAAAGGTTTGAGATTTTTGACGAGCTGTGGATGCTATGGAGACTTAGACTTTGTTTAGTCGATTTCATATTCATTGATTCATACTCTATAGTTGATCTTTCATTTAGGGCATGTCGCCCAAGAGGATTCTAGTTATTTCTTTTCTATCTTATAGACATATTAAGTTCTTATGTTGGCTTTGGTACATTTAATTTTTTATAGGATTATTGTATTGAGATATTTAAACTGGAGAGTTTTATTCCAGTTGAATTTAATTCAGTTTTGATATTACTCAGTTGTTATTCATTGTGTGAATGGATTGTGTTAAATGGTTTATGTTTTAAAAGTGGAATTGTTTATTATATTAAAATTTGAAAAGTTTAACACCTGCTTAATTGGATATTAGGTGATTAATAAAAAGAAAAAAAATATTTATCGACAGTGATGCTAAGAATGAACCAACTATAAATTCTATTTTAATTGGGTATAGGACTGATCACACGGTATTTAATTGAGCGGGGTGTTACAGGTAAATATAAACAATCTCAAACGCCTCACACACTTTATAGAAAATGACGGATACATGAAAGAAATTTGATCTCCGGAACGAATGCTTAACCACTATGTCTAGATGTCGAGTTATTCCCCAAATAGACTTCTCGTTTGCCCAAACACGTCACCAAGGGTGAAAATGGGGTTTATGTAAGACATGGGGGGAAAATGGGGAAGATGATGATATGATGGTAGGATTTTGAGAAGAATGTGACACACTTTGACTGACTAATGTCTTCGTTTTTCGAATTTTTAATTGCATGCTTTCTTTTTCTTCTTTTTTCTATATTTTTTTTGTTTCTTTTTCTATTTTTTTCCTCTTTTTTATTGCAATGCATTTTTCTTTTCATAACAAAAATGAAGACAATTTACATGGAAAATTTCAAACACTGTAGTGATGGGAAATGATATATGTATGGTATATAGAATGGACAAGGGAAATATGGAAAGATAATGGGTGAATGATAATGTGATAGGAAAAAAGATGAGTTTATGGTAAAAAAATGGTTTAATGCTCGGGACAAACTACAAGACATATGGTTCTTACAACTCGAAAGTAATGTCATTATCAGTGATTAAGCTAAATTTGAAAAAATAATGAGACCATGCAACGACTAAGTGCGGTATCCAAAGAAATTTGAGTCAACTTGTGACTCGGAGATACGTAAAAACCCTCAAAAGGTGGAAAGCTTTAATCTCACGATTTTTAAGTCGCCACTGATGAGCTTTTAAGGCTCTCTTGAGAATATAGTTACTCTTCAACTTTTGATTATAAACGTGATAGTGTAAAATTGTTGAGTTTAGGAATTAATAGTGCAAATACGCTTTAAGAGGTATTAATTAATTTTATAATCTAAAGTGTAGTTTTAGGGCCGAACACGCGTATTTCGAGATTCTAAAAGAGGGATGATAGACAATTCAAAAAAAATTATTTTTAACTGCACAAAAAGTTTAAAATGATTTGTTTCTGAAAATTTTCAAAAGAGGTACGATTTTGATAAATTTTCCACCCCCAAACAAAGGAGAACATTGTCGTAGATGTTTAAAACTATATGTATAAAATAAAAAGAACAAGGTAGGAAAGATATTACCATAATGAACCGCTAATGAAAATGTACCGCATGATGGAGAAGAGATAAAACCTGAAGGACAAATGCGACACAAATACGCGCAAGTCTATAAAGCATGTGAAAATCATTGGGTGATGTGAAACACCCCCCCCCCCCAAAGATTAAGACTCATACTCAGAAATAATGAACGACATATACCTCCTGGTAGCGTTAAGTTTAATGTCTTTAGCTGGACCGAACCAATCTCACCCTAAAGATAAGATCTATGAAAGTGCAGGGCGGCAGAAAAATTGGGTGATGAAAATCACCCCCAAACAAGACTGAAGCGTCAATCTTGTTGGATAAAGGCTAAAAGAGGTCAATGCACTTGTATAGCAAAGTGCTTCACATGATGCAAAGCATCGATGGACTATGGGCGGGTGGGCATTAGGGTAAGGTGAAGATGGGCAAGGGTGAGGGTGAACAGGCACCGGTCACGGGCCTTATTGAGCGTAAAGGTGAGGGCAACTAGGCCCTATAAGCATGATGCTCTAATTGGACTGGGGGAAAAATGGCTTGACAATAGTGATGTGGTGGGCCTCAGAGAAAGTGTTGTGACACGCCACCCAATAAAATACCGGGTGATCAGTCCTATATCAAATTAAACAGGGATCTCATATGGTTTCATTCTCAGCATCACTGTTGAAAACCAATTAATTACTAATAACCTATTACGCCCGGTGTCAAAATTTTAAACTTTCTAGTCTTTTAACTTAACAGCATAAGTAAATCTATTCACATAGGAATATAAACAACAAGTGGAATAAAAGAAATGAATAATCGATAACTCTCAGTAAAACAATACAACCATATCGAAGTGTACAATTAAAAATAATACAACAGTTGGGCATAGGTCCGAATGTAACTTATAATACCTACTATCTAGATCACAAGGATAAAAGCGTCTAAAAAGAATCCCTGCTAGAATCCACAACTGTTACAGCAACGTCTGACTTGAAGAGATAATAGCATCCAGGCGTCCCTGTGTCTGGACACCTAAAATATATATAGAGAGAGAGAAGAGAAAAAGAAAATACAAGCGGGTCAGAGCCCAAGGTTTTGAAAATATTTTAGCCTGTGTTTAAAATACCTAAACATTTTATATATGTTATTCTCCATATTTAAATTTGTGTCGCACTCATTTGAGATACCCCTCGCCTCTCATCTAACGGTGCACACCTAACGCATGTATTTTAAACACCCTAGTTACGCTACCCATCCTAACTAGTATCTTCTGATCTTCTAAGTACCCATACGCTAACCCATAAACCGCATAACAATATTCTAAGCTTTTGCACCTAGCTTATTCATTATGATTCTCTCTTATAATTGATCTGCTAATAATCAATAACTAGCACATCTACTGCGAATTATCTTGAAGTGAAACATCTAACCAGAGCGCCCATACACCCTATACCCGTGCTTAGTCGCACGAAATAATATTCAGCTTTCACCAACCTTAAACCATGAAATAACTTCAATCTCCTCGTTATAACCACGCATACAAATAATAATAAAGGTACCCGACCTAAGTACTAGAAACCGAACATCTCCCCACTTCCAAAGTTACATCAAGCTTCATGCGTGGGGTGTCTCGCAAAGAGAAATCCAAATAAGGACCCTCCCCCGATACACTACTATCTAACTTTGCCGGTCGTGGAGATTCGTTTGGCCCTCTGCCTTAGCAAATACCTCCAGATTCCCGTCTCTTGACATAAAAGTGTACTAATACAAATTCCAACCAATTTATCCATAATGTCCTAGGGTCTAACATCTCTCAACTCCCGACATTTACTGCTTTCGTGCGTGGGATGTCTCGTAAAGTGAAATCCAAACAAGGAACCCCCCGATACACTACTGCGCAACTATGTCGGTTATTGAGGTCTGTCGGACCAGAACCTAAGTCTATTACTCACTTTATATACAATAACTTTCACTCTCCACATCTTAGTGTTATTTCCCGTATATAGTAATCTCGTCTTATATACGTATATTACATTATATTCCGAATTTATATTCCCGGATGATCTAGAAATTATCTCACGTCACATACTTTATCTTAATCCATGTATATATATGTTTTCACATCTCATATAGGTATGCACAATATATTATACCATCAAGTGTGTGTGTATATATATATATATATATATATATATATATATATATATATATCCCTCAGAGCTATAACTCAATGGATGCAGTCTCTAAGTTCTATCATCATCCGGGTATATACTCAACTTAACCCAGGTACCAAGTCAGACTCACTCATGATCATGGTAAAAATACTAAATGGTGGAGGCGGTCATATTCCTTCCTGGAAGTGGAATCATTATTGCACCCATATGCGGGACGATATGACCTGGGACTATACTTTCCCTGATCCTCAAGTCAGGGGATTCACCCACATCGCGCAACCTCCCTGGATAGCACTAGAGATATATGTATACATGAATATATCATACACGCACATATATTTATAATCACATCATATATATACATCAAAATCCGTTATTCATGCCTATCTCTCGTGGAATTAGCCTAATAAGTCCCGAATATATCAATTCATCACAATTTATAACCATACACACAACTTATTTTAATACCATAGGTATTCAGTCACTTATGATCAATTCTCACATTTAGTATTTTCGAGTAGTAGCTTATCCATCTAGCTAATATTCTAATATTATCCTATTCGCACCTTAAGATTTCCTTATATATAACTGGCGTATATATATATTCTACTCATATATAATTGACATATATATAATTATTCTACACGCATAAATATATATATAAATGAACCCACCAAATAATTCCCCGAGTGTCATTCGTCCCAAACACTACCAAAATTTACACCCCGGGTTCTAATCCCGACAACCCAAGGTTCATATATTACCCATCTCATCATATAGAAGTCATAATACTCTTTTTAGGACCTCAAATATTTATCTCCATAACTTAATTCCCAAATTCAATCCATATTTGATTTCATCCTAAAGATTTCAATTTCAAACACCCTTCTGTGATAAAATCATAACTAATTTTAAGAAATTCAGAAAAATACGCGGTCGGTGACCACGCGACCGTATCGAAAAGATCTAGAAATTTCATTTTTTAACAAACATGCGAATCGATTCGCATCGTACCCGAATCGATTCGGAAAGTGCATTGAGTTACTATTCATTATCTTCTCCAACTTCCATATCATTCCAACACTCATCCCATCAAAGATTTATGGTTTCTACCACTACCCACCATCAAAATAACATCTACACACTTAGATTTCCTAACACCACAATAAAATCATGGGATTAATCAATTTATTCAAGAATTAAACCCTTATATTTTCTCACTAAAAAATTTATACCATTAACATGGATTTAAGCTTAGATTTCACGTGGAGTCATTATCACAACAATTTCTATGAGTTCAATCCTCAAAAATCCATTTTTGATCCAAGAATCCCAAATCCCAAATCATATAGTTTTCCCACCAACTATAATTTGCAAAATAAACACACTTAATCAATTAAAGCAAGTTAAACACTTGTCTCGTTGGATAAATCCGACGACCTCGTGCCGAAAATCCGCCGGAGTTGGCCGAGCTCCTTTTTTCTTCTCTTTTCTTCTTCCTTCTTCCTTTCTCTCTTTTTATTTCTTTTCTTTTCTTTCTCCCGTGCTCTTATAAGGTAGAATAAGGCTTATCCCCTTATTATGCCCAAAATTGACTCGTATACACAATTGTGAGTCCCTATTAGTCCAAAAGTCCTCGGAACCCAAACACTACCCCCGAGTACTCTATTATGACTATCTCGGTCCTTTCGAAACCAATCGTGCACTCGAAATCTCCATCCGAGTTACTTATCCAAAATTCACCTTTTTAGTCCAATCCAACATCACTCGTATTTTCCCCAAAATAATATTCCTTGTCACTTTACCCAACCGCGAGATGACATATAATAATCCAACTCATTTACTCATTCTTATGAGTTAATATAACACACACGCCAATATTAATCCATCACTTAATCTCTCAAATTATTAAATTACACTCACTTAAGTAATTTAAATACCCATAAAGTACGTGGTGTTACAAGTGAATGACCATTCTATAAATGGACGATGATAATGGTCGCGTCGTGACATGCCATGGAGCCGTCAATGAAAAAATCAACACCACAAGGAAGTGGTGTGCATAAAGTAACAAGCTCGGTGTCACGGATGGGGAGAGTAGCATGAATATTCACATGGACGATGAGGTTGATGAAAAGCACACAAATGGGATCGTGGAGCACTAGGGGTGAGGACCTAAATGCTTAAATATGAACAGGGAATGTATAATAGCAAGGTCCAAATCAAGTGGTGGGGTGGGAGGGACAATGTGTGGGTCAGGTGGGACAAAGGGTGGGGGAAGATGATCTAACTCGAGAGTAGGGGACACACACTCCTCGGGAAGAGGAAAGGAAAACTCATAAGGGAGTGTGGTATCTAAAGATGTGGTGGTCAACTTCTCCACTAATGTGTCACCATCAATGGTGGTGGAAAAATCAAACGAGTAGTCTAAAGTCGAGATAGAAGAATCAACATTAATATATGACTCAATGGGAGCCAGATATGGTGGGACAAGATCTATATCCAGAGAGATAGACACCATCTCGGACTCAATCTCAGGACAGTGGGAAGCAATCGCAGCCAGAGCTATCCTATAAATAAATGGTTCCTCGGGAACACACAGGGAAGTATCAAAAGGTGTAAACCCGGGCATAAATAGGGAGGCTGTAGAAGGGGAAAGACAAACATCAATGGTGGGTTCAAGGGGGTAGGGAAGTGTGGGATTAGTCTTACAGTCAATGGATATGTCAACACTATTGTCAACTTGGGTCTCGGACCACTGGGTGGTCTCAACTTAAGATTCTTGGGATAATAGGGTTGGTCACACTCAAAATCAGTGGCATAAGATGACACATCATCGTTCCACGCGGTGCAACAATGGGTTGACTTGGGGTGAAATCCGACTCGTTTGCACACTCAAATGCATTAAACATATGTTCAAGCCGTTGAAGGGCTTCATTTTGAGATTGAAGAGTGTGCCCGAACTTTTTTAAGAGGCTCTAGAAAGCGAATGAGCAAGGTGGTGGGGAGATGTCGGTGGGTGGCGGTGGTGGGTGAGGGGGACACAACTCGCTATAGACACTAGGATGAGGAGAATGCTAATATGAAGTGTGGGGAATGGGTTTTAATGCGTCATACATGAGAGAAGCATCTCCGTGAAAGACAAAAGGTTGATCAGCACAAGGTGCATAGGAAAGGGACTGATAGGTATGAGGTGTACGAGGTGGCTATGACGACTATTGGAAACCGTAAGGATCCACAACATGGTGTTGGGATTCATATTGCATAAAAGGGTGATCAGACTGCCATGCATAGCTGGGGTACTCATACCCGTCGTCATTAGATATGTCATGACAATACACCAAGGGTGGGTCCAAAACAGTGTCATATGGAAACGCTTGGTCCATGGTGGGTTCAGATGGACAGAAAATAAATGGACACTCATAGGACAAGTGATCGACAAGAAATCAGAGTGTGCACGGTAAAGCATGGGATGTGTTGACACTCAGCACCGGAGGCGCTGTAGTAGGAGATGTGGGCGTGGACGACACACGAGTATCAATGATGGGCGTGTGGGAGTTAAAGCCTTGAATTAATGACTGGAGGTTCGATTCGGGCTTAACATCAAACAAACTTCGAGAGAATGGGAAATAGCTAAAGTATTCCCGTAAAGGACGTTATTTGGCCATGACGAGAGAAATATTTTTGGGTTTTTAAATATTTTTTAAAGGAAAAGAATTTTTTTTTGTGATTTTTGAAAATAAGAAAAGAAAGATCTTTTTGGCATTTTAAATATGAAAAAAAAATCTTTTGGGTATTTTTGAAAATATGTTGAAAATGGAGGAAAATATTTTTGGGATTTTTCGAAAAAGGGGAGAAAATGGACTCTTGATTTGGACGAACTAATTAAAATCGACTACCTAAAGAATTGAATTGGACACACACGAGTCAAGGAAGAATCCCAACGAGCACGTAGCCAATTATTATCTTTAAAATTAGTGAAAGGGGTAGTCAAATTGTAATTAAGTCCGCGGGAGACAAAAATCACGAAATTTATCTTTGTGATCGCCTGTGGTAAAAATGTGTTCCTACTGGGCTAGCTAGTTGATTGATTTTAAATTTAATGATAGCTAGGGTAGCATACAATGGATAAGCGAGGGAGTCGGATGACGAAATCCCTTCTCGTTTCAATGACCGAGTCCAGGTCTTAGGTAAATTAATTCATTAAACCATTCAATTTAAGTGCGATGCAGAAATTAAAAGCACACCGGAGCAAGTAATCACACAAAAATTGAACTCGCTTGCAGGAGATTGGCGAGGGATAAAGAAATGTACCTCCCACGATTTTTACACACGTGGGGTGAAGACCGAGTTGAGTCGACCGGGGGGAGATCTCGCCTATCTCAGTCATCTCCGGGAGTCCTACCCACCCAAAGTAGAGAGGCTTCAAAAATCCTATCGTTGGACGCCCTCTCTCTACCTTGTCCGGTTTCCCTTTCCATTTTTTTATTTTTGTTAATAATTATTACAATAATAATATGGTGTCAAAATGCACCCAACTAAATAGAAAGCTTCAAAAATTCTATACAACCAGTCTAAGGAGGAGGGAGAAGAATAACTACAGTTAAAAAAAAATAAAAAAATAAAAATTACAAGGCTTCAACTTTATCTCCACGTCAAGTAAGCGGCAACGACGCCATTTGATAAGAGTCTTTTTGCGTGTGGTCGTTGTCTTCAAAAGTCAATATCAAAATCCCTTGAATACCTATAAAATTGTCTAAAACAACTCGCATTGCAATAAGTACGGGTATCAATTCAACTTTCAAGGTGAAACAATTATTGTGAAAACTTGCAATTCAAATTTTATTATTAAAATCTTATTTTCTTTTTCTAAAAAATAATTTCAAGGGAAAATTTAACTATTAAATGATAAAACTATGAAATGACTAAATAACGAAAAATAATGTGCAACCGAGTGTGATAAATGTGAGAAGGTCAAGGGATGAAATTACACCGCATTATTAATTATTTTAATTTCTCAATTTATTAATTTGAAATATTTTGAGATAATATTAAATTGATAATCTAACTCTCGTTACAATTATAAATTTAATAATATATTTTTCAGAAAACTAATTTAAAAATGTCACCCGATGAAAAATTAAGAACTATACTATTTTCAATAAAATTACCCGCTAGGATCAATTTAATAAAAACAATATGAATTCTCCAATTTCAACATAGAATTAATATTTAGATTTAGGAAAAATCTATCCCTAATTCGATTCCTAATTCAATCATTAATTTATACAATTAATTTACTAACTCTCGATACATAAATTAATTGGTGACAGTTAAAAATTAATTTACCTTGAAATATAAAATTAACGAAACCAATTAATTAGTTTGTTTCGGGAGAGATAAGTCTGGAGATTCACGATTTTGGGTTTGGGTTAGATCAAGTAGTGGGTTGCTGGTTTCGAAATGAAGATGCAGGTCCGGATTTTAGCTGTCATTTTTTGGTATGGTTTCAGGTTTGAATTTGGTTCGAAGGGGGGTCAGAATTGGGTTGCGATTTTAGCAGGTTGGAGGTGAAGGTATGAGACAGGTTGTGTATAGTTGGTGTTCGGTATAAGGGGTGTTCCAACCAAGTTATGGCTGGAGTGGTTATGCTAGGTTTGGCAGAAAACGCCGGGGGAGGGGTCGCCGAATTTGGCCTGAGGAGTGGCCGGAGTTAACAAGGGGTCTGATTATTTCCGATCTTGGTTTCGGTTATATCGGGTTCGAGTTTGGGTTTGAAATCTGGGTAGATGGGATAAAGAGAGTTGGAGTCAAATTCGGCCTGGTTTAGAGGTTATTTGGTCTTCCAGAAGTGGATTCGGGTGGAGATGTCCGGGTTTTAGGTTAGTGATTTTGGTTTGGGTTTGGTCGGAGTTAAACCAATTGCTGCCATGGATTTGGCAGCGGGTTATATTGGGGGTTTAATGTCGTGGGTCAGAGATGGGTTTTATGGTTTTGAGTTGGGTTTGGTTTGTGGTGGTGAAGTTAGTAGATGATGTGGTTTCTTATAATGGAGGAGAGAGAGTGTCGTGGGTAACGAGGGAAGAAGATGAAGGGGTAATTGGGTTATGGTGTGTGTATGGCAGGTAAGGTGTCGGAAAGGGATGATTAGTGTGTATATGAGTGTAGGAGTGTAAGAAGTGTGTTTGTTTTTTTGTACCTTAAAAATTAAAAGTATCTAAAATAAAAATAAAAGCCTAACTAAAAAAAACTCAAATAATAAAATAAAAGAAATAAAAATTAAAAATCTAATAAAAATAAAAACTAAAGTTCTAAAAAATGTAAAACTAAAAATAAATTCCTAAAAAAATCTAATCATATTAAAATAAGACAAAATAAAATAAAATAAAAACTAAAAACTAAAAATTAATAAAAATCAAAATAAACTACACTAATAAAAAGGAAATAGAAAAATTGCAAATAAATCCTAAAAATTCTAAACAAATCTAAAATAAATCCTACAAATAAAATGACTCAAAATAAAAATCTAGAAAAATATGAAAAACAAAAATTAAACACACACGGGGATCGGTTGATTGTTCTGGGCTTGGTGTAGTTTTAGGCTTGGTTCGGGAACAGGGTTCGGGGCCTTGAAACTGATGGGGCAAGCTCAAATAAGACTTCGAACTTTGCGATCTTTTTTATTTCTTTGATGCACGCTTTTGACCGCTACTTTGTCGCAATTGACTGGATTTGGCATTATTTGATACCGTGACTGCTGATTGACCTGCAAAATGATAAAACACGAACATAAGGCCAATTTTATGAAAATCAGCGACTAAAATGCATTTATTCGGGGAATAAAATATACACTTTTAGGTGCTTATCAGTGATCTTATAGTTATATCTTGTCAACTTGACCTGATTTACAAGCTTTGTAAGTAGGCCGTCTTGTAGTTTAGTCGTATAGTTTTGAGGTCAGATCTTGTCGACCCTGTAATACCCCGTAATTTTAATGACTTTTAATATGAGATAAATCAAAAGTTAATTGGCCTAATCATTGGGGATTAAATGGAATTAATTATGAAAAACTATTTCAGATTAATCCGGATTGAATATTACGAGAGATTAAAGAAATATATGATTTTGAATATTACTTAGTGATATAAAAGTAATATGTGAATACAATAATTATTGTCGGGAGCTACAAATACGACAATAATGGAAATTAAATCGGGACGCGCTTATGAGTCATGTCAGGACTAAAGTTGGGAAATAAAATGAGATTTATTTTTAAGTCGTTCGAATGATCATTTTGAGTGCGCCGTTGAGTCCGAAAGGGTCGAAATAGGCAGAAAAATATACCTGAGGGTTTGATTTGGGTCTCGGGTCAATTGAATGATGAAAGGATACACCGAAGGGGCATTTTAGTCATTTTGCTTGGGAGATGAATAGTACCTACATTTTTTGTCTTTTAGCTAAACTTTGAGACTTGTTATATATGTGACTTTAGATTGTACGTAAGGTTTATTTCATCAAAACACAAAGTGAGGTCTTTTGAGAGAGAGTGAAAAGACTTAGAAAGAAAGTGAAAGGTTATCTAGAGGAGAGGAATAGTTGCTTGGAAAGGAGAGTCACCTAGGGCAAACTAAGGGGACAACCACCATCTCTACACCTTTCACTACCACCGAGTAATCATCTAAAAAAGGAAGAGGAGGTGCCAAACACTTGTCTTCTCCAAACGTTCATACCTACACATAAGGCAAGTGTAATTCTGGCTTTATTTTGGTGCTTATATTATCCATGTTAGAATAGGATTTCTTTTTAAATTGATGAACTTATGAATTTGGGATTTAAAATGATTGATAAATCAAGTTTAATGGATAGGCAGATTCATGTAGTTAGAGATTTATACATGTAGAGACTGTGAACATGAAAATGGAGATACATGTAGAGACTATGAACATGAAAATGGATAGGTTTTACATGTAGAGGATTTATTTGTTTACTGAAGATATGAAAATGATGATAGGTATTGCATGTAGATGAATCCTACTCATGTTGAATATGGAAATTTGATGATTTAGATATGAAACGATAGTTCTAAATTCCGGGTTTTTAAGATGTATAAAAATGGAGAATTTAGATAAATTGAAATTTTAAGGATTTAATGGGTTCGATGATGATACCCTTATGAACATATGGATTTGATGTTGCTCTTATGTAAAAATCACCCTTGAACATGTTAGAACAATGTTAGAATGCCTAGGTTTTGGGTAGAATATAATCTATGAGGGTTTGGGTGTAAGAACATGAAGAAAAACACCGAAAACCGAGGTTGAAGACGAACTAGAATGACGCTAACGTCGTTCGAACGAGACATGTTGTCGTTCGAACAAGATGCCCTCTTGTTTGAACGAGATTTCTCGGTATCTAACGAGATTTCAGAAATTCTATTTTAGCCCAGAACAATTTGGAGAATTGTATTTTTAGCCGACAATAGGTTCTGAATAATTTTGGTATATTAACAAGGAGTGGGGGACTTGGGTTAATGTTGGAAAATTATATGAAATTGAGGAATAAAAAAATTATGCGAGAAAGATATACATAATAAAAATACGATTAAGAGAGGAATAATTGTCATGGTTAAGTACGGGTTAATATTGGTGATATGTATATACGGGTACTTGGGATTATGTGAGTGATAACTACGTAATAAATATACGATGCTAACCGTGATTAACAAGAATGGGTGCTTTCGATAAATACGACGGGTACTTGGGGTAGGATGAAATCCTAATATGATATTGGTCGAGTGCGTACCGAAATTTATATAGGTTAATGTGTATACCTATTGCTTGTTGAATTTATGTGCATGATATACCTAGCCTACTTGCTATCGACGGGAGGTTTACGCATAGCGGGCAGTCATATCCCGATAAGATTTAAGGGGGATCTTTGACTTGTTGCCTCAGAATATAGGACTTAGGTTTGATTGCCATTAGTGAGAACAAAGGTACTGAACGGTCTTTTGGATGCGTAGGTATGTGCGTAGCCCATCGCCTCCACTGTTTATTATTTATTAATTATGGTTCGTGGGACATACCGAACCTATGGTCCTTTATATAGTGACGAGATGTATTGGGACGTGATAGCAGAGTACGCATGCACCGCAGCTGATCCCTGGGGTGCAGTATTGTATATATATAATAGAGTGAATGTGTATATATACTTGTGATAGTGTTTACTGTGTGAATTAAGTAGACATGAAAGATAATGAAATCTGAAATGAATTAAGTAGCTGAATACTTAATTATTGAAATGAAAAAGGGCTTATCCATGTTATAAAGAAATTGGATATATATGTATTACTTGTATTGAGAGAGAAATACGTGGGATAGATATGGGCTATGGTTTGTTGGAACTGATATGATCTAGTTAGCATGAAAATAGTAACTAGTAAGATTTTAAGGTACGTTAGGTGTGCACTCTATATGAGAGGTGAGGATCTCAAGAGAGAGTCCGAAAATCTAACATGTATATAATAATTTATGAATATAGCATTTATTCACTTGCTGTTTTCTAAACTATTTTTACATCGGGCTCCGACCCGTTTTATTGCATATTCTCTTCTCTCTTGTATCTCCTATATTAGGTGTCCAGCCCCAAGGACGCCAACCATAGAGGATTGAGATTTTTAATGAGCTATGGATGCTATGGAGTCTTGGACTTTGTTTAGACACCTTCATATTGATTGATTCAAACTCTGTAGTTTATCTTTCATTTAGGGCATGTCGCCCAAAAAGATTCTAGTTATTTCTTTTCTATCTTGGACAGATTAAGTTCCTATGTCGATTTTGGTGCATTTAATTTTTGATGGGATTATTGTATTGAGATATTTAAACTGGAGAGTTGTATTCCAGTTGCATTTAATTCAGTTTTGATATTACTCAGTTGTTATTCATTGTGTGAATGGATTGTGTTAAATGGTTTATGTTTTAAAAGTGGAATTATTTATTATATTAAAATTTGAAAAGTTTAACACATGCTTAATTGGATATTAGGTGACTAATAAAAAGAAAAAAGAATGTTTTTCGATAGTGTTGCTAAGATTGAACTAACTGTAAATTCTATTTTAATTGGGTATAGGACTGATCACACGGTATTTAATTGAGCGGGGTGTTATAGGTGGTATCAGAGCATCTGGTTCTAGAGTCTTTTAGTTTTTGCTTTCAGCTTAACGTACTTTGATATAGAGCCCTCTTATTAGGATTGTTGTATCCTTATTGGCGCATATACGATCTTCAGTTATTCTTTGAAATTTAAATTGAATACTGATGAAATTTTTTCTCTCATTCCAGATGCCTCCTCTACGTACACCTCAGCCTATCCCAGCTCAGGGTACAATGAATGCTGCAGAGGTTGCTGCCATTATTGCTCAGGCAGTCAATGCAGCTTTAGCTGTTGTTCAAAAGGCACCAGCAGAGGCACCAGCTGTGCCACCCACATCAGGTCAGGTGTTTCCTACCGCTTGGGAACATGTTAGGGATGCTTTTCATAAGGCGCATCCACCCGAGTTTTAGGGAGGGTCTGATGTTGTAACTGCTTGCCAATGGAAGAAGGAAATCCAAAGGCACTTGCGAATGTTTGATTGCACGAAGTTTCAGCGTCAGATACTAGCTACATTTAAGCTAGTCTGGGAAGCTCTACAATGGTGGGAATATATTACCACTGCCGAGGAGAGAGATATTATGACTATCCAGGACTTCTGGGTGCGGTTTGACCGTAAATACTTTCCCTCCGCTGTTTAGACTGGGATGAGGTGGAAATTACTCGACCTAACATAGAAAGGGAAGACAATGGCAGAATATAAGGAGGAATTTACTCGACTGATAAATTTGGTGCCAGGAGAGGTACCTACTGAAGAAAAGAGAATTCAAATGTTCACAGATGGCCTGAATTAGAAGATTCGCCAGCACTTACTGGGTAATCTTTCATTACATATGCAGTTGTTCTTAATGCTGCGATGCTTCACTACCAGGATAACCTCTTACATGCTAAAGGTGTCCAGCGGGCGATTGAGTCGGGCTCGAAGGCCAAGACTGGTGGGGGCAGTTCTAGCGGGACACAATAGGGTTGCCAACTGGGGGACTATGATAAATGTTTACGATCCGGAGGATTTAGTTTTGGGAAAGGGGTAATAGGCAGGGGCAGCAGGGCCATCAGGGCCAAGGGAGAGGTGGTAACGGCCAACAGGGACAAAATGGGGGAAAGTTTACTGGTAGATGTTTAGTATGTGGCAAAACTGGCCAAAAGAGACAGGATTGTCCTGATAAGGGCAAATTTCCTCAGCATGGAGCTCGTCAGGAGCCACAGAGACTATGATTTCCACCGGCCGCTCTCCCAGCACCAGCTCAGGTGCCAGCATTACCTGCCATTTCAGCAGCTCCAACACAGTAGGGACAGTACGTGCGTATGTATAACATCCATCAGGCATCAGTTCAGCAGCCACCACCCACGATTGAGGGTATGTTTTCAATCTATGGGGATATGGAGCACATTCTGTTTGACATGGGGGCCTCACATTCTTTTTTAGCCATTAGATTTTCATGGGCCATAGGGTTACTAGACTTGGCTAACAGCACTGTTACTTATGTAGACTCATCGATGGGTAATGGGATGCCTATTTTCTTTATATGTCGTAGTATGAGTATAGAGATTGGGAGTCTGATTTTATCGGCGAATTTACTTGTATTAGATATGTTCGAGTATGACGTGATTATTGGCATGGATTGACTTGTTGCATATATGGCCATGATTGTTTGTTATAACCGGTGTATTATTTTTGTAATTTCGAGATATGAGATGTTCATAGTGGCGATGCCTCATTCTGAGGGAGGGTTGTCTACTCATTTGTATTATATAGAGGAGGAGACCTCTACGGGAGTAGTAATATCCCTTGATTCGATATCAGTAGTTTGTGAGTTTGCGAATGTATTCCAAGAGATACTAGGATTACCTCCCAGCAGGGAGATTGAGTTTGTGATTGATTTAGCACCGAGCACTTAGCCTATTGCTCATGCGCCTTATCGTATGGATCCAACACAGATGAGGGAGATTCGGGACCAAATAGAACAATTTTTGGGGCAGGGGTTTATCCGCAGGAGTACGTCGCCCTGGGGTGCCTTCGGCGTTGTTTGTAAAGAAGCAAGACGGTTCTTTATGATTATGCATGGATTATTGGGAGCTTAATTAAGTCACGATACGAGATAAATATTTGTTGCCTAGAATCGATGACTTGTTTGATCAGCTGAGAGGAGCAACCTACTTCTCGAAGAAAGACTTAAGGTTTGGTTATCATCAACTGCGTGTCAAGGAGCATGACGTTTTAAAGTTCGCCTTCTTGACCAGATAGGGATCATATGAGTTTCGAGTTATGCTGCTTGGGCTGATTAATGCGCCGAAGGTATTTATGGACTTGATGAACAGGGTGTTCAGAGAGTTCTTAGACCAATTTTTATTATTTTTGCGGATGACATCCTGATTTATTCTCAGACTGAGGTGGAGCATGCCGAGCATTTGTGGCAGGTCCTACAGACACTACGTGAGCATCAACTATATGAGAAATATGAGAAGTGTGGGCTTTAGCTTCAGGAAGATCAGTTTCTTGGGCATATTGTGTTTGAAATGTGAATATCTATGGATCTTAACAAGGTTTGAGCTGTGAGAGAGTGGGGGCAGCCCACGACACCGATAGAGGTGCGCAGTTTCTTGGGATTAGCAGGTTATTACAAACGTTTTATATAGAGTTTCTCAAAGATTGCGGGTCTGATTATAAATCTAACCCGCAAGGGCGTACCATTTGTTTGGGACGATGTGTGTTAGTTGGCATTCGACGAACTGAAAGATAAGTTAACTTCAGCACCCGTACTAGCACTACCCAAGCCAGGAGTGGAGTACTTGGTTTATACTGACGCATCATTACAGGGTCTTGGTAGAGTATTACAGCAGGAAGAGAGGGCTATATCTTATGCCTATAGAAAGCTTAAGCCTCATGAGAAGAATTATCCCACCCATGACTTGGAGCTTGCAATAGTCATGTTTAGTCTTCGGATATGGAGACATTATTTATTGGGGGAGAAATTTTGCCTATTCACTGATCATAAGTCACTTCAGTATTTGTTCACTCAACGGGAGTTAAACATGCGTCAGCGCAGGTGGCTTGGGTTCGTGAAGGATTATCAGATTGAGATTCATTACCACCCGAGGAAGGCTAATGTGGTAGCAAACGCATTGAGATGAAGGCCAGTAGGTGTGTTAACTGTGGTGTGGAAAGAAAAATAACAGGAACTAGGACATCATGATGCAGTTGCCCGATCATTTATGTCAGTCATGACTGTTACACCTCAGATCGTGACAATGGTAGTTCAGGCTCAGGCAACAGATCCGTTTTGTCAGGAAAAAAATTGATAACTTTTAGTTGGGAGAGAAGAGTCTTACTCAGTGAGTTCAGATGGGGGCTTGCGCTTTAACGGTAGATTGATTGTTCCAGAAGATGTGGATTTACGGTATGCGGTGATGACAGAGTCACATGGATCCAGATTTGTGGTACATCTCAGAGGGGATAAGATGTACCAAGATATGCGACGGTATTATTAGTGGAGAAGGATGAAAAGAGACATTGCAGAGTTTGTCTCTAAGTGTGCCACTTTTCAGTTAGTGAAAGTGGACCATTAGAAGCCTGCTGGGTTTCTTCAGCCATTAGAGATCTCGATGTGTAAATAGGAGAGCATTTCCATGGACTTCATCACAGGGTTACCTACTTCTCATAGGGGTCACGATTACATATGGGTGATTGTGTATCGGTTAACTAAGGTATCTCACTTTTTGCCAGTTCGAACTGATTACTTTATGGGACAGTACGCCTAGATTTTTATAGCCGAGATAGTGAGATTACATGGGGTACCGCTTAATATTATGTCCGACCGGGATAAGATTTTTTTATCCCAATTTTGGGAGAGTTTTCTCGAGGCTATGGGTACCGAGGTGCGTTTGAGTATGGCCTATCAATCGCAAACAGAATGTACAAATCAGATTTTAGAAGATATGTTACGTATGTGTATTCTGGACTTTGAAGGAGGTTGGTAGAAATACCTTCCACTAGTGGAGTTCGTATATAATAACTTCTACCAGTTCACCATCGGTATGGCTCCATTTGAGGCATTATATGGTAGACCTTATCGTTCTCCTGCATGTTGGTTAGAGGTGGGGGATAATAAGCTATTTGGGCCAGAGGTAATTCAGGGCATGCCTTCCAGGATTGAAATGATTCGGGGTCGTAATCGGGTAGCCCAAAATAGGCAAAAGAGCTACATCAATGCTAAACGATTATTTTGGGAATTCAGTGTGGGGGACCAGGTGTTATTGCGGGTATCTCCTATGAAGGGTATAATGAGATTTGGAAAGAAGGGGAAATTGGCGCCCAGATTTATAGGACTATTTCCTATAATTGAGAGAGTTGTACAGGTTGCTTATAGATTGGGGTTGCCGGAGCACTTGCATAAGATACATGATGTGTTCCATATTTCTTCGCTGAGGCGATATCTCTGAGATGAGTTGCCTCACACTCATGTTGCATTAGAGGAGATCGATTTTCAGCCAAACAGTTCTTATGAGGAGAGATCAATAGCGATCTTGGACCATAGCGAGAGACGGTTGAGATCGAAAGTCGTTTCATTGGTGCGTGTCTAGTGGGAGCACCATAACATTGATGAGTCTATTTGGGAGCGCGAGGATGAGATGCACGACAGATACCCGGAGTTATTTTTACCAGTTATACTTTTATTTTTCGAATTTTGAGGCAAAATTCTGTTGTAAGGGGAAGTACGTAATACCCTGTAATTTTAATGACTTTTAATATGAGACAAATTAAAAGTTAATGGGCCTAATCAATGGGGATTAATTGGAATTAATTATGAAAAATTAATTGGGATTAATTCGGATCGAATATTAGTAGAAATTAAAGTAATATATGATTTTGAATATTACTTAGTGATAAAAAAGTAATATGTGAATATAGTAATTATACAAATATGGCAATAATTGAATTTAAGTCGGGACGCGCTTATGAGTCGTGTCGGGACTAAAGCTGGGAAATAAAATGAGATTTATTTTTAAGTCATTCGGATGATCATTTTGAGTGCACCATTGAGTCCGAAAGGGTCAAAATAGGCAGAAAAGTCTACCCGGGGGTTTAATTTGGGTCTTGGGTCAATTGGAAGATGAGAGGACACCCCGAAGAGGCATTTTAGTCATTTTGCTTGAGAGATGAATAGTACCTATATTTTTTTTCTTTTAGCTAACCTTGGAGTCTTGTTATATATGTGACTTTAGATTGTACATAAGATTCATTTCATCAAAACATAAAGTAAGGTCTTTTGAGAGAGAGTGAAAAGACTTACAGAGAAAGTGAAAGGTTATCTAGAGGAGAGGAGGAGTTGCTTAGAAAGGAAGAGTCACCTAGGGCAAACTAAGGGGACAACCACCATCTCTACACCTTGCACCACCACCGGATAGTCACCAGAATAAGGAAGAGGAGGTGTCAAACACTTGTCTTCTCCAAAGGTTCATACCTACACATAAGGCAAGTGTAATACTTGCTTTATTTTGGTGCTTATATTATCCATGTTAGAATATGATTTCTTTTTGGATTGATGAACTTATAAATTTGAGATTTAAAATGATTGATAAATCCAGTTTAATGGATAGAAAAATTCATGTAGTTGGAGATTTATACATGTAGAGACTATGAACATGAAAATGGATATACATGTAAAGACTATGAACATGAAAATGGATAGGTTTTACATGTAGAGGATTTATTTATTTATTGAAGATATGAAAATGATGATAGGTATTGCATATAGATGAATCCTACTCATTTTGAATATGGAAATTTGATGATTTAGATATGAAATGATAGTGCTAAATTCTGGGTTTTTAAGAGGTATAAAAATGGAGAATTAGATACGTTGAAATTTTAAGGATTTAATGGGTTTGATGATGATACCCTTATGAACACATGGATTTGATGTTGCTCTTATGTAAAAATCACCCTTGAACATGTTAGAAAAATGTTAGAATATCTGGGTTTTGGGTAGAATATAATCCATGAGGGTTTGGGTGTAAGAACATGAAGAAAAATACAAAAACTAAGGTTAAAGACGAACTGGAATGATGCTAATCTCGTTCGAAGGAGACATGTCGTCGTTCGAACGAGATGCCTTCTCATTTGAACGATAAGTCTGGGTATCTGACGAGATTCCAGAGATTCTCTTTTAGCCCAGAACAGTTTGGAGAATTGTATTTTTATCCTACAGTAGGTTCTGAATAATTTTGGTACATTAACAAGGAGTGAGGGACTTGGGTTAATGTTGGAAAATTATATGAAATTGATAAATAAAAAAATTATGTTAGAAATATCTACATAATAAAAATACGATTATGAGATGAATAATCGTCATGGTTAAGTACGGGTTATTATTGGTGATATGCATATACTGGTACTTGAGATTATATGAGTGATAACTACGTAATAAATATACGATGATAATCGTGATTAACAAGTATGGGTGGTATTCGAGAAATACGACGGGTACTTAGGGTAGGATGAAATCCTAATATGATATTGGTCGAGTGCGTACTGAGTTTTATATAGGTTGATGTGTATACCTATTGCTTGTTTAATTTATGTGTATGACATACCTAGCCTACTTGCTATCGACGGGAGGTTTACGCGTAGAGGGCAGTCATATCCTGATGAGCCCTAAGGGGGATCTTTGACTTGTTGCCTCAAAACATAGGACTTACGTTGGATTGCCATTAGTGAGAACAATGGTATTGAATGGTCATTTGGGTGCGTAGGTATGTGCGTAGCCCAAAGGCTTAGGACTATGTTTGCCTCCACTGTTTGTGATTTGTTAATTATGGTTCGTGGGACATACCGAACCTATGGTCCTTTATACAGTGACGAGATGTATTAGGACATGATAGCAGAGTAAGCATGCACCGCCTATGAGCCTCGGGGTGAAGTATTGTATATATATAATAGAGTGAATATGTATATACTTGTGATAGTGTTTACTGTTTGAATTAAGTGGACATGAAAGATAATGAAATCTGAAATGAATTAAGTAGGTGAATGCTTAATTATTGAAATAAAAAAGGGCTTATCCATGTTTTAAAGAAATTGGATATATATATATGTATTACCTGTATTGTGAGAGAAATATGTGGGATAGATATGGGCTATGGTTAGCTGGCATTGATATGATCTAGTTAGAATGAGAATAGTAACTAGTAAGATTTTAAGGTACGTTAGGTGTGAACTCTAGATGAGAGGTGAGGATCTCAAGAGGGAGTCCGGAAATCTAACTTTTATATAAAAAAATGCTGAATATGACATTTACTCACTTGCCGTTTTCTAAAGTATTTTTGCATCGGGCTCTGACCCATTTTATTGCATATTATCTTCTCTCTTATATCTCCTATATCAGGTGTCCAGCCGCAGGGACGCCAACCATAGAGGATTGAGATTTTTGACGAGCTATGGAGTCTTGTAATGTGTTTAGACACTTTAATATTTATTGATTCATACTCTGTAGTTGATCTTTCATTTAGGGCATGTCACCCAAGAGGATTCTAGTTATTTCTTTTCTATCTTAGACAGATTAAGTTCTTATGTCAGTTTTGGTTCATTTAATTTTTGACGGGATTATTTTATTGAGATATTTAAACTGGAGAGTTTTATTCGAGTTACTTTTAATTCAGTTTTGATATTACTCAGTTGTTATTTATTGTGTTAATGGACTGTGTTAAATGGTTTATGTTATACAAGTGGAATTTTTTATTATATTAAAATTTAAAGTTTAACACCTGCTTAATTGGATATTGGTTGATTAATTAAAAGAAAAAAAATGTTTTTCGACCGTGATGCTACGAATGAACCAATTGTAAATTCTATTTTAATTGGGTATAAGACTGATCACACGGTATTTAATTGAGCGGGGTGTTATAGACCTAACCTGACTTATTGGCTACTAGGTTGATGAACTTAAGTTGTCCTAACATAGAATATAACATTATTTTTGCCATCTTATTGGTTGTATGGACGGAACTTTTCGTCAACATTAGTTTCCCAGGTTGTCCTAATGTGCTAGGATCTAGACTTACATTAGTGAGCTTAGTGGTCAGTATTGTTTAGATCTTGTCGACCTGACCATGGGATTGTAGTGGATTTACCAGATTTGGATAACTTCTTGATCTTGACTTGTCCAAGATGAGTCCATTTATGATGTGTGGTTTGATCATAGTCATTTTTTATCTGCTCAACTTTGAGATGTTTTCATCCTAGTCTTCTTGCACATCTCTTACACTAATGAACTAGGCATTGAATAATAAAGAAAACTGGAAATGATAACAAGATATAGAGGAAGAACTACTGATCTTTATCGATTTCTAAAAATTGATTACAAAGAACTAAAAATTGTTTTCATAACATTCTACTCTCTAAACTATAGTCTTCTCATCTCTAGTAATACATACTCAAGTGTTCAGCATCCCACAAATTCTTGAACTGCTCTCTCTCTCTCTAAGGTCTCAATCCGATAGGCCCCTGATCGCACTACTGTAGAAATTTAATATAGGTCTAACTAATTCGGTTCCATCTTATTGCCTATTTGGATAACTTTCTTTTGAACATAATATCATTCCTTAAAGGTAATCGACTGTTCCTTTTCATTGTAAACCCGTGTTGTCCATTCCCAATAGGCTGTTACTCGAAGTGTTATATGCTCCTTAACTATTTCAACTAGATCAAGATCAAGTATTCGCATTAGATCACTCTTGGGCGAGTTTAAGTTAAGCACCCGGTGGATGGGTAGGCCAATCTCTGTGGGTTCCAATGCCTCGCTTCCAAATGCCAATATGAAGGGGGTTTCTCTAGTGTTTTTCATTGGTGTAGTTATAGAGACCCAACGCATATTGTGTGGACTATTAATATTAATCCACTTGACATTATCCGGTCTTATTTTCATTCCATATAGAAGTGTCCCATTAGTGATATCCGTTTAACCATTGTATTGAGGATGGGAAGGTGCAGAATGAAGCTTCCTAATCCCTGATCGAATGTAGTACTCCTCATAGTGGTCATTATCAAATTGCGTTCCATGGTTGGTGATGAAGGGTGTACGATATACCATATCGACCGATGATGTTATTGCATATAAAATGGAAGACCTTCTCATATGTTATTTCGACTAGTGTCTTGACTTCAACCTATATAGTGAAGTAATTTATTACAACAAATAGGTATTTGAATTTACCATTATCTTGGGCAATGGACCGACCAGATTAATCCCCCATATGGTGAAAGGCTATGGAGATATGATCGGCGCCAGAGATTCCCTGGGTCTTCTATGTATCACGACATACTACTAACATATATCTCACTTTATATAATAATTGGCACATTCCTCCTTTATGGTCGATAAATAATTATCGAGTGGTGATCCACTTCACAAATGATCTACTAATTGAATGGGCTTTGTAGGAGCCTTCGAGGACCTCCTTGATCAGGTCGGGAACTTTAGTAAGATAAACACACCTCAGTAGAGACATAAAAATCCTCTTATGAAACGAATTCCTCCTTCAAGAACATATCTCACCGTTTTATAGAGGATTTCCATGCTTCTTTGAGGTCCTTTAGTACTGCACCAGTCTCTAAATAATCATGAGTGGGACCATCTAAGATGGTCTCATATTCAAATCCATTATGATTACACATTCTTCTTCTATGTTGCACTACGATAAGATCTCGACAGGAATGGGTTTTTGGAGCTTAGCTCTTATTGCTGACACCAAATGAGCCAATGCATCTGCTAGTTCATTTTTAACTCTTGTATTTTGACCATCTGCATGGCCGAGAACCTTAGCAGCAATGCTTTCGCATTTGACAATTTTTTTCCATAACTCCAAGGACTTGGTTAATAACAAATTAAGAATCTCCATGCACTCACAACTGCTCGGTGCCCTGTGATAATGTTATCACTGCAAAAAACTTTCCAAGGTCCACTGATATCTCCCTCTTAGACACAATGTGGCCTAAGAACTGCACCTCTCTCTACCAAAACCTGTATTTATCGAACTTAGCATATAACTGGTGGTCCCACTGCGTCTCTAAGACTACCCATAAATGTTGTATGTGCTCCTCCGCAGTCCGAGAATAAAAATGAGGATATCTTCGATAAACACAATGACGAAATGATCGAAATACTCTCTGGACATCCCATTCATCAAATCCATAAATACTGTCGGCGCGTTGGTTAGCCAAAATGGCATCATCAAAGACTCATAAGATGTCCCGCTCCTGGACTCTCAACTGATGGTAACCCGATCTCAAGTCAATCTTAGAGAAATATGTAGCACCCCTCAACTGGTCAAACAAATCATTAATGTGAATAAATATATATTTATTCCGTATGGTGACTTTGTTCAACTACATGTAGTCGATATAAAATCACAAAGATTCGTCATTCTTCTTGACGAATAAAAATGGATCACCCCACGACGAAGTACTCCTCCTTATAAACTCATGTCCCAATAACTGATCAATCTGATCCCGTAGCTCCCTCATCTCCAGAGGAGCCATTCGATACGGTGTACGTGCAATGGGTCTCGTACCCAGAATCAAGTGGATCACGAAGTCTATCTCCCGACTAGGAGGAAACCCTGGGATCTCTTCAAACACATCTGAAATCTCACTGACCACTGGGATGGAATTTAGCTTCACCACATCCTCAGAATAAGTATGATCCTCTATATAGTATAAATGCGTGCTGGACCCACCCCCAAGGTGCAACATTGCAACTAGGTACATCTCCTACCTCAGAATGGCAAAGATGATGAACCACTCGTAACAATCAACACATGCTTTGTATGTCGCTAGCCAGTCCATCCCCAAAATAAGATCGTACTCGTGCATATCAAGTACCAATAAGTCAACTACAAAAGTGAGTCACCCTATCTCAATCCCGATACCGCGGCATACTGAACGTATGGGTGCCCCTCTACCCACCGGTGAATCAACGTGTAATACGATATTGAAAGAAAATTCTACCATCCCAGTCTCATGTGTCAAACCCGTGCTAACAAAAGAGCGAGATGCCCCCGTGTCAAACAAAATGCGATTACGTGTCCAAAAAATAGGGAACATACCCTCAACTACCTATTCTGGCGCTGGCCCCTATGTGGGCACATTGTGATAAACTCATCTGTACTGTAGTGGCGACTCTCTATAAGGTAGAGAGATGGGTGCTAAAGTGGTTGTTAAAGTAACTCCTAGAGATGGTAATGTTGGGCAATGTCCCTGTGGTGCTTGATGTCCCCATTGACCTCCCTACTCCCGGGCTATCTGATTACCCCGAGGAAACTGCCTTGACGTATAACCCTCCTCTGTAAGTGAAATAATTTTTGTAGAGGGGGCGTCGCTCTGTCTGTCATCCCTGCTGGCCTTGACTCTGCTGTCCTTAGCCCTAATGGCCTCTGTACTGCTGGCCCTATCCCGACTTCCCCTGGGCCTATCTATTTCGATCATTAGAACCCCTGAACTTCTT
Organism: Sambucus nigra; assembly: GCA_949130495.1. Lineage (NCBI taxonomy): Eukaryota > Viridiplantae > Streptophyta > Magnoliopsida > Dipsacales > Adoxaceae > Sambucus > Sambucus nigra. Next base: position 482,913,687 of record OX422218.1, read on the forward strand.
ATGCTGATCTGCAGGCAACGTACCTCTGAACTAATTGGTCCCGAATCCTCTATCCCCACTCGTCTTGCCTTGCTGTCTCGACGACTCAGCTGCTTTCGTTTCTCACCTTTGTTCTTCTGGAATGCCCTTTGATCCTGACAGTGGAGAAGTGCGGTAATCACCAACTGATTAAACGTGGTAAAGGCCATGTTCCCCAAAAGGGTCGTCCTAATGTGCCAAGTTGACCCCGCTATGAATCTGTCCATCCTACTTTGTTCAGTATTCACATCTTCCTTTGTAAAGTACAAAAAGGCAGTAAACACCTCTTCGTACTCAGCCACAGTACTCCCCTCCTGCTTAAGCTCGATAAATCTGCTCGTCATCTCAGACTGCAAAGCTTGGGGAAATTACTTCCCCATAAATCTCACCCAAAAATCATCAATCGTCAGGATATAACTCTTTACAACTGATGTAACCCACTCCCACTACTAGAGCGTGTCCCTACTAATCGAAATGAAGCTAACATCCGCTTTTATACTGAAGTGAACTCTACCATCCATAAGTGTCTCTGTATGTCTTTCCTCCACCTACTTGCCACTAAGAAATTCGAACTGCCAGAGAACTCTGGAGGTTAGCCCTTCACGAAAGCCTCCCTTACCCTATCCCAAATCAACTTCGATGCCTGTGCTGGTACAGACAACTGTTATGGTGATGGTGGTGGTTGGTGTTGAGCCCGTGGTAGTGAAAAATGCTGGAGTGTGGACGCCATGGCTGTGGAAATCGCCTGGGTCACAATAGTGGCTATCTTTGTTGGAGTAATCAATTGTGGGGTTGGTGGGGCCCGCGACTGCTGCTATGGCTTCGACTGAGACTCCTCCTCAGCAACAGGTGCAACTACACGCCTTGGCCTACCTCTCCATCCGTTTGCCATCTGAAAGCAAACAAGGTTCGAATTAGTACATCGTAAAAATACAATGATCCCTAAACGTAGGCTCTACATATCAAAGTACGCAACGCAAATCATAATGAATGCAACATAGATCCTAAGGACACTAGAACCTGGATGCTCTGAAACGAACTCTAATAACCCCTATTTTCCCATGTAAAGGCTGACCCAGAACGATATGTCGAATATGGGGGCTTGTTTGTCAATTAATACCATTCTCAGCATCAACATAATATAAACCATATATTAATAGCCCATAATTGAGTTTAAAAATCAACATTTCAATAATAATAAAATCCAATCCAACACCAAGTGTATGATAAATCCAACATAAATGTAAATATCTCAAACCAACATAAAGTAAATAAATCTCGAGGTTATTCGCATACATTAATCCCAAATAAAATAAATAACTGGAGCTGAAAATCACCTAAGCTAGAATCAATAGATCCAAAATGCCTGAGAAGAAAAATAAAAGAACGTAAGGCTGCCATATCAACACTCCCGCTATCCATGTCTAGGAGCACCTGGGTGGAGAAAACATTTAAATTTGGGTCAGAGCTCTAGATGTGCAAGAATTAACTTATTCAGTTTAAAATGCAATAAATACAGTCGATGCAAAGTAAATATTCCCCGTCGTCACTCACATGCGATTAACATCTCACCCTCATCTAAGTGTGATATTACTCGCATACAAACAAGTAAAAAAATGTATAATTACAATTCAGATTTAATACTAAATAAATTAGCTATAATCAATTGCTAACATGAAGCCGACTATATTCAATTACCAATTGCCCTTGGTATTCCAATACTATATATATCATGGAAGTGACATAAACATCTATTATTCACAACATAGTGAGGGTCTGTAAGTTATGTATACATTCTTAGACAAATTTATGAATCTCATTTAATCCGGGTATATATATGTGTGTGTGTGTATCTTTTCATATATGCAACACTCAAAGGCATCTACCCGTGGTGTCTCATTCTCTCTATCAGCAAGTCTGAAGGAATATCTATCCAAATCATACGTCATAAAATACACATAAGTGGTGCGGTCCCTACGCAGTACACCAGTTCACGGCCCATACCCAGCGGTAGGGGTGTGCAGTGAAATCAAAAATCCGACAAAATGAACCAAACCGATGGTACTGGTTCGGGTTGGTTCGATTTTTTGAACTAATGGTTCGGTTTCGGTCCCTAAAAAAAATAAACTGATGTTTCAGTTCGGTTCCCGGTTCCAAAAATAAAAAACCCAATCCAATCCGAAAAACTGATCCGAATTAGAAAACCGACCCAATCCGAAAACCCTTACCATATATATACTAACTTAACTCTCTCAAAAAATTTCAACCGTCATAATCTCTCTCTCTCTACGCCATTAGATCCATCTCTCTCTCTCTCTGCTCCCTCTCTGAAAATGTTTTAGCCGTCTCAGAGATCAAGTCGGAGTGTATGGCCGACCATAAATTCTTATAGGAATGAAGACGTGGGCTATGGAAAGATGGAAACCCAATCGGAGCTCTATTGTGGTCAGAGCTGTATTTTGATCAGAGCTGTATTTTTATTTTCATTACCTGGGCATGTTTTACTGAGCTTAGATCAGAGCATATTTTGAAGATTTTTAATCTGCCTCATTTTCTTATCATAAATACTAAATACCAAACAAGTAGTAAGACTAATACCAAACAAGATTTTTAATCTGTCAGAGTTGTATTTGATTTTTTTGATTGGAGCTGTATTTGATTTTTTTTATTAAAAAATTCGATTAAAATCGGGAATTGATCCGAACCAACCCAAGAACCATCGGTTCGGTTCCAAAAAACATCGGTTCCGATTCCAAAATCCTGGAACCGGACCACCTCGGTTCTAGTTTTAGTTTAGTAGTAAAACCGAACCAATCCGAACCGTGTGCACCCCTACCCAGCGGTGACAAAGGATCCGACCATCAACACTTACCTCTTATAGATGGTGCTATTACATAGTACCTAAATGACATACATAACGTCTAGCCCACCTGTGTCGACGTGTGCTACGATCCCGAACGCGCGATACCCCAAGCCGATATGATCGTGCACAAACATGGGTATGTCCACACAAATACACATAATTATATGTTATTATTCCCTATAATATGTATAGATAACTATTATATAATTACCTAAATATCAAACATGATATCCACAATTATTCATCCATTAATAATTGACCATCTATTTCATTATTAATTCCATATTCTTTAACAAATTATTTAACCATCTAATTAAATACAATGTCCCAATTAATATATCTTCCACGTTTACATTTTTAATAAATTCCATGTCGAACCAAACACCATCATACCAACTCGTACGGACCTCTTAAAATACCCCGGAACTAACCCCTAGTCCTAGCTCACGTAACCCCTAAGACTGAATCGATTTGGTTCTCGAATGAATTGATTCGCTGCCGAACCAAATCAATTCGGTCCAAGGGCGAATCGATTTGGAATGGGGAAGTAGCCTAGATCTCATTTTTTTTCTTATTAGAGGAGTTTTTAGTTCTTACCCACATTCCATTCCGATGGTTAAATCCTTTGCATAATCATATGAATAGGTCACTGACACTTTGTTACTCATCTTAGAGTCATTAAGTTAATATATTAACATGGATTCCTTTCCCCAATTCCCATAATTTAGGTGATTAGACTATAACTTTTAGTCCAGATTTTCTACTACCATAATGACCATGTATAAATCAGATTATGGGGCCTATAACAGGGAATTAAGGTCATAAATCTCCAGATCATTAACATGCATTAATACCTCTACATGTGAATTCCAATATTCCCCAATTTACTTCAAGAACCCTAAGGCATCTATTATTAAATTTCAAGAATACGGTCCCTTGATTTCTAGGTTAACACCCTATGTTCCAATGAATCCTCTACATGTATAAGATTAATTCCTAAAATTAAATCATCAAATTTCAACATAAAACCCATAAATCATATGAGGTCATTACAATAAATCGAGAAGAAAATTGAAAGTTAAATTGATAAAGAAAATTCTTGACTGGATATGCAATAGATGAAATCCCCCTTTGAATTACTATTCAATTCCTTATTGCGGCTTCTTCCCCCCTCTCTCTCTCATCGTGGTGTAGGTTAGGGTTCTTAGATGATATCTCCAAGGATTTTATTAACTCCTAATATAAGTGATTAACTCTTAAATCCCTAGTTGGGTTAAATTCCCAAATTTTAGACCCCCAAATGGGTCCGAATCCGTAACCAGACTATCCCAAAAGTCTCCAAACTTATATACCTATGCCCCGAGACCATGTTTAAACGTTTAAAACGCCTAAACAAGACCATATACTTCCAATTATTTTATCCACAATTATATTTTAATCTTCACGTCAAACATGATGTATAATTCCTACTACGCATGCAATTATTATAATTATTAACATAACAAAATTCAACCACACATGACTACGAAATAACAACAAATCACTTGTTCACAATTAATAATTTAATTTATCGATTTAATTCAATTCCCTATTTTTTTTATTTCATTCCAAAAATATAGTTTTATTATTTGTTCTAGAAAAATACGGGGTATTATACCAGACCTCCACAAGGAGATTTGCTCCTCCAGTTAAATCCATGTCCTAAAAGTTATTGAATTCGGTCTCAAAGCTCTCTCATCTCTAAAAGATCCATACGATACTATGAGCGAGCAATAGGTTTCATGCCTGGAACCAAAGCAATCACAAACTAATTCTTTCAACGTGGCGGCGACCCTTAAATCTCATGAAACATGTCTAAGAACTCCATAACCACATAAATAAAATCCAAAGACAATTCGACTCCCTCAAAAGTGTCCTCCCCAATAAAATATATATGTGTGCTCCACCATCCCTCCATGCGCGTCATCGAAACCAAGTACATATTTTTCCCCGAATTGACAAAGACGATGGACCTCCCAAAATAATCCACACAAGATCTATACGTGGGCAACCAATTCATCCCTTGAATAACATCATACTCTGACATGTATAAAATAAGTAGGTCAGATACAAATATAAGCCTCCCAATATCCACCTATATCCCTATACAAACAAATTGTATATCTGCCTCTCTACCCACAGGTGAATCTATGTGAATTACTATGTCTGATGCTAAGTCCATCATCCCCGATGACCAAGAAAAACTGGTACTAACAAATGAATATGATGCACTCATATAAAAAATGCATCCCTCATACCCAAAGATAGGGAACATACCCTCCACTGCCCCCGCGTCGGTTCCTATACCTCCATGGGTGTGACGTGATATACACACATCCCCATAATTTTTTGCACATATAAAGGGTAGCCAAATGTATATATACAATGATATATAGCATATAACAATGATTCAGGGAAACACAACTTTATTTAGTACATGGTGCCTAAGCACCTTATTTATTACATCCATAAGTTTTTGCATTGAAAACAAAGGGAAAGAAGATATTACACATAGGCATTACATCAACGGAAAAGTGATAGTACATATTATCCTTGTGGTTTGCCTGCCTTGTTAACGACTTTAAATATCTACGCAACTGATAGGAATATTTGTGATGATGCTAAAAAGTTCTTGAGATCGAGGGAGTTTTGCCTTCCTTGTGCTCGAGGTCCATCTGGAAGGAAAAAGAGTAAGAAAATTTTTCCAAGTAGATAATTCTAATTATATACAATGCATAAAATAATTTTGGAGTATTAGTAAAATCGATTTTGGTGATAAAAGAAAGTGAGACTTGAAATAACTATAATCCGAACGAAGCAATATAAATAGTAGTATGATGATATAACTAAAAGTAGAAATATCAAGTTAGAACAGTTAAGGTTGTGGATAGTTTATAAGATAAGATAATCCATAATAGCAATACATATAACAATAATCAAATATAAAATTTAAGATAATAGTAAGAGTAACCCTAGTAACATTGTTGATCCCAAACTCTGAATAGCGACATCCATGTGGTAAGCAAACCAGGAACTCGATGCCCTAGATCCTACAAGCCAAATAAAACTTTCGTGGGTAGAAAATATGTAAGGACACAAGTATCCGATTGAGTATTAATGTAGTGTTGGCTCAATTCCAGAAAAAAATATTTGAGTCATAGGATAGTGTTCAAGTGTATCCATCCAAGCCTATGACGTGTTAGTTGAAGACGTAACGGCCAAGAGTATAAAGCTTCATCATATGCTGGGTTTAGTATGCCTCGTTTCTACGTCAACAACATTGGTTCCAATGCTCCTAAGGTATGAATGAAACTTTATATGTATATAGGAGCTTGGAAATTTATTGGGTGTATTTTATAATTTTTTTATAAATGTTTTCAACGACTTTGTTTTTCTCAGAAAATATTTTTTAAAAACTTTTCATAAAAGTTTTGGGATTAAAAAGAATTTTATTTTTTCTAACACGTCGTTCCAACTAACTGGCATCTCGTTTGAACGAGATTGTCATGTCGTTCGAACGAACTGGCATCTTGTTCGAACGAGATTTCCAGGTCGTTCGAATGAGATTTCTTTTTCATCTCTGGAACATCGTTAGTAAAGTCGTTCGAACGAAAAATTTGTTCGAACCATTTTGGTGGGAACAGTTTTTGGGAATTTTTTTTGCAGTTTTCTCTATGTTCCCACTACCTTTTCCCCACTACCTTTTTGACAGATTTTCTAAGTGCGGGAACCAACCTTTTTCAAGTAACTTTTTCATATTCTTCCATCTCCTATAGAGAGTTTTTGAGAGTTTAATTTTTCCATGAAAAGATTTAAGTTTTGAGTGTTTTATTTTTGAAGAAAATCATCCTTAAACACTTTCGGTTTACACCCATAATAGTTTATTCCAAGTTCCTTAATATATATCCTTTCTTGGAGTGTTTGGCACCAGATTTTTCTCTACACCTCAAAGAAGAGAAGTTTGGGTTTGCTTCTACATCCCACAGAGAAGAAGATTGTTTTATGTGATATACCCACTTGGAGAAAGGATCCTTGTTCGGGTGGCGGTGACCGAAAAAATCCGATCGATGGATTTCGAGGCCGCGGTGGACCTTCGTGGTTATTCGCTAGGCAGAGGTGTGTAAAAGAAGGAGTGTCGGGGCTTGGACGGAGTCAAGTCTAATGTTGTAAGTCTTTTTCTGTCTTGTACTTTTTAAACCATACTTCGTGGATTTCAGGCTAGCGCCATCCGAGGTTTTTTCCTGTTGTGGGTTTTTTTTCTTGTACATCGCGGCGTAGTGATTATTTGTTTATTTTATCTTTTGCATATCACCTTAGATGCATGCTTAGCTTAAAAAGATAAAATCGGTACATTTAATTTGGTGCTATTTAATTTGGGTAAAAATTAATTTAATACAAGTCATTAATTTTATTGGATAAAATTTGGTTTGGCCTAATTTGCAAATATGATTAATTATTTGTTAGGCAAATTTAGGACTTGGATTGAATTAATCTATTTAAATGAAAATTAATTTGTGGTTTAATTTAAGTCGCTTTGAGTTATGTCCATAGGGAGAAAGAGTGCCCCACTAAACTAAGGAGAAAGGGTAAGCAACCAATTTGATACAATGCAACCCTTAGTGATAGTGATAAGGAAGAGGCCCAATTCCCCCACTAAGCCCAACTTTGTGGATTTTATGGCAAGTCATGTGAGTGAATGTGAGCACTCCTTTATTGATGAAATTTCAACACATGACACTTCCAAGGACTATATTTGTGAATCCCAAAGAGATGATGGTAGTGAGAGTGGAGAAGAAAGAGAGAGTGAAAGTGAAAATAAGGTTGATGTGAGTGAACTTCAAATTGCGTTTCAAGAATTATTTGAAGAATCTATTAAATTAAAAAGAAAAAAATTGAAGTTTTAAGCTAGTTTGAAAGAGCGTGTCGAGGTCATTAATGAGAGTGTTATATTGGAATTCCTTAGGACACGAGAGAAGCTTGAGTATGTAGAAGGCGAGAGAGATAGCCTTAAGGGCTTAATGGAATCCTTAAAAAAGGAGCATCTCGCGTTTAAAGAGCGGAATGTTTTATTAGAGTCTCACATTGTAGATTTAGAAAATAAATTAAAAGACTCTAGTAAAGTCAAATTTAATTTGGAGTGTCGTTCAGAGAAATTAGATAAAATTTTAGGAACGGTCCAAATTAAAAATGACACTTGTGGCTTAGGCTTTGATACTTGTAAAGAGTCATTCCTAAAGACCAAACCAATTTTTAGGAGAATCCTCTAGGAACAATGTTATATATCATTCCTTTGGAAAGTCTTTTCGCCGTGTCTTTAGGTGCTCACATTGTGAACGAAAAGGTCATCTTAGGAAATTTTGTTTTTATCTTAAATGAGGTCCTAGAAAATCCCAACGTAAGACAACCAAGGTAGCCAAGATTCCTACACCCCGTGATCGTCATTCTTTATTAGTTTAGGTTAGGAGATCCGACTTAGTTGCTTTATAAAAAAGGAATTTTGATTCTCATTTACTTTCACATGCTTCCTCCCTTGCAAAATCTAAAGGCTGAATGTGTTAGCTGTTTGTATACTTTAGCTTTTATGATTCATGCTATATTATCATGCTAATTGTATGCTTCTTTATCATTATTCTAGTCTAAACTTCATGCTTTATCACATGCTAGAATTATGATTGTTGTTTTAGCTTTTGTATTATAGTTCTTTCATTTTAGTTTGCATTAAATGAAAAATACAAAAAGATTTTTGGTTATTATTTGTGTTTCATTCTTTCGTAGTTTAGGCTTACTGAAAAATATAAATGATTATTGTTTGTCTTTTGGAGTTAATAATTTTGTTTGTTTGGATTAAAAATTTCAAGAACTCAAAAAGATTTTTTTATGTGTATTTTAGTTTAACACACTCTATGTGGCAATACTTGTGTTTGAATCTCTTCTTTTTCGCAACCATGTGGCTAGAACTTTCGGTTTAGATTTTCAATCCTTAAAATGTTCTTTACCATGCTTACATGAAGTAGTTGGATTTTTTGTTGATATAATGGATTCTATTTTTATATGCCTCAATTCACACATGCACGAGCTCACTTGAAATCTTAACTTCATATGTTCTATTTGATCTTTGTGAGGTGTTCTCCTACCAATATGGTCATCTACATGTTATGTGACATAGGAGGACCAGTGCATGTTAAAATCCACTGCACGCGAGAATTGAGCGATAAAAGATTATATGCATTTGTGCACGGGGAAGGGCTCCGAAAGGAAATATCATCCTTTGTGAGTAAGCCACCGTTTGCTTGGACCTAAAAGAAATACGTGGTCCAAAGGCCTACACGAATAATATATTTAAAAGAAAATATTTGCCAAGGCCTATATTGTTTAGTTGATTTATTAATTCAAAAGATTAAAATAATATGATTAAATTGAGGGAGGTTGGATGGTATATCAACGGTTTGCACAATGTTCGTTTATCCTAGTTGTACTTGCAATGTCATGGCTCTATTGGTTTGTAGAATCATCAAAATTCTGGGCTTGTATGCGTTGTGTATGTTTGTTCATTGAGTTCATTTTATAATGTCACATGAGGTTATATTCAAATGTGATAAAGTTTGCAATCAAATGAGAACTCCGTGAATATGTTTTAAGTGATTGGGTCTAAATTTAATTGTTACTAGTTCACACCCCTACACTTCCGTTTCCATATGACACATTTTTTCCATACGAGTGTGAAAATCTTATTGTATTTTGGGTCATGTGTGGTATCTATACCTATATATATGTGAGTGTGCATTAGTAATAGTCTTTATGTCTACATAATTGGTATCTATCTTGTTGCATATTGTTGTTGATATCACATGCTTAGTATCTTATGTATCACATTGATATCATTTTTTTGCATCTTCATTGGTATCCGTTATTCTTTCTATGGATTAGTTTCGATTTTGTTGCCCATATGCTTTCATGTTCTTATCACTCTAAGCTTCATCATGTTTAAATTATTTTTTATCCTTTGTCTATTCCTGAACAAAAAGGGGGAGAATAGTAGAGGGAGAATCGGTATCTATTCCTATTGTCATCGTATCTTAGTTTGGGAGATTTATCTTATGGGCAGACGTCTTTCTAAGTAGGACGTTCATTTGATAAATGGGAGAATTAATTTAGGGGGATTATTGAATTAATTTAGGGGGAGTATTTATTTTACATGCATTTAATATTCTTGATATTCCCTATGCGTTTGATAGTTTGCTTAAGTGTGCAGGAATTCTTCTAAATGGAAACTTTCATCAGCAACGATATTGGTCCTTGGGTTTTTTATTCAAGCTATGTAATTTTTATTTTTGGTGGGACATTTTTTTAAGTCTAGTAGAGCTTGACGGCCCTTTAGGATTTTTATTTGGTTTTTATCCCGGAATAGCCAAATGGGGAGATTTGTAAGGAAAAAAGTCTCCAATTGAGTCTTAATGTAGTGTTGGCTCAATTCCGGACAAAAAAAATTTGAGTCATAGGATAGTTTTTAAGTGTATCCATCCAAGCCTATGACGTGTTAGTTGAAGACATAGCGGCCAAGAGTATAAAGCTTCATCATATGCCGGGTTTATTGTGCCTCGTTTCTACGTCAACAATATTGGTTCCAATGCTCCTAAGGTATGAATGCAACTTTATATATATATAGGAGCTTGGAAATTTATTGGGTGTGTTGATGTAAAAAATTAGATCACTCTAATAATTCAATCAAAGATAAATAAATGAGACAAAAGATTTTAAAGTGGTTCAGCCTTATAAGAATGGACTACGTCCACTGTTGTGTTATTGCTGAGTGTTTAGGAATTCTCGATTACAAATTCTCTCAAGAAATTCCTATCTCGATTCCAGAGTTTGGATTCGGTCCCTTACAATGAGGATTGTACAATGTATTTATAGTCCTGAGGCTGTAATGTGAAAGGGTAATACATTAAATGATATACATGTGAATGGGTAATACATTTAATGCCCTTTTTGCGTGTGCGTCTGAATGATAAGCATTTAATGAGCAGTTAAACTGTTGGTATCCTGCTTCGAGGTGTAGCTCGGACCGCTTGAGCTGCTCGGACCGCTTGGGCTCCTCGGAGCGTATGAGTTCCTCGGAGAGGTCTTGTTCCTCGGAGCGTATGAGTTCCTCGGAGAAGTCTTATTCCTCAGAGCGTATGAGTTCCTCGGAGCGTGTGATCATCTCGAAAGTGCTTGTTGTTGCCATGTAGATAGCCACGTATCTCTATATGATTGGTCCATCTCAGCAGATTAAATTTATTCATTTGGTTTCATGTACAGAGATCATAAATTGATTCATCCTTAATTGCGCTTTAAATATTTAATTCACAGAGTGTGCTTGAAAAAATTACTTTCCTTAAACATACATGATGATGCTAGAAAGAACACCACCGGTATGTGGTGTTAGTAATCTTAAGCTAGCAATAACAATGGAAGCACAACGAGTTATTATCTACTAGAAGGAGGTGAGGAGAAGAGGAGAAACACTAGTATGTAAGTCGTTAAGCCAATCTAACCTACGTCCATTGTGAGTGTGTGAGTAATTTCACTAGATGAAGGCACTAATGGCCATAGATACAATCTCTCAAGCTTTCTCTCTCTACTATGTAAACCAACAGAGTTTCAGCTAGGGTTGTAATCATGGATCCTTTACAAGGTAGAGGAAGACCTCTATATATAGTGCTTGGGGGGTGTAATGACCCCCAAGCATGAAATGTGCATGTGTATGCGGATCGAACCAGTATGATGATGACACCTAACAGATCTTATGTAGATAATGATGACCATAATATTCCCTCATGTGAGGGGAAAGATTCGATTATAACTTATTTGCTCATGTGTTCCAAACCTTACATGTGCTTGCATATGCTTAGACTTGTGTCCTTAACTGATGTAACCTCGGCCTGGACGAGTACGAGGTTGGTGAAGTCCAATGGTGTTGCTTTGTCTTGTTAATAGCTATGATGACCTCGACCAGGAAGACTTGCCGAGGTTAGGCAGAGGTGAGATGTAATGTCGACTCAAATAGGGTAAGATGTTAACAGTAACCTGTCCCCATAAGGTGTTGCTGACCTCGACTGCTGCAGAGCCGATGTTCATAATATAGAGTCATCCTTGCAGAATATGACCTTTCTGATGGCAGTTGTGAGCTTCTGGTCAACTCGACTGTGAGACAGACCGAGGTTAGTGACTCTGAGTACGAGGGTGAACTTTAGGCATGTCAATCACCCCTAGCCCTTAGTTTCCTCTATGAGTAGGTGATTGAGGGGTATGTTAGGTTGAGGCCGAGTTTCTTTTAGTGCCTTGGGGCATGAAGTGATTCCTTAACAGCATAATCTTCTTGCTCTCAGTAGGTGCCTCATCTGGCACAATGGTGAGAAGTCTCGTGAACTCCTCCTCATACTCTGCTACGGTAAGATTCTCCTGCTTCAGGTTTAGTAATCTCCGCCTCATCTCAGTCTAAACGGCGGGTGGAAAATACTTGCGATCAAACCGCTCCCAGAACAACTGAATAGGGATCGTGTCCCTCTTCTCCAATGTGGTAGTGGACTCCCACCACTGCAATGCGGCTCCCACCAGCTTAAAGGAAGCCAATAACTGCTTTTGCACGTCAGTGCACTCATACATACGGAGATGCCGCTGGATGTCTTTCTTCCATTGGCTAACTGTGACATAATCGGAGCTACCAGAGAACTCAGGGGGATGCACTTTCTGAAAAGCATCCCGAACCCTCTCCCATGCAGATGGAAGTTGTGCTAGTACTGGCGCCACTGCTTGAACCTGGGGTGGAGCCTGCTGAATCACCGCTATCGCGAAATTCATCGCCTGAGCAACAATGGCGGCTACTTCATTTGCATTGCCTGGAGCCGGAGCTGCTGGCTGCTCGGCCTGGGCACGCCTATCTTTCGGAGCACGTCTCGGAGGCATCTGAACCGTGAACAAGTTTATTAGTCTACAGTTATTTTCAAATCTCAAATAGCTGAAGACTTAAACGTAAGAGTAAGAGTACAACAATCCTAAAAATAGGGCTCTATAGCAACAACGTTAAGCTGAAAGCGAAATAAGCCGTACAGATCCTATGGACACTAGAACCTGATGCTCTGATATCACCTGTGACACCCCGCCTAATTAAATACCGGGCGATCACTCCTTTATTAAATTAAATCAAGGTAAACAGTTGGTTCATTCTCAGCATCACTGTCGATAAAAATAAATTTTCCAATTTAACACCCTAAATAATTAAGCTAAGTGTAAAAACCATTTTTCATACATACTTTCCAAATTTTATTTAAAGAAAAATCATTTATTTTATTAACAACATTCAATAAGTAAGAATCACACCACATTAAATATCTGCAACATAGTCCAATTAATTTAAAACATTCGTCAATCGAATGTCAACATGCGAAATATAAAGTACACAATCAAACTGAATAAAACCCATAGTAACAATACTGGAATTAACTGAAATACAAATGTCCCAATAATAATGGAATAATGGAAAGAGCTACACATGCTCAACTAAATGAAAATACTAAGAGTGGATCCGAATGAACGAAGTCGTCTAATCAAGAGACCTGCAACTCCCACCTAAGCTGCAGCGCGTTCCTTCCAAGAGATCCTAAGCAAGACGCCCCTGTGGCTGGGCACCTGTAATACATACATATATATACAAGAGAGAGAGAGAGAGAGAGAGAAAAATGGGTCAGAGCCCGAAAGTGTGTTTGATTTAAAATACGTTTAACAAGTATTTAAATTGATACATGCCAATGCAACAACATATTAGAGCGACACTCTCTTGAGAAATTCTCACCTCTCTTCTAATGTGCACGCCTATCGTACTAACCTTCCCAACGGGTTATCTTATCATTTATCGCACGAATCTTCCCAATGATTTAACTTATCTTAGATTACTCGTAAGATTCAATATTTAACGATTCCATTTCGAAAAGGGGTATTTCAATTAGTAATCAAAGTTCTCCATTTTAACTTTATAAAATCAATAAAGTTTTTCAGTGTCATATTATACTTTCTCAAAAAAAGTATTTACCATTTGAGTCATCAATTATGTCCTACTTATCAAATCACAGTAGGCAGTTTCAAATTCCAAATCTCATATATATATTAACTACTCGAATAATATATATAAAATAACAGCACCCCAAATAAAACTATGGTGCGTGCATACTCTACTATACAAAACCCCATATCACTCATATTAAGGGGAATACAATCAGAATCACTCTCGAATTGTATTAACAGAATACACAACAAAATTGAGGCGAATAATAGATTCCAAGTCTCTAAGAGGATGGCACATGCCTGCGTCTCTTAGGACCGTCTGAACTATCACGTCGATAGCCTGTACCAAGGACATCTATCTTCTAGGGTACAAGTCAATATCCCCCATAAAGGTCCCATCGAGATAAGACTGTCCCAGCGCGGTAACCTCAGGGATAGCAAGTAGCGTGGGCATGATTTTCACATGTATATAATATATGCACACACAATCATATAAATATACCACCTTTATCATATTAATGTAGGTTCTCTCGTCACCCATAATTACAACATTTATCCTTAATTTCACATTATTAGTATTACGTATAAGGTTTCATCTCTAACCTTAACTCGAAGGGTTTTCTCACTTATTTCGTGAACTTGTGGACTCTATTCTTCCAAGTAGAAAATTCAGTAGGTGTCACATTTACGTTTAATCGTGACTCTCTTACGCGCCTCACACTTTAATATAACAAATTTACTAACCCTAAAGTAAACATCCCATAAATACCATTCTCGTCGAATATTAATGATCCCAACATTTATTTATACGCCCTACTGGCCCTCTATGTCTCCCAAATCATTATACTAAGAATGCCCAAGAATTATATCCCGACAATTCGATTTTTAAATCATTTACAAAGGGATATAAGAGTCTGCCAGGAGGGGTCGATCGATCGAGGTTTGGGGCTCGATCGATCGAACCTTCGATCGATCGAAGCTCTAGGCTCGATCGATCGATCAAGCAGGTATTTCGATTTTCTGCAGAATTACAGTTACGGGTTCTACCAATTTTCTTCATCCAAATACATGTTTTCCAACCCCAAACGTCCAAGAATTCTACTACTAACATTATAACAGTATACCAGATGTTTCTAACGTAAGGCATGTACATATTCATCATTTAAACATGGAATTTCCACCCAAAATTACATCTAATTATCAAGAACCCTAGAATTGTCTTAAACCGTTTTCTAATAAATCTTTCTCCAGAATTTCTTTCTTATAATCATCAAAATTTCGTGGTTAATTTCCTCTACATGGCAAGGGTTTCCAGAATCATCATAACAACCAATACTACATGGATTTTCCTATCACAAATTGGGTTTTCTTCTACATAATTCATCCCTAATCATTCCTAAACTAATATAAAGATTGCACCAACGAAAATAGCAAGTTAAACACTTGCCTGGGATTTCTGGTATTCTGATTTACGGCTGATTTTGGTATGGTTGCGTTCCTCATCTCGCGATCTACGCGTTGGTGGTGGCGGCGGTGCAAACCGGTGACTTTTTGGCCTTGAATTGCCTTGAGAGCTTTCCCTCTCTTCTCCAATGGCCGTACTAGGGTTTTCTGAATATTCTAACCCTAAATGACTAACCTAGATGGCTGATATAGGTTGCTGAAATTCGTGGGTTTAATTACCCAAGAATGTAAAATGACTAAAATGCCCTCCCGGGGTACCAATTAGGCCTAAAAACTCTCCGAGACCCAAACTACACCCCCGGGTACACTTTTCTGACTATCTCGATACTTCCGGACGCGTTGGCGCACTCAAAACGACCATACGAACAACTTATAAAATATTCACTTTTTATTTAACAAAATTTAGTCCCGACGCGACACGGGCGCGTCCCGATTTAAATTTCCAAAATTGTCATTTTATTCACTCGTGACATTCAATATAATCAATAACATATATTACTTTGCTCATTAGTAATATTCAACAAATTTCCCATAATTACTAACTCTCGTCACGATAATAATTATAACATAATTAATTTTCGGATTTTTTTTTATTAAATAATTCACTCACATTAACTTTAATAAACCCCCAAATTAATATAGCATAAAAATACGGGGTATTACATACTTCCCCCCTAATAACGGAATTTCGTCCTGAAATTCGAAAAATAAGGCATACCTGGTAAAAACAATTCTGGATATCTCTCGCGTATATCTGCCTCGCGCTCCCAAGTGGATTCCTCCACATTATGATGTTCCCACTGGACCCGCACAAGTGGAACTATCTTCGACCTCAATCTCCTCTCACTATAGTCTAGGATAGCCACTGGTCTCTCCTCGTAAGAGCTATCAGGCTATAAGTCGATCTCATCTATCGCAATGTGAGTATGGGCCATATCATCTCGAAGATATCGTCTCAATGACGAGATGTGGAATACATCGTGGATGCGATGTAAATAGTCTGGCAGTCCCAACCTGTATGCAACTGGCCCAATCCTCTCGATGATGGGAAATGGATCCACGTACCTCGGAGCCAACTTCCCCTTCTTCCCGAACCTCATCACTCCCTTCATAGGATATACACGCAATAACACTTGGTCCCCCACACTAAACTCCCGGAAGAATCGTTTCGCAGCGGCGTAGCTCTTCTGCCTGTCCTGGGCTACCCGAATACGACTCCTGATCATCTCAATCCTCGCGGAGGTCTCCTGAATCACCTCTGGTCCTAGCAACTTGTTATCCCCCACTTCGAGCCAACAAGATGGGGAATGACAAGGCCTGCCATACAAAGCCTCAAATGGAGCCATGCCAATCGTGAACTGATACGAGTTATTATAAGCAAACTCTATCAGTGGAAGATGTGGCTCCCAACCTCCTCTAAAATCGATAATACACATGCACAGCATATCCTTTAACATCTGATTAGTACGCTCTGTCTGTCCATCTGTCTGTGGGTGGTAAGCTGAACTCAGGGATGGAACAAGGGGTTGGCTGGGATAAGGTATGGAACAAGGGGTTGGCTGCCATGATGTCACAAGTTGAATATGGCAGCCTGAAGTACTTCAGGGATGGATGGGTTGCAGCTCTCCAAGAGATGAAGGTCGATGAATCTTCCGAGCTCTTCCAAAGACATATCCCTGGTCCCCTTCCAACTCCAGAAGATGAAGAAGAGGACGAAGCTGCCTCAGAAGAGTCTTCAATGGTGATGGGCGATCACCCCCCAGCCATCCGTCCTGCTGTCGAGGAACTGCCAGTGCTCCCCGAGCAACACTCTATTCCCCCCGACCAACCTACTACCTCGTCCAAACCTCCCGAGAAGGTGTTGGGAGACAAGGAAAAGGTGTAGAGTTGTTGGGTTTATCTTTATATCTTTCTTTTTATCAATTGTAATCATGAATATGTAACTCTGAATACTATAATCTAATAAAACTTTATCTTTTTGCATACTGTTGTCTGTATTCTGTTCATACTCTGCTTGTACTTTTTATTGATGATTGCTCTTTATTTCTCTGCTAGTTTCTGGCTAGGATGGAATTGTTATCTGCCCATGATACAAAGCTGCTGTGATAATGCAATGAATACTTCAAGGATGGTCACACAGACCTGAGTGCAGCACAAGTTGTCGACATCCTCGGCCAGGAAGCTTCAGAATAGGTAGTGGAAGCATATAAATATCTGAAGTGTCTACTTGATCGAGCGGTGGCCAATAATATGGCTTACTATGAAATGATCGAGGATCTCCAAGGCACCCTTGAAGACCTTCAGCTTCAATACAAAGAATCCACTGCCTTGTTGCATGAGGGGTACGAGAAGAAGTACCAGCAGATCATTACCGACAAGGGCTACGAGAAGATTTTTATTGGGTACGATGTAAGGGAGAGAACCTTGAGAGGTGAGGTCGAAGAATGCAGACAGGTTGCTGAGTTGCTGGAGCAAGAGAACAACAACTTATAGAAAGAGCTATCACAGTTGAAGTCCGCAGCCTCTTCTTCAACAGCCCTAATCCCAGTGACTGGCGAGGGATTTTCATTCTTAGAGGTTGAGAATGCCAAATTGAGGGACGAATTGGACACCTTGAAGAGGTCAGGCCCTTCCACATCTTCTCGGGGACGAGCAAGAGCTCCTCGGGGACGAGAAAGAGCAGCTCGGGTTCTTGTCAAGGAGCAGTTGGCTCAGTCTGCCTTAGAGAACCAGGCCTTCCAACTAATGGCGAAGAACCAGGCGTTGTCTGATATGTCGAAGAAGATCAGGAACCTGAAAGAACAGCTCTCCGTGCAGGAGTCAATTTTGGACAATAAGGAGCTTTTTATCAAAAATCTTCATGAGCGGATGGAGAGGCTAGCATATCAATTCCACAAACAGCCCAGAGAGTTCTGGATAGCTGGATATAACGGAGCACTATACCACTTGGACGATCGTATCCAGATTGCCAATAATGAGGGCTACAAGCAAGGCTGGCTGAATGCCTTAGGTGAGCTGAAGCTCGAACAAGGTCATTATCTGTGGGACTACCATGATCCCGAGTTGCTCGACTTGCTTGTGCCACCATACAACTTGGACATTGGTTGGATCCCTGCTCAGGCCATTCCTCGAATCTGAATTTCAAAGTATCTCGGTGACTACAATCTTCACTCTAATGCTGAGATATCTCGTCCTGAGCACCTCTTAGATCGACCATCCGTGATGAACACAAGGATACTGAAAGATCTTACTTTTATCAATTCTCCTCTAGCTTTAAATGATCCGCCTGCTGGCGAGGAACCTGTGTCAAAAGCAGAGGGAAAAAGACCAATAGAATAGGAATTTTTTGATGTAATAGTTAGTATACATGTCAATGTAACTGTAATTTATTTCGAGTTCAATGAAAGATTTTCATTTTTGTTTGCAAATCTTAATTGCTATTGTATTATCAAACACTTTATATTTGTGCATATCTGTTAAAAAGATAACAATATTGTGTTGTTTGTCGACCAACTCAGTAATAATTAAAAAGTTACAAGTATCAATAATATTGCTCGATCATTTAATAATAAAGTCACGAGTATAAAAATGTTTAAAATTTTTCCAACTAACCAAGGTCGTTAAATTATGCTTGTCGACCAACTACAGTTAATGGGTTTTTATCCCCGACCAGCCATAGTTAGTAAATTTTTCTTAAATGTTTCCGACCAACCAAGGTCGGTAAATTTTCATTGTCGACCAACTACGATTAGTGAGTTTTTATCCCCGACTAGCCATACTTGGTAGATTTTCATCTTTTTCATAAAATGCGTCCGACCAACCAAGGTCGATAAATTCTACTTGTCGACCAACTACAGTTAGTGGGTTTTTATCCCCAACCAGCCATAGTTAGCAACTTTTGCACTTTCTGGAATAATCTTACCTCCCGACCAGCATAAGTTGGCATTTTCGAGACTGTATGTACCTTCCCACCAACATAAGTTGGCATTTGCGAGCATATTTTATTTCCTAGCCAAACAGGTTGGCATTTTTAGGAATATTTCGTTTCCTAGCCAAATAGGTTGGCATTTTTAGGAATATTTCATTTCCTAGCCAAAGAGGTTGGCATTTTTAGGAATATTTCGTTTCAACCAACCGAGGTTGGCATTTTTAGGAATATATTGTTTCCTAACCAACCGAAGTTGGCATTTTTAGGAATATTTTGTTTCCTAACCAACCGAGGTTGGCATTTTTAGGAATATTTTGTTTCCTAACCAACCGAGGTTGGCATTTTTAGGAATATCTTGTTTCCTAACCAACCGAAGTTGGCATTTTTAGGAATATCTTGTTTCCTAACCAACCGAAGTTGGCATTTTTAGGAATATTTTGCTGAGCAGTCTGAGCTTTGCCGAGTTTTGCCGAGTAGTGTGTAGCACTAGTATTCCCCCAAAAATTCTCAATAAAAAGAGAGACTTTGGTAGTATATCTTCATTTTATTCATACTGATGGAACTGTGTTACATATACATCACTGATAATACTTGCGCAGGTGCTCTGCGTTCCATGCATTCTTAAACTCCTCCCCCTCTAGAGTTGCTATTCGGTAAGTTCCTGGTCGAACAACTTCTGTAACTCGGTATGGTCCATGCCAATTTGCCTCCAGTTTGTTATGATTTTGAATTACTTTCTTCAGCACATAGTCTCCTTCTTTCAGGTCGCATTTCTTCACCCTCTTGTTGTAAAACAAAGCTGTTCGCTGCTGGTAAGCAGCATTTCTAATCGCTGCTTCTTCTCTGACCTCCTCGAGCATGTCTAAATCCAATCTTGTCATTAAGTCGCTGACAGGGGAATTAAAATTCAGTACCCTGTGTGTTGGGAGGCCCAACTCGGCAGGTATAACGGCTTTAGTTCCAAACGCCAGCATATATGGTGTTTCTCCAGTTGCTACTCGGGGAGTAGTTTGGTAAGCCCAGAGTACTGTTTGTAGCTCGTTGATCCAATTCGATTTTGCATCATCCAGTCTTTTCTTCAAGCCATTTAGCAGCATTCTGTTTGTCACTTCAGTTTGTCCATTGATTTGAGGATGGCCTGGTGCTGAGTGGACCTTCTAAATATTTGACTGATGACAATAGGCGATTAACTCCTCGTTGTCAAATTGTGTTCCATGGTCTGTGATGAAGGCATGAGGAAGACCATATCGACAGATGATATTCTTCCAGATAAATTGGTACACCTTGTCGTATGTCATATCAATGAGAGGCTCCGCTTCTACCCACTTAGTAAAATAATCCACTGCGATGACGAGGTATTTGAACCTTCCCCTGATCGTTGGCAGTGGCCCGACCAGATCTACTCCCCACATGGCAAATGGCCAAGGGGAAGTGATGGGTGTCAACAATGCTTGTGGAGTTCTTCAGATGGAGGAAAAGCGCTGGCACTTGTCACATTTCTTGGCATAGGCTATACAATCAGTTCTCATCGTTGGCCAGTAGTATCCCTGCGTCATCATCCTTTGCAAAAGCGTCCGACCTGCTATATGGGCTCCACAAGACCCTTCATGGACCTCTTCAATCAAATCTTTCACCTCGGTGGGATGCACACATCTTTGCAAACCTTCCATAATTCCTCGTCTATATAGAATACCGTTAATTAATACATACCGAGCAACTTTAAACTTCAATTTCTTGGCTGCGAGCTTGTCAATTGGTAATTCTCCCTCCTCAATATATGCCCTGATGGGATCCATCCAAGATGGTCCTAAATCAAGGGTAATAAAATTCATAGTCAGATCTTCATCTATACTCCGACCAACTAAAACTTCAATTGGGATTATTCTTCGTAGCTCGGTACGAGTAGCTGATGCTAATCGAGCTAAGGCGTCTCCTCTCGCATTCTCCATTCTCGGTATTTTGACCAGCTGAATAACAACAAATTCTGACACCAACTCCTTTGCCTTTGCATGATTTCTGATCATTAATTCTCCTCTAACTGCATAGACTCCCATCATTTGGTTTACGATCAATTGAGAGTCACTGAAGATCACAACCTGCTGCGCCTCCATAATTTTTGCCAAATTAAGCCCTGCAATCATGGCCTCATACTCAACCTCATTGTTAGAAGCTTTGAATTGGAAACGCAAGGCGTATTCCATGTCGACCTCATCCATAGTGCTCAAAACTATCCCCGCGCCACATCCTGCAGTGCAAGATGAGCCATCTACACATAACCTCCATATAGGTAACTCGTCTTCAAATTTCTGATCAGTCAGAGTTCCTTGGTGAAATATTTGCTGCTTCCTTTCCTCCTCGGATTTTTCTTGCACTTCGTCGATCATTTCTTCTCGCCATTTTACCAACCGGAGTAGGTCTGAGCTTTAATTCAATGATCCTGCAACATCCACTTGCCCTTTTACCAATCGGAGTTGGTCTGAGCTAGTGTTTGTTGATCCTGTAACATCCACAGGTTGATCAACAAGCAACTTTTGTTCCTCATCCGGAGTATTCACAACTATCTTTGCATCACATCCTGTAACATCCACACGCTCTTTTACCAATCGGAATTGTTCTGAGCTTATGTTTGTTAATCCTGTAACATCCACAGGTTGATCAGCGAGCAACTTTTGCTCCTCGGCAGTATCAGGATAGGTGAACTCCGCTATAAAAATCTGCTACAGCTTGCCCTTTTAATGATGATCTGGGTTCATAAATTATATCATGTTCATCGAGCTCTATTGCCCAGTACATCAATCTCCCTGATTTTTCTGGCTTATGAAGGGTTTGTCTCAATGGCACATCGGTATATACTACTATAGTATGAGCCTGGAAGTATGGCCTCATTCTCCTACTCGCCTCAATCAGCCCCAGTGCCAATTTCTCCAGCCTTGGATATCTGATCTCTGCTCCTCGGAAGGCCTTGTGTAGTAAATTGGCGTTTGTACTCCATTCTCCATTCTGATCAATGCCGAAGTAACTACATTTTCGGACACTGTAAGGTACAAATATAATTTTTCTCCCATCACCGGCCTGGACAGCAGTGGAGGTGCTCCCAAGTATTTCTTCAAGTCTTGAAAAGCTTTATCACATTCATCATTCCACTCAAAAGTTTTTCTGAGTGTTTTGAAGAATGGGAGACATCTATCAGTTGCTCGTGACACAAATATGTTGAGTGCTGCTACTCGTCCTGTAAGACTTTGCACCTCTTTCTTCGTCGTTGGAGATCGCAGCCCTAATAGAGCTTTGATCTTTTCAGGATTTGCTTCAATGCCTCGTTGATTGACAATGTACCCGAGGAACATGCCTTCTCGTACTCCAAATATGCACTTCGTCGGGTTCAGCTTCATTTGATATTTATCCAGTTGATCAAAAGTCTGACTTAAGTCAACTAGATGATCGGCAGCTTTCTTGCTCTTTGTCAGCATGTCGTCAGCATAGACTTCCATATTGTCACTGATTTGTACGGCGCACCTGCATTTTTCAAACCAAAAGGCATAACATTATAATAATAAGTTCCCCTAGGGGTAGTGAAAGAAGTACTTTCCCTATCTTCAGGTTTCATTTTAATCGGATTGTAGCCAGAATAAGCATCCATGAAGCTTAGCAACTCGTGTCTCGAGGTAGCATCCACCAGTTGATTAATTCGGGGCAATGGAAAGTGATCCTTTGGGCATGCTTTATTGAGGTCGGTAAAGTCTACACACATCCTCCACTTGTTACTCTTCTTTTTTACCATTACCACATTTGCTAACCAGTCTAGATATTTAACGTCTTCGATAAAGCAAGCTTTCTGGAGCTTCTCGACCTCCTCTTGTATAACTTGATTCTTCTCGGGGCTGAATACTCTTCTTCTCTACTTCACAGGCTTGATCTCCTTATTCACATTGAGCTAGTGACATAGGAATTTTGGGTCTATCCCAGGCATATCTTCGTGACTCCACGCAAAAGTTTGTCTTCTGCTTCTAAGGAAAGTTATCAATTCTTATTTTAATGAGGCTTCCAACGATGAACCTATTTGAGTAGTTCACTCAGGGTGCTCGTCGTCCAGAATGACATTTTCAGTAGCTTCCACCACTTGACCCTTCACGAGTTACGACTCATCTCGAGGATCCAGTGTTTTAATTTCTGCACCTTCATCCACTTGATAGGTAGTAGTCTTTTTCTTTGATTCTTCCGGTTCGTCTTGCTCGGCAGATGAATAATAGCATTCCTGAGCTACTTTTGATCACTTTTCATAACTCCTACTCCAAAGTTTGTTGGAAATTTTAGGCACTGATGCACTGTAGATGGTACAGCCTCGAACTTCTTTAATCCTACTCTTCCCATGATGATATTGTACGATGATTGGACATTCTTATCCATCACGAAGAATCGTATTCTTTCTGTTCGACAAGCAGGCCACGTACCGATGAATATTTCCAACTTGATCGTCCCAAGTGGAAATACTTTCTCGCCAGCAAAACCGATGAGGGGTCTGTAGTAAGGCTCCAGTTGAGATAACTTTAGATTTAAACTATCGAAACACGAGTAGAACATGATATCTATCGAGCTACCATTGTCGACCAGCACTCTTGAAATCATTACCTCCTTCATTCTCATCTTGATCACAAGTGGATCATCGTGAGGATATAAAACACCTGCAAGGTCATTTTTTGAAAAATCGATGACCAATTTCTCCTTGTTCACCTTTCTCGAGCGATATCCTCAGCTAGATTTCTTCACTGAATGTACGAGCAAGCTTGAGCCTCACAGAGGTAAGCTTTTCTTTCTGTAGTAAGGTCTCCTCCTCCTGTATCTCCTCCTTTAATAACATTACAATCAAATGACCTAAAGCGTATTGAAAATACCTCTCGTTCTGGTTGCCTTGGTTTCTTGGGAAGATCGGGGTCATCCTCTGGATCAACTTCATGGTTTCCCTTCTTGTTCTCTTCTACTCAACGAGGAGATCTAGACCTCTCTCTAGCTCGGTCATTGTTTCTTCTTTTGCCTCCCCGATCAACATACTTTGATAGCTTTACTCGTCAGATGAGTGTTTCAATCTCATTCTGAAGAGCTATGCAATTTTTGGTCATATGGCCATGATCCTTATGGAACTCGCAATACTTTTCCCTATTCCTCGTGTCAGGGTCTGCCTTCATTTTCTTTGGCCAGTTTAACTCCTCGCTGTTCTTAATTTCTTCCAAGATGTGAATGATATTTGCCTTCAAAGGTGTGTAATTATCAAATTTCCTCAAGACCTCCCATGACGACCTATTTTTGGATTGTTTGTCACCACCATTGTTCTTATGCTCTTTCTTCTTAGCTTTATCACCTTCCACCTTGGTTTCTTTGGCATCCATATTCTTCTTCGCAGACATAGCCTCATCGGCATTCATAATCTTGGATGCTTTTCCCATCAGGTCCGACATGGTTCGAGGTGGATCTTTAGCCAAAGTGTAGTACAACTTGTTTGGCAGTAGTCCACTCATCAAAGCAGTAATCGCTGTCTTCTCTTCATAATCAATGACTTCGAGTTTCTCGGCATTAAAACGAGTTATATAATCTCTGGTACTCTCACCAGCTTTTTGTCTAACACTTAACAAATGTGCTACTTGTTTAACTGGCTTTGCTCCAAAGCAAAAATTTCTAATGAATAACTCGTCCAGTTGAAAGAAAGTTGAGATCTTACCCCGAGGAAGATTATTATACCATATTTGAGCAGATCCGATAAGAGTTCCCGAGAATGCCCTGCATCTCATCTCGTCTGGGACAACATATATGTCGACAGCAGCTTGGTATTGTTCTATATGAAGGACAAGGTTAGTCTTTACATCATACTTGGGAGTCACAATAGGTGCTTTGAACTTTGATGGTGTTGGAAAATCAACAATGTCCTGGACAAAAGGTGTTCCCCGAACAAAGGTTCGTTGTAGAGGGTTCTTAGCCTTAGCCATTTCCCCTAATCTATCCTCCAGCCTCTGAATAGATCCTTTCCATGCATCATTTCCTTCCTCGGGCCTATTGGTTCGAGCAACTGATCCCGTTGAAGTGGTTTCCTGGGATTTATCTCGACGAGCAGATGGTCGGTCATAGTATCTATCTTGACGAGCAGCTGGTCGCGACTGGGCAGATCCTTCCCTTAAATCAGGTGGTCGTCGAAAGCTCCTCGACGTTACATTAAGAGGACTTTTGTTCCTACGAGGGCCTAACCGGTCGAAAGGAGAAACTCTACTTAATCTTTCCAATGCGCTGGTCCTTTCTGGGGAGAGGGTGACACGTTGTTCAGTATCTGTGACTCGCACTGACGAAGTTCGTCCAGGTTGATAAGAAAAATCTTCAGATTTCTCATTGCGATATGAATTAGTACACCTAGTACGCGAAGAAGGCGCACGGGTATTTCTTTGAATGCTTCGTGGTGCGGAATGGGCTGATGCACCGCCATGGAGGGTTTGGATGACTTGTCGCATTATTTCTTGCATGACGATCTCGCCCTGAGCCAGATTTACCATTATTCCAGTCAGATCTGGAATAATTGGTGGAGCAGATAGATTTAGAGGGGTTCCAGCGTTTCGATGCTGGATTCAGGAATATCATCCATTGGTATTGGATTATTTTTGGTGAAAAATGATATTAACAGTCGTTTTCCACAGACGACGCCAATCTGTTGATGTAAAAAATTAGATCACTCTAATAATTCAATCACAGATAAATAAATGAGACAAAAGATTTTAAAATGGTTCAGCCTTTTAAGAATGGCCTACGTCCACTGTTGTGTTATTGCTGAGTGTTTAGGAATTGTCGATTACAAATTCTCTCAAGAAATTCCTATCTCGATTCTAGAGTTTGGATTCGGTCCCTTACAATGAGGATTGTACAATGTATTTATAGCCCTGAGGCTGTAATGTGAAAGGGTAATACATTAAATGATATACATGTGAATGGGTAATACATTTAATGCCCTTTTTACGTGTGCGTCTGAATGATAAGCATTTAATGAGCAGTTAAACTGTTGGTATCCTGCTTCGAGGTGCAGCTCGGACCGCTTGGGCTCCTCGGAGCGTATGAGTTCCTCGGAGAGGTCTTGTTCCTCATAGCGTATGAGTTCCTCGGAGCGTGTGATCATCTCGAAAGTGCTTGTTGTTGCCATGTAGATAGCCACGTGTCTTCATATGATTGGTCCATCTCAACAGATTAAATTTGGTATCAACAGGGTGTATTTTATAAATTTTTTATAAATGTTTGTAATGACTTTGTTTTACTCAGAAAATATTTTTTAAGAACTTTTCATAAAAATATTTGGTCTTAAAAAGAATTTTATTTTTTCTGACACGTTGTTCGAACGAATTGGGATCTCGTTCGAAGGAGATTGCTAGGTCATTCGAACGAGATTTCTTTTTCGTCTCTAGAACATCGTTAGTAAAGTCGTTCGAACGAAAAAGTCGTTCGAACGACTTTGGCGGGAACAGTTTTTGGGCAATTTTTTTGCAGTTTTCTCCATGTTCCCACTATCTTTTTCCCACTACTTTTTTGACAGATTTTCTAAGTGCGGGAACCAACCTTTTTCAAGTAAATTTTTCATATTCTTCCATCTCCTAGAGAGAGTTTTTGAGAGTTTAATTTTTCCATGAAAAGGTTCAAGTTTTGAGTGTTTTGTTTTTGAAGAAAATCATCCTTAAACACTTATGGTTTACACCCATAATAGTTTATTCCAAGTTCCTTAATATATATCCTTGCTTGGAGTGTTTGGCACCGGATTTTTCTCTACACCTCAAAGAAAAGAAGTTTGGGTTTGCTTCTACATCCCACAAAGAAGAAGATTGTTTGCTGTGGCATACCCACTTGGAGAAAGGCTCCTTGTTCGGGTGGCGGTGATCGAAAAAGTCCGATTGGTGGATTCCGAGATCGTAGTGGACCTCCGTGGTTATTCGCTAGGCAGAGGTGTGTACAAGAAGGAGCTTCGGGGCTTGTATGGAGTCAAGTCGAGTTTTGTAAGTCTTTTTCTGTCTTGTACTTGTAGAACTGTACTTAGTGGATTTGAGGCTAGGGCTGTTAGAGGTTTTTTCCCGTTGTGGGTTTTTCCTCGTACATCGCGGCGTAGTGGTTGTTTGTTTATTTTATCTTTTGCACATCACCTTATATGCATGCTTAGGTTAAAAAAATAAAATTGGTACATTTAATTTGGTGCTATTTCATTTGGGTAAAAATTAATTTAATACAAGTCATTAATTTTATTGGATAAAATTTGGTTTGGCCTAATTTGCAAATTGGATTAATTACTTGTTAGTCAAATTTTAGGACTTGGATTGAATTAATTTGTTTAAATGAAAATTAATTTGTGGTTTAATTTAATCTCACTTTGAGTTTAGTTCAATTTTAATTTGAAAGAAATTAAAATTTGGTTTACGTAATTGTTTAGTTAAACCATCACTCTTCTGCATCTAAAAGGAAATTACTTTTTGTAAGATTTAAAATTGAGGGTCCTATCATTGTTTCAAAATAATTTATTCCTTGGTTATAATGTATGTTGTATAAAAACATATTCAATGAAATCAGATTAAATTGAAATCATTGGTTCGAAAATCAATATAGTTTTTTTTAAACCGAATCAAGTTTAACGTATTGTGAACTACATAAATGAGTTAATACACGAGAACAAGATATTTGGGGCTATCCTACAGTGATATGGACAATTGGAGTAATCAAGGTAATCGCATGAAATAATACCGAAATAGAAGTTACCTAATTGGAAAAGGGATTTTAAGTTTCGATTTGATTTGTCTTGTTAAGATTGGTGACCGAAATTATCAGAAATTTAGAAAAGAAATAAGTAAGGAATTTAGGCTTTAAAATTGTACTCTAATATAAAGTTTTATCACGTAATGAAAATAACTTTGGGGTTTAATTTGTAATTTAAAATTTCTTTTAATTACATTGGTTTCTAGGTATATTTGAAAATGGGTATAATAGACTTTTTTTTATCCCCAATATATTCAGAAACCTATATATAAAGTTTAGGGTTTAAATTTATAAGTTGAAGAATTTTGTTGGTTTATGTGCAAACTAACTTTTATGTTTTTTTAAATTTCATTCTCATGGTTTCTGCGAAAATGGTTTCTGATTGACCAAACAAGGTGATGTAATATACCATTTTGGCCAGAAAAATAAAATAAAAGTTTTGAAAAAAATTTCATAATTTTTTGATTTGTCACGCACCCTCACGTGCGATGTCAAACTTCCTACCTCTTCTATTTGATTTCAGTCGCGCGTTTATTTAACACTTCATCTTCAACCTATCGATATTTGACTTTAGTGTTTTAAACTTTGACCCTCAATTAAGTCCTGTATACAATATCATTTAAACTTATTCAAAATTTATTTTTCCTAACTTTTCACAAGGAATCCAAATATATAACTTTTGTGGATTGAGGTTGATTGTAGCCTCATATCTAGTTTCTGTAACAAGTTCAAAATTTTGACTTGATATTCATGGTATTATGGGTAAATTAAAACTATGTCATGTTCATGGTTTTGCTTCTGGGTTAGTTTAGAATATAAAGGTTTTATAGCGGTAATAAGGGCCTTTTATACGGTTAAAGATGGGGAGTTGATTGGTGGTTTTAGAGGTGGATTTTAGAAGTTATTGTTGGAGTTTTAGTTATGGGAGAATGGGTATCATGTGGTTTAACATGAATTACCATGTGTTAGGGCCTAGGTGGCTACCTAGGTGTCTTCCGAATCAGCATTGGGGTTTGTGAAATTATTTTGGGTTAAGTATTGGGACCTTAGGTAGTTTAGGTTTATGTTTATAGTTTTTTCTACATTTTTGAAAGTTTTAGGGGCTAAAATGAAATTTAACGAACTTGTGAGGTTGTGTTAGGGCATTGGCAGTAATTTTTGAAGTTTTAGGTTACGTGTATAAAAAAGTTTTGAGTTTGGGGTTGGTTCACAGGTTTAAATAAGGGTTTTGAAATTTCTAGAGTCACTTTTGGAATTATTATAACCTAAGGATATTTTAACTAATTTTTGGTTTCTTAGGTACCTATTTAAGTATTTAAAAAAATTATTACCTTTAATCGTTGGCGTATTGATATAGGATATTTCTATTTTTATCAGTGAATAGTCATGGTTCCTGTATATAATTACACTAGCGATATCATAGTCTATTCGTATGTTTTAGTTGTTACAGTGACCCTTAGTGAAGGCCTCCCGTTCTCTCTCCCATACTGTAGTATGCGCTAATATCACCATCTTCTATGGCGGCAGGGGATGTGAATACAACCGTGGTGGCTGAAAATGCAATAACATAGCATCTATCGCTGTGGTGATTTCCTGATTTACTATAACAACAATGTTTATTGCTGAAGCTACGTACGGTTTGCGGCTCCTGTCGAGCCGCCTTCTATGCAGCATCATTGGTAACTCCTTGGGGCCTACTGCCCCTAGTGTTTACCATCTGAAAGTAAACTAGATTCTCATCAATAAACTATTTTGTAAAAGAGTACGACAAATCCTAATAAATTGGGGTCTATATATTAAAGAATGCAACGCGTAACGGAATAGGCGCACACAGATCCTAAGGAGACTATAACCTGGATGCTCTGATACCATTGGTAACAACCCCTATTTTTTCACATAATAGTGGGCTAGGATAATATGTTGAAGATAGGGCTTGATAAAAAATTATGCCATTCTTAGCATCAAAACTGTAAAGTAAAAATGAGTGAATTATAATCCATCCACACATCTGATAAGTAAAACAGTCAATAAACTCTTGACAGAATAAAATCACAGCTGAATAATAAATAGTCAACAAATCAGGCTTAACAACTAACTAAAAGGAAATAACTGGGCTCAATTTCCATACAATATTTGAAAAAGAAATAACTAAATTGATTGAAATAAATAACAACCTATACTACAATCAACTGAATCTTGAATTGGAATGAAATAGAGAGAAGAGTAAGCCCGAATCTTCTTAGCCCTACAGGCCCTGTCTAATAATGCCTCAAAAATGCTTTTTATATAAAATGGTTCAGAACCTGAAAGTTGCAAAAAAAATCTTCAATAACAATAATATAAATCATGCGACTCATTTACAAAAACATGTAACCCGTTGTTTCACACATCATCTAAAGGAAATACTACTCACAAGTCCCCAACACAAGGCAGTTACTATACTAAGATTCTCCAATCACTAGACTAATGATTATGTAAATAATAATAATACTATAATAAAGATGTATTTAACTACCTATATGAGAATACACCCAGATAATAACCCTCATAATGCCACCTGCAAATAAAGTTCACTTAACTCATAAAAACACAAAAAAAATGGCATAGGATTTTTTTTAAAATTTGTTTATCACTAGACTAAAATATTTATTTATTTATTTATAATAACAATTTTAATCACATACGAAGGCAATGACCTTCTGGGACATTCTTGTTCTTCTATCAGTAAGTCCGTATGAGTCCCTCATCTATCGAACTTAAATTAATTCGATACACACACGTGAGAATGGGGGATCATTACGCATTCACACACTCGAGTAGCCACCGCGACTACACTAATGGCTTGATTATTTACCCTCTTATTATGAGGTTGAGACCGAATAAATTTGTGATCAAAATCTAAGACATACCGACATCCTGTATCCGCAGCCAGGCATACAGTACACGATCGCAATGTCTAATACAAACCTCGGGCAATAGATTCACCAAATAATAACGCTCCCTTCATGTGTCTAAACGTTGGATTGTACCATTAATTAGGGTTCATTATTCTCAATATTATTTAATACTGACGTATTATAATTTTTAAATTACTAAAGATATTGATCGTCCTTCCCAATAAATAAGGATCCAACCACTCGAGTCAACCCGAAACGACTCCATGGAAATTAAAAAGTCAAAATCTCCTTTTTAGCAAAACTCATTCGAACAACTTTCCAAAGGTCGTTCGAACGAACCTATACATCTCGTTCGAATGAGATATGGGATATATCTTGTTTGAATAAGAATGATGCATATATCAGCCTTGTCCTAAAAATGCAAGCAGTACAAAATCTCCATTAAAGGTCCTAAAATATTCAAATCAACATACCGAACAACCCAAAGTATAACAAAATCATGTATATGTGATCCTAATCAATTTTGAACAACTAATAAAGATTTAGATCTTCAAAACAAAGCTTAATTCAACATATCTTCATTAATAAACCCAGTTCACCATCAATATGCAAGGGTTTTAAATAACCTACAAATTTAGATCTCATATCTCTAATTAACATAGCGATTATACTATTTAATAAGATTAAATCCTAACACATGATTTTTACAGCAAAATTAATCCCTAAATTCATTCAATTTCATAGTTCTCCCATTAATGTAAAAGTCTACAATGTACAAGCAAATTTAATATACTTATAATAAATCTATATTCGTAACATGGTTAAGAAGTACTAAATCAGGTCCTAACATGCTTCTATTCTCAGATTAATTGAAGGAAATAAGATTTATAAAGAAGTTACAAATTTAAGGATGAATTGCGAGAGATTTTGTAAGGACATAAATTTCCAATTGAGTCCGTTATAGCTTTGGCTCAATTCCGGACAAAAACGTTTGAGTCATAGGATAGAGTATTTTGATCATCCTTCAAGCCTATGACGTGTTTGTTGAAGACGTAGCGGCCAAGTGTATAAAGCTTCATCAAAATGCCGAGTTTGTTTGTGCCTCGTTTCTACGTCATCAACATGGTTCCATTGCTCCCAAGGTATGAATGCATTATATATATATATATATATATATATATATATATAGGAGATTGGAACGTTTTATCATGGGTGTAGGTTTTATTAAAAACTGTTGTTTATTTTTAGGAAAGATTTTATTAAACTTTTATATAAAGTATATAAAGTTTAGGGGATAAATTTGTAATTTCCAACTTTCTGGTTTCTCGTTCGATATTGTTGTTCGAACAAGATTGTCATTCGAACGAGAATGTCATTCGAACGAAGCTGCCAATGAGCTGCCCCAAAGGCCACTGGAACATCGTTCGAATTGCCGTTCGAATGAGACGGCTGTTCGAATGAGACTTTAATCGAGATTTCTAACGAGTTCTTTTTTAAGCCACTGGAACTTCGTTAGAAAGGCTAGTTTGAACGAGACTTCGTTCGAACGAAAATCTCGTTCAAACGAGATTTCAGGCGGAAAAAATTTATGGCAGTTTTTAGCAGTTTTTGCCCATGTTTCCCACTTCCTTACCCCACTAAATTTTGACAGAAATTAATAGTGCGGGAACCAACCTTTTTGGTTTAACTTTTTCATACCATACTAACTTCTAGAGAGAGTTTGAGTGAAAAATCATAAAGAGAAAAAGTTCATGTTTTGAGTGATTAGTTTTCAAAGAAAAATTAATTTACCACTCTACTTTACACCTATTGTTTATTACAAGCTTCCATATCTATATAATTTGCTTGGAGTGTTTTGGCACCGATTTATCTCTACACCTTGAAGAAAAGAAGTTTGGGTTTTCTTCTAAATTCCTCAAAGAAGAAGAAGTTTTCGTCGATTTACCCACTTGGAGAAAGGCTCCTTGTTTGGATGACGGTGACCATATAAAGTTCGATCGGTGGATTCCGAGACCCCGGTGGAGCTCCGTGTTATCCGCTAGGCAGAGGTGGTTACAAGAAGACACGTCAAGGCTTGAGAGGGTTCGAGTTGAGGAAGTAAGTCATCTATCTTGTAAATGTAAATTCCATACTTAGTGAATTTGAGGTTAGGGTCGTCCGAGGTTTTTTCCCGTTGTGGGGTTTTCCTCGTACAACGCGGCGTAGTGGATTAATTATGTATTTTATCTTTTGCAAAATCACCTAGAACGCATGCTTAGGTAAAAAGATAAAATTGGTTTAATTTAATCACTACGTGTTTAATTTGGTGCAAATTAATTTTGGGTAATGTTTAGTTAATTAATTCAAGTCATTGAATTTAATGTGTTAAAATTTGGTTTGGCCTAATTTGATTAAATTGGAAAATATGACTTAGGCAAATTTCTAGGTCTTGGGTTAATTAATATGGTTTGAGTGAAATCTAAATTGTGTGTGTATTAATCATATTTCACTTGTGTTTAATTTTAATTTTGAAAAAGAAATTAAAATTTGTTTATTGTGTTGATCCATCACCTTTACGCTTATTATGTCTTTTTGAAGCAAAAAGGTTTTAAAATATTAAAATTGGGGGCCTTCGGGACCTTTCAGATTTCTTTACTTAAAATTGAAGAACAGTTGAACTTCACTTGAATCCTGGTACTTTCTCCTCTTTAAGCCTTCGTTGTTTCTCTCATAAGTCTTATGGATGCTAGGGTTTTCTTTTCTAATGATAAAGGACCAATTAAAGAGTTTAAGACTATTAAATACTCTAATTCTCGCACCTCCACATTAGGCCTATTATGGGATCCCAAATGAACCCAAAATACTACTAGGAATAGCCCAAAACATAGCCTAAGAGTATACATACCCCTGAGACTAATTTAAGATGATAAAAATGTGTAATCGGGTCCCTGTATCACTACATAGTCCGCTCCAAATAGTTATACCTCATATCTCTCAGTAAAACTTCACAACTTAAAATAAAATTGCCAATTAATTATTTTACACGTAACTGGATATAATCCAACATACTTAATTACACCCATTAACAAATAATAGCATGCGACACAAATAAATTACTTAATTTTCAAAATTCAATCAGGTCACAAATTATGCACATGTAATCATCATCAAAATATGCAATAGTTATTACCAATTATTTTAAGTAATAATTAATTCCGATTATAAATTTCTTCTTCCAATTAATAAAATAAATAAATAAATAAGTAAATACGGGAAAAATACAGGGTGCTACAAATGCATCCCGACCATCAAGAAAAGACTGCTTTCACCACCCCGTGGAGTACCTTTTGCTATACTTTTATGCCTTTCGGTTTAAAAACGTCGGGGATATATACCAAAGAGCATCTACAACTACACTACATGATCTCATCCACAAAGAAGCCTAAGTCTATGTCGAAGATATGATCATTAAGTCCAATACGCGAGAAGGTCATGTTCGTGCCTTGAGGAAATTCTTTGGATGATTACAGTAATACCCAATGCGTCCTAATCCGTTAAAGCGCATTTTCAGCATAAAAAGGGTAAACTTATTAAATTTATGGTAAGATAAAGAGGGATCAAAGCATATCCTTCCAAACACAAGGAAACCCTAAAAGTTCCATGGCCTCATACTGAGAAAGAAGTTCACGGTTTCTTGGGCAAACTCCAGTGCATGAGTAGGTTCATCATCCAACTCGTTTCCATTTATGAAGCCATATTCAAGCTCCTCTGAAAAGATTCAATCAAAGTATGGAATGCGTCATGACAAGAAGCTTTCAACAAAATGAAATAATATCTCACCTAACCTCTGATGCACATACCACCGCAACCTAGTCTCCCCCTTATTTTATACCTAATTGTCATAGACACTGGGAATGGGGCTATGTTGGCCCAATACATCGAGGATCAATGCAAATAGAGAGACATCTATTATGCCATTTAGAAATTAGCAAGGTATGAAGTAAATTATACCGCGTCGGAGGAGGCGTGTGTCACCTTGGTTTGGGCTACTTCAAAATTTTGGCACTACATATTTGTGTTCCCCATAAAGTTGGTGTCTTGAATGGATCCCATAAAGTACTTGCTAGAAAAGTATGTGTTATGAATCTACATGAATCATTTGTTACTCTTAGTATCCGAGTTCGATATCCCACATGTCAAACAAATGTCCATTAAAAGAAGAAACATCTCGTATTACCTAGTTGACAGTCATATTGGAAAAACCGATGTATGCATTTCGAATTCCTGGATGAGGATATTCTCCGATGTTGGATGTATTTGAACACTACAAGAATTAAAAATTTGCATAAATACAAATTATATCACAAAAAGTTAGAAATGTGTCGCTAAAGGGTATCGACGACATATTTTTCTATGTCGTCGTCTTATTTCCCATTGCTTGTCTGGGAAAACCTTTGGCAATATAGAAGGATCATGTTTTCGAAATGTATAACTATAACTCCCCGACCCAGATTTATGGGTTACCCATGAGTCTACCCGGTCTGACCCGAGCGTTAGGTGTGAAGTGCAATAGAACAACCGATATAATTTTGCGAGTCCAGTTTTATTTTAGTTAACGTTTCACTTGTTTAGCATGAAATTCTAGTTTCAAGATAAACTACGCGAGGGGCCCATGGGGATCACCCCGAAGAACAAGTAAACAAAGCTACTAACGTAAAAATACATAAAGTACTTACCTATATAACTCCCTCAAAATACGAAACCACTCCCAACCTGCCATAACAAAGCGCGGGTGTGAGCCTATGCCCAGTGGGAATCTACAAGCAGTATAGAAACGAACGACAGATAAGATACTCACACGCTACAACCACATGCATGCGAAAATATATATGTATCTACATACACACACACACGCACACACACACACACACACACACACACACACACACATATATATATATATATATATATATATATATATATATATATATATATATATTTATTTATTTATTTATTTATACCTTTGAAAAATACATGTTCCAATGTATTAACCATTTTACTTCTGAAAACCTTTCTTGTCCAAATTAATTAATCTTAATCTCGTAAAATCTTCCTTTACTCACACTTTGCATTTCTCACTTTATTTAACACACCTGGTTCAACACTTGAAACCATTACGTTAGATTTATTTGAACCCATTCCTTTACCGGAATTATTCCTTTTATTTATTTTAATATACTTTAGTATTTTCATTGAAACTCACACTTTCAACATGTAACACCCCGCTTAATTAAATACCGGGTGGCCAGTCCCATACCAAATTAAAACAGAATATACAGTTGGCTCATTCTTAGCATCACTGTCGAAAACATTTACTAATCACCCAATACCCAATTAAGCTGGTGTTAAAAACTTTTCAAATTTTAATTCAACAAAATTCATTTTTAGTTTATGAATAACACTACACATTTTATTCTATCACAATTGTTAACGCAAAAATTCTCCATCTACGAGGACCAATCAGAAAAGGACACATGTCATCCTACGTGGCAATATTCGACACCCGAGGAGAGTTGGTCGGCACCCGAGGAGTGTTAGTCGACACCCGAGGAGAGTTAGTCGGCACCCGAGGAGAGTTGGTCGGCATACCAACAGGGAAGATCAAAGGATAACTATGCATTTAATGATCATTAATGTACATTTATACTGTAGATGACAACACATAGCATACCAAGCAATTCAACAATTAGATTCGTTGAATGTAGACATAATGTATAAATGTCTACATACAATGAATCTCTTTATCTCCCATCACTATAAATACATGTATTCCCTTAGCCAAAAGGGAGGGATCCAAGAAAACCAAGAACCGAGAGACACCATACACAAGATCCACACCTTTTCCTCTCTCTACCACATTGTGCTATTGTAAACCCCTGGGAATAAAATAACAGTGGATGTAGGCTTTTCCTTATAGCCGAACCACTTTAAAAATATTTGTCTCTTATATGTTTGATGTGAATGTTTATATTCATATTCAATCTCATCCTCATCATTTATCTGCTGTTGACGCCACTAAAATGGCAGTGGCCATTTTCTTTCTTCAACCGATTGGCGCCGTCTGTGGGAACGTGTTACAACCATTGTTCTCCATCAAAAGCTAAGTTTTTATTTTCTCTACGTATAATCAATTATACATACATCTTTTGATTCAATCATGATTTTTATGTTTATATACATAAATTAATTGTCCAATTTTTATCTGCAAAATGTTGCATATCATGATTTTTAAATCATAACTATTAGATTAATTCTTATTTAGAAATCTGAAAAATAGTGGATTTCATAAATACTAACTTTTTACTTGATTCTCAAGTTTCAATTTTATATCATGGAATAAATATTTTAAATGATTACATATACCAATATATACGATGATGATAAGATTTGATAATTTTCATTGTTGATTTTGCAATAATTTTTGAAAGATCTTTGATGACTATTCAAATTCCCATCACATTTTTAATCAGAGAATGGGAAAAGGTTAAAGACAATAAAAAGTTTTCTTATGGAAATCATGACCCAGATCTATTTTCTCTCTCTTCAAGTTTGAGTCTCTTTGCATTCACTTTTATGAACTATATACTTAATTTGGTTCATCTTCCATCTATGTCAATAAAGTCAAATTGATTGATTTTTATATAAATTTGGTAATAACTTCTATCATTCAGCATATTTTTATCTCTCCAAATAGGGAATAGGAAGGGATCAATATAAAAAATAATTTTCTCTCACCTGAAAAATCATTACTCACCTCTTGTAAAAGAGGATCAGTAAAACAATCATGACCATATCAAGACTCTGGGCACAAATTTGACATGTTGGCCTCTCGTTCATCACATAACAAGGTTTCTTTGTCGAAATCACACGATCTAGTGGGTTATATAATTATTCATTTAATTAACATTCTGAAGGCTTAAATTTTACATCGAATGTTATTTTTCTGATCTAAAGATTCGAGATATTTTGGTCATCCAACCATATATTCTATAATTTGAGATATCCTTAAATGTTGGTCGGCAACATCCATGTTGTTTGTCGGCAGCAGTAGAATCTTGGGGTATTAAAAAATGCGAAGCACCCCAGATATTTAATTAAACACGAGTTCAGCTTGGGGACAAGCAGGGGGCTTAAGTCTTTTTTAACTTGTGATCACCCCAAAAATATTTTTAAAACCAAGTAATAAATAATTTTCAAACAGTAACTTATACCTGATTAGTTGTTGGAGATTAAATAACTCTACATCTTATTTATGATGCATATCTGATAAAAATTTGTCCATCTCACACATATTTGGCACAAAAATATTATTTCATATTTTGAAATTTTTATTATTTTATGCTGATACACATCACATATTGTTTGGCTGAATAATTATTCTCATGATAATAATTACTTTCCCTAGTCTCGACAGGTGCTCGAGCAGCCTATTAAAATTTCATAGCAACCTATCAGCGGCTGATGAACAAGGTCTTTGCAGAGCAAATCAGTTGCAATATGGAAGTCTATGTTGACGATATGCTGACAAAGAGCAAGAAAGCTGCCGATCTTCTAGTTGACTTAGGCCAGACCTTTGATCAACTGGATAAATATCAAATGAAGCTGAACCCGACGAAGTGCATATTTGGAGTACGAGAAGGCATGTTTCTCGGGTACATTGTCAATCAACGAGGCATAGAAGCAAATACTGAAAAGATCAAAGCTTTATTAGGGCAGCAATCTCCAACGACGAAGAAAGAAGTGCAAAGCCTTACGGGATGAGTAGCAGCGCTCAACAGAATTGTATCCCGAGCAACTGATAGATGTCTCCCGTTCTTCAAAACACTCCGAACAACTTTTGAGTGGAATGATGAATGTGATAAGGCCTTTCATGATTTGAAGAAGTATCTAGAAGCACCTCCGCTATTATCCAGGCCAATAATGGGAGAAAAATTATACTTGTACTTGGCCGTATCAGAGAATGCAGTTAGCTCGGCATTGATCAGAATGGAGAATGGAATCTAGAAGCTAATTTATTACACAAGTAAGGCTTTCCAAGGAGCAGAGATCAGGTATCCAAAGCTGGAAAAATTGGCACTGGCGTTGATTGAAGCGAGTAGGAGAATGAGGCCATATTTCCAGGCCCATACCATAGTCGTATATACCGACATGCCATTGAGACAATCCCTTCATAAGCCAGAAAAATCAGAGAGATTGATGTACTGGGCAATAGAGCTCGGAGAATATGATATAATTTATGAACCCAGGTCATCGCTTAAAGGGCAAGCAATAGCAGATTTCATAGCAGAATTCACCTATCTTGATACCCCCGAGGAGCAAAAGCAGCTCACCGATCAACCTGTGGATATTACAGGATCAACAAACACTGGCTCAGACCAACTTAGTTTGGTCAAAGGGCAAGTGGATGTGACAGGATCATCAAACACTGGCTCAGACCAACTTAGTTTGGTAAAAGGGCAAGTGGATGTGATAGGATCATCAAACACTGGCTCAGACCAACTTAGTTTGGTAAAAGGGCAAGTGGATGTGACAAGATCATCAAACACTTGCTCAGACCAACTTAGTTTGGTAAAAGGGCAAGTGGATGTGACAGGATCATTAAATACTGGCTCAGACCAACTTAGTTTGGTAAAAGGGCAAGTGGATGTGACAGGATCATTAAATACTGGCTCAGACCAACTTAGTTTGGTAAAAGGGCAAGTGGATGTGACAGGATCATCAAATTCGAGCTCAGACCAACTTAGGTTGGTAAAAGGGCAAGAAAAGATGGTCGACGAAGAACAAAAAAAATTAGGGGAGGGTGAAAATAAACAATAAATATTCCACCGAGGAACTCTGTCAGATTAT
The DNA here is from genome assembly GCA_949130495.1 of Sambucus nigra. NCBI lineage: Eukaryota > Viridiplantae > Streptophyta > Magnoliopsida > Dipsacales > Adoxaceae > Sambucus > Sambucus nigra. The sequence continues at coordinate 482,953,582 of OX422218.1, forward strand.
AAATTAGAAGACGAGTTGCCTATATGGAGACTATATGTAGATGGCTCATCCTGCACTACAGGCTGTGGGGCAGGGATCATTTTGAACAGCCTAGACAAAGTCGACATGGAATATGCACTACGATTTCAATTCAAAGCTTCCAATAATGAGGCTGAGTATGAGGCCATGATTGCAGGTCTTAATTTGGCAAAAACTGTGGAGGCGAAACAGGTTATTGTATTCAATGATTCACAATTAATTATGAACCAGATGTTGGGAACATATGCAGCCAAAGGAGAATTAATGATCAAGTATCATTCAAAGGTGATGCAGCATTCTGATGTTCATCACAGATGGTCTGTCCGAGCAGCTCTTGCTCATCCCCGAGCAGAGGTAGAAGTTAAAATCAGCATCTACAACACTGAGATCTTTGCTACTACTGTCTCGACCAATAATGAAGAAGAAGTTGTGTGAAAATGTTTCGAAGTCCATCACTAGCTTGGTACTAATCAGATTGAAGAGTTGGGTTCAAAAGCTAGTATGTTACTCGACAAAGTATTCAGAGGATCATAAATCAGAAGAATCAAGAACGTGAATTTAGCACTCAGTTGCTCGGCACAGGAGGCAGTTGGTCGGTTGGCAAACCAATCAACATACTTGAAGATTATGACAAGCTACAAGCTATAAGCTGCATACTATGGCATGGCTGTATCCAAATTCCCAGGGGTGATACATAGCACACGGAGTTCCTTAAAAGAAAGATTAGCAACCATCGATCAGCCTGCATCATATGTCGTACAGGAGATAATGCACTTTATGTTGAACAAATCAATAAGGTAGATCAAGAATTTCACGAGCACCGAGCAACACTGCAGAATAAATACTCCATCCTTTCAAGTAAACCATCAATAATGGAGCATTGGGGGCTTCTGTTAACGCAAAAATTCTCCATCTACTAGGATCAATCAGAAAAGGACACATGTCATCCTACGTGGCAATATTTGACACCCGAGGAGAGTTGGTCGGCACCCGAGGAGTGTTAGTCGGCACCCGAGGAGAGTTGGTCGGTACCCAAGGAGAGTTAGTCGACACCCGAGGAGAGTTAGTCGGCACCAGAGGAGAGTTGGTCGGCATACCAAAAGGGAAGATCAAAGGATAACTACGCATTTAATGATCATTAATGTACATTTATACTGTAGATGACAACACATAGCATACCAAGCAATTCAACAATTAGATTCGTTGAATGTAGACATAATGTATAAATGTCTACATACAATGAATATCTTTATCTCCCATCACTATAAATACATGTATTCCCTTAGCCAAAAGGGAGGGATCCAAGAAAATCAAGAACCGAGAGACACCATACACAAGATCCGCACCTTTTCCTCTCTCTACCACATTGTGCTATTGTAAACCCCTGGGAATAAAATAACAGTGGATGTAGGCTTTTCCTTATAGCCGAACCACTTTAAAAATATTTGTCTCTTATATGTTTGATGCGAATGTTTATATTCATCTTCAATCTCATCCTCATAATTTATCTGCCAATAATAACTGAACAGATAACTCAAAAGAATTTAAATGCAATTGGAATAAACATTGCACATAATAATCCAATACAGTACTCCCAACAATAACAAAAGTATTAAAATGACACAAGTACAAGACAATATGACTCAGATAGAAAGGAGATAACTGAATTCCTTTGGGCGACATTCCCTAAATAAAAGATCACTATGAATCAAATGAAGATAGGCGTCTAAGCAATACTCCATATCTCCATAGCTCGTCATAATTCCCTAAGGTTGGCATCCCTGCTGCTGGACACCTGATATACAAGGTACAATAGAAAAGAGAATATGTAAGGAAACGAGTCAGAGCCCGATGTAAAATAATTTTAAAAACAGTAAGTATTTAACAAGTGCAATAAAGCATTTATTATGTACATGTTAGTATCCATACTCTCACTTGATATTCTCACCTCTCATCTAGAGTGCACGCTTAACGTTTCCTATTAACCTCCTAGTTAATGGTTCCTCCTATCTAGTTTCCATAATATGATTCTATCCCATATCATAACCCCGTATGTCCCATACCATACGTAGTATAACCATTCATATACGTTTCTCATTAATATGAATTAAGCTTTTCAAATCTATAAGAATAAATATTCATTAACTTAATTCAATTATTTTTCTCTATTCACCGTCATCTATAATTATCACACAGTAGATTAATCAAACCACTCTATATACATTCATTTCATTCATTATATATATACATATATAATACGACACCCTTAGACACAGCTGCGGTGCATGCATTACTCTGCTATCACGTCCCAGTATCGGAGGTTGCCGAATAGGGGACTAAAGGTTCGGTATGGATTCCTCGAACCACAAACAACAACACACAAATTGGAGGCAAACATAGTTCTCGTATCCACGGGTCACGCACATACCTACGTACCCATAGTCAGCGAACTTATCAACTCCTCGATAAGTCTTTCATAAACCTATGTTCTCAAGCGACAAATAAAAAATCCCATGGATTCATCAGGATATGACTGCCCTCACGCGCAAACCTCCCGTCGATAGTAAGTAAGCTAGGTATGTCATACACATAAATCATCAATTACTCAAATAGGCATTATCACCTACCTATAGATATAATATCAACAAGGTAATCACACGACCCTAAGATAATTCTCATACGTAGCATTATATCTCTTACGTATTAAAATATTATGACTTTACTTCTTTAATTTAATTGTTCCAGAGTCTCACTTATTACTCAAGGTTTAAATAGATTTTCCTCAATATATTTATTCAGTAAGAAATCACTAATATCCTACTTGTCCATATCATTTTATCTCCCGAATTACTACGGATTAAACTCTCCTTTAATTAGGGTTATAACCGATAGTTTCTAATCTCTTATAAACACCTCTTCTATCACTTAAGATTAAACCTTCTTGTAAACTTAAGGCTGCCCAGATGATTTATTAAATTTCCCCTACTGGACCTATATTTAATCCTCATTCATACAAATTTTAATCTAACACATGAATCTAGCAACCGGAATTTCTTCCAAATTAATTATCATAATTCTCACCAATTAAATTCCAATCATATTAATTCGGTTCTTATCTAGGCTTACCGATCTTCCCTAAGTCCCATTATATCCAATTAATAATCACCAAAGATTTACAAAAGATTTGGGATAAGATGAAGGATTAAAAATAAACAACTTCATGAATTCTGGGGAGGTCGATCGATTACCCAAATGTCAGCCCAGATTTCTGCAATTCCTATACTACGGGTTTCATATCTTTTGATCTTCCAAACCTTCATCTTAACAATCCAAATTCCTTATAATCCTTACTACATGATATAGCAACATATGTAAATGATTTCTAATGCTCTAAACATCCTAGAATCATCAAGAGTTTGAATTAAAAGCATATATTTGTCCCATTTTTTTCCAGAAAATTATAAACATGGTATCTTCAAGAACAAACCAATGATTCTCAGAATTTCTTCAACATCTTAATAATTATTTCGTGGATTACTATCTACCTACAACATGAGTTTGATTTCTATATATAGCAATTTTCCAGAAATCCATTAACAACTCTATCTTTATCTACCAAACATGAAAAATCTCATCTTTTCATAACTATCCTAACATGGACAATATACTAACTAGATTGCAATTATCAAATACTTGCCTCTAATGAAGATCTAATCCTTTGGGGTTGTGTAACACTAATGGTTCTTCCCTTCTTCGGTCAATTTCCGATGGTGGTTGTTGGTGGTGACCTTTGGCCCTTGGTTCTCCTCCTTTCCAAGCAAGCTTCTCTTCTCCCAAGCACCCTTTCACTCTCTCTCAAATGGTGACCTCTCAATTTTTGTGTAGAAGAGAAAATGAACCTACGTACAACTAATCTCCAAATACTTATAATACGACAAAATCCTAAATCACTATTCACCCCCCTGTAAAAATGACTAAAATGCCCTTTTTGGGTGTCTTTTCATTTCCAAATGACCTGAGACCCAAAACCAACATCCAAATAGACTTTTATGACTATTTCAACCCTTCCGGACGCAATGATGCAGTCGAAATGACTATAAGGTTGATGTAAAAATAAGTTTTCTTTTTAATTTAACAAATTTGTCCCGACACGTCCCATACCGCGTCCGACTAAAAATTCAAATTACTGAATTAATATCTCACAGTAATATCAATAACACCATAATCATATATTACCTAAATATCTTTAAGTAATATACAGAATCATTCATTTTAATATCCACAATTCGGATAAAACCCAAATGAATTAATTTATAATAAAATCCAATTAATCCATTAATTTAAAATATAACACATTTTAAAAGTCATTAAAATTACGGGATATTACACAACATACGTAAGCCTCGTGTAGAAAATATTCTTTTACATTTGAAAATCCTTTCACAACACATTCTTGTGTTAAGTATGGGTTCAACCATTTAGGTTTCTTAACCACCCATTTACCCGCTCACTTCACTTTTTTTTATCTATCTTATGGACATTAATGGATTTACGCATTTACGTATCCATTTCACTATTATCGAAACATTTATTACGTTCATTCAAGTTAGGTTTTTTAATACGCTTTACCACACAACCTATTTCTTGACATATTCCTTATTCCTTTTTTTTAATCTTTTCTCGAAATCTTCCTATACCACATACTTTTGAACTTCTTGAATACGTTTTTATCTTTTCTCGATTGTATTAATAGGTTGTATTAATATGTTTTATCTTTTCTTGATTTCTTTTCGAACTTGAAAAACTTTACGAACTTCTTTACCAACAAAGTTACATCTTCAAAATCTGTGTCGAAATCAACATCCAAAACTTTAGTCTCCTCCTTTTGGTTTTTCAAAGCAATGCCCTTTTCTTTCTTTAGTACTTGCTTGGAGGTTAACATATCAAGTTCATAGGTTTGTAAGTCACCTACAATATCTTCTAGTTTCATTGACTCAAGCATAACCAAGGGGTTTAAAAAGGTCACTTTTTGATCAAATCTACTAGGCAACGACCTTAAGATATTCATAATAACTCGTTTGTCGGGTATTTTCTCTTCTAAGTTAAACGATGAGTTGACAATATGGGACAATCTAGTATAAAACTCCTCGAACGTCTCACTCTCTAACATTTTAATCGTCTCAAATTGGGTAGTGAGGTTTTGAAGTTTACACGCCCTAACTTGGCTAGTTCCCTCATGAGTGAGTGCAAGAACATCCCAAGCCTCTTTCGATGTCTCACACATCATAATAAGATTATACTCTTCTAGGGTGACAGACAAGGAAATAAGATTTAGACCCTTAGAATTATATAGTGCAAGTCTATGTTCGGCTTCGGTCCATGAGTTAACAGGTTTTAAACTAGTGGCCTCTCCATCTCAAGTGACCGGTGGTGACCACCCTTTTTCTACCACTAACCAAACACGCTCATAAATAGCCTTAAGTGCACTTTTCATTCACATTTTCCAATAAGCATAATTAGTGCCATAAAACCAAATTGTAGCCCCCTTTTCTTATGTTTGCGTAAGGAGAAAATAATTTTTCTTTTAATTTTTTTTCCAATTATAATACGCATCAAGTTTATGAACCAATTTTATTTAAGCCCAATTTTATCTTGTCTAATACTAAAAATGTATCTAAGCGACTAATGCAAGTAAAATAAACCAAGTCCACGACACACACAACGCTGATGTACGAGGAATTCACTAAGGGAAAAAAACCTCGGATGACCCAAGCCAAACAGTCACTATGATGTGGTATTACAAAGTACACACAGTAGACTTACTCAACAAATAGATACCCCACAAGCCTTGACGTTCTTCTGATTCTTCAAGCACTCCTCCACAGTGTGAACAGAAATCCTTCCACGCTAGGTTCACAACACACCAGTCCACGTGTTCCTCAGTATTCAGTAATGCAAGTTTGTCAACCATCTACGATTTGGAACACCTCTTCTGCATCATAAAACTCGATGAAACAGTTGTTCAATAGAGATGAACAAACTCTAGATGGTGCAAACAAGATCTCTATAGCATATGTGTATAAAAGCTCGGATCTTTTAAACAATAAGGATGATTTTAGCTTTGAAATCCTTATAAAACAAGTGCAGAAAAGTGTAACTATTTTATTATGTATTTTGGTTCTGCACACCTCAAAATTCTGTGTCAAATACGCCTTAAACAAAAACTTTAAGTCAACGCGTCGTTAGAATGATATTGGAATGTTGTTCGAACATTATGGCAATCTCATTAGAACGAGAACTGGATGCCGTTTGAACGACTTCCACATGTCGTTAGAACAACTGTAGATGTCGTTTGATCTTCCTAAACATAAGGGAAAGATCTACATGGCTCTAAAACATATTTATCTCAGAAAAAGCAAAGTTATCTTCAAAAAAACAAAGTAAAAGCATTTTTAAATAAAATAACATCCTTAAAACATTTTTCGAGTCCCATAAACATTATGCGTTCATACTTGAGAGTATCTCGAAATGCAATGTGATATGAAGATGTGAAACGTGCACCAATAAACACGGCATGATTTTTCTTTGAAGCTTGGCCGTTACATCTTCAAATAACGCGTCATATACTATGTGGGTATCGTGACAATATAAAAATTTATCAATGACTCAAATTGGATTTTGTCCGGAATAATGCCAAAACATACAAATTGACACTATTTGGAAATTTATCCTTACAAATATCCCACTTTGGATATTTCATGATAAAACCAAAATAGTAAAATGCCTAAGATGGGTCGTCAAGCCGAAAGACCTAAATCACATCCCATAAACCCAAAAAAGAAATGCAGGACACGATCTAGTAAACAAATGCCGGACTGACAACATAAACTTATCTTCATGTGATGTATTCACAAAAGCTCTAATCTCTAAATAATCACTACACAAACGAAACAAAAAATACCATGTGAAGTATGGAGGTACAAATGATATAAAACATTATAATACCAATTTGTAAAACAAACCATTTGTTAAACATGTGAACAAAACATATGATACCAAAAAGTATGCATCACCACTATAGCTCAAATCAACGATATCAATATGAAAATAATATGATCACAACATGATAAACAAATGTGCTCATCAAACTAAACTCCCCCTACATCACATACCATCTCTTGCATTTTTTGTCTTGAATCGATGACCAAAGGAAAAGATAAACAAGCATATACTAGAATGAAAATAAGCATATGAAGCATATCTAGAAAAAAAAATGTAACCAGCTAATAATAATTAGAAGATAGTAAATCGTAGCTAGCAAACAATCACAAGTATGAATCAATATCTGTAATGATGTGACTAAACGAATCAATTGAGTATATGAATCAAGTACGAAAAAATAATATCAACTGCATGTAAATAGACCAAATGTACCAAAACAGTGTAAGAGCATCGCATATACAAAGCAGGTACAAAAATAGAATAAAAAGTCAAAAGTCAACTCTGGTCAGTGTAGGGTGTTCGAATGACAAAGCAGTGTCATTTGAATGAGATAAGGTCTCGTTTGATCGATGCATGAAACGACCCAAAATAGTGTGTGGTTGCGCGATGCAACTACCTAACAACCCTAAAAATGACCTAAGAAATGACCATACCTAACACTTTTAACACCTCGTTTCTAATGTCTCGCGATCCAGTCTTTGAACAACATGGATATGTTGTTTGAACGACATCCAAAAGTCATTTGAATGATTTTAAAAACTTTTGTTTTCTAACTCTAAAAATATGCATGATTTTCCCAGTGAAAAAATTTCATGAAAACAGCAACTGGAAATATGAAACAGTAGTAAAACAAACTCAAAATAAAGAAATAAAACAAGTATGGGTTTCATGCGAACATAGTATTAATGTGCTCAAACATGGATGTGAAATGAATGGGCGTGAACTAAAACAAATGAATCACAATTTCAACACATTGAAATAATTAAGAAGCTCTAATTGAAAGTTAAATGTCATCAAACTAAGTTTTAGCCATATGTGATAACTAATATATTGAGCTTAATGAACTAAACGAATAGCATGCACACAAATTCGAAATTTTGATAATTCTACAAACAATAGCATCATGACACTATTTTTCAACACTAGGATTCGTGGTGCAAACCCGTTGTTATATTTCCATCCAAACACCCTTATATATTCATATTTTCTTTTTCTATCTCTTTTGAGGTTTCTATTTTCTCACCTTAGAGAAATACCATTGGCCCCATTTTGGCATGTTTCTTTTTATTGCCTTAATTTTTCTCGGGCTCTTTTCAATGGTGGCTTTCACGACGAGTTTAATATACTCTCGCAACCCTTTCCCGTGAACACTCGTCATTTTTTCAATATAAGAAATATCAATCCTCACGACAACGGTTCTTACATGCACATCTCCTCCTAAGTCTAATTATACATAGATTACAAAATTGAGAGGAGAACGTCTCACCAACTCAAATATGCATCAAAGTCAAACATTCATAAAATCTTGTGCATGTGTGTGCGATGGCACATATACAAAGTAGAATCTAAATGCGAATCAACTTCGAAACAACCCCATTAGTCAATGGATAAGATCGTTCAATGCATCTACAATTATGACCAAATGTCCTAGCCACATGGATAATGAAATTATAGGGGCCCAAGAACACCAATATGCCATATCAAACATGTAAACTCATGACACAAAAATAAATTGAAAATCTTTTTATGTGTTTCAAAAAATATTTTTAACTAAAAAATAAAATCTTTTTGTATTTTCTAAAAAATATATGAAACCAAAAATATTTTTGGATTTTTTTTCAATAAGATTCAAATAAATGAAAAATATAATACAAAGAGATAAACATGTCATAACACTAGCAAGATATATATCATGAAGCAAATACTATCATATGATAAACATGGTTAACACAATCATCCTTTAGATTTAGCATGAGAAGTATCATGTAAAAGAAAATGGGAGTCATGAAGTTTAATTCCTAAAGATTTTAAGTTCGAATTCCTAATCCAAGTAGGTGTATAACGACGCATGGGGGTTTTCGGAACCGAAACGACTTTATTCTTAAACTTCCTAAGAGCATTTTTAAGGTCATAACAATAACGCCTAATGTGATCCTTCCTCCTGTAATGAGTGAAAGTGTAAACACGACGAGGAATGCAACCTAAATGTGGACCTATCCTAACGTCCCAAGTTGGCTCTCTCATACGATTGATATCTGCTTTGGGAATGGGAGAAATATGATCATTGAAGCCTATACCACACCTATCATCCTTGATTTGGACGGTATATAAAATTCTATCCAACTTTTCCGACCTTGCCTCCAAATCAAACTCTACTTTAGTCGAGCCTCTCAATCTCTCCTGAAGCTCACTTATCCTAGACTCAAGCAAATGCTTAGAATCCTAAAAATCTATAATCTCTTTCTTCATAGCCTTCATCAAACCACGAAGACTATTTCTCTCACCGTCAACATATTCTAGTTTCACTCAAAAAGTCTTCTCCCGTGCCTTAAGATCCTCAATCGAAGCATCATTATTTTTTACGGCACACTCTTTCAACATATCTTACAACTTCAAGTTCGCCTTTTTCACCTTTATCGCTTTCGCATACAAATCATTAAAGGCAACTTATCTATCTCCTCCTCCTCACTAGCTTCACCCTCTATAACTTGGGATTCACACAAAACGGCCTCGGAAGTGTCATTCACATGAGTATCTTTATGAGAAGATTTTTCATCGTCGCTCACATGACATGCCATGAACGTTACAAAGTTACGCTCAATGGGGAACTCTCTACCTATTTCGGTTCACTATCACTTAAGGTGGCATTATATGCTATCAATTTATTTCCCTCCTTATTAAGTCTAGTGGGACACCCCCCCTATTATATGGCCATAACCCTCATAACAAAAACACCTATTCGACTCATCCATCTTATCATTCTTTTTTTTTTTTAATTCTTAGGGACGTGATCGACTTTGTTGTTCTTGAATTTCTCAAGTCTTTTGGAATCTTTCGATTGTTTTTGGAACTTAAGAAACTTTTTGAAATTATTTTCCAACAAAGCTACACCTTCAAAATCGGTGTCAAAATCATCATCCCAAACTTTAGTCTCCTCTTTTCGGGCTTTCAAAGAAATTCCCTTTTCTTTCTTTGGCACTTGTTTGGGGTTAAACTTATTAAGTTCATAGGTTTGTAAGTCACCTACAATCTCTTCTAGTTTTGTTGACTCTAGTATACCCAAGGAGTTTAAAATCGTCACTTTTTGATCAAATCTACTAGGCAATGACCTTAAGATTTTCATTATGACTCGGTTATCGGTTATTTTCTCTCCCAAGTTAAACAACGAGTTGATAATATGGGACAATTTAGTGTAAAACTTATTAAACGTTCCACTCTCTAACATTTTAATCATCTCAAATTGGGTGGTGAGGTTTTGCATTTTAGACACCCTAACCGTTCTAGTTCCCTCGTGAGTGAATACAAGAACATCCTAATCCTCTCTCGACATCTCACACATCATAATACGATTATACTCTTCCAAGATGACGGACAAGTAAATAACATTTAAACCCTTAGAATTATAAAGTGCAAGTCTATGTTCGGCTTCGGTCCATGACTCAACAGGTTTTAAACTAGTATGCTCTCCATCTCTCGTGACAATTGGTGACCACCCTTTTTTTATCGCTAACCAAACACGCTCATCAATAACCTTAAGTGCACTTTTCATTTGCATTTTCCAATAAGCATAATTAGTTCCATAGAAAATAGGTGTTCGAAAAGCATTACAATTTTTGAAATTCGTACCTATAAACACATGGGATCACACATAATAAAAGAATGTTTCTAGTTCTGTTACCAATTTGTAGTCCCCTTTTCTTATGTGTGCTTAAGTTGAAAACAATTTTTCTTTTAAAATCCTTTTTCCAATTTTAATACACATCAAGTTTGTGAACCAATTTTATTTAAGTCAAATTTTATATTGTTTAGTACTAAACATGCACCTAGGTGATTAATGCAAGTAAAATAAACTAAGTCCACAAACACACAACCCCGATGTACGAGGAAACCTCTGAGGGAAAAAAACTCCAATGGCCCAAGCCAGACAATCACTATGATGTGGTATTACAAAGTACGGACAATAGAGTTACTCAAACACTTAATACCTCACAAGTATTGACACTCTTCTAATGCTTCAACCACTCCTCCACAGTACAATGCAAAAATCCTTCTATGCCAGGTCCACAACACAAGAGTCTACGTGTGCCTCGGTATCCACCGATACATCTTTGGCAACCGTCTATAATTCAGAACATAGAATCCTCTGCTTCTTCATCGCAAAACTCGACGAAATAATTGTTCAACAGAGATGAACAAACTCCAGATGGTGAAAATAATATCTTTATAGCATATGTGTTTGAAAGCTCGGATCTTTTAAATAATAAGGGTTATTTTAGCCTTAAAATCCTTAGAAAATAAGTGCAAAAAAATGTAACTGTTCTATTCTGTATTTTGGTTATGCACACCTAGAAATTCTGAGTCAAACATGCCTTAAATAAAACTTTAAGTCAACGCATCGTTAGAACGATATTGGCATGTCGTTCGAACTATATGGCAATCTCGTTAAAAAGAGAACTGCATATCATTTGAACGACTTCCATATTTCGTTAGAACGACTGTAGATGTCATTTGATCTTCCAAAACATAAGGCAAAGATATACACGACACTAAAACATATTTATCTCAGAAAAAGCGAAGTTATCTTCTGAAAAACGAATTAAAAACATTTTAAAATCATTTTTAAATAAAACAACATCCTTAAAACATTTTTCGAGTCCTATAAACATTATGCATTCTGTAAGAGGGTAGTTTAGATTAGATGGAGGCGTAACCCCTTTTGAGTACAGTAATGATAAGTTAACTAACAACACTATTGATTAACTACAAGACACAAATCATAACTTAGTGAAGATAAACTCAGTTTGAACTCACAAATCGCTCGTGTATAACTCAGAAGATAATAACGAACTCAGAAGTAACTCATTTAGAGGGTGAGAGAAGTAAGCATCCTAGATACACATTGGCAGGTAGACAAACACACCAAACACCCTCAAATCTCTCTGTCAAGTATTAAAAGCTTCGTAATAAATAACAATGGTGGGTGAGTAAAACTCTCTGGTTTGTAATTAATCTTTCTCTGATGTATATTCTCTCTAGCAATAACTTTCTAACTCTAAAAAAGAACATCCCTTCCCCAGGGGTGGTTGGGGCCTTTAAATAGCCCCCACACCACTCCCGAGATAACTTAGTCATTAAAGACTGTGAAAGACATCCCTCATACTTTATGTCACAAACATTAAATGCCTGGTGCACTAGTTAGCTCAACACTATAATCATTGAATGCCAAGGCATGCCTTTTGCCTAACCACTGTGTGTCAGGGGGTTGTCGTCACAAAGGTGACATACCAGCCGTATGACAGCCCCTAATACCACAATGGTTTACTCAAGTGCAGATTTGACATTGCCTAGCTGGCCAGTGACATCACATAAAGTAGATGTGACATTAAGTAAAGGGTTGTTTGCTTCACAACCCAGCGCCCGATGGAACTCAAGACTGCTCCGCCCGAGGTTCCACGGTCAGGGTCTTTTGGTATTTTACTAGGTGTATCTAAGATGGTCAAGACAATCCCCAATGGTGCCTCACTTCTCAATCCTTCAAACCAAATCCCTCCGAAGTTCCCACGGCGTGGTCGTTCGATAGAGCATGAAAGCTCTCCCAGGCCCTGGCAAGCCTGGTCTTTCGCGAGTATCGTTCGACCTCACACTGAATGCCATTATAATCGTTACATCATTACAATCGTTATAGCTCATAGTCAATATAAACAAAAGATATAATGTGACTAAGTAACACAACAAGCTAAAGTATGCATTGCCACACTAAGCTCCCTTGCTTGAGCTGCCACGCTGAGCTGCCTTGTTGCCTTAATCCTAAACACTGTTGTTAATGGGGGGATTATCTCTAATCTCAAGATTATTTTCAAGCCCCCTCTACACGTTCACATTTGAGAGTATATCGAAATGCAATGCGATATGAAGACGTGGAACGTGCACCAATAAACACGGCATGATGTATCTTTGAATCTTGGCCGCTACGTCTTCAAATAACACATCATAGACTATGTGGGTATCGTGATAATATAAAAATCTATCTGTGACTCAAATTGGATTTTGTCTGGGATAATGCCAAAACATACAAGTTAACACTATTTGAAAATTAGTCCTTACATTAACACATTAACACCCTTTTTTATCCTTGGAGTAATATTCTTCTTAATTGGAAACACTTTAATTTCATTACTTCCTTTCCTATTTCATAAGTCTTAATCTTTTATCACATTATTAAGTTGCACCCCAACTTTATAATGTTTTTCCATTAAAACTTATTCAATACCTTTTTAACCATTACTAAACTACACATTTCTTTATTCTCTTTATTCTAGAAATTCATTCACACATAAGGCTACTTTTATTAGAAATTGCCATTTCTTTTATTTTACAAGTAGTCTTATAATTTCCTGTTCATCATATCTTTTAGTCCCAATTTCACATACTTTGAAGAATAAATTTTCTAACTTTTCTTATTTCTTATTTAAACCCAACAAAAACTTCCATAAACTTGTTTACACATTTAATGCCAAAATACTACAAGTTTATTTGCTTGAGAAGATGGGTTTTTAACACAAAATTCCTACTACTTGGTTTAAACATACATTTCATCTTGAAAATCATTATACTTGCAAAATACAGTCTTAAGGTGCAAAAGATATTTTTATTTCTTCAACCTCAACAAATGTCGATTTTTCGTAAACCCTCATTTTGTGCAAGAACTTTGACATATTATTATTTCACCAAATATTTACCAAAAAAAAATCTCTATTTCCAAACATTTTATTTCATAAAATTTTTAACATCAATATTTCTAGAAAATGCTCATTTTCCTAAAAACATCAACTTTCAATATTCCAAACCTTGAATTATTTACTTATTCTTTGTTTTCAACAAATATCCTTATTCCAAGATTTTTACTTCAAAAAATTGTTTATTAATTTTACACATTGTTTACACCATTTAAATAAATACACCCTACTTAAATAGTCTAACTACAAGACTATAAATGTAAAATAACATCTTACAATAGGATTAAGGTTTTTTTCACCTCTAATGGCTTCAATGGTGGTCTTGGTGTAGAAGGAGCAACCCTCACCTCCAAAGGTAGCCTCAAGGGGTTATCAATTTCTTTCTCCAAGCTTCAAAGCAAGACCCACTTCAACTCCATTAAAACCCACCTTCTTTTTCTCCAAAAATCTCCCAAATACTCATCTAAAATTCGTAGTTCTCCTTTATTAATGGTGGATATGGGTGTATTTGGTTCAAATATGGAGAAATACATAATAAAATGGTGGTTTATGGGTAGGCTATGGTGGAGGAGTGGTGGCTTGGTGGTGGGTGGTGGTGGAAGACCATCCACCTCTCTCCTTCTCTCTGACTCTCTCTCTCCTATTTAAATTTCTCCCAACACACAAATAACCCCAAACTAATCAAAAACACCTTATAAAATCTCATTAAGGTCAACAACCCCATTTTACCCTTCTTGAGATCATCTGGGCTAGACAACACACAAAATCAAGGGCTAAGAACGTGACAGCGCATAAGGGTAATCAGATCTAAAAATTCGACTAATGTTGTTCGAACGACTTCCCCTATGTCGTTCGAGCGACTTCTAGCATGTCCTTAGAATGACTTCTAATGTCGTTCGAATTGTGCTATGTTTTCTACTCATATTAGAAAATGGATTAAATTCGTCACTGAAGAGTCCAAGCCTGACATTACGAGCATCTCTCGTAAATTATTCATGAATCTGGTCAAATTTTTTCCAAGCTTCCCCATTAGTCGTGTGTCACAAAACATTAGCCTCGTCAACACGCTTTTCTTTATGCCAACTCATATCTGAAGCTATATCCTTATTTATAAATAAACGTTGTAACCTAGGTTTGAGTGAAAAATAACGCAAGACTTTGTGGGGGATCTTCACGCCATTTCCTTTCTCAATTTTCCATCTCGAATCTTCACACGTTGGGCACTTAATTTCTTTCTCGTTTAGTCCCTAAAAATGAATACATTCATTTTTGAAAACATCAATCTTTACATAGTCTAGACCCAATTCTCGAACTATTTTCTTCGCCTCATAAAATGACTTAGGGATGTGGGCATCATCCAAAAGTGATTTCTTAAAAAGTTCAAGAAGCGAGTTTACGGATTTCTCACTCCAGTTGTTCATTGACTTCAAATGGAGTAGCTCAACAATGAATGATAATTTTGACAACTTCTCACAACCCCGATACAAATTTTATTGTGTATTCCTAGCTAATCTAGTAAACTTTTCCACATCGCCCTCATTGCCTTGAGTGGCATCTCTATCAAATTCATTTCCTATCATGTCATTATTGTAGGATCCAGTAAACATATCATGTAACATTCCCTCCACGTCATCTTGCTCAAACCCGTCTCTAGCATTATCTTCCTGCCCCATACTATCTTTTCCAACTTCAAACGCATGTTCATTGTAATCATAAGCATTGTCATTTGGCGATAATAATGGTTCCCCGTGATATATCCACCTAGTATAACTTGACACAATACTATGTATAATCAGATTTCTCTGGACATCTTGATGACTCCTCCGATAAAAGTTATTACATTTCTTGCACGGACACTTAATGTTACCATTTGTCTCAACACTTGCAAAGGAAAAATCAAGAATTTTTTTAACACCATCTCGATACGCACTACTAATTCTATTTTGGTGATTCATCCCAATGACCCTATATCACACGATAAAAAATGCATCAATAAAAAACCAATGAACTTATAATTCAAATATAAATTGTTATTATTGCTTACGCCATTCAATGTTTCATATATTTATTGCTATTATTATTGTTTCATAACTTTATATGTTGAAATAATATTTACGTAGAAGTTATAATTCAAATAGGCACCTCCTCATTCACCTCACTCACCTCCTCGATGGGTTATTCCAATAGTTTTTCGAAAGAATGAGAGAAATACCTGCAAACCATGGTTCCCAAAACATGACTCATGTGAGGTCTGTATGACACATACACACACTGATTAGGAAAATAATTGACATTATGTGATTCACACACTTTGCATGAATTATCAGTGCGTTTGATTGAATTGAAAATGAGCCCTAACTTTTGGGTTAATTTTGCATTCTTTCTAAAATAATTATAATAATAAAGATGAAGAGTAATTAAAATTTATGACAATGGTAAACAAAAAGGAAAATATTTTAACTCAATCATCGTATTATTGTAATGAAACTAATTTAATTTGCAATAATATATTTCATCCATGTTTCACGATTACTTAATGGAACACCGATTTAAGCATGCAAGTATAAACCAAATGGAACATTAGAGAATTCACCTAAAAGGAGATTCATTAATCACCTAATGAAGAATCAGTTATACTAAAAAAAACTTCACATAAATAACTTTCTAATAGACATTTGGGGATATAAATGCTTACACGAGTCAATGTTTCACATCTTTATTATTGTTATTATTGTTTCATAACTTTACACGTTGAAATAATATTTACTTATAATTCAAATAGGCACCTCCTCATTCACCTCACGCACCTCCTCGATGGATTCTCCAATAGTTTTTCAAAATAATTAGAGAAATACCTACAAACTATGATTCCCAAAACATGATTCTCACGTGAGGCGTGTGCGACACATACACACACTAATTTCGAAAGGAATTGACATTATGTGATTCACACTTAGCATGAATTATAAGTGGGTTTAATTAAATTGAAAATGAGATGAAGAGTAATTATAATTTATTATAGTGATAAACAAAAATTAAAATATTTTAACTCAATCATCACATTATTGCAATGAACCTAATTTAATTTATAATAGTAGGAAAATTAAAATTAAAACTATCGTCACTAAACACTAAAAAAATTTCTAAAATTAAAACTATCATCTCTAAACACTAGAAAATTTTCTAAAATATAAAACTTTATGTCAAAAGACAACGCACTTGTAGCAAATCAGAACGAAGAAAAATCAGACCGGAGCAAAATCAAACAGGAGAAAATCAAACTAGAGCAAATTAGATCGAAGCAACAAGAGCAAAATCAAATCGGAGCACCTGCTAAACTCAGACCGAAACACTTGCTAAATTCAAAAGGGAGCACCTGAACCAAAATTGGACCCATGAGCAAGAGATAAAATGCGCACATGTCAGAGGATTTGGGAAAAACAAAACTCGTACCAAGTCAGAAGATTTGGTACATTTTATAGCAGCAACACAAAACCAAACCACCAGAGCAAGAGATACCACGCACACCTGTAAGAGGATTTGGGATAATCACGGCTCGTACCAAGTCAGAAGATTATTTACATTTTATAGTAGCAACGCAAAACCAAACCATTGGAGCAAGAGATACAATGCACACCTGTAAGAGGATATTGGATAATTAAGGTTCGTACCAAGTCAGAAGATTTAGAAAATTTTGTAGTAGGAAATTAGACTCCTAGCATGACACAAAATGCACCTGGCTAAAGGGATTTGGGGGATGAATGGATTTGAGGTATGAATGGAATATTAAGAGGATTTGGGGGATGAACAGGAGAAGTTATGTTTTCAATGGTGCATTTTGGGGGGAATGCAAATGTTTTTTTTTGTAAAAATTAATTTTGGAGGGTAAATGGAGTGAATTTGAAATATTCTTTGTGGCAAAGTAGAGTATTTGCTACTAATGAACATACATCAGTGGAAAATATTTTAAGCTTGTAACTAATTAAAATTATGGTTCCCGCTAACTGGTTAATTTTTTTCACTTAACATTTAGTGACAAAATTAGTGACGATTTTAATTTGTTGCCACTAATGCATTATCTGTTAGTGGCAAACATAAATTTTGTAACAAAATATATGCTTTAGTGGTCATAAATGATTAGACACTAATAAAATTGCTACGAAATGATATTTTTCTTGTAGTTTTTATAATTTGGGCCCAATTTTCTTAGCATAATAGGTTTCTTAGCATAACTGTTAGTATATTAGCTTAGTAACATGATGTTACTAGCTTTATAACTGTTACTAGCTTAGTAAATATTAGCTTAGTTACATGATGTTAGTATGTTACTAGCATAACTGTTATTTGGTAAATGTTAGTAACTTACCACTTCATATTTTTTTTAGTTTTTTTTGTAGTAACATATTTTTAAGATATCCTAATTTTTTTTCCATTTTTTTTGCAGAAACACTTCACCGAGTGGAATGAAGGAAGATTAATTCAATTGGAAATTTGAAAGTAAGTAACTCTTATGGAGTGGATGGAATTTATTATGTATTTCGGATTATGTATTTAGAATTTAATATGTATTTCGGATTAGCTCTTTCTGTGAATGCTAGTATTGGATACTATGTACTTCGGATAATGATTTAATCACTAAGTTGTTGAAACATTCTAGTTAATTTCATGTATTTTATTCTTGAATGTTGGGATATTATAGTTTATTTCATTTATTTTATTCTATTTTATTCAATTCCACACTTTAATGGTAATTTCATGGTTTAATTTAATCACAAATGAACAGGAACCGTGAACTGACCCAAACCAAACCGAGAACATCAGTTCGGTTCTGGTTCCAAAATAAGATAACCGAACCACTTCGATTTTGGTTCAGAAATTGTAGTGGAACCAATCCAACCCAAACCATGCACAACCCTATAACTGCTGCCACTTGCCCGTTGGGTGTCATTTCATTGTATCGACTTCTCAAATGATTCTATGTCATAAAAACTCAACACATGCACCTCACACTAACAACCCTGGTGCCACTACTATAGGCTTGCATGGACACCCGTAAATTATGACAATTTTAATCATAAGCGCGAAAGAAATTAATAACCATCAACTTTATCGTGTGCCACTCGACACTAGCTTACTTGTCGTGCTAACCTCTTTGAATTTACCATCGAGGACATGAACTAAATCGTCATCAAACTAGCATGACCGTCCTTACCTAAAACCGACGTTGAAATATCCAATACCGATCTCAACACGTCACTCCCGAAAGGAATCTTGAACCTAGAGCTCTAATACCATTTGTAACTCCCCGACCCGAATTTATGGGTGAACCGTGAGCCAACCTGGTCCAACCCGAGTGTTAGGTGTGAAGTGCAATGAAACAACCTATATAATATTCCTAGTCTAATTTTATTTTAGTTAACGTTTCACTTGTTTAACATGCAATTCTAGTTTCAAGATAAACTACGTGAGGGACCCATGGGGAGCACCCCGAAGTCTAAGTAAACAGAGATACTAACGTAAAAATAAATAAAGTACTTACCTATATAACGCCAACCCACTCACAACCTTTCGTAACAAAGCGAGGGTGTAAGCTTATGCCCAGTGGGAATATACAAGCAGTATAAGGATAGTACCACGCTACAACCACATGCATGCGAAAAAAAATATGTATCTACACACACACACACACATATATATATATATGTATATATATAATACATGTTCTAATGTATTAATCATTTTACTTCCGAAAACCTTACTTATCTAGATTAATTTATCTTAATCTCGTAAAAGTTTCCTTTACTCACACTTAGCATTTCTCACTTATTTAACACACTCGGTTCAACACTTGAAACCATTATGTTAGATTTATTTGAACCCATTCCTTTACCGAAATTACACCTTTTATTTATTTCAATATACTTTAGTATTTCTGTTGAAACTCACCCTTCCAACACGTGTGATCCTCGTGTAGAAAATACGTATTTTACATTTTAATATCCTTTTACAACACATTATTGTGTTCAATTTGGGTTTAACCATTTGGGTTGCTTAATCACCCATTTATCCGCTCACTTTACCTTTTTATCTATCTTATGGACATTAATAGATTTATACATTTACTTGTTAATTTCACTATTACCGGAATATTTATTACGTCCATTCAAGTTAGGTTGTATTAATATGTTTTACCACACAACCTATTTATTGACATGTTCCTTATTCCTTTTTTTTTATCTTTTCTCGGAATCTTCCTATACCGCATACTTCCACGGGCTCCACACCGCCGACTATACGCACCATATGCTCTGGCAAGTGATTTAGGGCTTTTCACCCAAGGGATCCAGGCCCTTCTTGCTTTTTTCGGTGTCATACAAGTCCCTTTTAATGCGTTTTAACATTTTACAAATGACCACATTATTCTACCTTTTCTTTTTATCCGGCTGAAGCCAAAACTCTGGACTTTATCGCCCAAGTTGTGTTACACTTTGAAACTTACCATTTCATGTCCTTTATCCTTTAACCTTGATTTTATTCAAAAATCGTTTTCGTTGTAACACCCTTCCTCAACATTTTTATTTCATAAAAATGTTCCACTTTAAGTAAAATTACCATTTTGGCCATTTGTCTCCAAAATCATCCCTTACTCCATTTTCCCAAGTGTTAATTTCTTACAAAACACCATTAATTCATCCGTACCAACTTCTTAAGTGTTTAACGCATTAACACCCTTTTTTATCCTTGGAGTAATATTCTTCTAATTGGAAACACCTTAATTTCGTTAGTTCCTTTCCTATTTCATAACTGTTAATCTTTAACCACATTATTAAGTTACACACCAACTTTCCAATATTTGTCCATTAACACTTATTCAATATCTTTTTAACCATTAATAAACTACAAATTTCTTTACTCTCTTTATTAAAGAAATCCATTCACACGTAAGACTACTTTTATAAGAAAATTTTCATTTCTTTTATTTTACATGTAGTCTTATAATTTTTTGTTCATCATATCTTTTAGTCCCAATTTCACACACTTTGACGACTAAATTTCTAACTTTTCTTATTTCTTGTTTAAACCCAACAAAAACTTCTCTAAACTTATTTACACATTTAATGCCAAAATACTATAAGTTTATATGCATGAGAATATGGATTTTTAACCCCAAATTCCTACTACTTGGTTTAATATACTTGCAAAACACATTCTTAAGGCACAAAAGATATTTTTATTTTTTCAACCTAAACAAATGCCTATTTTTCATAAATTCTCATTTTTGCAAGAACTTTAACATATTATTAGTTCACCAAATATTTACCAAGGTAAATCACTATTTTCAAACATTTTATTACATAAAATATTTAACATCAATATTTCTAGAAAATGCTCATTTTCATAAAAACTTCAACTTTTAATATTCCAAACCTTGAAATATTTACTTATTCTTTGTTTTCAACAAATATCATTTTTCCTACATTTTTACTTCATAAAAATATTTATTAATTTTACACATTATTTACACCATTTAACTAAATACACCCTACTCAAATAGTCCAACTACAAGACCACAAATGTAAAATAACATCTTACACTAAGAAGAAGATTTTTTCCACCTCTAATGTCTTCAATGGTGGTGTTGGTGTTGGAGGAGCAACCCACACATCCAAATGTGCCCTCAAGGGGTTACCAATTTCTGCCTTCAAGCTCCAAAACAAGACACACTTCCACTCCATTAAAACTCACATTCTTCTTCTTCAAAAATTCCCAAATACTCCTCTAAAATTCGTATCTCTCATTTATCAATGGGAAGTGGGTGTATTTGGTTCAAATGTGGAGAAATACATTATAAAAATGATGGTTTAGGTGTTGGTTATAGTGTAAGAGTGGTGGCTTGGTGGTGGGTGGTGGTGGAAGACCACCCACCTCTTTCCTTCTCTTTCACTCTCTCTCTCCTACTTCCATTTCTCGCAACACAAAAATGATCCAAAACCAACCAAACAACACCTTATAAACTCTCCCTAAGGTAAAAAAAAACCATTTTACCCTTCCTGAGATGATCTGGGCTTAACAGCACACAAAATCAAGGTCTAAAGACATGACAGCGCACAAGAGTAATCAGATATAAAAACACGACTAAGGTCGTTCGAACGACTTCCCCTATGTCGTTCGAACGATTTCTACCATTCCGTTAAAATGACTTCTACTATCGTTCGAACGGTGGATCGCGCGGCCCTTTGCGCGAACTTCTATTATTAACCAGTAGCATGTCGTTGGATGACCCGTTACTCGCGAATGTAACACCCCGTATTTTTAAGCATTATATATTTAATTAATTAATTACTCATGTATCGTAATTTAATTGAATTAGTTATCGAACTTTTATTTAAATATTAATCGGAAGAGGAATGGTTAATATTTATGGAATATAAATTACTAAGTGAATAGTAATAATTTATTTACGTCATAGCGAACAATAGTGACGTGGTATTATTTTATCTCAATCGGGAGTCGGGCATAAACTATTTTGAGGTCGAGATTTGGATGATAATTCTAAGTGCACGGTTTAGTCCGGATAGACCGAGATTGTCAGAAAAGAGTACTCGGGGGTATTAAATGGGTCTTGAGGCATTTTTAGGCATAGTTAGTCCCACACGGGGGTGTTCGGGTCATTTGGGCTTGGCCCATTAGCCCCAAAATGGGATGTATGATATTTAACCTAAGTCTTAAGTGGTTGAATGAAAGATAACACTATTCTAAACCTAAGAACTTGAGAGAAGGAAAGAGGGAGGATTTAGAGAGCTGTTGGGAGCCAAATTCAGGAGGATTCATGCATGTTCTTTGTCAAATCGTTGTCTACTTCAAATGACCAGACACTAGGAATCAAAAGAGGCAAGTGATTATTTTTCTTTCATTGTAAATCTGTGATAATCGATTCATATTATGGTGGGTGCAATTGAAAATCCATTTTAGGTGGGTATTCGTTTGAAATTGGGTTTTCGTTCAATGGGACACTTGGAGAAGATTACAAGTGAAATTCATGATGATATATAATTATAGGAGATAGAAATACGAACTCTATAAGAAACCCAATAGTTGTTGATGGCTAATTTCAGATTATAATGATGAATTTATAATCGATTGAATGAAACCTGGAATAAACCCAAATCGGGAAACATTGGATGTTATGTAAATTAATTGCAGATTAAAGGTTTCTAGAGTGAGTATGACCTATTCTTACATGAATTAAGTGGCTGGGATTGGGTAAAGATTAGAGAAGAAATCAAACGTTTGGTTGCATAAAAATTGTGGAAAACAGAATTCGGGGAAGAGCCCATATATTTGCTCGATCAATCGATCGATGAGCCCTTATTTTTGGCAATTCGACCTATGTGTATATAAGTGATATTTTTAATTGGGGTTTGTTTTGGATTTATTTATTTGATTAAAATTAAATATGGGGCTTATCTCCTATCATATTATAGATGATTATAATTGTGATTAGGATGGTGGAAAGTGTGTGAAACAAAACGAATGAATTATGGGAAATAAATTCATAAGTATTACATTACAGGCCGAGCGAATATGTCTGCAGATTGTAGTTGAGTGACACTACTTTAGTACATTAATTAATGTGAAAATGAATTAAATTAAGAGTTGGGATATAGATGATTAAGGGGTGAAAAGTAACGCGTAGTCAGCACGCCGATCGTTGTTTTCTGTTCACCTCCTCGATACAAAAACCTAAACTTACGACTAAACTAAAAAAGGGAGTATAGCGGCCAAGTTCGGGTATTAAAAATCCACAGAGATGATTGCTATAATTTAATTGATTTAATATTTCTAGAATAAAAGAGTAAAAGATAATTTTGCTAGTTAAAAAGAAAATATAACAAAAGGAAAAGATTAATCTAGACGTGGATAAATTAAACTATGATTGATAAAGTGAATAAAAACTATAGGTTGCGTCGAATATCCCTCACCCCGAGTTAATTAGTATAAAATGGTTACATGGGCTCACGATTTATTAAGATTGCGTCTCGTTTCGATAGTTAATAAAACCCAGAGTTGCCACACCCCTAAATTCGCATAAAAATCTAATAAGATTTTCGCGTCAACAAATACCTCGGAAACTACGCACACAAGGTCGTAAATAAAGAGCGTACATGATATACCCCGTTAAATCTCCTAGGCATAATAACTAGGACAACCCAATCGAAATAAACGCGTAAAACTCCATCACCAAGCAAAGCAACCAAATCAACCCTCGGCGAGTTCAATCCAACACAACCTAATTTAACTTAGCCGCTACACATATTAAATGACATTAATTAAACTTAGCCACTCCAGAAATAGTACTCATACCACGAGAATTAAAATTGGACATTTTATAATCATCTTCGGTCTAGGATGACATGGGTTTTAAAGAGGTGATGCTATTAACAGTGACCGTGGGAGGAGTCCACCCATTTTCACAAAGCAACTAAACACGCTCGTCAATAGATTTTAAACTAGATTTCATGCGAGATTTCCAATAGGCATAATTATTTCCATAAAAAATAGGCATCTTATTAAATGAATGTTCCATTGGAAAAATTACGATGTTTCCACAAAACTGATTTAAAAAAAAAATCAATATCACACGATTTTGGGGAAAATAGGAATACGCGATAAATTAGCGTAACCTGCTATGATACCAATTTGAAAAGTGCAACCGTGTGATAATTGATTAAATTAAATTCGCAAGTTTCCAAGTAATCCTTATTTAATTAGAGTCTACTTTTAAATCAAATAAATAAAGCCCCTAAACATGCATCTAAATCAACCCATCAAAAATAAAGCATGCAACGCAGTAAATATGCTGAGACACAGATTTCAGGAAAAAAACCCTTTCGGGTAAGACCTTTATTTCACTATGAATATATAAATCGCAACTTACAATTACATAGGAAAATATATAATGGATCAACGCGCAGCCAACCCACAAAGACACGCAGTCTTGAACTCAGCAAGAGAATACACGCATCACAATCCAAGGACTCGCAGCCCAAACAACCAAGGAAGAATCGCAGCTCTCCTCAATGACACGCATCCATAACACTTTGTAGAGACTCCCTCAGCAATGACACGCATCCCTCGGTTGCAAAGATCTCCCCACAAAGGTTGAACAATAGCAAAGCTTGTGTTCTAGGGTTCCAAAAGATTCACAAAAGTAATTGGGATTTTTGTGTGTGAATCAAAAAGATGTTTGGCACATCAAAAAATTGAAGTCTTGTTGTGCTTGAACTCTTAGAAACGTTTTCTCAAAGACTTAAAAAATACACCACCGAAATAGGTATATTTATAGGAAATATGAGTTGGTGGTAAAAAAATCTCACGGAACTGTTCGAATTTATCAGAAGCATATCGGTTCGCTTTTGGAGGCGGATCGGTCCGACCTCGGATCGGTTCGTTTTTAAAAGAGGCTTCTTCGGTTTGCCTACGATCGGGGGTATACTGGTTCTGATGAAAAGTGGATCGGTTCGGTATGGAGGCGGACCGGTCTAGAGGCGGATCGGTTCGTTTTTACTTCTTGTTTTTTATAAAAATTTTCCAAAACTAAATATGAAACTTTAAGGGACTTAAAAAAAAACTTTACCAAGTTCATTCTCCCAGAGGTTGTGATGTTGAAGACGCTTTGATATTCGGATCCGTTGATGTAGATGTGATCTTGAATTTCTTCAACGGTGTAACGACGTACGACATACATATTGACAATGGACAAAAATGTCCTTACAAATATCCCCCTATGTCTATGCCGGTACATACATAAAAAAATATCCGAATTATCAACTAATGAACTATACAAATCTACCCTTCCATGAACCCTAAAGATGGAAAGATACAAATGTTTAAATCTTCATCGTTTGTTCTTCAATCTTCAACAATCATCAAAGCTCAAAGCTTTTCTCATCAGGGTGTGCAACATATTGATCTTCAATCTTCATACCTACACACGTGAGGCAAAGCAAATACCACGTGACATATCGAGTTTGAAATGAGATAAACATAGATACCAATTTATGATAAAAACATAAGTTTATAAAAACATAAGTTAAATCTCAAAAAATCCCCCAAAATTCAAACTCCCCCATAATATTATAATTCTTTCTCCCCCTTTTTATGATGTCCCCAAATAGATAAATGAGAAGAATGAATCAAATAAGCAAAATCGGGGTGGCACGGTACACAAAACAAGGCATCAAACAATATGGCAAACGTGCATCTTCCAAGGAGATGCTCAGAAACAAATGCACAAACTATTTTTGATTTTTTAATTTTTTATACAAAAATAATATACCACTTTGAAAAATATGATACAAAAATCACACCACGGATTTAAACTCAAACAACCAAGTCATGGAAACGGAATGTATGGGTGTGAACTAGGGCTGTGCAAAAAAACCGCCAACCCGAAGAACCGAACCAAATCGACCTCTATGGTTTGGGTTGGTTCGGTTTTTTTAACTTATGGGTTGGTTCTGGTTCTTAAAAAACAAAAACCGATGCAGTCGGTTCGGTTCTAGGGTTGATATGTAAACCAAATCGAACCGAACCGAAAATCCAAGCCTAGAACCGGTAATTAGAACCGAAGTTAGAACCGGACTTTTTAGTCCTTTAATTTTTTCATTTCTAGCAAATAGCGAAGTAGGGTTTCTTTTTTTCATTTCCAGCCGTCATCTTCTCTCTCTCACCTTAGGAGCTCTCATGTAGCAGATCGTCTTCTCTCTCTCACCTTAGCAGCTCTCATGTTCTCTCTCTCATGTAGCTGGCTGCTACTAGCAGCTCATCTTCTCTCTCTCGCCTTAGCGAAGGTATGAAATCGACCCATTATCTCTCTCTCACAGATTATTTCAATGCCGTCAACTTCTTCGTCTACCACTATTATGTGTAGTGTAGTATTTCAAATCTGAGTTTGATGCCTAAAATTGTTGAATAGTGTAGTCTTCTTCTTCATCTACCATTATTATGTGTATCACTTCATGAAATAGTTACCATTATTAGTTGTAAATGTATATAAAAAAGAGATAGTTGTAATCTGTTTTGATACATAAATCATTTCATGTATTTTAGTCTATTTAATTTCATGCTTAAATCACAAATTACAGGAACCGAAAATCGACAAAACCAAATCGAGAACCATTGGTTCGGTTCGGTTCCGTTCTATATACATTTCGGTTCGGTTCTGGTTCCAAAACCAGAGAACCGAACCATTTCGATTCTGGTTCTGGTTCTATAGTGGAACCGAACCAACCCGAACCATGCTCAGCCCTAGTGTGAACACATTCGATAGGTAAATAAACTCAATCAATCATATGTGCATGATGCATATGTGTAACCCTAAAGAATGAACATCAAAAGTATCCTTATGTGTAAAAATTTGATGAATTTAAATGACATCATCTTATACAAATCAACAAATCAACAAATCAAAGTCAAATGATTTCCACACCAATAGCGTCCAAAACTATTTAGCGATTTTTCAAGATTTTTAAAGACGTGCAAAACTGTTATAAAATCTCCAACCAAACTCCCTCATATATATTTTCTTTTAGAGGTGAATAAACTAAATTCTCAAACTTTGGAGAATTGGTGCAAAAACCTAAATGGCCCATAATTGGCATGAATTTATTTTTATTGCCTTTAAAATTTTTAGGGCTCTTTTAAACCTCTTTGGACCTCGGATAATAAAATTCCTCCATTTTTAGGTCCAATTTAACGGTGGTTTAGTATTCACAAAGGCAAAATGAACCTTTCGCAGCCCTTCCCCGTTCAAACAAAGCACACAAACTCACAAAACGGTTCTTATATGCACAATTTCCTTATCAAAATTATCGCGCTTGGTTCGTTTTAAGGACAGGATTGAAGTGAAAACACCCAACCAACATGTGATAAGACAAGCACAATAATCAAACAAATCGGTGCATGTGTGCAATAAAGGAAACATGAGTCAAACATGTAGGAAGTAACACTTAATTATGTCTTAATGACTCCAAATATTATAAAGCTCAAGGATAAATTGACCTATTGTCTCAAAACACTATCAAATAGTCACATGAAAATAATGGAATGATGTTGTGATTCGGTCATCCTAAGTGTCCATCCATAAACGGTGCAAACAAAATACAAAAATCTTTTTGGATTTTGTCAAAATTTTATCAAAATAAAATCTTTTTGTATTTTTCAAAATTTTTCTTAAAAAAATAAAACATACAAAAATGATACATACTAGCAATAGGCAAACAATGTCATCATGAAAATCACCCTATGTTAGTAAAAAAGTCAAACCTCAATCATTAGGTGCGGAGGGGTTTTCCAAAGGTGGTGATAGTTTATGAAAAACCTCCATCAATTCTTGTGAAGTTTTGACTAAAAGCTTAACTTGCTCTCCTAAATGTGCAAACTCTCTCATGTAGTCTCCGGGAGCATGTAAAGTATCATGTGTGGGAGCATGTATGTCAGAAACACATGTAGAAGCAAAACGTGACACATAACCCAACTTAAAGCAGAATTCCCTAAGGTGCCCTCTCCTCTTGTAATGTGAGCAAACATAAATAGGCCTAGGAACACCTCTCTCAAAAACTCCAGGACGCACTCTCCTAATAGGAATGGGACGCCTAGGTGGATTAGGGTGAGACTTACATGAATCAAACACTAACTTGGGAACCGGCTCGGGTGCTAATTGGGAAGTAGAAGCACCGTCATGACTTATTCCTAAATTCTCACCTTTACCCTTAAGAACCACCTTTTTAACCTTCTTAGGTGCGTTCTCAAAATTGACATTGACCTCCCTGGCACGTTCAAGATCACTCTCGAGTTAGGATACACGTGTCATTAGACTAGACAACGTGTCGGTCAAATCACACTTCTTCTTTCTCAAAACCTCCTTTTCTCTCTCCAAATCTAAAATTTGACGACCTAAATCTCTATTATACTTCTTTGTTTTCAAGGTCTCGGTGTACAAATCTCAAAAATCTTTTTAGAGCTCACTTTCATCTCTACTCTCACTTTCTCTTTCTCCCTCACTCGAAGAACACAAATCACTATCATCGCTCTCGTGTGCACTCTCGCGAGACAAAGTGGGTGTGCTCACACGACTAGAAAAACCGACAACCATCCCATGTGCTAAACCTTTATCAGACTCATCTCCCTCCTCTTTCTCACTATCACTAAGTGTGGAAGGCATGGATACTTTCTTTCCTTTCTTTCTAAGCCATGTAGGACACTCAAACGACTTATGCCCCTTACCCCCACATTCAAAACAAGTGATGTTCTCAAAATCTTCCTCACACTCCTCATCGGAGTCATTATCTTTTTCCCTCTCTTCACTTTCCTTGGCCTTTCCTTTCTTTTTATTTTTCTCAAAAAAAGTTCTTTTTATTGGAAGAATTATTTTTGTTCATGTTGAGAAATTTTTTAAAATTTTTTGCAAACAAGGCCATATCATTAAAATCAAAATCTCCCTCAGAATCAGACTCACAAACTTTTTTTTTTCTTTCTTACAATGAGTCTTTAAAGCAATACCATTATCCTTAACCTTAATGGCTTTGGGAAACATGTCAATCTCATAGGTTTGAAGATCTCCTACAAGTTCTTCCAACTTAAGTGATTTCAGATTTCCCAAAGAGTTCAAAATAGTGACTTTAGGAATCAAGCGTTTTGGGAGAGATCTCAAAATCTTTTTAACGACACGCGTGTTATCAATCACCTCACCCAAATTAAAACAAGTGTTAACAATGTCTGACAAACGTGCATAAAAATCATCATAGCATTCAGACTCAGACATGGTGATAGTCTCAAATTGGGTGGCCAAATTTTATAATTTTGATTCTTTAACCGCGTTTGTACCCTCATGTGTCAATTTAAAAATATTCCAAGCCTCTTTAGACGTGGCGCACGTCATAATTCGGCGGAACTCGTCAGGAGTGACAGCTCCAGAAATAGCACTCAGACCACGGGAATTAAAATTGGACATTTTTTAATCATCTTTGATCCAGGCTGACACGGGTTTTAAATAGGTGATGTTATTAACAGTGACCGTGGGAGGAGTCCACCCATTTTCACAAAGCGACCAAACACGCTCGTCAATAGCTTTTAAACTAGATTTCATGCGAGCTTTCCAATAGGCATAATTATTTCCATAAAGAATAGGCATCTTATTAAATGAATGTTCCATTGGAAAAATTACGATTTTTCCAAAAAACTGATTTGAAAAAAAAATCAATATCACACGATTTTGTGAAAAATAGGAATACCCGATAAATTAGCGTAACCTGCTCTATTATCAATTTGAAAAGTGCGACTGTGTGATAATTGATTAAATTAAATTCGCAAGTTTCCAAGTAACCCTTATTTAATTAGAGTCTACTTTTAAATCAAATAAATACAGCCCCTAAACATGCATCTAAATCAACCCATAAAAAATAAACCATGCAACGCAGTAAATATGCCGAGACACAGATTTTAGGAAAAAACCACCTTCGGATAAAACCTTTATTTCACTATGAATATATAAATTGCAACTTATAATTACATAGAGAAATCTGCAATGGATCAATGCGCAGCCGACCCACAAAGACACGCAGTCTTGAACTCAGCAAGAGAATACACGCAACACCCTCCAAGGACTCACAACCCAAACAACCAAGGAAGAACCGCAGCTCTCCTCAATGACACGCAGCCATAACACTTTGTAGAGACTCCCTCAGCAATGACACGTAGCATTCGGTTGCAAAGATCTCCCCACAAAGGTTGAACAATAGCAAACCTTGTGTTCTAGGGTTTCAAAATATTCACAAAAGTAATTGGAATTTTTGTGTGTGAGTCAAAAAGATGTTTGGCACATTAAAAAATTGAAGTCTTGTTGTGTTTGAACTCTTAGAAATGTTTTCTCAAAGACTTGAAAAATACACCACCGAAATAGGTATATTTATAGGAAATATGAGTTGGTGGTAAAAAATCTCACGAAACAGTTCGAATATATCAGAAGCGGATCGGTCCGCTTTTGGAGGCGGATCGGTCCGACCTCGGATCGATTCGTTTTTGAAAGAGGCTTCTTCGGTTTGCCTGCGATCCGGGGTATACTGGTTCTGATGCAAAGTGGATCGGTCCGGTATGGAGGCGAATCGGTTCGTTTGTAATATGGGCAGACCGGTCCAATTTACCAAAAAATAAAAAATCTTTTAAAAACCTCAATTTGCTTGAAAAAACTTACTTCTTATTTTTTAAAAAATCATTTTATAAAAAATTTCCAATACTAAATATGAAACTTTAAGGGACTTAAAAACAAAACTCTGCCAAGTTCATTATCGCAGAGGTTATGATGTTTAAGACGCTTTGATATTCGGATCCGTTGATGTAGATGCGATCTTGAATTTTTCTTCAATGGTGTAACGGCGTACGACATACATATTGACAATGGACAAAAATGTCCTTACGTGGTTTAAGAGGGATTTTCGATCAATTTTTCAAGGAGAACTCGAATCTCTCGTCAATTTTTAAATTTTTACATCTAAAAATCAGGCATGTTTATCCTATTCTTTTCTCTTAGTGTTATGTGTCTTGATTGTAGCCTCCATTAAACTCATGTTTTTTAAAATAAATTAAGAACATAATATTTTTTAAGAAATTAATTTCGGGACTGTTTTGTATAAATTATTAATGATACCAAATAATTATAACTTTGTTGTTATTTGGACTATATTTACGTAGTTGGTTATATTATGGGCATATACATGTAGAGGAGGTCTTAGAAATTTAATTTGGATGTTTTATGTAGAAATTTCTAAATTAATTAAATTACTTGTGCTAGAAAAATAATAGCTAATATGGTACTTGCGAGTAATAATGATTCGGAAAATCATAATAATTATGTGTTCTTGATTCCCCCTATTTATATTAAAAATTATTTAATTGAAAATTCAGTGTTTTTAAGAATATTATCATAAATTGTTGATTTTGTCACTTATGAAATATTATAATTTTGAATATCTCGAAAACGTTGGTATTGTAGATAATTGATTTTCATCCCTTGTTATAGTACACTTGTTAGGTATGGG
This sequence comes from Sambucus nigra, assembly GCA_949130495.1. Lineage (NCBI taxonomy): Eukaryota > Viridiplantae > Streptophyta > Magnoliopsida > Dipsacales > Adoxaceae > Sambucus > Sambucus nigra. Next base: position 482,985,656 of record OX422218.1, read on the forward strand.
ACTAGTAAATGGGCCTTAGTTGCGATTTATGCTAATTAGGTATGGGAGTAGTTAGTATGAGTTTATGCGGGTTATATAAATTGGAGTGGGGGTAAATTCTCTATATTTACCGTTGTTGCGATAACCTAGGATTGATATCTTGGTGAAGTGAAATTGTTATAATCCTTCTTTATTTTGGATGAAATTATATTTTGGAAACTTTTAGTTGGGACTAAGGGGTATTTTGAGGATTTTTACATCGCTTTTAAGGGTGGGGGGAAATATATGTGAATAATTAGTGTGAGAAATTTTGGGAAATAAATACCTCAAGATAAAAACGGATATTAAAATTTATTGGCGACATAATGTGTCCGGGCCGACAGTTTAACCGGGTCAGAGGCCGATTTATATCGTGTCGTGTGTAAAACCTTGTCATATGTCGAGGATCGCAGGATAAAAACGGGTCAGATGACGAGTGTGACAAGGGGATGTGTATTTGGTGTAAATCACCCATGACGGGAGAACTGTAAAAATTTTGGTGGAGAAAATCACCCGTGGCGGGAGGACCGCTATAATAATGTATTTTGTTGTAAATCACCCATGGCGGGATGACCGTTATACCTAATAATAAAGTGAGAACAAATAATTCTGGTTAATTCAAACACATTAACATCGTGGGTCTTGGGTTAAATTTAAAATAATATTGGTGTGGGACATTTAAACCTTGCGGGTACTTAGAAATTTATTGTTAAGGATTATAGACTTTATTTTAATTAAAAGATTCTATTGTTATGGTCGATATGTATATCACTATTGTCTGGGTTCAAGGACCATAATTGAAAGGAGTAGGCGGTATTCATGATCAGAGCCTTTGCTCTAACACATGCGTTGACTAATATTTTCAGGGATTTAATTGGAGTAGTTGCATAGGAATTTTTGGAGATCTTTCGGAAGTGCACCCGGAGTTATATTATTATTTTAGTAGTTTTTTTCTTCTCCTATTCAGTCATATTTATTGTGAGACTCTATATTTGGGTTTTTATTGGGCCTTTCGGTTCCAAAGTTGTCTTAAGATTTACGTTGCATTTTATTTATCGTAATAATTGAGATATTCGGAGATTGCATGTGATGAACTTTATATCACACTTTGGTGATAAATTAGTTGGATGTTCTTAATATTTGGGATTGATTTAAAATATTTATCTTGTGGATTAAAATTCAATATGTCTCACATCTGTCGCATGCTAAGGATGATATTTAATTTATTAACGCCCGGCTTAATTTTGGTAGCGATCGACACCAGAATTTAAAGGGGTGTTACACTCACCAAATCTATTCTTCGTTTTAAGGACCTGCTACATCCTTATACAAGTCGAGACCCATTTCACTATGAAATTTGAGGACCACCCATGGCTGCGACAAATCAAATGGCCAAAGGCCCATTTGCGTGTAAAACCGAGGACCACCCATGGCTGCATTTGGAGTTGTAAACCGAGACCCAATTGTGCTCCACCATTAATGGACAAAAAGACCCACTTCCAATCTCCACAACCTCCATTAATGGCCAAAGCCATGAAACCCAAGATCCAAAAATGGCCAAAGCGACCCATATGCGTGTGTGGTTAATAATCATGCTCAAATTTTGGACGAAAATCCTCAATTTGAGACGAAACCAAAACTTGATCAAAACCTGAGCCTAGGGATAAATCGCTATATGTTTGCTGCAAAAAAAAATGAGTTAGGACAAGGGGGTATTATTTGATTTGTTATAAAAGAGAAAAAGGGCCATGGGTGGAATTTATGAAATTGTTATTTTTCTTATAATTATTTTTCGATTAAAGGTACGTGTTTCCTTCGTTCGGACTCCGATTAGATCACCGTTCGCTTCCACGCAAATCTTGGCCCGAGGGTTACAACTTTCGTGAATGCTTGGGGCGAAAATCCTAAAGTGTGAAATTACGAAAATTTCCCTGAATGTGTGAATCGGGACAAAATTTTACCGGAACATGCCCAAACTTAATACTAAGCACTTTAATACCTATAAAAGCTCAATTATACCTCAAATAACATGTTATTATACAAACGGAGGTTGTCTGATTAATGAGCATAATTGTAGATATTAAAGTACCTGAGGGGGCTAAAATGCCTAAGTTCGAGGGAAATGAGTGCTGTGATTCAGGACGAATCACCCCCCTAACTTACACATTTCTAGTCCCTAGTATTGAAATTCAAAGCAAGAAGAACTACAAGAAAAAACAAAAAATCGAAGATATATATTCAATAGAGATAAAAAAGATAAAATCCAGTTTCGTGGGCGAGCGATTGCATTTAGCGTATGCAATAAGCCGTTAAACCCCTAGGTTACCCTAGTGGATGAGTGTCGTCTTGTGAGGATTTTCAGGGATGAAACCCACAAATATCATATAGTTTCCTTAAAATATGCTCAATCAACATGCGACAATCCCAACAATACAAAAAAGATTCCATACACATTATTAGCATAGTGAATGAATTCACACAACAGTCCATATTATTAACATTATAGAATGCACCTCATAGAATTGAAACCTTAAAATGTGGGAGGGGAGTGAGCACATGAAAAGTATGATTTGACAAAAACTTATATAAATTGGATAAACGTCAAAGCAAGCATATATTCAATCTTCACGGGCATTACACTCATCAAGTGAATTCACTCAAAACAGGGAGTTAACAAATGGAACATGTGGGCATAAAGAGTAAATGTAAATGGAAACTAGGCCGTGCACATGTTAAAAATGAAGAAAGCTATATAGAAAATGATTTTTTTTAATCTCAATGAAAGATACCACTCATTAAAGGAGGTAAAATGCATTTTCACAGATTATCAAAACTATTTCAACTTTTAAATTGAATGTACCCTAAGATCACATAGAACTTTATAGGGTTGTAATGTAGGTTTTGGGTTAAGGCTATGAAATGAAAGGTAAATATGTACGGATTCAAAGTGTTCAGGGATGAAAACTCGGGATAATGGAAAGATGCGGACAATATCAAAAATTGGAAAATACGTTCCAAAACAAGCATTATTGAACATTATTGTAAGGACACAAATTTCCAATCGAGTCCTTTATAGTTTTGGCTCAACTCCGGATAAAAATATTTGAGTCATAGGATAGAGTTCATGTGTATCCATCCAAGCCTATGACGTATTTGTTGAAGACGTAGCGGTCGGATTTGTAAAGCTTCATCATTGCCGAGTTTCTAGTGCCTCGTTTCTACGTTATCAACTTGAGGCTTCCATAGTATCCAAAATGTATGAATGCATTTATATATATATAGGGAGACTTGGAATAATTTTATTATGGGTGTAATTTTATTTAAAACTGAATTTTATTTTCAGAAGGTCATTTTAGAACTTTGAATAAAGTTTTTGGTTTTAAAATTGAAAAATGAACATTCTTACATTTCGTTCAAAATGTCGTTTGAACGAGAAGTTCGTTCGAACGAGTTTCCCCATTTTGGCCACAGGAACATTGTTAGATGGTCGTTCGAACGAGATTTCAGGCGAGAATTTTTTTTTGGCAGTTTTTGGTAGTTTTCTCCATGTTCCCAATACTTTTGTTCCCACTAACTTTTTTTTCAAATTTTATATGTGCGGGAACCAACCTTTTTGAGATAAATTTTAACACACTTTGAAAGAGAAATAATTGAGAGAGAATTTCCAAAATCAAAAGTTCATGTTTTTGTGTTTTCAAGCCTTCATGAATTAATTTCTACCAAAACACATACACCCTCAGTTTATGTTTATTCCAAGTTCTTATATATATATATATATATTGCTTGGAGTTTGTTTGGCACCGGGTCCTACTCTACCATTTAAAGGTTTGTTTGGGTTTACTTCTACATCCCACGAAGAAGAAGAGTTTGTTTGCTACTGCGTTCCGACATGGAGAAAGGCTTCGGGTGCGGGTTGACGCTTGTCCAAAAGACATCATTGGTGGATTTCAAGGTTCCGGTGGAGTCCGGGATTATCGACTAGGCAGGGGTAGTTACAAGAAGACACATTAGGAGCTTGGACGGAGTCAAGTCGAGTTGTGTAAGTCATTTGTCTTGTAATCATAAAACCATATTTAGTGGATCTAAGGCTAGGGTTGTCCGAGATTTTTTCCATTTGGGTTTTCCTCGTACATCGCGGTGTAGTGGTTATGAATTTATTTTATCTAGCAAAATTCACCTTAGATGCATGCTTAGGTAAAAAGATAAAATTTGGTTTAATTCACAATCTTGATTAAAATGGTGCTTGTTTAATTATTTGTGTAAGTTTATTTTAAGTTAATTTAATTCAAGTTGACACTAAAATAATTGGACAATATTCTTGCCTAAATTGTTTAAACTTGATAATTAAATTAATTTGATATGAGTGAATTTAAAGTGTGCGTGTGCGTTTACTTTAATTCATTTTGTAGTGTTTAATTTTAATTTGTTTCAAGAAATTAAAATTTGTGTTCACCATAATTTTCCATCTTTTAAAGAAAAAAAAATTAAAAAAATTTTGAAAAATTAAATTTAGTTAGTAACCATCTTTATTCCGCACTTCTAGGAAATTAAAGTGAAAGATTTTAAAGTTGGGGGTCCTATCACGTCTTCAAATTGGTATAAGAGCCGAAGCGCTAATTTATTGCGTTAAGATGTTTTTAAATATTTTTGGTTAAAAATGGATTTTTTCCCATTTTCAAAATTTTGTGTTTTCGATGGTTCCAACTACGTGTATTGGAAAGTGCGTATGAAATCGACACTTAAATCTATAGATGAGAGGGTTTGGTTGTCAATTGTTAACGGGTGGTCCCCACCCACATATTTGGTAGAAAATGAGTGTGTTCCCAAACCCGTAGATAGATGGAGCGATAATGAATTTAAACTTGCAAATTTTAATTCTCGAGGTTTAAATGCCTTGTTTATCGCGGTCACACGGATGAATTCTGACGTAACATGACGTGTGAAATCGCTAAGGGAGCTTCTGAGGGAACTAGTGTCGTAAAAGCTTCTAAACTCCAAAACCTCACCACTCAATTTGAAACCATCAAAATGGATGAAAAATAAACATTCGATGAGTTTTATGATAGACTCTCCTATATATTAAATTCTTCATTTAATTTAGGAGAGAAAATACCCGATGGCCGAGTTGTAAAGAAAATTCTTAGGTCCCTACCCGATAGATTTATCCCTAAGGTGACCGTTTTAAATTCTTTACCCACCTTACACTCTACCAAACTTGAGGAACTAGTAGGTGATTTGCAAACCTACGAACTAGATATGTTTCCCTCCAAAATCGAAAAGAAAATTGATAAGGGCATTGCTTTGAAAGCCCGTAAGGAGGAAAAACAAGTTGGGGATGACGAGAGTGATAGTGACTCGAAAAATATGGCTATGTTTGCTAGGAATTTTCGTAAATTTCTTAAATTTAACAAAGATAAATTTAAAAATGATTTTAAGAAATTTGAAAAATCTAAGCATGACAAAGCAGAAAAGATCTCTAAAACTCCTAATGAAAACCTTAATAGGGATGAGTCAAATAGGTGTTATGGTTGTGAAGGATATGGACATAGGGCTTTTAAGTGCCCCGCTAAACTAAGAAGAGAGGGTAAGCAACCAATTTTCTACAATGCAACCCTTAGTGATAGTGATAAGAAAGAGGGACCCAATTCCCTCATTGAGCGCAAATTTACCGCCAACATTGCTAGTTATGTAAGTGATAGTGAGGAATCATCCAATGATGACATCTTAATATATAACACTTTCGAGTCCTTTTTAGTGAAGCTATAAAAGATGATGGTAGTGAGAGTGGAGAAGAGAGAGAGAATGAAAGTGAAAATGAGGTTAATGTGAGTGAACTTCAATTTGTATTTCAAGAATTATATACCGAATCTATAAAATTAAAAATGGAAAATTTGAAGTTAGAAGCAAGTTTAAAGGAGCGTGCCAAGGTTGTTGATGATAGTGCATTAGTTGATGACCTTAGGACACGAGAGAGAGCTCTTCAAGATAAGCTTGAGTAGGTAGAAGGCGAGAGAGATAGCCTTAAGGGCTTAATGGAATCCTTAAAAAAGGAGCTTCTCGCTTTTGAAGAGCGCAATGTGTTATTAGAGTCTCACATTTTAGACTTAGAAAATAAACTCAAAGACTCTAGTAAAGTCAAATTTGATTTGGAGTGTCGTTCGGAGAAATTAGATAAAATATTAGGAACGGTTCAAATTAAAAATGACACTTGTGGTGTAGGCTTTGATTCTTGTAACGATTTATTTGTTAAAGCAAAAACCAATGTTTTAGGAGAATCCTCTAGGAACAATGTTATAGATCATTCCTTAGGTAAATCTTTTCTCCGAGACTTTAGATGTTCGCATTATGGTCGAAAAGGTCATCTTAGGAAATTATGTTTTAATGTTAAACGAGGTCCTAGAAAATCCCACCGTAAGGCAACCAAGGTAGCCAAGATTCCTTTATCCCGAGATCGCCATTCATCATTAGTTTGGGTTATGAGATCCAAACTGGTAGCTTTACAAGATAGGATTTTTTATTCTCATTTACTTTCACATGATACCTCCCTTGCTAAATCCAAAGGTTGAATGTGTTAGTTGTATGCATACTTTAACTTTTGTGCTTCATGCTATATTATCATGCTAATTGCATGCTTGTTTATCATGTTTCTAGTATATACTCCATGATTTATCACTTGCTAGAATTATGATTTGTGTTTATCTTTTGTATTATATTTGTTTCATTTTAAGTATGCATTAACTAAAAAATACAAAAAGATTTTTGTTTATCATTTGTGTTTTACCTTTTTAGTAATTTAGGCTTAATGATAAATGATTTTTGTTTGTCTTTTGAGTAAATATTTTTGTTTGTTTTTTGGGGATAAAAATTTCAAAAAACTCAAAAAAGATTTTTATTGTGTGTATTTTAGTTTGACACACTTTATGTGGCATATACTTGCGTTTGAATCCCTTCTTTTTCGCTTCCATGTAGCTAGAACTTTTGGTTAAGATTGTCAATTCTTAAAATGCTCTTTACCATTCTTACATGGAGTAGTTGGATTTTGTGTTGCTTAATGGATTCTATTTTTATATGCCTCAATTCACACATGCACGAGCTCACTTGAAATTTTAACTTCACATGTATATTTGAGCTTTGTGATGTGTTCTCCTACCAATATAGTTATTTACATATTTTATAATCTAAGAGGACTTGTGCACGTTAAATCCATTGCACGTGAGATTTGTGTGAAATAAAAAATTGTTATATAAATGTGAACGGTAAAGGGCTCCGAAAGAAAATTTATCCTTTGCGAGTAAGCCACCGTTTATAATGGACCTAAAAGAAATACGTGGTCCAAAGGCCTAAAAGTAAAATATGGTATTAAAAGAAAAATAATTTACTAAGGCCTATTTTGTTTAGTTGATATAGTCATTCCATAATTATATGTATATTTTGAGGGAGTTTGGATGGTATATGAACGGTTTTGCACAAATTCTGTTTATCCTAGTTGCGCTTTCATTGTCACGACTTTATTGGTTTGTAGAATCATCAAAATTCTAGGCTTGATTTCATTGTTTATGTTTGTTCATTGAGTTCAATTTATATTGTCACATGAGGCTATATCTAAATGTGATAAATTTTGTAATCAAATGAGAACTCCATGAACATGTTTTAAGTGATTGGGTCAAAATTTAATTGTTACTAGTCACACCCCTACACTTCCGTTTACCACATGTATTTGGACACATTTTTGCCATACGAGTGTGAAAAGATTAATGTACTTTGTGTCATGTGTGGTGGTTATACCTATATATATGTGCGTGTGTGTTAGTGATATTCATTATCTCCACATATAAATGGTAATTTTTTTAGTCTTTGCCAATTTAGCTAGTCCACCTATGCTTTAATTCATAATTGGAATCTAACTGGTTGCAAAATGTTTGGTTGATATCACATGCATAGTCTCTTATATTTAAAATTGATATCGTTTTGATTGCATCATAGTTAGTATCCATTACTCTTGCTTGGATTCGTTATTGTCTATTGTTGCCCATATGCTTTCATGACCTTAACACTTTATGCATCTTCGCTGTACTTGTTTTCCCATATATATATATATATATATCCCTTGTGTAGTTTTTAGGGAGAGAATCCATGTACTTAATTATATTGGGGGATAAATCAGTATTTTATTAATTCTATCACATTTGTCTATTCCTGAACAAAAAGAGGGAGAATGATAGGGGGAGAAATGGTATCTAATCCTATTATAAACATATATTAGTTTAAGAGATTTAACTTAGGGGGAGAGCGCTATCTTGTTAGCTTAGTCATAGTTGATAAAGGAGAATTAATTTAAGGGGATTATTTAATTTCAATGCATTTAATTCTTTGATATTCTCTATGCGTTTAATGTTAGCTTAAGTGTGCATGAATTTTTTCTAAGTGGAAACTTTCATCGGCAAAGTTATTTATCCTAAATGGTATTTGAGTCAAGCTTCTTATTTTTTATTTTTGGGTGGGAAGTTTTTGAGTCTAGTAGAGCTTGACGGCCCCTTTAGGATTTTTGGTTGGTTTTTGTCCCGAAATAGCCAAAGGGGGAGATTTTTAAGGATGTAAATTTCCAATTGAGTCCTTTGTACATTTGGTTCAATTCCGGAAAAAATATTTGAGTCATAGGATAGAGTTCATGTGTATCCATCCAAGCCGATGACGTATTTGTTGAATACGTAGCGGTCAGATTTGTAAAGCTTCATCATTACCGAGTTTCTAGTGCCTCGTTTCTACGTCATCAACTTGAAGATTCCATAGCTCCAAAGGGTATGAATGCATTTATATATATATAGGGAGACTTGGAATAATTTTATTATAGGTTTAATTTTATTTAAAACTGAATTTTATTTTCAGAAGGTCATTTTAGAACTTTGAATAAAGTTTTTGGGCTTAAAATTGAAAAATGAACATTCTGAAATTTCGTTCGAAATGCCGTTCGAATGAGAATTTCGTTAGAACGAGTTCGCTAACGAGTTTTTCCATTTTGGCCACTGGAACATCGTTAGATGGTCGTTCGAACAAGATTTTCGGCAGGAATTGTTTTTGGTAGTTTTCTCCATGTTCCCACTACTTTTGTTCCCACTAACTTTTTCCAAATTTTATATTTTCGGGAACCAACCTTTTTTAGATAACTTTTGACACACTTTGAAAGATAAATAATTGAGAGAGAATTTCCAAAATCAAAAGCTCATGTTTCTATGTTTTCAAGCCTTCATGAATTAATTTCTACCAAAACACATACACCCATAAGTTTATGTTTATTCCAAGTTCTTCTCTCTCTCTCTCTCTCTCTCTCTATATATATATATATATATATATATATATATATATATATATATATATATATATATATATATATATATATATATATATCTTGCTTGGAGTTTTTTTGGAACCGGGTCCTACTCTACCGTTTGAAAAGTTATTTGGGTTTACTTCTACATCCCACAAAGAAGAAGAGTTTGTTTGCTGCGGCGTTCCCACTCGGAGAAAGGCTTCGGGTGAGGTTTGACGGTTGTCTAAAAAGCATCGTTGGTGGATTCCAAGGTTTCGGTGGAGTCCGGGATTATCGACTAGGCGGAGGTAGTTACAAGAAGATATGCCAGGGGCTTGAAGGGAGTCAAGTCGAGTTGTGTAAGTCATTTGTCTTGTAATCATAAAACCATACTTAATGGACTTAAGGCTAGGGCTGTCCGAGATTTTTCCCATTTGGATTTTCCTCGTAAATCGCGAGGTAGTGGTTGTGAATTCATTTATCTTGCAAAATTCACCTTAGATGCATGCTTAGGTAAAAATATAAAATTTGGTTTAATTAGCAATCTTGATTAAAATGGTGGTTATTTAATTATTTGGGTAAGTTAATTTTAAGTTAATTTAATTCAAGTTGGCACTAAAATAATTGGACAATATTCTTGCCTTAATTATTTAAACTTGATAATTAAATTAATTTGGTTTGAGTGAATTTACAATGTGCGTGTGTTTACTTTAATTCACTTTGTAGTGTTTAATTTTGATTTGTTTTAAGAAATTATAGTTTCAGTTCACCATAATTTTCCATCTTTTAAAGAAAAGAAAATTAAATAAATTTTGGAAAATTAAATTTAGTTATTAACCATCCTTATTCCGCATTTATAGGAAATTAAAGTGAAAGATTTTAAAATTGGGGGTCCTATAATGTCTTCAACTATACATCATCTACAAACTTTCTATTTTCTTTTCTTTTCTTTTTTTCCACTTTTTCTTTTGTTTTCTACTTTCTCTTTTTCTCTCTTTTTCACTTCTTTCTTTTCTTTAATTTTCACTTTCACATGCCTAAATTGCAACCACATAACTAGAACCTCATTCAATCCCAAATGACATTCCAAACAACGTTATGTAAGGTATATATATGGCTTAAAACTACAATACGGAGTTGGTTATGGAATTTGGGTTATGAAACGAAAGGTTATATTTAGACTCAAAGAGGGTTGACGAGGGAAAACATTTAAGGTGAAGTCAAGGTTAATATGGGTGATATAATAAAGATGGCCTATGATCATTTCCTAAAGTTTAAGCAATTCTCAAGTCAAAACAAACTTTGAAAATCATGTTGATCAAGTAACACATTTCAAGAATGAACTCAACTAATGAACGATCAATGAAAGAATAGTGAGATTACCAATTAATTTAACATTTTCAAAGAGGAAAGAATACTGTATAACACTCACAAACGACGAAAGGTACCAAGCTTACTCGGTGTAAGTATATAAAATGCAACAAAAGATTACCGAGTTATACAAATCTTAAACCAAATCAATAAATCAAGAAAAGTGCACGTGGGATTAAAGTTTAATTCATGAAGTTATTCATAATATCAATAATTTGAGGAATAAATTGTAATAACTTCTAAAATCGAGAACATGCATGATTGAGTTGTCTATTGGATCGGGCAATTATTGAAATTTATCATCGGAAACAAATGCAAAATGCCCAATAAAGGAGAAAAAAAAAGATAATCTTTTTGAAATTTTTAATTTTTATGAGAAAAGCATGCTTGGAAATAACATATAATAAAAAATCATGGACTAAGCAAAACAAATGATAGAATATCTCACTCCCCCTAACTTAAAACCTGACATTGTCCTCAATGTAAATTAAGAACCAAGTTAAAGAGAAGAAAATAACAATATTACCCAAAATGGAGCGATTTCGTAAAAATACAAGTCCAATATTTCTACAAAACATGTTAGTACCAAGCATAATAAAAAACAAAAAACAAAAACTTAACTACTTACACTAGATAAAAAGTAAGAATAAAGAAAAATAAGAAAAATAAAAACTAACTATTTACAACCTACAATTTTAACTTCTAACTAACTATATACTAGAAGTTAAAATTTTTGGGGGTCCACCCAAAGCACAATTTGACTTTGGAGGATAACCAGTGTACCCTCACTTGACAGCATGCCTCCCGAAAAATAAGAATTCCGTTCAAACAACGGAAGGCATGTGTAAGGCGGAGGAAATGAACCATCCACAATTAAAATTTTTGGAGGGAGGATGGGGGATCTGGATAAAACGGTTTACAAATACACAAGGGGCCAAGAAAAAAAGAATTATCTCCCAAAGATTTTGAAGCTGGAATGACAGGGGGCGCACATGAGGGAAAAGATGCCTTCATGGAAGGCGACTCGAGCAAGTACTCCTCATCGGTGAAAAGGTTTAACACTTTAAAGTTTAAAACCGAATCATCAGGTACTTGTGACGGTGTGATAACGGATAATGAAAATGGGGAGGAAAGAAATTAAAACTCAAGAGATGAGTCATCATCGCTTAAAGATTGAGTTTCAAAGGAAATAAGATCATTTTCAATGAAATGTTTTTCTTTGGGGGCCAAAGAAGAAATCATTTTATTGCAAATAGATATTACTTCCATTTCATCCTCACTTTTATGCTCAATTAAGCCATGGGCCAAGTGAAGAATGGTTTATTCCAAAGTAGGCACAAAGTTCTCATTTGGTTAAAAACATTCATCGACTTCAAAATACACGCACTCTAAGGCAAGACTTTTGTAATACTCACCCAAAGTCATTTTAGATTTTAGAATTTTTTGGGACTCTAAGTATTAACCAAAAGTTATAGATTTACGGGAATTTTGAGAATTATCATAATGATTACCAAAAGGATTGGAATAAGACATGCTTACCCCAAAGATGGCTCGAAGTGGAGAATTCCACAAAGATATGCGCGGTCATAAAATTCAAGCGATTCTTGGCGCTCAAATGTAGAAGTCCTGCAAAAATGTTAGGCAAAAATACAAATAGAAAGAAAATATTACAAAATACTAAATCAAATAAATTCTAAAACAAACTCATCCCCAGTAACGACGCCATTTTATAATGATAGTTGTCGGGATCAAAGCACTAAATCAATTAAGATTTAAAGCAAATCATCACCGACAACGGCGCCATTTTGAATAAGCAAGTTATCGGGATCAAAGAACTAAACCAATTAAGATTTAAAGCAAATCATCCCCAGTAACGACACCATTTTGATTAAGGGTGAAAAGTAGCGTTTAGTCATCACGCCGATCGTTGTCTTCTGTTCACCTCGTCAATACAAAAACCTAAACTTATTACTACACTAGAAAAGGGAGTATAGCGGCCAAGTCCGGGTTTCGAAAATTCACAGAGACGAGTGCTAGCATTTAATTGATTTAACACTTCTAGAATAAAAGTGTAAAAGATAATTTTGCTACCTAAAAAGAAAAGATAACAAAAGGAAAAGATTAATATTGGCGTGGATAAATTTAACCATGATTAATAAAGCGAATAAAACAATTGGTTGCGTCGAATATCCCTCACCTCGAGTTAATTAGTAGAAAATGGTTACATGGGCTCACGAGTTATTAAGATTGCGTCTCGTTTCGACAGTTGATAAAACCTAGAGTTGTCACACCCCTAAATTCGTATAAAAGTCTAATAAGATTTTGGCGTCAACGAATACCCCGAGAATTATGCACGCAAGGTCGTAAATACGGAGCATACATGATATACCCCTTTAAATACCCTAGGAGTAATAACTAGGACAACCCACTTGAAATTAATACATAAAACTCCATCACCAAAGCAAAGCAACCAAATCAACCCTCGGTGAGTTCAACCCAACACAACCTAATTTAACTTAGCCGCTACACACATTAAATGACATTAATTAAAATAATTAATTAAGACAACTAATTAAATTAACTACAACAAATTAATCTATGCTTAAAAAATAAATGGAAAGCATGAAAAACTAGGGCACAAAGCATAAAAGAAATAGAGAAGACAATAAATAGTATCCACTTACATTAATGGGTGTCAAATCACCAAGAAAATGGAGGAGATGGGGAGCCTCCATAAAATCCCCAAAATAGCTTCTCAAACCCTAACCTAAACACTAAGTACAAATGAATCTCTTACAAATAAAACAAGGTCTCCTATTTATACAAAGTTGGAATAAACAAAAGAATGAAAAAGAAATATGAGAAGAAAAAGGGGATAAGTTACATTTAAAATAAAAGAAAAAGAAATATAAAAAAGAAAGGGGAAGTAACAGGGGACCAGTCGACCGGGGGTGGTGACCGGTCCACCAGTGAGAGAGGGAGCAACCCACTCTTAACATTGCTAGGCAAAACGAGGAAACCCGGTCGACTGGTGGGGCTGGTCCGGTCGATCGGCCGGACCTGCTCACCAAATCTTTTCTCCATTTTAGGGACCTTCTACTTTCCCATACAAGTCGAGACCCATTTCGCTATAAAAATTGAGGACCACCCTTGGCTGCCATAAATCAAATGGCCAAAGGCCCATTTGCCTGTTAAATCGAGGACCACCTATGGATGCATTTGGAGTTGTAAACCGAGACCCAATTGTGCTCCACCATTTATGGCCAAAAATACCCACTTCCAAGCTCCACAACCGCCATTAATGGCCAAATGCATGAAACCCAAGCTCCAAAATGGCCAACGAGACCCATATGCGCGTGTGGTCAATAATCATGCTCAAATTATGGACGAAAGTCCTCAATTTGAGACGAAACCAAAACCCGAGCAAAGGGCCAAATTGTCATATGTTTGCTGCAAAAAAAAAACGATTTAGGGCATGGGGGGTATTATTTGATTTGTTATAAAAGAGAAAAAGGGACATGGGTGGAATTTATGAAATTATTATTTTTCTAATAATTCTTTTTCGATTAAAGGTTCGTGTTTCTTTCGTTCGGACTCCGATTCGAACATCGTTTATGGACACGCGAAGCTTGGCCCGAGGTCTACAACTTCCGTGAATGCTTGGGGCAAAAATCCTGAAGTGTGAAATTACAAAAATGCCCCTGAACGTGCGAATCGCGACGGAACTTTATCGAAATGCGCCCAAACTTCATACTAAGCACTTTAATACCTATAAAAGCTCAATTATACCTCAAATAACATGTTAGCATATAAAACAGAGGTTGTCCGATTAACGAGCATAATTATAGACATTAAAGTACTTGAGGGGGTTAAAATGCCTAAGTTCGAGCGTAATGAGTGCTATGATTGGGGACAAATCACCCCCCCTAACTTACACATTGCTAGTGACTAGTAATGAAATTCGAAGAAAGAAGAACTACGAGAAAAAAAAAACAAAATCGGAGATATATATACAAAAGAGATAAAAAAGATAAAAGCTACTTTCGCGGGAGAGCGATTGCATTTAGCGTATGCAATAAGCTGTTAAATCCCTAGGTTACCCTAGTGGACGAGTGTTGTCTCGTGAGGATTTTCAGGGATGAAACCCACAAACATCATTTATTTTCCTTAAACTATGCCCAATCAACATGCGACAAGACCAACAATACTAAAAATATTGCATACACATTATTAGCGCAGTGAATGAATTCACACAACAATCCGTATTATTAACATTATAGAATGCACCTCATAGAATTGAAACCTTAAAATGTGGGAGGGGAGTGAGTACATGTAAAGTATGATTTGACAAAAACTTATATAAACCGAATAAACATCAAATCAAGCATATATTCAATCCTCACGAGCGTGAATTCACTCGAAACAGGGAGTTAACACATGAAACATGTGACCATAAAGTGTACATGTAAATAGAAATTAGGCCGCGCACATGTTACAAATGAAGAACGCTATATAGAAAATGAAAAATTGTAATCTTAATGAAAGATACCGCTCATTAAAGGAGGCGAAATGCATTTTTACAGATTATCAAAACTATTTCAACTTTTAAATTAAATGCACCTTAAGATCACATACGACTTTATAGGGTTGTAATGTAGGTTTTGGGTTAAGGCTATGAAATGAAAGGGAAATATGTATGGATTTAGAGTGTTCGGGGATGAAAACTCGGGATAATGGAAAAATGCGAGCAATATAAAAAATTGGAAAAAAAGTTCCAAAACAAGCATTAGATATAACAATTGGAGAGTAACAAGGATTATTGAACACTATACATCATCTACAAACTTTCTCTCTTCTTTTCTTCATTTTTTTCACTTTTTCTTTTGTTTTCTATTTTTTCTTTTTTCTCTCTTTTTCCCTTCTTTCTTTTCTTTACTTTTCACTCTCACATGCCTAAATTGAAACCACATAACTAGAACCTCATTCAATCCCAAATGACATTCCAAACAACGTTATGTAAGGTATATATATGGCTTAAAACTCCAATACGGAGTTGGTTATGGGATTTGGGTTATGAAACGGAAGGTTATATTTAGACTCAAAGAGGGTTGACGAGGGAAAATATTTAAGGCGAGGTCAAAGTCAATATGGGTGATATAATAAAGATGGCCTATGATCATTTCCTAAAGTTTAAGCAATTCTCAAGTCAAAACGAACTTTGAAAATCATGCTGATCAAGTAGCACATTTCAAGAATGAACTCAACTAATGAACGATCAATGAAAGAATAGTGAGATTACCAATTAATTTAACATTTTCAAAGAGGAAAGAATAGCGTATAACACTCTTAAATGACAAAAGGTACAAAGCTTACTCGGTATAAATACTTACAATGAAACAAAAGATTACCGAGTTATAAAAATCTTAAACCACATCAATTAAGCAGGAAAAGTGCACGTGGTCATTGGATTAAAGTTTAATTCATGAAGTTATTCATAATATCAATAATTTGAGGACTAAAGTCTAATAACTTCTAAAATTGAGAACATGTATCATTGAGTTGTCTATTGGATCGAGAAATTCTTGAAATTTATCATCGGAAACAAAGGCAAAATGCCCAATAAAGGAGAAGAAATAAATAAAATCTTTTTGAAAATTTTAATTTTTACAAGAAAATAATGCTTGGAAATAACATATAATAAAAAATCATGGACTAAGCAAAACAAATGATAGAATATCCCACACCCCTAACTTAAAACCTGACATTGTCCTCAATGTAAATTAAGAACCAAGTTAAAGAGAGGAAAATAGCGATATTACTCAAAATGGAGCTATCTCGTAAAAGTACAAGCCCAATGTTTCTACAAAACATGTTAGTACTAAGCATAATAACAAACAAAAAACAAAAACTTAACTACTTACACAGATAAAAAGTAAGAATAAAAAAAAATAAGAAAAATAAAAAGTAACTATTTACAACCTACAATTTTAACTTCTAACTAACTATATACTAGAAGTTGAAATTTTTGAGGGTCCACCCAAAACACGATTTGACTTTGGAGGATAACGGTGTACCCTCACTTAACAGCATGCCTCCTAAAAAATAAGAATTTCATTCAAACAACGGAAAGCATGTGTAAGGCGGAAGAAATGAACCGTCTCCAATTAAAATTTTTGGAAGGGGGATGGGGGATTTGGATAAAAACGGGTAACAAATACACAAGGGGGCCAAGAAAAATATAATTATCCCCCAAAGATATTGAAGTTGGAATGACAGGGGGCGCACATGAGGGAAAATATGCCTCCATGGAAGGCGACTCGAGCAAGTACTCCTCATCGGTGAAAAGGTTTAACACTTTAAAGTTTAAAATCGAATCATTGGGTACTTGTGACCGTGTGATAATGGATAATGAAAATGGGGAGGAAAGAAATTCAAACTCAAGAGATGAGTCATAATTGCTTGAAAATTGAGTTTCAAAGGAAATAAGATCATTTTCAATGAAATGTTCTTCTTTGGGGGCCAAATAAGAAATCATTAAATTGCAAATGGATATTACGTCCATTTCATCCTCACTTTCATGCTCAATTAAGACATGGGCCAAGTGAAGAATGGTTTGTTCCAAAGTAGGCACAAAGTTCTCATTTGATTCAAAACATTCATCGACTTCAAAAGTCTCGGAAGAAAAATTATCGTCGGATTCAAATAATAAATCCAACTCATGTTCCCAACAAGTATTTTCTTCCTGATAATGATTTTCAACCATGCACAAACCCTCGCAAAACGTCATAGGCCGAGGTGCGGAATCTTGAAAATGAGAACTTTAAAAATTACCATCGGAACTATACTCAAGCTCATTATTATAAGAATTTTGAAAACTATTGCAATTCGTTTCAAATTTCTTATTATAAGGAATTAGAGACCCAAAATAATTATCAACGTCCTCAAAATACACACACTCTAAAGCATGACTTTTGTAATACTCACCCAAAGTCATTTTAGATTTTGTAATTTTTTGGAACTCTAAGTATTGACCAAAAGTCACAGGTTTACGGGGATTTTAAGAACTATCATAATGATTCCCAAAATGATTGGAATAAGACATGCTTACCCCAAAGATGGCTCGAAGTTGAGAATTCCACAAAGATATGCGTGGCCGAAAAATTCAAGCAGTTCTTGGCGCTCAAATGTCGAAATCCTGCAATAATATTAGGCAAAAAATACAAATAGAAAGAAAATATTACGAAATACTAAATCAAATAAATTCTAAAACAAACTCATCCCCGAAAACACTGCCATTTTATAGTGCTAGTTGTAGGGATCAAAGCACTAAATCAATTAAGATTCAAAGCAAATCATCCCCGACAACGGCGTCATTTTGATTAAGCAAGTTGTCGGGATCAAAGCACTAAACCAATTAAGATTCAAAGCAAATCATCCCCAGCAACGACGCCATTTTGATTAAGGGGTGAAAAGTAGCGCGTAGTCATCACGGCAATTGTTATTTTCTGTTCACCTCCTCAATACAAAAACCTAAACTTATGACTACACTCAAAAAGGAAGAATAACAGCCAAGTTCGGGTATCGAAATCCACAGAGACGAGTGCTAGAATTTAATTAATTTAATACTTCTAGAATAAAAGTGTACAAGATAATTTTGCTAGCTAAAAAGAAATGATAACAAAAGGAAAAGATTAATCTAGGCGTGGATAAATTAAACTATGATTGATAAATTGAATAAAAACTATAGGTTGCATCGAATATCCTTCACCCCGAGTTAATTAGTATAAAATGGTTACATGGGCTCACGAGTTATTAAGACTGCGTCTCGTTTTGACAGTTAATAAAACCCAGAGTTGTCACACCCCTAAATTCACATAAAAGTCTAAAAAGATTTTGGTGTTAACAAATACCCCGGAAACTACGCACGCAAGGTCGTAAATACGGAGCATACATGATATACCCCGTTAAATATCCTAGGCGTAATAACTTGGACAATCCACTCGAAATAAACACGTAAAACTCCATCACCAAAGCAAAGCAACCAAATCAACCCTCAGTGAGTTCAATCCAACACAACTTAATTTAACTTCTCCGCTACACATATTAAATGACATTAATTAAACTAATTAATTAATTAAGAAAACTAATTAAATTAACTACAACAAATAAATATAGGCTTAAAAAATAAATGGAAAGCATGAAAAACTAGGGCACAAAGCATAAAAGAAATAGAGAAGATAATAAATAGTATCCACTTACATTAATGGGTGTCAAACCACCAAGAAAAAGGAGGAGATAGGGTGTCTCCACAAAATCCCCAAAATAGCTTCTCAAACCCTAACCTAAACACTAAGTAAAAATGAGCCTCTTACAATAAAAATAAGGTCTCCTATTTATACTAAGTTGGAATAAATAAAAGAAAGAAAAATAAATAAGAAAAGAAAAGGAGATAAGTTACATTTAAAATAAAAGAAAAAGAAATAAAAAAAAGGAAAGGGGAAGTAATAGGGGACTGGTCGACCGGTGAGAGAGGGAGCAACCCACTGTCAACATTGCAAGGCAAAATGAGGAAACTTAGTCGACTAGCCAGACCTGCTCACAAAATATCTTTCCCATTTTAAGGACCTGCTAAATTCCTATACAAGTCGAGATCCATTTCGCTATAAAAATTGAGGACTACCCATGGCTGCCACAAATCAAATGGCCAAAGGCCCATTTGCGTGTTAAATCGAGGACCGCCCATGGCTGCATTTGGAGTTATAAATCGAGAACCAATTGTGCTACACCATTAATGGCCAAAAAGACCCACTTC
Organism: Sambucus nigra; assembly: GCA_949130495.1. NCBI lineage: Eukaryota > Viridiplantae > Streptophyta > Magnoliopsida > Dipsacales > Adoxaceae > Sambucus > Sambucus nigra. The sequence goes on from OX422218.1 coordinate 483,005,164, forward strand.
CAAGCTCCACAACCCCCATTAATGGCCAAAGCCATGAATCCCATGCTCCAAAAATGGCCAAAGAGACCCATATGCGCGTGTGGTCAATAATCATGCTCAAATTTTGGACGAAAGTCCTCAATTTGAGACAAAACCAAAACCCGAGCCTAGGGCCAAATCGCCATATGTTTGCTGCAAAAAAAACGAGTTAGGACATGGGGGGTATTATTTGATTTGTTATAAAAGAGAAAAAGGGACATGGGTGGAATTTATCAAATTGTTATTTTTCTTATAATTCTTTTTCGATTAAAGGTTCGTGTTTCCTTCATTCGGACTTCGATTCAATCACCGTTCGCGGCCACACGAATCTTGGCCCGAGGGCTACAACTTGCGTGAATGCTTCGGGAAAAAATTTCGAAGTGTGAAATTACGAAAATGCCATTAAACGTGCGAATCACGATGAAACTTTACCGGAACGCGCCCAAACTTCATACTAAGCACTTTAATACCTATAAAAGCTTAATTTTATATCAAATAACATGTTAGCATATAAAATGGAGGTTTTCTAATTAACGAGCATAATTATAGACATTAAAGTACCCGAGGGGGCTAGAGTACCTAAGTTCAAGGGTAATGATGGCAATGAATCTAGACGAATCAATAGACTCGAATATTTTCGGGCTAGTGCTACGGGAGTTAGGCACATGTTAGCCGATTTTGATTGATTATATATATACGTATAGTGTGATAGTGTATATATATATATATATATATATATATATATATATATATATATATATATATATATATATATATATATATATATATATATAATTTCGTGCTCATTAAATATCAGTGTAGATATTTGTATAAATACATATCCCTCTAGTGCTATCACAGGAGGTTGGGCAATATGGGTGAATCCCCTGACTTGAGGATCGGGGAGAGTATAATCCCCAAGTCATATCGTCTATTTTCGGGGTGAGACGTTTTGGGTATGATCCAATCTAACAATCGGGAAAGTATGACCGCCTCCGCTACATTTATTTTCATTTTTCTGTTTCGGTGAGCTAACCGTCTTGGGGTATCTGGGTGGATTGAGAATACCTGTGGTGATAGCATTTTAGAGTTAGTATCCAGTGAGTTCTAACTCAGAAGGATGGATAAATATATACAACATGTGTGTGAATGTGTAGTATATATATACGTATATAATAGAGGCGATAGTTATATATGGGTGAAATACCGGGAGTGCAATGGTATTATTTATATAACCACTGAAATTGTTATTTAGTTATTTAAAGATGACGAATTAAGTTAACGTGAGAAATAACTTATAAATCATTAGTAAAAGTTACTCGGGTTAGAGTAAGGCTTCAGGCAGCGGTTATAACAAGGCTAGTTAGACGGGGTAGTGTAGTTAGGAGGGTTATAAGGAAAGGTGTAGGTGTGCATATTAGTTGAGGGATGAGTAGTATTTCAAGTGAGTGCGACACCAACTTAAATATGAAAAGCATTTGTGCATTTTAATTATTCAAAAGTTATTCACTTGCTAAATATTTTCAAAATGTTTTAGGTTCTAACCCCTGATGCAAATATTTTTTAAAAATCTTTTAGGTTTCCATCCATAGGGACGCTAGACTTGAGAATCTTTTCCAGGGATACGTACCTGCAGTATATGTGGATGCATGCAGGAATTGGATTAGGCGCATAATTTCATCATTTCTAGCTTAGGGATCTCATTTCAGTTACAGTTATATTTAGGGCGTGTTTCCCATTTACTTTCAGATTCAGTTTTGGATTATTAATTTATTCATTGGATTATTATGTTGGACATGGATTTAATACCGATGATTTATTCGGCCAGTCTTTTAGTTATTTATTCAGCATTGTTTTCAGACTCACTTATAGTGTGTATGGAATTATTATTTATTTTCTCATGTGTATTTATTTGTTTAATGAAAGATAAAATTTGGCTTTAGTTTAATTAATTAATTAGGTGGATAGTAATTAATATGGTTTTCGATAATGATGCTAAGAATGAACCAAATGAAAATCCTGTTTTAATTTAATAAAGGACTGATCAACCGGTATTTAATTAAGCGGGGTGTCACAACGACACATCTCGCGACCTTACCATGTCATTCGAACGACATGGCCTTGTCGTCTGAACAACCCAACTTTAGTTCTCCTTTTATTTTCTTCCAATTCTTATCCATAATTCTTTCTTAATTATAATTAACTCTTCTTCAACTTATAATCCATATATATAATTTAATTATTTACCGGAGCAGGATATTACAATAACTTTGGCAACATGCATTTATATCAAAAAATATGTTTGATTATTTATCTAATTTATAATAAAATATATTATTTATGTTGTCGAAGGTCACCCAATAGCGACAACAATATTATGTTGCAAAAAGGCAACCTTTCAACGACCCAAATTATGTTGTCGAATGTAATATAAATGACATAGAACAACCTTTGGCAAAAAAACGTTGTGTTTCCAAAAGGTATACCTGTGGCGTCACTATAATTTTGTTGACAAAAGTGTTCCTTTCAGCAACATGTTTTCCTTGTCATCAAAAGTTATCTATCAACAACAAAGCATGTGTTGCCATATCCAACATGAAAGATCTAGGAAAATACTTTCACAATAAAAAATGTGTTAACAAAAGTAGTGTATTTTATTTATTACATAATATTTTTTTTCATAAAATAATCATTGGAAACACTTTTAAATCTGTGCATTTTGCATCAATACTCACAAAACACAGATTGTGCAAAGCTTATAATCCAAAATCACATGGCGCATTTTTCATACATTCATACGTAATACATAGTTTCACAATTTCAATAATCTAAGTATAAGGGTACAAAAGAAATTCTTCTAAATGAGAATCTAGTTAATTCTAATACATTCACACATCAAAAGGAGTTAAAAAAGTCAATCCATGTAAATTAATACGACATTAACAACATGGATCTAATGCATAAAAATAAACAACAACTCCGAACCACCACAGATAAATTAACTCCAAGAAAAACCATCTTAAATTTGGATAAGATACCAAAAAAATGTTATAAGTCTTGTTTAAAAATATAATAACAATTGGAAAACATAAATCCATGAGTCCCATTACTACATGAGTTGTTTGTCAAAGTTACTTTGATCATTTATGAGGTGTAAGGGAGCAAAAATACAATTGACTTAAAGTTGGCATTCGTAAAGAAATTGGATGGATCATTAATAAGAACATTTTGTGCCACTAAAATGAGTATATGTAAGTACTTCCAAATTCTTAGTATATGAGTATTGTATGTGATTAAGGAAGTAGTTGGCAGGTGTAAAAAAAGAAAGTAGCGCATAGGAGAGATGCCCTTTATAGCGATGCTCTTAGCTGCTATAACGGCTTGAGCCTGACTATAACGGGGATGCAAATCCTCTATGGCTGTGTGCAATAGCGACGGGAGGGAATTCTAGGAGAAGATTTGGATAATTGTTATAAAAACCATTTGATCCTTACAAAATCGAAACGTATCTTTTTGGATTTTGACAGGTCTCAAGTGTAAGGACATTATTTTCATTATCCATTATCAATATAGTATGTCGTATACCGCTACACCGTTGAAAAGCAATTAAGAACATTCAAGCATCAAAGACGAATCCAAATATCAAGTTCTTCAACATTCAAGACTCCGTGAGGTTAATTTTGGTAAGGTTGAGTTTTAATTGCTTAGCATTTCACTTAAAGTGTTGGGATATTTTATCAAATACTTTTCTAAAGATTTTGTTCTCGGACATCTTTTCGTAGAAAAATAAGAAAAATACGAAACTAGTGGCCACACGTTCATTGCGAAATTATCTACAATCATGGCCTGAGATCACGTTTGATAGGTCGTTCAAACGACCTGCCTATGTCGTTCAAACGACATTGATATATCAAGAGAAGTTGTCGAGCGATGTCGTTCAAACGACAATGCCTTTTCGTTCGAGCGACTTCAGCCTCGTACGAGTGATGCGCCGACTTAAGATTTTTATAAATAGGAGTCTCCAGCTCCGTTTTTCATAAGAAGACCTGCATATTTTCAATAGACGAAACTGCTACTGCAGAAACGATTTTTGTCTTCTTCTTTTAGGTTCTTTAACCTTTGTTTTCAATTCACAAAACATTCCAATATTTATGGGAATTATTTTAGAACCCTAGATTCAAGTTTATTGAAACTTTACCTTTATGGGGAGAACTTTACAATCATAGAGATGCTTACTATTATGGAGGGAGTCTCTATGAAGTTACTCTTGTGGAGAGGATAACCTATACCATGAAGACTGTGTGTCTAGGAATGCGTTTCCTTGTGGTATAGCTGCGTGTGAACCACTGACGATTTCAAGCCGTTACTTTGAAGGTTTGATGAAGGAACCGTGTGTTACTCTTGTGGGTGAAAGCAAGATAGTATGTAAGTCAATGGTCTTGTAAACTTTTCAAAGTTCTAGAAATAAAAGGTTTTGCCCTTCGGGGATTTTTCCTGAATTTGGTGTTCCTAATATTTGTTCTTGTGATTGTTTGATTTTCATATTTAATTCAATCACTTAGATGCATGTTTTAGGGTTTAACTAAAATTGGATTTTTTTGAGAATTCACATTGTTCCGCTGTAGTGATTCTACAAATTAGTATTAGAGCCTGTTGCACTAAGTTATTGTGTTTTGATCATGATTTTGTACAAAAATGGCTTTTGGTGGTTTTGATGATTTTCGATGTCAACTTTTTGAAAAGGTTAATTAGAAAATTCACACGAACTCTTGTTTTAAATCTTCTGTTGAAAAAAACTCTGAGAGGTGTTCTTGTTATGAGGGTGTTGGTCACACGTTAGACGAGTGTACCACAAATTGAAAGAATAATTTGAATAAACTGACATCTCATGTTTCTACCCTCAGTGATAGTGATTCTGAAGAAGAAGTCTTTTATGCTTCTAGGCGAGAGCTTCCCACCCGTGTGATTAGTGATGAGAGTGAGGTTGAAAAGAGTGAGGAGGAAGAAGAAGAATTGAGTGAGTTGTAAGGTGCCTACAATAATTTGTATTTTGAATCTTTAAAGACAAAAAAGGAAAACTTGAAGCTAAATTGAAGAAACGTGCTTTAGATAATGATAATACTGATGCGTTGATTAAGGATCTTAGGGCACGTGATGAGATGCTTAAAGAGAAATTAGGATATGTTTAGGGTGAGAGAGATAGTCTTCGAGGTGTGATGGAGGCTATGAAAAAGGAGCTTTTAGAATTTGAAGATTCTAGACGTTTACTCGAATCTAGGATAATGAGCTTGAGAAGAATTTGAGAGAATCAAGTAAGGTGAAATTTGATTTGGAGTCTAGGTCATAAAAGATAGATAAAATCTTAGGCACGGTCCAAATTAAGGAGGATAGGGGTGGTATAGGCTTCGATGAGAGGATTACACAAATTTCCAAAGCCAACCCCACACAACCTAGGGTTGTTAAGAGAGAGCCTCCGACGGTTGTTAGGAGAGAGCTACCTAGGCATATCATGAGAGAGACTCCTAGGATCATTAGAAGAGAGCCAACTAGTCAAATTCGGAGAGAGCAATTGAGAAATTTAAGGATAGGTCCACCTTTAGGTAACACACATCGCCCAATTTACACTTGCACACGTTACAGTAGGCAAGGTCATCATAAGCGCTTTTGTTACAAGCTTTTAAAAGGACCTAGGCAGGTTAATAGAAGAATAAATTCGATTCCCCCCACCCCCACATGTCCTTACAAATCCATTTGGGGTTAGAAAATCGGATTTAGAGGCTTATGGTCTATTTGTTCACGATTCTCGTTTGATAGCACGTGATTCACCCCATGTGAGATCGTTTGGTTGATTATGTTGGATGTTTTCTCATACACTAGCTATGCATCATGTTATATTCTTTCTAGTGTTATGTCTCAATTTGACGTAGCGCACATTGATTTATTTGTTGCATTTGTGTGTTTCACTACTGTTTTAGCACTGTTTTGGATCTGTTTCCCCTTACAGGTACTGTTTTCACAAAATTTTTGCACTGAGCAAAACTGTATGATTTTCTGGGCATTCTGGGAAGTTTTGGTTTTCTCGTTCAAGAGAGATCTATAGGTTGTTTGAGCGACAACTCTGTCTCGCACGAAGTCGCTTCTCGCAACATGCCCTTATCGTTAGAGCGACAGAGCTGAGTCGTTTGAGCGATATGTTAGGAATTTTTGCTTCCCTTCTATTTTTAGTACCTAGTGTTCATATGATTATGTTTTGGTACTGCTGGGTTGCTTCTGGATAGTTTATATTCAGATATTCATCATATCCATGCTTAATTGATAGCACTACATTATTTGTTTGATCACACATGCTTTGACTGATGATTTATTTGTGTGATTACCATTTGCTAGCATATGATGATTCACATGCTGACATTATATGGCTATTGCTGGATGTATCATTTTGTAGTTATTTTTCCTTTTGAAAATTTTTGAAAAATGCAAAAAGATTTTCTATTTTTTTGAGTGACCATTCATATTTTATTTTGGTCAAATTTGAAAATCCAAAAAGATTTTTGTATTTTGTTTTCACCTTTTATGGATAAACACTTAGGATGATCGAGTCACAATTTCATTCCATTTATCCATGTGACTATTTGATAGTGTTTTGAGACAATACATCATGTCATCTTTGTGCTTTATAATGTTTGAAAAGGCCCTTTAGTGTGTACTTTAGGCAAAAATAACTTTATTCCAATTTTTAGTTTAAAACCAATTTTAACTTCTTAAACCCTAAACATGCATCTAAGTGATTAAATCCATTTGAAGAATAAAGTATGCAGTAAAAGAAATAATTTCAGGAAAAATCCCCGAAGGGCAAAACCTTTTTATTTCACTATAATTTGTAAGACACAACTTACATGGATTACAATGAAATAGGGTGACATACGAAATACTCGCAGGTGTCGGTTCCGATTTCGTTGGCTGGAATCTCCCGCAAGAACTTTAGGTGGACAACAATGAAGAAGAAAATAACTTCTCCACAAATTACTTTATAAGGATTCCCTCCACAATAGCACGCAACTCTCCGATGGTAGAGTCCTCCCACAAAGTGCAAAACGGTGTAGTGAATGAATTGTCTTCCGATAAACGTATTCAAGATCACAAACTTTGGAATTGAATAAACACTGGATGATGAAAAACTGTACGGCAATGAGTTTTTCGAAACTGTTCTGCTACTAAAACTTTCGCAGAGACGTTTTATTATATAATTGAGCAGCATAGAGTCCAGAAAACTTAAAACACAAAAATCGAGGTGGCAAGCTTGTTCGAGCGAGATGTGGATCTCGTTCTCCCGACATGGGTTTGTCGTTTGAACGACCCACTGTCTCGTTCGAGCGACAGTGATTTAAAAATTATTTTCTTTAAATAATTCCTCGAATTTTCTTAAACTGTTTTACTCAGAAATATTTAAAAAATGTTTTCGCAAAAAGATTTAAATTCCCAAAGATTTAAATCACCCAGCATTTAATCAACATACTAAATTATTCAAATGCTCACAAGTATTCATACCTGAGTGATCTTAAACATACGCAACACGTTTTGACTTGAAATCTTCTTCAAATCTTTAAATTGCACATTCCTGGACTTGAACTTTGTCGTAGGCTCAATTAAACTCCATAATAAAACTAGCCTAGACATGATTTATTTTGTCCGGAGTTAAGCCAATTAAAATAAATAGACATGATAAGAATTATGTTCTTACAAATCTCCCCCTTTGGCTATTCCGGGACAAAACTAAAAAGAAATGCTATATACCGTAAATAAATACATGTCCTATCCCAAAGCTCAAAAATATAAAAATACATGACATAATTTAACTGAATAAACAACAAGCATCTGAATCTGATTCTGTCTCTGAATGGCAATCATTTGAATCTGATTTTGTCTCTGAATGTGATGTATCAATAAATATCCGAATCTCTGAAAACAATACATACACACACGAGACACAAACAAATACCCAAATGAAGTATGGAAGAATAAAAACAAGTATAATATCATAATAAATACTCCCCCTACATCACATATCTCTCCCCCTTTTTGCCTGGAATAGACAAAAGGTGGGACAGACACACCAAATCTAGCATGAATATATGAGAATGAATAGCATGGCTAGATAAAAAATATCAGTATGACAATGGATAGCAAAATATAGCGATAGCTGATGCATAATGAGAGAATCACTAAAACTTCAAACGAAACTATACATCTATGCCATAAGAATACATCATATCTGAGAATAAATAAATACATCAGAAATCTCAATGTCTCGGATACAATAAAAAATACAGCTAGACATCAGTAGGAGTATCATCATCAGTAGGAGTATCATCAGTGTATGTAGATGAAATATGACTGAGTTCAGAGGATCCTGCGCCTCTCAGCTACTCTCGTTGCCGTATCTCATCAAAGAATGCTATAATCCTGGATTCAGCACGAACACGTACTTCAGCCTCAACATCAAATCTGGCAATGATAGTGACATACATCCTGATCTGAGCAGCTACCTATGCCTGTAAAGTAGAAACCTCCTCCTCAATAGGACGTGTGGGAGCAGGTGTGGAGGGGCGTGGCTGAGAAAACTCAGAGGTGCTCGGGACAGAGTGATCAGCAAGCTGACAAGGATCAGCAAGCTGACAAGGATCAGCATGAGAGAAGTCTCCCTCAGTGGGTGGAGCTCTAGCTCTCGCCGCCTATGGAAAATGACTCTCTGAACGAGTGAAAATATTATGATTAATAATAGCAGGCGAAGGGAGGCACTGATCACCCTCTAAAATAAGAACCCGCGGCAGTGCAAATAGTGGAAATGAGAATCCCATAAGGAAGAGAAGGGCGGACAGGGGTGGTACCACTGACGATGACAGAGGATATAACACGAAGCATGATAGTAGGTAAGTCGATATCCCACCGCTGAGAGATATGGTACATAAAATAGATAATGTCAGATCCAATCTGATTATGATTTATCCGAGGATAAATGGATGCTGACACAAACCTATTTAGAACACGAAAGGTAGGAAAAAGATGGCGATGATACATAGTAGTACCTGCCTGGGAAATCTCCCAAAAGAAATGACGTAGAATATCATCATAGGTAGGCCCATCGTCAAAATAACGAGGAAACACATCATCAGGGACAAGGGGAAGGTGCAAAAAAGCAGCTATGAGATGTGCTGTGATGAGAACAGGAACGCCACGTACAGTAGAAAAGATCCCCTCAGCATGGGGGAGAGCACGAAAGAGGAACTCTTAGAGAATGTTCGGATAGACACCCCCACGAGCCTCAAACAGATAATCCCAACCCCTACCAGACAACGTGCTGAATGCCTAACCCCTAAAACTCAGAATAACGAAACACCCTCTCCTGAACAACAGATCGAATGTGGATACCCAATAAGCAGTAATGACCATACTCAACACGAGTGCCCCATCTCACCGGGGAGTGAGCTCTAGCAGAGGGTGGTGGCGCATCGAGTCGACCTTAAGGGGCACCACGACGTCTAGGAGGCATGAAGAAAGAGTGTAATATGTGATGTGTGAAAGAACCTGGCATGAGTAACACACACCTAAGAACCTATCATCGTACAAACATCCAACCGAACCACCGCGAACACCAAACACAACAACAATATAAATCAGATAAAAAATACTCAAAACTAGCAACAAATTCCTCTCCACAAATGATTTAAAAAAACAGTCAAGATCAGAACATAGAAATACCTCGAGATTTTTGTAAAAGGGGAACCGTCTTAAAGAAGATGAAAACTCGACGAAGGCACATAGTGAGAAAAATGAGGCCGGAGGAACCAAATCTGGACGAACACACGCCGGAGAACTAATGCAGGAGTAGCAAACCAAAAAAAATGGCCGTCGATGATCCTTTTGAACTAGTTCTGTCACAGGAGCAACAGTGGATGATATGGACAGATACACGCACTCAAGACAGATAAACGATGAATATGGGTAGCACTTGAGTGATAACTGAGATGTAGAACACGAAACACGAAGCTTCAAAAATTATTAATGGCAGTTTTTAAAGAAATAGCCGTTGTCGCCTTTTGAGCAGAGAAGGAGTTATGAGAGAATGAAAAGAGAGAAGAGAGAATGTCAGATGTTTAATGAAACTTTGATCTCGCTTGAAGTCGCTTGAACGACTTAGTTATGTCACTTGAACGATTTTGGATGTCGCTTGAACGACATGTTCATGCAACATATGATGTCATTCAAACGAGAAAATGAAAATTCTAGAAATACCCCCAAAACAGTAAGGATTTGCCCTGTGAAAAAATTATCCCAAAACAGTATCTGGAACATAAAAACAAACTTAAACAGAAAAGAAAACAAAAAACAAAGTAAACGCGTAGAATTCTCAAACTCAATAAGTTCCTTTTTCATAGTCTCCATCAAGCCTCGAAGACTATCTCTCTCACCCTCGACATATTCTAGTTTCTCTCGAATTTTCTTTTCACGTGACCTAAGATCCTCAATTAAAGCATTGGAGTTACTTATTTCTATGGCACATTCTTTCAACATAGCTCCTAATTTCACGTTTGCTTTCTTTGCTTTTAATGTTTCTTCATACAATTCTTTGAAAGCAGTTTGCAAATCTCTCTCATCTTCGCGCTCATCCTCACTCACCTCACCCTCACTCTTAGGTGTATCAACTTCTGTGGCTGTGGAGGAATTATGCAAAGGTAAGTCTTTATCACTTACATAACTTGCCACAAAGGTGGGAAGTTCACGCTTACTAGAATAAAAGTTTTCTTCTTTTGGGTCACTATCACTAAGGGTAGAAACACGATTTATCGATTTATTAAAATTCTCCCTAAGTTTAGTGGGACACTCATCTATCCCGTGACCAAACCCTTCGCAGCAAAGACACTTTTCACAATCACCCTTATTAACCAATTTTTTAAGAGAAGTTTTCATGTATGATTTCCAATTAGATGATTTAAACAAGTGAATTATAAAATCATCTAAACCACCGAAAGGCATTCCTAAAGACACGGGATCACAAACACAATAAGATAGTGCAACAAGCTCTAATACCAATTTGAAAAGGCCCTTTAATGTGTAATTTAGGCAAAAACAACTGAAGCCCTTATACTTTTGACTCACTTGAGTCTATATTGTATAAATGCTCATCTAGTTTGGAAATTGTGACAAAATTGTGTCCTACCTAGAATCCAAAGAACCTCAAAAGTTGGTTTGCTACTTCATCTCTCTATCTTGTAGTGATCAAGAACCTATTGCCAACACTCACACACAGTAGAATTCAATTATTGCATATCATATTGCATAATAATGTGTGTACATATGTTGAGTGTGTTTAAATCCTTAAATTGGCATTTTAATAATTTTTTGGGATTTTTTAAACATTTTTAAAATAAGGTTTTCTTAATTAAAACTTGTTTTAAAAAGTTTTGTGGTCAATTTGTAAATATAATTTTTTGATTATATTGGCTTAATGTTACCTTGGGTAGAATTCGAAAGCGGAGTAAACTTGAGGGTGTGGTTTTAATTAATTTTAGATGCGCGTTTGTTATCCGGTTATTGACTAACACCTGTCCTCGTATGATTGGCTGAAGTTGTGTTTCTTTACTGAGTTAAAACAACGTTTGTTCCTAGCCCTTGGATTATTAGCTATCAACGATCTGCATGTTATCTTGGTGAATCCCAGTACAACTCTTTAGACCAATCAGGATTCGTTTAATCACCGCCTTATTAGAGCCCTTCGATCTAAGTCAATTTGGCTTGACTTAATCCAGGCCCTTGGTTCTGAGCCAGCCTCTCAAACCTTCTCCTCACCCTATAAAATGGACCCTATTCTCAGACTTCGAAGACTTTTTCCATTTTCATTTCTTCTGAGAAATTGAGAGAGAAGAGAGAGAAGAGAGAAAACACAGAGAGAAGAGAGAGAGTTAGAAACCCTAACCCTGTTTGTCTAAACCTCTTCCATCCAAACTCAAACACTTATTCAAATACCTCCATATCCAAAACACTTCTCTGAGTGTTCTTGAGAGTTTGAGAGTTTGAGAGTTTGAGTTAAGTTTGTTTTTGTTACTGTAACCTCGTGTTCACTAGATCTTGTTTTCAACTTAAATGTTTATTCAGATCTACTTTCTGATTTCATAGAAATTTTAGATTTAAGTTATTCATGTTAAATTACACTTAGGTTCATTCTTTATTTATCATCTTGAGAAATATATTGTTGATTGTTTTCTCTAAAACATTTGCTTACATTGAAATCAACAATAAATTTTTTCTATATCTAGTTCTTATAAAACTAAACCTTTGACCTAGTTTGGAATCTCACTTGGAGGTTTTCAATCTCGAAAAGTCTTTCTAAATTTAGAGATTGATTAAGACCTTGTCTATCTTCCTAGCAAGGTATCCGTGGATTCTGGGAATGATTTAAAGGTCAAATAAGGTGAAAAGTTTTGTAAGAAGAAAGAAAAAGAAAATATCACAGCATATAGTGTTATTGTAATTTGTTAGGACTGTTTGTACTTAATAAGTGTGTGTGTGTGCATGCATGTGTTAGAAAGCACTTCCACAAACACTTTCACCCTATAACACGAAAAGTGTTGGTAGTAAGATCTTGAGAACAAAGAGTCGACGTAAAGTGCTGGAACAAATCAGAAGTTAACAAACTGGGAGAACTACATCTACAATCAAAATTGCAGAGAAGTTTAAGGACACTAGAGGGTACATTCCTAAACTTATATAGGACTGAGTTGTTTGCATGTTAGTTATATAGTTTGTAACTCATATATTTGTTTTAGTGGATTTTTTCATTTTACTCCGTAGAGGGAGTCGTGGATGTTTCCTCAATTGGTGAGGTTTTAGCACGTAAAAAATATCGTGAACATAATTTTTCTACATCTCCTCATCTCATTCTTGGTTGTGCTGAGTTTAAGATTTTTAAACTACTTTATAAACCTGTTATTCAATTCTTGAATAGATCTCGTACATACTGATTTATTAAACACATCTTGTGTTCAAATAGTTTGGTTTTTACGAAAAGAGTTTCTTAAAAAAAACAGATCGGAGTTACTTAAATAGTTTATTTTTAATAAACGGCTTTAGTAACATTTTTCAATTGGTATCAGAGCTTTGTAAACTGCTTTCAAAAGAGATCCTGTGTTTCTGAAATTGTTTTATGAAAATCAATTATGGACGAGAAAAATGAAAGATTTGGTAACTTGACCAGACCTCCAATCTTTGATGGAACCAATTTTGCTTACTGGAAAGTAAGGATGATTGCTTTCATTCAAGGAACTTTGGGAGATTATGTCTGGGACATTGTTGAAAATGGTTATATTTTTCCTACTAAACCAGCCAACGAAGGAAGTAATGAGAGGGTTAAGAAAGCTTTAAGTGAGTTTACTCAAGAAGAGAAACAAGTTTCTCGAAATAATAATAAAGGAAAGAATGCCATATTTATGTCTATAAATGAACATGAGTTCAAAAGAATATCATCCTGTACCACTTCTAAGGAAGCTTGGGACACTTGGTCACTGCTCATGAAGGAGACACTAGAGTTAAGGCTGCTAAAACCCAAATGCTTATTCAACAGTATAACTCCTTAATTATGTCTGAGACTGAGTCATTTGATGACTTCTATATGAACTTGACTGCTATTGTGACCCAACTGCATGCTAATGGGGTGACTTATGATATACATGAAATTGTATCTAAAATTCTAAGATCATTACCACAGAAATTTGATAACAAAAGATATGTTATTGAGGAAATGTGTGATCAAAATCTCACTCCTGAATTACTTAGTAGTAAACTAAGAACTGTGGAAATGGAAATAGAATTTAAGAAACAATTGACACAAACCCATAGGAAACAGACTAGTTCCAATCTTAGCTTTTCTTCTAAGTTAACTAAGCCTGAACTTATATTCCCCACTTATGATTCTGATGAGAAATGCAATATAGAGAGTTTGGACAATCAAATTGCCTTAATTACTAAACAGTTTAAGAAAATTATTAAGTTTAGAAACAAAGTGGCAAATAAACAAGGCAATTCAAATTATCCAACTTCCTCTAATCACAGGCCTCATGAGAAAAACCATGACAAAAATCACAAGGACTCTCACATTAGACCTAATAGAGACCTTAAGAAGACTGAATGCTATAGATGTGGTAAACTGTGGCACATTGCACAAGACTGTAGAGTTAACTTGAACACTCAAAACAAACACATTAGAGCTAACATTTTCAAAACATGGGATGATTCAAGTGATTCTGAAAAGGAGGAACCTGAGTCATCTGATGTTTTTGATCCTTGCATGTCCTTATTTGCCAAGATCATATATAATGATGATGTGCTTATACCTGTGTATGAGAATGCTTCTAGTAACTCTACCCCTGCTATTGAGAATCATGTTTATACTGGTTTAGATGCTTTGATTACTGAGAATGTTGCATAGTCTTCCTCGGGGTGTGTGAGTCAAAGGGATAGCGATAATGACGATGTCAATGGGTGTGTGAGTTTAACAAATGAATCTTTAGGGGTCACTCCACACACCACACTTAGTGACTCGGACAATGAAGACCTCCCTGACATTCACACACTTTATGCTAAAACTCTCAAGAAAAGCACTAGATTAGAAAAGATTGTGAAAGATCTCACTGAGAAGTTAGAAGATCTAAGCCTAATGGTTAAACTAAATGCTGAAGAGTATACTACCCAATATTTGACTCATAAAAGCGAAATCAAAATGTTTGATGAAAAACTCAGAGATTTAAAAGAAACAAATGAAACTCTGGAGAAAAAATACAAGGGGACATTGTTAGAATTGGAGCAAACTAAAGAAAAGACAACAACTGTTTTCAAAAAATTTACAAAATTTGAAAATAATTCAAAATGTTTTGATGAATTTGTTGCTGAATCAAAAACCAATTCTGATGATCGAACTGGAATAGGATTTTGCCCCAATTTGAAAACACAAATAAAATCTTTTGAAACTATCAAGTTTGTGTCAGGTGACAAAAGACCTATTGAAACATGCCCAGACTTTCATTCTCTAAAAACTGAGTTTGATTCAAAAAATCAAAATTTTAACATTGGTGAATCAAGTTGCTCTAAACATGAAAGTTCACCCAAGGCTAAATACATCTGCCCTCCTATTAGGAAGAGTGAGTCTGCCTTCAAGACTGTCACACCTAGGAATAGAGTTCAGCCTCAAAACTCTTCAAAACCTTTATTTAGAGACTTTCTTAAGGAGACCCCTATTCTGAGAAATCTTTATTGTTCCTACTGCGACATATATGGTCACTCTTTTGATGATTGTTATGCTAGAAGACTCGTTAAACCTTCATATAATCCTTATATCTATAAAAACTTTAACTATTCTAGGAGGAGCCGCAACAATTATATACTTCCTAGACAGCCAGATAGAAACTCTAATTATAGAAAGAGAAAGATCAAGCCTAAAAGAACATTTACTAGAAGGAATCCTAAGCACTTTCCTAAACCAAATGCCCAAGTCTTTCACAAATTTCAAAATCATGCGCAAAATGTTTTTCAGCAAAAATCCAAAGCTCGCAAATTTTATCAATTAAGAGCTAATAAGCGCAAGATGAAAACTAAGGCAATTTGGGTTAGAAAAGATGATCTATTACCTCAGATGAAGTGTAATGTTGTTGTTACTGCTTTAAAAGCTGGACACACATCATCTGGTTGATATTTAGACTCTGTATGTTCTAAGCATATGACTGGTGATGAAACTAAACTTTTAAACAAAACTAGTTTTGCTGGTGCTAAAGTCATTTTTGGTGATGGAGTTTCATCTCAAATCATAGGCAAAGGAACTCTCCAAGAAGATGGGTTTCCTATTCTACAAGATGTTCTTCTAGTCAAAAGTCTTAAGACAAATTTACTTAGCATATCGCAATTTTGTGACTCAGATCATACTGTTACCTTTTCAAAGAACAATTGCAAAATTTTAAATAAAAAAGGTGAATGCATAATTACTGGATTCAGAACTCCTGACAATTGCTACACTGTCATGAACAATTCTGAAATCTGTAATGTTGCCAGAATGGATGACAATGAGATATGGCATAACAGAATGGGTTATATAAATTACGATAATCTTAATAGACTGACTTCTCAAGAAATAGTTAGAGGAGTTCCTAAAATCAAACTTATACCCAATATTATCTGTGGTTCCTGTCAAGAAGGTAAAATTGTTAAGGCACCTCATAAGAAAGTCAAAGATATTCTTACCTCTAATCCCTTAGAACTCATCCATATGGACCTAATGGGTCCCTCCCAAACTGTTAGTCTTTGTGGACACAGTTACATCCTAGTTATGGTTGATGACTTCACTAGATTTACCTAGGTAGCCTTCTTTAAACAAAAGTCTGAAACATTTCAAACTTTCCTAAATTTTTTTCTTAGGATTGAAAATGAGAAGGATACTCAAGTGAATAGAATTCGTAGTGATAGAGGTGGTGAATTCAAAGACACTGGTATGATAGAATACTGTGACTATAATGGTTATAAAAACGAGTTCAGTGCTCCTAAGACCCCTGAACAGAATGGTATTGCGGAGAGAAAGATTCGTACCCTTCAGGAGATGGCACGTGTTATGTTACATGCCAAGAATTTACCTAAATATTTTTGGGTAGAGTCCATTCTTACTGTTTTTCATATTATAAATTGGGTCTATCTTAGAAAGAATTCCAAACAAACCCCCTATGAACTTTGGTACAATAAAAAGCCTAATCTCAAATATCTTAGAACCTTTGGCAGTACTTGTTATGTATGCAAAGATAGGGAACACTTATCCAAATTTGAGAGCCGGGGAGATAAAGCCATATTTCTAGGATATTCGCCTAACAGTAGACCTTATTGAGTGTATAATTTTCGCACTAAAACTTTGATGGAATCCATAAATGTAATTGTTAGTGACACTACTGTAGAAAGTAAGACTGGTGAATTTGCTATTGAGGAAGAGTTTACGAATATTTTAGAAAATGACTCCTCTACAATGGATAATTCATTACCTATTGAGACACCTGAGGTACCTAACTGGGTTTCTAAAGATCATCCCATGAATAACGTAGTTGGTAACCCTAGTGAGCCAGTGCGTACAAGATCCCAACTCAGAAATTTTGTACATTATGCATGTTTTGTTTCCCTTGTGTAACCAAACAATGTAAATGAGGCATTGAATGACTCTCACTGGATTTCTGCTATGCAGGAAGAACTTTTATAATTTGTCATTCATGATGTTTGGTATCTTGTTCCACGTCCTGATCATAAAAAGGTTGTTGGCACACGTTGGATTTTCAAAAATAAGACTCATGAAAATGGGATAATAATTAGAAATAAAGCTAGATTAGTTGCTCAAGGATACTCTCAAATAGAAGGAATTGATTTTAAAGAGACCTTTGCTCCTGTTACTCGTTTAGAATCTGTTCGTCTGCTTTTTTCTATAGCTTGCCACATGCACTTTACACTATACCAAATGGATGTCAAATCTGCGTTCCTTAATGGTATATTAGCTGAAGAAACTTATGTCGAACAACCTAAAGGATTCATTGACCCTAAACATCCAAATCATGTATTTCGTCTGAAAAAGGCTTTGTATGGCCTTAAACAAGCACCTAGAGCTTGGTATGAGCGTCTTTCCAGTTTTCTTCTAGATAAAGGTTTTAAAAAGGCAGAAATGACCAAACCCTTTTTGTCAAACATTTTGACAAACACATCACTATTTCTCAAGTTTATGTGGACGATATTATATTTGGATCTACTTCTCCCTCAGAAGTCAAATTCTTCTCTGAAACTATGCATAAGGAATTTCAAATGTCCCTTATGGGGAAGCTACAATTCTTCGTAGGCCTTCAAGTCAAACATAATTCAGATGGATTATTTGTATCGCAATCCAAGTACGCTTTAGAGATAGTAAAGAAATTTGGCCTCGAGAGTGCTAAAGATGCTAAAACGCCCATGAGTACTACGCTAAAACTTTTTAAAGATGAAAATGGAAAATCTGTAGATCCTACTCAATATCGTAGTATGATAGGCACCTTACTATATCTTACTGTCTCGCGTCCTGATATTATGTATGATGTTTGTGTATGTGCTCGATATCAAAGTAACCCTAAAGAGAGCCACTTGAATGCTGTTAAACATATCATTAAATATATAAAAGGCACTCTAAATCTAGGACTTTAGTACACTAATGACACACCAAGCACTATAATTGGGTACACTGATGCTGACTGGGATGGGTGTACTGATGATAGTAAAAGCACACCAGGAGCATGTTATTATATAGGTAATAACTTGGTAGGATGGAGTAGTAAAATACAAAACTGCACATCACTCTCAACAGCTGAATCTGAATACATAGTCGTCGGCAGCTGTTGTGCTCAATTAATGTGGCTAAAACAAATGCTAAGTGATTATGGTATTCAAGAAAACCAATTGCATCTCTATTGTGATAATCAAAGTGCGATTAATATTTCTAAAAACCCTGTTCAACACTCGCGAACAAAGCATATTAAAATAAGACATCATTTTATACGTGAATTGGTTGAATCTAAGGAATTAGAAATTAATTATCTTCCTACTGATCTACAACTCGCAGATATATTTACCAAACCTCTAGATTATAATAGATTCATTTCATTGCGAAAATCTATTGGTATGGTTTATGCTGACTAATCATTTTTCTGTTTATCCAAGTTTTTCCCTTTGTCCATTTGAGACAAAATGGGGGATAAATTTGAGTCTATTCAAATCTTATATGCCAAACAACTTGATTTTAGTGATTTATTGCAGGTTCTTTTTGTACAGTTACTCTCAACAGTTGTAATAGGGTATTCATATGTACTTAGTTGAGTTATGTGCTTTTTGATTTCTAGGAATTGGGTGGACAGAATTTTAATAGGAATAAGTTTTTCTTATTTTCTTATTGCCCTACGAGTCCAAGATGACTCAAAGGAGATTTTGTCTCATATTTCCAAAGGGGGAGATTGAAGCCCTTATACTTTTGACTCACTTGAGTCTATATTGTATAAGTGCTCATCTAGTTTGAAAATTGTGACAAAATTGTGTCCTACCTAGAATCCAAAGAACCTCAGAAGTTGGTTTGCTACGTCATCTCTCTATCTTGTAGTGATCAAGAACCTATTGCCAACACTCACACATAGTAGAATTCAATTATTGCATATCATATTGCATAATAATGTGTGTACATATGTTGAGTGTGTTTAAATATCTAAATTGACATTTTAATAATTTTTTGGGATTTTTTAAACATTTTTAAAATAAGGTTTTCTTAATTAAAACTTGTTTTAAAAAGTTTTGTGGTCAATTTGTAAATATAATTTGTTGATTATATTGGCTTAATGTTACCTTGGGTAGAATCCGAAAGCGGAGTAAACTTGAGGGTGTGGTTTTAATTAATTTTAGACACGCGTTTGTTATCCTGTTATTGACCAACACCTGTCCTCATCTGATTGGCTGAAGTTGTGTTTCTTTACTGAGTTAAAACAACGTTTGTTCCTAGCCCTTGGATCATTAGCTATCAACGATCTGCATGTTATCTTGGTGAATCCCAGTACAACTCTTTAGACCAATCAGGATTTGTTTAATCATCGCCTTATTAGAACCCTTCGATCTAAGTCAATTTGGCTTGACTTAATCCAGGCCCTTGGTTCTGAGCCAGCCTCTCGAACCTTCTCCTCACCCTATAAAAGGGACCCTATTCTCAGACTTCGAAGACTTTTGCCATTTTCATTTCTTCTGAGAAATTGAGAGAGAAGAGAGAGAAGAGAGAAAACACAGAGAGAAGAGAGAGAGTTAGAAACCCTAACCCTGTTCGTCTAAACCTCTTCCATCCCAACTCAAACACTTCTTCAAATACCTCCATATCCAAAACACTTCTCTGAGTGTTCTTGAGAGTTTGAGTTAAGTTTGTTTTTGTTGCTGTAACCTCGTGTTCACTAGATCTTATTTTCAACTTAAAGGTTTATTCAGATCTACTTTCTGATTTCATAGAAATTTCAGATCTGAGTTATTCATGTTACATTACACTTAGGTTCATTCTTTATTTCTCATCTTGAGAAATATATTGTTGATTATTTTCTCTAAAACATTTGCTTACTTTGAAATCAACAATAATTGTTTTCTATTTATAGTTCTTGTAAAACTAAACCTTTGACCTAGTTTGGAATCTCACTTGGAGGTTTTCAATCTCAAAAAGTCTTTCTAAATTCAGAGATTGATTAAGACCTTGTCTGTCTTCCTAGCAAGGTATCCGTGGATTCTGGGAATGATTTAAAGGTCAAATAAGGTGAAAAGTTGTGTAAGAAGAAGCAAAAAGAAAAGATCACAGCATATAGTGTTATTCTAATTTGTTAGGACTGTTTGTACTTAATAAGTGTGTGTGTGTGCATGCATGTGTTAGAAAGCACTTCCACAAACACTTTCACCCTACAACACGAAAAGTGTTGGTAATAAGATCTTGAGAACAAAGAGTCGACGTAAAGTGCTGGAATAAATCAGAAGTTAACAAACTGGGAGAACTACATCTACAATCAGAACTGCAGAGAAGTTTAAGGACACCAGAGGGTACATTCCTAAACTTATATAGGACTGAGTTGTTTGCATGTTAGTTATATAGTTTGTTACTCATATATTTATTTTAGTGGATTTTTTCATTTTACTCCGTAGAGGGAGTCGTGGATGTTTCCTCAATTGGTGAGGTTTTAGCACGTAAAAAATATCGTGAACATAATTTTTCTACATCTCCTCATCTCATTCTTGGTTGTGATGAATTTAAAATTTTTAAACTACTTTATAAACCTGTTATTCAATTTTTGAATAGATCTCGTACATACTGATTTATTAAACACATCTTGTGTTCAAATAGTTTAGTTTTTACGAAAAGAGTTTCTTAAAAAAAACAGATCGGAGTTACTTAAATAGTTTATTTTTAATAAACGGCTTTAGTAACATTTTTCAACAACTTTGTTCCAATTTTTAGTTTAAAACCAATTTTAACTTCTTAAACCCTAAACATGCATCTAAGCGATTAAATCCATTTGAAGAATAAAGCATACGGTAAAAGAAACAATTTCAGGAAAAATCCCCGAAGGGCAAAACATTTTTATTTCACTATAATTTGTAAGACACAACTTACACGTATTACAATGAAATAGGGTGACATACGAAATACCCGCAGGTGTCGGTTCTGACGTCGTCGACTGGAATCTCCCGCAAGAAATCCAGGTGAGAAGCAATGAAGAAGAAAATGGCTTCTCAACAAATTACTTCATAAGGATTCCTTTCACAATAGCACGCAGCTCTCCAGTTGTAGAGTTCTCCCCACAAAGTGCAAAACGGTGC
This sequence comes from Sambucus nigra, assembly GCA_949130495.1. Lineage (NCBI taxonomy): Eukaryota > Viridiplantae > Streptophyta > Magnoliopsida > Dipsacales > Adoxaceae > Sambucus > Sambucus nigra. The sequence continues at coordinate 483,026,602 of OX422218.1, forward strand.
AGTGAATGAATTGTCTTTCGATAAACGTATTCAAGATCACAAACTTTGGAATTGAATAATTTGATCTTAAATAAACACTGGATGATGAAATACTATATAAGAATGAGTTTTTCGAAACTGTTCTGCTACTAAAACTTTCGCAGAGAATTTTTATTATATAACTGAGCAGCACAGAGTCTAGGAAACTTAAAACACAAAAATTGAGGTGGCAAGCTCGTTCGAGCGAGATTTGGATCTCCTTCGCGCAACATTGGTTTGTCGTTTGAACGACCCACTATCTTGTTCGAGCGAGAGTGATTTAAAAATTATTTTCTTTAAATAATCCCTCGAATTTTCTTAATTTGTTTTAACTCAGAAATATTTAAAAAATATTTTTGCAAAAAGATTTAAATTCCCAAACATTTAAATCTCCCAGCATTTAATCAACATACTAAATTATTCAAATGCTCACAAGTATTCATACCTGAGTTATCTTAAACATATGCAACACATTTTGACTTGAAATCTTCTTCAAAGCTTTAAATTGCACGTTCTTGGACTTGAACTTTGTCATAGGCTCAATTAAACTCCATAATAAAACTAGCCTAGATAATTTATTTTGTCCGGAATTAAGCCAATTAAAATAAATGGACATGATAAGAATTATGTTCTTACAATGTTTGGAGTCATTAAGATGTTATTAAGTGATACTTCCTACATGTTTGACTCGTGATTTCCTTTATTGCACACATGTACGAATTTGTTTGATTATTGTGCTTGTCGTATCACATGTTGGTTGGGTGTTTTCATCTCAGTCCCATCCTCAAAACGAACCAAGTGCAATAATAAGAGAGTGATAAAAGTAGTGCATATAAGATCCATTACCCGTGAGGAATTTCTTTAGTTTGAAAAAATGATGAGTGAACACGGAAAAGGGCTATGAGTGAATAATAATCACGTCGTGAAAGCCAACGCTTGAGAAGAGCCCGCACAAAAAATAAAGGCAATAAAAAATGAAATATGCCAAAATTTTGGGCCAATAAGTTTTCTCTAAGTTGAGAATTTAGAACCTCATTAGAAAAATAAAATTGCATTATTATATATGAGGGAGTTTTGGATGGATATATCAATGGGTTTGCACGTCCTTTGAAAAGTTCTCGAAATGCCACTAAATAGATTGGACGTTATTGGTGTGGAAATCATTTAAACTTTGATTTGTTGATTTGATTAAGACGATGTCATCTAAATTCAATGATTTTACACCTAAGGATATTTTTTATGATCATTCGTTAGGGGTATATATATTCATCGTGCACATATGATTGATTGAGTTGATTTATCTATCAAATGTGTTCACACCCATACATTCCATTTCCATGACTTGATTGTTTTAGTATAAATCCATGGTGTAATTTTTGTATCTTTATTTTTGCTTTGAAAAAATTGAAAAATCAAAAATAGTTTGTGGAATTTTTTGAGTTACACCTTTTCATGCACGTAGTTTGATTCATATTTGTTATGAACTTTTATCGTCACACTCCATGTTTAGTTTGTTTCTTCTTATCCGTCTATTTGGGAACTTAATAAAAAAGGGGATAACGAATTATGATTTTATGGGGGAGTTTGATTTGATTTATTGATTTATTCTTATATCATTTTAAACTGAATGCGTCATGAAAGTATTTTCTTTATCTCATGTGTGTAGGTACGAAGATTGATGATTATTGGATTGCACACCCTGATGAGAAAAGCTTTGATATTTGTTATTGAAGACTTTTGAAGAAAATTTGAAGACTTGCAAAATTAGTACCTTTCCATTTTTGGGTTTATGGGGGATATTAGATTTGTAGGGCTTTTTGGGTTTTGATAATTAGGATGTTTTTATTTTGTACCGGCATAGACATAGGGGGAGATTTGTAAGGACATTATTTTCATTATCCGTTATCAATTTAGTATGACGTATACCGGTACACCATCGAAGAGCATTCAAGAACATTCAAGCATCAAAGACGGATCCGAATATAAAGTTCTTCAACATTCAAGACTCCGCGAGGTTAATTTTGTTAAGGTTGAGTTTTAATTCCTTAGCATTTCACTTAAAGTGTTGGGATATTTTTATCAAATATTTTTCAAAATATTTTGTTCTCGGACACCTTTTCGTAGAAAAATGATATCAATTCAAAGAAAAATTAAAAAAATACGAAACTAGTAGCCACGTGTTCGTATCGAAATTATCTACAATCATGGCTTGAGATATAATTTTATAGGTCGTTCAAATGACATGCCTATGTCATTCAAACGACATAGCTATCTCGCGAGAAGTTGTTGCGCGATGTCATTTTAAACAACAATGCCTTTTTGTTCGAGCGACTTCAACCTCGTTCGAGCGACGCACCGCCTTAAGTTTTTTATAAATAGGAGTCTACAACTCCATTTTTCATAAGAAGACCTGCATATTTTCAATAGACGAAACTGCTACTGCGGAAACGATTTCTGTCTTCTTCTTTTAAGTTCTTTAACCTTTGTTTTCAATTCACAAAGCATCCTAATATTTATGTGAATTGTTTTGGAACCCTAGATTCAAGTTTATTAAAACTTTACCTTTGTGGGGAGAACTCTACAACCAGAGAGACGCGTGCTATTGTGGAGGGAGTCTCTATGAAGTGACTCTTGTGGGGAGGATAACCTACACCGTGAAGACTGCTTGTCTTTGTGGTATAGCTTCTTGTGAACCACTACTGATTTCTAGCCGTTACTTCGAAGGTTTGATGAAGGCACCGTGCGTTACTCTTGTGGGCGAAAGCAAGATGGTATGTAAGTCAATGGTCTTGTAAAATTTTCAAAGTTCTAGAAATAAAAGGTTTTGCCCTTCGGGGATTTTTCCTGAATTTGGTGTTCCTAATATTTGATCTTGTGATTGTTTGATTTTCATATTTAATTAAATCACGTAGATGCATGTTTTAGGGTTTAACTAAAATTAGATTTTTTTGAGAATTCGCATTATTCCGCTGTAGTGATTCTACATGAAGTCTTTTCCATTTAGCTCCAACAAATGGTACATTAGCTGAGAAGAGAAGGGAGAGGAGAGGAGAATCGAGATGAAACACAATAAGGAAGTGTGTTTCTCTTCACAACCCACCAAATACTCTTTTGTAAAACAAAAGAAAAATACATATATTGCCCGAACCTTACCAGTTTATAAGTTTAAAACGATTTCCTCACTCCCAAACACCACGAAACTCTTAAGTGTCTATTTTTTTTTTATAAATTACAGAAGGGCTTTTATGAGGTCTTTTTTGCAAAAGTTGTGAGGGTCACATGGAGCTATTTTTGGGATTATTTTAAAGGTGCTCGAGGTGAATTTTTTTATGGATCCTGAAGGGCATTTTTGTGGGGCATATTTTGTCGAGTTTAAAAGGGGGTTTTACAAGGAGCTTTCACAGTGTATTTTCTTTGAGTCTTAGAGCATTTTTCCACAAACTTTTTAAGGAGGATTTTAGTATGCATGCTCTCTCTCTATATAGTTGTGTGTGTGTGCGCGCGCGTGTGTTCGTGTGTAATAATATAAATGCAAGTTATGACATTGTGTCTTGGTTTCACTTGGTTTTTAAGTTAATAAATTTTCAAAATATAAAATGGGAAATGTTTTGAAATTATAGGATGATTTAATGAAAAATGAGATACTACAAGTGAGTCTTGAATATAGTTTAAGCTTTAAAAATTTCAAAACATAAAGTTTTGATTTTTACCAAATAAAAATCCTACTAGTGTATTAAAAATTCATGTTTTGATGAAAATTCTAGTAAAAAAATATGGACTAGAATTCTTAGATGATTTTCCAATAAATTTTAGAATACTGGAATTACGCTCGTTGTGAGGGTTATGAGTAAAAATAAGTTATTTCATGAAGACAAATAATAAATAAATTGGGTTGATATTTTATGTGTGAAAAGTCATGGAAACTCACATATTGTCATTTTGAACTTAGGGTGAGCGTGTTTACAGATTTACTTACGTGAAAGCATTTGGGTAACATTTTTCAAATGATGTGTAGATGAAATAATGTGACTTAAAAGTGAAAGAAAGTATAAAAATATTGTTAAATATTTTAAGGGGCATAAAGTGAAGTATAGTAAAATGGGTTCAAATGGTAAATCTCTGAGTAGTTAATGATTCAAGTAACGAAGTGTAAGTCAAACTTCAAAAAGGTTAATTTACAGAATGAACTCCCAGAGGATGAAATTTGTGATTTTTGATCCCAAACATTATAATTGTGATAAAAAAGGAACTTTTCTATACAAGAATTTAAATGTACACTAAATGGTGAAAATAGTCCTTAAACTAGAAATGGGATAAAGTTTTGCAAAATAAAGATGTTGGTTATACATAAATAATAAGTGATAAGTACTAAACAATAAAGCGTGTTGAAATATATAACAAGGATGATAGGGTGGTAAATACCTTATGTTTTGGACTTCGTAACGGGTAAAACGGTTAAAGTAATATTAAGGGACTAAAAGGTGCATTTATGCAAGTAAAGTAAGATAATAAGATGGGTGTTATTAAAAAATGAAGGTTGGACCGCAAGTAAATAAAATTAATGTAAAGTGAAAGAGTTTTCACAACAGAGTACAAGGAAAGTTTAAAGAGGTCCCAGAGCCCAATGGTGCGACTTCAACTTAGACCCAAAACCACTAGTCAGGGAAGCATATTATGACTTTTGTGATAGTTGGTGCAAGTCCATAAACATAAATGGGATAATGTTAACTCCAGTACTAAACAAAAGTAATATAATAGATATGGAATTAGTGAAATTTTAGGAAGATAAATGATTAAGACAATTAACAAATACATCGATATAGGAATCAAAGAAAATAACATGTTAACACAGTAAATTGTGTGAAAGTTAAAGGATAAAGGAAGTAAGGTTATAAATATCATAAATGGGCGTTGGATAATTTATATCGATATTAAGACCATGATAACATGTGCTTTTAAATAAGTCTTTATACATCGAATGTGTGTGTTGAAAGTTTATTTCCATAAATGTAATGGAAGTGGAGGGTTAAAAGATAAAACGGGTAGTTTTCAATAGTACAAAAAAATGATAACATAGTATTAAAGAAACATGATTTTTTGTTTAACAATCGATTAACGGATTAAAGAAACATTTTTGTAATAAAATGGTGAAGTAAGGAATATAAGGTTAATGACTTTTGACCTAAGTCAAAGGGGATGTTTTTTAATAAAACATGGTTAATGCATATACGGTTTAGTTGTTGCATGATTCGTTATCGTACCTCTCCTTTATGATGTTCATTTCAATATTGCATCATTTTTTGAAGCCACACTGGAGATTGTCTCACTTCATTCCCTTTGTTACGACAGGTTAGGCGATATTTCGTCTTTTGAGAGCGTTTTAAAGGTAAGAGATTCTTACTATTTATGCTAGTAGTACTTATTACACAAGCCCTAAGACATGGCTTAATGGGTTCCCCACTTATTATTATTATTATTTATTTTAATGCCTAAAAAACAAATTTGCATGTTTACTAGGTTAAATTAATAAATAAAATGGACTAGAAATATTATATAGGTTGTTTGATATCACTCCACATTTAACTTAGCCGGATCGGTTCAGATTGAAGCACGAGTAACCCTTAAATTCGAACCTTGGAATTATAATTTCGTATTATAGTTTTTAGTTTAGGGTGACGTGTAGTCGCAAAATGGAGTTTTAATCTTCGATCATCAAATGTTCAGCTTCGATCTTGGCCTTGTAAGGACAATAGGAAGTCCGATTTATGCGCACGTGCAATCGCGATGTTGGATTTAAGGGTTACAACATCTTTGGAAGGTTATTCGTTAATGATGACGGGTTAATTTTTAGTCATTGTATTAATTTTTAGACATACTTTGGTAGAGTGGTTAGTGGCTAGGCAAGTGTTCATCTTATAAACTTGTCGTAACATTGATATCTTATGAAGTGGTTGACATTTATATTAATTAATAAAAGTTTATTTAAGCCTTGATGAGTGTAAAGTAACATCTTAAGGTGTTCATTGGGAAGGGACCCATAGGAAAGTGTAACAATCCATGAAGTTGAATAATCAGAGTAGCGTAGTGACGCGAGGTGGTCCCATAACCCATAGACTAGGTGTTTTAGTTTGGTACCCACTGTTGTATAATAATGGTGATAGTAGTCCAGAAGATCTTAACACTGAGATTATGTCTTACCATAGGCATCGTCATATCGTGACTTGTGAAATGGATAAGTGTAGGGAATGTCACAAGGTTGCGCACCATGGGTTAATGTTGGCATATTTCAAAAGTTGATAAATAAATATTTCGAAGGGGTTTGGCACCTAGCGTACAAGGTACCCGTTGCCCAACGGAAATATTTAATCCTGGTAAGTTATCTTGCACCACACTAAGTGTTAATAGGATTTGTGCCCATTGACATGACACACATTTAATATTTGAAGGTCTAGGAGACAGAGACTAGAGAAGTCCTAAACGTTTCTCTGGTAAAATGTTTGCATGAGGTGAGACTAAGTCTCGAAAGAGGAATTTGGGTAGCATCTTTCCTAGTCGCCTGAAATCATTGGGAAGGCATAGGAAGGAAAGTCTAAGGTAAGCATCGAGGTTCCTGGTGCAATAGAATCTAAGGCATTCGAAATAGGTTCTTATCATAAATGAATGATATTGATTATGGATTTACTACCTTTGGAGACTTGTGGGCAGGGATTTATGCTAAATATAAGATTTTGAGTGATTTAAGTAGCATAAGTAGGTGCAATAGTGTTAGGTAGATTGATTTATTGAGAATGTCTCTGGACATTTAAGTCAGTTTAAGCATAGAATCTTTGAGTAGTGTAATGGCTTGGCCAAAGGAAGTCATAGTAAAAAATGTTGTCCTTATAGATAGTTGGAAATCAAGATTGGTGGTAACATCTCCTTTAAGAGTTAAGGGAAATATACAAACATGGATAGTGGGAACAACAAGTAGCATCGTATCGTGTGCATTCCATCACACTTATGTTAAATTTCGGTGATATGAATAAGTTAGCCCTTAGCATGACCGACACAGGAAGTGACAACTAAGGGATATAATTCAAAGGGTTCGATGTAATTCGAGCATCATGATGGTTCTAAATGTGTTGGCATCGGTCGATATAATTAGTATACAACTCGATTGAAGACATATTACCTTGGATTATCACAAGATATATGTTGATTGGCATTATGGAAGTATACTCATAGTGTGTGCACGTCACGAGGTAAGTTATCACCAATAATATACTTTAGCACTGATTGCTTGCATCTTAAGGCAAATGGTGGGTTGCATATGTTTATTTGGGTTTCATTTTGGATATTTAAGTCAAGACATATTATGTTCATAATAGATATGGAAAGGTTTTACACCTAATAAATAAGAGAGATCAATGACAATATTATGGATAATTTGTGTTCGTCGAGGTTTAATAAAAGGGGTAAATGTCATTCCTACGGAAGAAAGTCTATCGCCGTGATCTTACTATTCATATTTGTTTTAAAATGTTGACGATTTAGTTGTTCAACTCATAGTGGGTTGACACCTTAGGCCAATGGTATGTGGTCATGCAAGAATTGCGTCGATTTGTAGTAATAAAACATATTGGTAGTTCGAGTATGCATGGCTTTAGATCCGCGTCGGGTGAGATATGGTTCATTGTTTACTTGCAAAAATCTCCTGGGTTTCGAAAAGTAATGTCAGGTGACTGCCATATTCTAGAGGCATTTCATTTGATTATAATGGTTAAATATTGTTACGCAATGGCTAATTGGGTATGATGAGATTTTTACTCACTGTGTGTGCATGGTTGTATGGTAGTTTAAAATTTCTATGTGAAAATTTTATGCATATTTGTTTGACTGTTTTGGTCGGGAGGGCATTAGATATGACATAGTTCATGGGTAAAAGTTTTTTAACTCAAGGTTATGATCATAAGAGATGGAGATGTTTCCATCGAATGAGAAGTGTAACTTCTTTTAATTAATCGTCATAAGACAAAGTTAAGTTTCTCATTATTACGTGGTACTGTATTTTACACGGATTAACGTAGACTACGATGACATGATTGTAGATTATGAAGGCCATGACAGGGTTAGGTATTAATGTAGTTAAACTGGAATTAAATGATTGCGTAAGCGGCTGGGAGTTTTACAAAGTTTAGAGGCATTGTCAAAAGTTAACATGCGACCTACTATGGGATTAAAATTAGATCTTATGTTGATTGGTGACATGGGTAACTTATGGTAATGATTGGGGTGGTCAAAGTATGTGCCCTAGTTTGATTGGAGAATTTAATTAGCAATGGTATTATATATGATTCCCAATAAGTGTGAAGCCATAAGTTTGAAGTGCTTCTGATACTCCAATAAATATGGATGAATGGAGGAATTTCGACGACGAAGTTTCCTAAGGGGGAAGAATGTAATACCCCGACTTTTAATTAAGGAATTAAAATGATAATTACATGTAATCGTGGATTAATCTCGAAACTTTTACACAAAAAATCTGCATACATGAACTCTCTTGGGTGTTACATGAGTTCTATAGGGCATGCGTGGACTTACATGTCACATACCTGACGTTGCATGGGAATTAGTCGACATGATTAGTAAATTGAGGTAATTATTCGAATAATAAAAACTTTATTATTTTAATAAGAATTAAGAGTATGACCTCATTAATTTATGGATACTATATGTGAGGATTTTATTTTAGTTAATTATTGGACTTCTAATTGAGTATCAAGTCAGCAGAATAATTGTTCATTATTAATATTGGGGTTATATTAAATAATTGTTCATGGAGTATTTTCATGGATTCTTGAAGAATTTTTCCACACAACTTTCGGAGGATTTCTTCACTAGAGGTGGTATTATTTTATGGCATTTATATTTTAAAAATATTAGTATATATTTTTATACCATAAATATGGTGAGCTCACTTGTAGAAACAAATCAGGGTCTCTTACGAACATAAAATGAGGTCGGCTCAGGACCCATTCTGGTCAGATCAGGACCAATTATGGTCATCTAGTGAAATCTGGTTGGCCCCAAGGTGATAGGCAGTGGGTTAAGCCCTCATGTCTCATAGATCACTGACATTGTGCACAAGTGGACATCTACTAGTGGGATGATGTCAGTAGCACTCAAAAGATAAGTATTAGGAATCTAAGGGCCCGTTTGGTTCCGTGTTAAGAAATTTCGATTTAATTGTTGTTTTTTAATACAGTTTTCAAATTTAGTTTTTTGTGTTTATAATTATTGGTGTACATTTAGCAAAGTTATTTTTAAATACAGTTTTTTAAAAATTTGACAAAATTGCTAAATATGTATATTTATATTATACATGTGTGTGTGTGTGTGTGTATAAACACATACATAAAACTTTCTTACATTCATGTATCGTATACATATGTGTATACATACATACATACATACATACATACATCATACATAATATACATGTACGTTTAATATCATGTATTTTCATCCATATTTAATGAGATATGTTGGGAAGTTAAACTCTTTCTCTCTCTCTCTCTCTCATATATATATATATATATATATTAATGTATTGTATATGTATATTATATATTAATGTATAAATGCAATAAAATATTAAGAATGAATAATTCTGAGTTAAAAAATAAAAAACAGAAGTTATAAAACACCCTCAACCTGTTTTATGAAAAACTTGATTATAACACAAAAATATTATAATTCAGTGTTTAAAACAGGTTACCAAATGCAAATTTTTATCAGAATTGTATTTAAACAGAAAAAACAGAATTATAGTTGCAAACCAAATAGGCCCTAAGGTGTATTATTCCCCCATTATTGATGAGATACGGATACCCATCACTATTTCCCAAAAATTCATGTAAAAATGTGTACCTGCCTAATCTGTAAAGTCAGGCCACCTGTCACTCAATATTTTTTTTGTCTCCACTATATACTCCTTCTCAAAGCCCACACATGGCAGGCATAAATATGACGCATCATCTTCCAGCTAATGTAGGATCAATCGATCGATAGAGAGACTTTACTCCTTTTATGCTACCATTTTTCTAGAGAGAGACAAGCTTGTAATCATCCTTTTATCCAAGGATACTGCCAATTGAATCTAATACAAAACAATTGCTGCACTTGTGGACGTAGTCACTGCATTGGGCCGAACTACGTAAACCTGGTTTCTATCTATTTTCTCTCATCTTTTATCTATTAATCTTACTCTAGATCAACATTTATGTGATTCATCTCTCTTTATCTATTACAATCTAAAATTAGTGTATTTATCTAAGGAATAAATCCACACATAAATTTTAGGTGTTAATAGATTGGCACCGCCTGCGGGAAAGTATTGAAAGTTCTATTATTGCTTTTTACTGAAATTTTCTCCTAATATTCCTGGATTCTCAGTCATGGTTTTCCACTGTTTTGTTGATTCCACTGGTTATAAACACATATTTTCCTCCAGCCCACAATGTGCTTGTAAGGATAAAATTTTCAATTGAGTCTGTTATATAGTTTTGACTTATTCTCGGAACAAAACATGTTTGAGTCACATGGAGATATTTATTGTCACGATCCCACACAAACTATGACGTGTTGAAGTTTATTGAAGACGTTGTATTAAAGCTTCATGGAATTAATTATGCTGAAGGTTTAATTGGTGCAAGTTTATTCGTCTTCAAGTTTAATTTCATTCTGAGATCACTCATGTATGAATGCGTAATTTTAATCAGACTCAAAATTAATTTTAAATCGTTTAAGGATGTTATTTTATTACTTAAATGCTTTAATTTTTTTTAAAAGTGTTTGAAATAGTTTACACTTCGTTTTAAATCTAATAAGGACGGATTATAGTAGTGTTTAAGTTGGACTCTAATTAGAGGTGTCGTTCAAACGACTAACCGGTCGTTCGAGCGAGATGTCAATCTCGTTCAAGCGACGGGCTAGTTTCGCTCGAATGAAGCACCTCCTTAATGAAATTACTTAATGGCATGTTTACTTCAGATTTCGTAAGTGTGCATTCTATGAAAAATAGTTTACAATCAAATACGTTTCTGCACTTAATTTCTAAGGGTTTCTAAAGCTAAACACATCCTTAGAGTTTGCAAGATATGATTTTTCATTACTATATGCAATAGTGATCTTGTTTGCACTAAGAAGGTTTTGTTCTACATTGAATATTGTTGGTTTTGTGAAAAAAGAGTCAAAGGAGTTCGTGATCTAATTCTGTAGACATTAGAAGCCATATCGGTGGACATCGAAACATACGTGGACGCATGTGTTGTGGATAGGTATCGTGGAAAAAGGACTTTCTGAGTGGGTACTGTGAGAGGAGTGGTTGAAGATCAGAAGAGCGTCAAGTCTCGTGGGGATCTAGTCGTAGAGTAAGACTTGTGTCTGTTCCTTGTAAATCCACATTCATAGTGATTCTCAGGCTTGAGCCATACGAATTTTTTCCCTATTGTGGTTTCCTCGTACATACGGTGTTGTGAGTGTTCTTTACTTTATTTTACTTGCTTTAATCACTAGATGAATGTTTAGGATTAATCAAGATAAAGTTTGGTTAAGTTAAAACTGGTTCACAACTTGTTGCAAATGAAAAAATTAGAAAAAGGTTTTTCATAAAAAGAGAATTTTTTTTTGTCATCCTTAAAACACTTTCGGCATAAGAAATAAAAAGGGACCTAAAAATTGGTATTAGAGATAGAAACATATTTTTATTATGTTTGATCCCTTGTGTTTTTCGTAATGAATTTTGGAGGTTTTGAAAGTTTTCGTACTCCCATTTTTTATGGCACAAATTATGCTTACTGGAAAATGCGATTGAGAAGTGCTTTAAAATCCATTGATGAACGTGTGTGGTTAGCGGTTGAAAAAGGTTAGACACCACCAGTCACATGAGAGGGTGAGGTCACTAGTTTGAAACCCACTGAGTAATGGATCGAGGCTGAACCTAGGCTTGCACTTTAAAACTCTAATGGTTTGTACGTTATTTCCTCACATGTCACACCGAAAGAGTATAATCGAATAATGACTTGTGAAACTTAAAAAAAGGCTTGAGATACACTTGCAATTACTCACGAGGGCACTAGCACGGTTAGGGCATCTAAGTTACAAAATCTCACTACACAATTTGAGACGATTAAGATGTTAGATAGTGAGTCATTTGATGAGTTTTACGATAGGTTGTCTAATATTGTCAACTCGTCATTTAACTTAGGATAGAAGATTCCTGACAACCGTGTGATAAAGAAAATTTTGAGATATTTGCCGAGTAGGTTTCATACAAAAGTGATCGTTTTAAACTCCTTAGGTATGCTTGATTCAACGAAACTTGAAGAGATTGTAAGTGACTTACCAACCTATGAATTTGATATGTTTTCATCTAAGTAGGTGCCAAAGAAAGAAAAAATTGCTTTGAAAGCCCGAAAGGAGGAAACTAAAGTTTCGGATAACGATTCCGATTTTGATTTTAAGGATGTCGCATTGTTGGCAAAGAAGTTCAAAAAATTTCTCAAGTTTCAAAAGCAATCGAAAGATGCCAAAAAGTTTGAAAAATTCAAGAACAACAAGGTAGATTCCACCCCTAAAGATAAGAGTGAGAAATTTAATAGGGTTAAGTCGGATGTCACAAAGTTGCCGAGTGTCCCACTAGACTTAAGAAAGGAGGCAAGAAACCGATATCTTATAGTGCCTCCTTAAGTGATAGTTATCTGGAAGAGGGAGAGAGTTCCCCCAATGAGAGAAAGTTTGTCGCTTTCTTGGCATGTCATATGTGCGACGATGATAAATCTTCCCATGAAGATTCTCATGTGCATGACACTTCAGAGGCCATTGAATCCCAAGTGAGTGGGGGTGAAGTGTGTGAGGAAGAGGAGGTTGATGTGAAAGGGTTGCAAGATGCATTTAATGAGTTGTATGCCGAAGCGATTGATAGAGAAAAAAATTGCGGGCTCTATTGTATTTGTCATTGTTGTGCAATTCCTTTTCCATCAAAATTCCCTTAAACCGACAAATAAACTCAAAATATGTATAGGGGTAAGTAAGGGAGTATCAATCCAACTCTAAGGATGAAACACAAAATATGAGAAGACAAAAGTGTAAATTCATTTACATTTTATTATATTTTTCTATTTTTTATGGATTTTTCAAGGGATTATTAATTAACTAACTATATACTAATTTTTAAAGTACTAATTTAGATGTAAAAGCTAATAAAAAAATGAGGTAAATAAAATTGTGCTAAAAAGTAAACTAACTAAATTGGACTCATGAGGGCTTCAAAATACATCCCATGAATGGGAGATTAGCCCTCAATAATCATCATCCAAAAATAAAAAATAAACAATAAGAGCATGTGAGGATTAAATCAAGAGAAATTAAAGAGGAATAGATCAAACCCATTTGTACTTGAATTGGAGCAACTTTTCAATTATACATCGAAATTCTCTCAATCATAATCCCTCACTAATATATTTCCTGAATCTAAAATAAAAGCTACAAAATAAAAATAAAAAAGGATAATGAATGAATTCATAATGGACAATTAAGTAATAAAAGAGATTTGCTAAAAAAGCAAATCCTAACAATATAAAATTGTACATTAGAACTCATCAAAAGAAATAAATTCTAGATCATTACTACACACCTCTATATTGAGATATGTGACAACCCACCTAAAATAATAACGGGTGGCCAACCCTATACTATATTAAATCAGGAGTTTCAGATGGTCCAGTCTCAACATCAACTGCCGGTACTATATAATATAGGACTAACTACCCGAAATCATATAAGCGGGATGTTAAAAATTAAATAAAATGCAACAGACAACCAACTAACACCACTAAAAAAAAAGAAAGATGCATAAAAGAAACTAAGATAAAGGAAATGCTAGAGATAAAATGAAATAAATAAATACAACTGAATGTACTACAAAAACTAGACCCGAATAAGCTGTCGGGTCACAGCCAATGCAATAACTGAAATGAAATAAATATAAACATGTATATAAATATCCCTTGGGTACAAACCCGATATACAACATGAATCCTACCTAGAATTTTAAAGAAGTAGGAAGCGGCTACATGAAACATCCCGCAAAAGTTCGCACCTGTCACGGCTCCCAAGACTCTGGATAGAAAGTCATCCGGCATCCATGCGGTAGGATACATGTGGTAATATATATATATATACAAGGAGGAGAGAAAAGTAAACGGGTCAGAGCCCCGAATGTGAAAAATATTTAGCAAGTGTGTTAACCCTGCATAATAATTATCGGTGCAATTTATTTCATAATTAAAGTGAGACCGCTCTCTCGTGGAACCCCAACTCACCTCTCATCTAAAGGCGCGCACCTATTCGCGTCCTCAAGTTTTAGTTAAATTACCCCGTATTATTAGGACAACCTAACTTATCATAGGCCTAGCCTATAACCACGAGATCTACTTTCCCATCATAATCCAAGGATCCACCCTTTTCTAATCCCACTAGGTTATGATTACCAACAGTTATGCCATAATAGGCTTAATGGATTCCGATTTATAATTATAATGAATTATAATTCTTAATACGTTACCCCTATATATATATATACATCTATATATATATACATATATATAGGCTAAAATATAAGAATTTATCTAAATATCATGCACATGGAATAATGGCAAAATTTCTCTCTAATCTCAAAATTGTACTACGTTTCGTGCGTGGGGAGTCTCGCAAAGCAAAATCCAAACAAAGAACCGCCCCGTTACACTACTCCTGACAATGTCACGACTAGAGATCCGTTATGCCATATAAGTAATTACTTCTCTCAAATCTCGACATGGCACTGCGTTTCGTGCGTGAGGTGTCTCGCAAAGCGAAATCCAAACAAGGAACCACCTCGTTACACTACTCCTGGCCAATGTCGATCCTAGAGATCCATAATACTTAGCATACAATTTAATACTACTCTTACTACAGAAATTTTAAACTACACTATGAAAACAACTAGAAATCTCCAATAATATCCTTGGGATGATGTAACCGAAGTATTCCTTAAATGCGATACATCAACCCCCAAATAAACTGGTACACCACAAACATCCAAGATGTACCCCATAGAAATACCATATCCTTTCACCTAGGATATATAAATATATATATAGGTATTTTATTCTCACCATATATATATACATACCATCATCCATACCCATGACCAAGTGTACATACCATATATGATGTACAATGGCCATGCACATATAATACCCGGCTATATATAGCGCCGATAAAACTGCATCAATGTTATCATCTTCCCAGAGTCCGGCTCACGTAACAACTGGGGACCACCTGGTGGGGATCAACGACACCCACCTCGTGATAACTCACACACACGACGTCCCGGGAAGCAGTCATAGATCCTACCGGCAATGAGATGAAACATACCCACCACGTCTCACCCCAAAATATATATATCTATCGTATAATAACACATGGGACGACTATGACCTGGGGAATATCCACACCCTGCTCTATATGCCAGGATGCTCACCCTCTGCGCGAAAACTTCCCAATGATAGCATGAGCGGGGTATGCTTAACCAAATAAGTATATATATCGCTCACATGCACAATATACATACATCCATATGATCCCATCATACGATCCAATATAATAAACCATCATATACGGTTTAAATATCCATACCATGTATGTCCACGACATAAATATATCCATATATTCATATTCATACATAGATATATGTACATAAATTCACACATCGCTATATCATTATATATACAAACTAATTCCCGTTCATATGTATAAGATATATAAACCCGGCTATAAATATACATAATCCTCAATATACAAGCCGTCACCACAATTTCCATTAAATGTACCTCGATATGTGAATACAATCCCTCACTTGAAACATATTTAATCATTTTTCCTATGATGAATAGTCTCCCAAAACCATATGTATATATATCTATACTTATATATTCAACATTTGGGTTATCACCCAAGAGTATGTGTAGGAATCCATCACTACACATTTCATCCATATCCAAAGGTACATAATTACCTTTAGTACTATTTAACCATAGGCACACACATGACTTAATAGTCTAAAACCTCAATTTATTCCAACCTCATTTCAAGTATTGGAATCTCAATGGTTATTTCCCCATATTTACGTGTAAACTATCCTAACTAGAATTTATGCTACCGCTTATTCTAGTCGATAGTACGATCCCAAGCGTTCCCAATGTCACCTATGGTTCGAATCGATCTCAGGAACCCTCACTCCTATTGATTTATCCATTGTTCCTTAGTCTAAACATTTCTAAGGATATGAGATCCCTCACTCTATAAGAGTTCTCAACCTCACATCATAATTATACCTATCTCTATAATTGGTATTCCCAACCTCAAAGAGGTTTCCCCCAATATCCATATGTAACTCCAATACAGACATGGGTACTTTTCTCCCAAATTACCCGAAGGAGTCCCCAAAAATCCTAATACGTGATAAACTCCCTCAATGTCTCCAAGAACATATCTTTACATCATCAGAGGGGGCCCCAAATCAATAAACCCAACCAAAATGGGGTAGAGGTCATCCTTGAAAAACCCCATAAACAACCATTAAGGAAGCCCCTAAGAATAAACTCCAAAAGAAAAAGGGGAAGAAGAAATCCAAGTTTGTACGCCTGGATCGTGAAGAAAGTAAATAGGTTTGCTTTTGACCACTTCGCTGTCCCGAATGTGTAGGTGCACCGCCATGAAGGGTTTGTATGAGTTGCCGCATTGTTTCTTGCATGGCGGTTTGTCCTTGAGCCAGATTCGTCATAATTCCGGCCAGATCTGGAGGTGCAGAAGGATTTGGAAGATTTCCAGCATTTCCAGCGTTTCGATTACTGGATTCCGAATTATCTGCCATTGATGATGAATGATTTTTAGTGAAAAATGATAACAACAATCGTTCCCACAGACGGCGCCAATCTGTTGATGT
Organism: Sambucus nigra; assembly: GCA_949130495.1. Classification (NCBI taxonomy): domain Eukaryota; kingdom Viridiplantae; phylum Streptophyta; class Magnoliopsida; order Dipsacales; family Adoxaceae; genus Sambucus; species Sambucus nigra. The sequence continues at coordinate 483,043,649 of OX422218.1, forward strand.
AAAAAATTAAATTACTCTAATAATTCAATCACAGATAAATAAATGAGACAAAATATTTTTAAAGTGGTTCAGCCTTATATTAATGGCCTACGTCCACTGTTATGTTATTGCTGAGTGTTTGGGAATTCTCGATTACAAGTTCTATCAAGAAATTCCGGTCCCCTTGAATGAGGGTGATACAAGGGATTTATAGCCCTTAGGCTGTACATGAAAGGGTGATACATTAAATGATATACATATGAAAGGGTAATTCATTTAATGCTCCTCAAGCATGTGCGTCAAGATGATTAGCATTTAATGAATAGTTGAACTGTTGATTATCTGGCAAATCGTCGAGATGCAGCTCGAAGCGCCTGTAGTTGCTCGTCGTTCAAGAGTTCCTCGGAGAGCTGGAGTTCCTCGGAGCGTTGGAGTTCCTCAGAGTGAGTCTGACTTGGTCGGGGAAGTAGATTTCCTCATTGCTATTGTGCCACGTAGATCGACACGTGTCTTCTTGTGATTCGTCTATATCAGCATACTAATTTTGGTATCAACAGAAGCCCCCAATGTTTCATATTTCAAACTTTGAGGAGTATGGAACATTCTTTCTCGGTATATGGTAATATTAAATGACCTTCCTGGGTTTTAGGAGCATTTTCTTCGTATTTGAATTTCCTTCCAAATTCGTAGAATCCGCCTTTTTGCATTTTTATAAGCGCTTCGATCTTCGTGCACTTTTTGTCCTTTTAGCCGCCGGTGGCGTAATAGCTTCCTTTTTGTAATCATTTCTTTCGCTGTTTCCCAAGACAAAGTATTTAAACTTCATAGATAATATCACCGTCTTCTACCTTTTTCCAATTTCTTCTTTCGAGTTTTCCATAGTCTTTCTTTCTCTTGTGCGTTCATCCTTGTCTTCGTTCGTTGTCAACAGATCTCCCTTTTTCCTGTAAGATCTTCTTCCTTCTTCTTCATTTCTTTTATTCACCATGGTTTATATTATCAAATCTCTTGAGAAATTCCGTTCTGATTTTTCCATTCCATCTTGGGTAACTCTGGAGGATCTTTCTGAGCCTTTAGATTACTTTCGTTTGGCTGAGGGACACTGGTTCACCAGCCTCTTTATTGCTGAATGTGGATTTTCTTTTCCACCAAACCCTTTATGCTTAGAGTTCTGTCAATATTTCGATGTTGTCCCTGCAAAAATAGCCCCCAACACATGGAGGATAGTTAATGGAGTACATAGGTTAAATCAAACTCATGGAGCTCGTATAGGAATTCCTGAGATTATGTACTGTTATAGATTAGCTATTTTAGACAAAGTTTATTATTTAAAAACTAAATTTTTTAATAGAGCTTTAGGAGTCAATCTCCCTGATGCTAATAGGGATTATTTTGAACATGGGGTAGTTATCAAAAATTGGCAACATGTCCCTCTGATTGGAGACGAAGTATACGAAGGTCCCAAATGCCCTCCATATGGCAATGGGATAGGTTATTTTCATCTTGTTCTATTTCTGAAATTATGATTTCATTATGTTTGATAAAATGTATGACTGATATTTCATTATGTATTTGTTTGCAGTTGACAGTAAGAGAAAAACTCCCAAAGAATCAGAAGTTAATATAAAGCATTTGAAACATATCTGGAGTTTGCATCAGAAAGTTGCAGACGAGCACATCAGGTCTGCTTCCTACTTGTTGCTGTACATGAGCTATACATCATCCTTTACTGCTCATCCCGTGGTCAGCATTAGTGAACCATTGCCAGCTTCTGAGGATTCTTCACCAGAATCTCACATTCCTCTAAGTCAGAAAATGGGCAAAAGAAGAGTTCCTGCTATCTTCGAGGAGACTTCCTCTGCTGGAGATGGAAAGAGAAACAAGAATGATGTCCCAAAGGGGACAAAGAAAGTAGATGCTGCCCCTTCTGCTGCTCTTCAGAAGGCTGCCGAGAAGCCCCCAGTGGCTCCTAGTAAGAAGGATGCACTTGTGGAAGTGATCACCATTTCCCCAACCAAAAACTCTTCTTTGGTTGAAACTGTTGAAGTGCCACCGAGGAGACTGAAGAAATCCTCCTCGGTCAGTTTTTCTGAAACCAATTTCCAGCTCCAAGATAGTGGAACTGGAGTTCCAACTATTATTCCCCCGAGTTCTGTAATGAGCTCGGTAAAGACTTGGACTATTCCTGAAGTCCAAGGAATTGAAGAAAACATGTCTAGGGATATGCTGACATCCCTAGCTACTCGTCACATTGCTTCAGTAAGTTTCTCTTATCCTGAATTTTTCTTTCTTTCAGTCAATATATGTATCTCGGCACTGACTTATCATTACCTTCTTTTTCAGCTGGTGAGTTGCTTTAACACTATAGTGAAGAAAGATGAAGCGATCAAGGCTTCTAGCTCCTCGTCTGGAGTAGAGGATGCCTTTCAGGGTTTGGCCCAATCTTTGAAGGATTCCCATAAAAAATATGACAAGGATAGGGGTGAATGGGAGAAGAAGTTGGCTGCATCTGAGGCAGAGAAGGTGCAGTTGGGAAACAAAGTAAAAGACTTGGAGAGAGAGAATAAGAAATATACCAAGAAGCTCACAAACTTTGGGGAGCTTGAAAATAAGTTGAAGTCAGCTGAGGAAGAGCTAACCCTTCTGCGAGAAGTAAATCGCCAGAAGGAGGAGGTGGAGCCAAGTTGAAAGCCTCCGAGGATCTTCTATCCGAGAAGCTCTCCTCGGAGAAAATGAAGAGAAAAGTGGCTGTGAAAAAATCTTTTTGTACCGGTTGGGATAAAGGATGGGACAGGGGGGTAGTAGCAATGATGACCCAGGTGCAGTATGGGAGTTTGAAATACTTCCGAGATAGTTGGGTTGCTGCCCTGCAAGAATTGAAGGTGAGCGAGGACTCTGAGCTATTTCAACAACATCTTCCCGGTCCTCCTCCTAGAATTGAAGATGAGGATGAAGACGAAGCTGCATCCGAGGAGTCTTCAATGACAGTGGGTGATCAAGTCCTTGCTCCACAGCCCAATCAGACAGCCACCGAGGAGATTTCGTCTTTGCCTGCTCCTCCTAAACAAGTCCTAACTTTTGCCAACCAACTCATTGTTCCCACCGAGCAACCAAGCTCCTCGTCCCAGCCTCCCGAGAAAGTCTTGGGAGACAAGGAAAAGGTGTGAAGTTGTTCGGTATTCTCTTTCTATTTTTCTTTTACTTGTACTCTGTATTCTGAACGTTGTACTCCTTTTGATGATGTAATAAAATTACCTTTTTTGTTCCTCTACATTATTGATGCTCTGTCTGCTTTTTTATTAACTCTTGCCTTCTCTTCTTTATTAATTTATAGCTAGAATGGAATTGCTATCTACCAACGATACAAAACTGATGCAGCAATGCCATGAATATTTTAAAGCTGGCCATACTGACCTGAGTGCATCACAAATTACTGATATCCTTGGTCATGATACTTCAGACCAAGAAGTGGAGGCATATCAATACTTGAAATGTCTTCTTGATCGTGCTGTAGCCAATAATGTGTCTTATTATGAAATGATTGAAGACTTGCAAGGTACTCTCGATGAACTTCAGCAACAATATAAAGAGTCTTCAGTTCTTTTGCATGAAGGTTATGAGAAGAAACTCAAACAACTTAGTGCTGAAACAGGTTATGACAAGATGCTTGTTGGCTACGATATCAGGGAGAGAACCCTAAAGGGTGAAATTGAAGCTTGTAGACAGATTGCCGAGTTGCTAGAGCAAGAAAATAACAATTTGCAGAAAAAGCTAGCACAATTGAAGTCTGCAGCTTCCTCTTCAACATCTGTAATCCCAGTGACTGATGAGGGATTTTCCTTCTTAGAGGTTGAGAATGCCAAATTAAGGCAAGAGTTGGACATCTTGAGAAGATCTGGTACTTTTACGGCTATTCGGGGGCGAGGAAGAGGTTCTCGTGGACGAGGAAGAGTTGCTCAGAATGTTGACGACGAACAAAGTATTCAACCTGCTCGGGGATGACCAAGATGTCTTCGTCGTACTGTTGAAGAAGCTCGTACTCAATCAACATTGGAAACTCAAGCATTCCAATTGAATGCAAAAGATCGGGCTTTTTCTGAAATGTCCAAGAAAATCCAAACTCTGGAGGATCAATTTGCTTCGACAAAGTCTGCTCTGGATAATAAGGATGTTTTTGCCAGAAAGCTTCACGAGCATAACTTTCCAATTCCACAAACAACCTCGTGAGTTCTGGATAGCAGGCTACAATGAGGCCCTTTGTCACTTGGATGCTCGCATTGAAAACGTCAATAATGAAGGTTATAAACAGGGATGGTTGAACGCCCTGGGTGTATTAAAACTAGAGCAGGGCCATTATTTATGGGATTATCATGCTCCTGGGTTGCTCGATCTACCAAATCCACCATTCAAGCTTGATATGAGTTGGATCCCTGCTCGGGCTATCTCTCGTTGTTTGATCTCCCAGTATCTTGGTGACTATGCCCTTCATTCGCAGGTTGAATTATCTCATCCGGAGCATTTACTGGATACACCTTCAATAGTAAACGTCAGAATGCTGTGAGATCTTAACTTCATTAATTCTCCCCTTTGCCTGGAAGATCCTCCTGCTGGCGAGGAGCCTATATCAAAAGCTGAAGGAAAAAAGCCAATAGAATAGGAAATTCTGATGTAATAATTAGTACACAATTTAATATCAATGTAATAAACTTGTGTAATTCATTTTGACTTTAATGAAAGAATTTCATTTTTGTTTGCAAATTTGTATTGCTCTTATATTTGTCAAACACTTTATATTTGTACTTGCATAACAATATTGTGTGGTTCATCGACCAACTTAGTAATAAAAAATTACAAGTATTAGTAATGTTGCTCGATCACTTAATAATAAAGTAATGAGTATAAAATATTTGATTTTTTCCAACCAACCAAGTTTATCAAATTGCGCTCGTCGACCAATTATAGTTAATGGGTTTTTATCCCCGACCAGCTCTACTTGGTACTGTTTAGAATATTTTCTCCTCGTCGACCAACTACAGTTAGTGGATTTTTATCTCCGACCAACCATACTTGATTCAGTTTGGAATATTTTGTTCTTCGAGGAACTTTTATGTAATAAACTTACCTCCCGACCAACATAAGTTGGCATTTGAGAGCATATCTTGTTTCCTAACCAAACACGTTGGCATTTTTAGGAGTCTCGTGTTCTCGCTCTTTTACCAACCGGAGTTGGTCTGAGTTCGAACTATCGTGTTCTCGCTCTTTTACCAACCGGAGTTGGTATGAGTTCGAACTATCATGTCCACTAACTCTTTTACCAACCGGAGTTGGTCTGAGCTAATGTACGCCTCCTAACCAAATGAGTATGTGGTGTTCTTGCCCTTTTACCAACCGGAGTTGGTCTGGGTTCGAACTATCATATCCACTAACTCTTTTACCAACCGGAGTTGGTCTGAGCTAGTGTACGCCTCCTAACCAAAGGAGTATAGTTTGTTCTCGCCCTTTTATCAACCGGAGTTGATCTGGGTTTGAACTATCGGTGTTGCTTTTCTTGCTGAACAGCGTAGTGTTGCACACTAGTATTCCCCAAAAAATTTCAATAAAAGAAAGAGGATGGCGAAACATCATCGTTTTATTTATATTGATGGAACTGCTTTACATTTTACATCACTGATAATACTTGCGTAGGTGTTCAGCATTCCATGCATTCTTAAATTCCTCTCCTTCTAAAGTTGCTATGCGGTAAGTTCCTGGTCGAACAACCTCTGTAACTCGGTAAGGTCCATGCCAGTTTGCTTTCAACTTATTGTGCTTCTGAATGACCTTTTTTAGCACGTAATCTCCTTCTTTTAAGTCGCATTTCTTCACCCTCTTGTTGTAGAATAGAGCTGTTCTTTGTTGGTAAGCAGCATTCCTAATGGCTGCCTCTTCTCTAACCTCCTCGAGAATATTCAAATCCAATCTTCTCATTAAGTCGCTGACTGGGGAATTGAAATTCAGCACTCTGTGTGTTGGAAGACCCAACTCGGCAGGTATTACAGCCTCACTTCCAAATGCCAGCATATATGGTGATTCTTCAATTGCTGCTCGGGGAGTTGTTCGGTAAGCCCACAATACTGACTGTAGCTCATTAATCCAATTAGCTTTAGCCTCACTTAGCCTCTTCTTCAAACCATTTAATAATGTTATGTTCATCACTTCAGTCTGTCCATTGCTTTGAGGATGGCCTGGTGCTGAATGAACCTTCAAAATGTTTGACTGATGACAATAGGCGGCAAACTCCTCGTTATCAAATTGTGTTCCATGGTCTGTGATGAAGGTATGAGGGAGACCATATCGGCAGATGATGTTCTTCCAAATGAACTGGTACACCTTCTCGTATGTCATATCAATCAGAGCCTCATCTTCTACCCACTTAGTAAAATAATCCACTGCGACGACGAGGTACTTGAATCTTCCTCGGGTCGTTGGCAGTGGTCCAACCAAATCAATTCCCCACATGGCAAATGGCCAAGGGGAAGTTATGGGAGTCAACAATGCTTGTGGAGTTCGTCGGATGGAGGAAAAACGTTGGCACTTATCACATTTCTTGGCATAGGCTATACAATCAGCCCTCATCGTTGGCCAGTAATACCCCTGCGTCATTACCCTTTGTAAAAGTGTCCGACCTGCTACATGGGCTCCACAGGACCCTTCATGGATCTCTTTAATCAATTCTTTCACCTCGGAGGGATGTACACATCTCTGCAAACCTACCATAATTCCTCATCTATACAAAACACCATTAGTTAGTACATACCGAGCAGCTTTAAACTTCAATTTCTTTGCAGCGAGCTTATCCTCCGGCAATTCTCCCTCCTCAATATATGCCCTGATAGGATCCATCCAAGATGGTCCTAAATCAAGGGTAATAACATTCATCGTCAGGTCTTCATCAATGCTCTGAGTTTCTAATACTTCAATTGGTATTGTTGTTCGCAGCTCGGTACGAGTAGCTGATGCTTGTCGAGCCAGTGCGTCTGCTTGTGCATTTTCTATTCTTGGTATTCTGATCAACTAAATGGCATCAAATTCTGCCAAAAACTCCATCACCTTTGCATGATACTTGACCATTAATTCTCCTTTAACTGCATATATTCCCATCATCTGATTCACAATTAATTGAGAATCACTGAATACAATCACTTGTTGCGCTTCCATAATCTTTGCTAAATTAAGACCTGCTATCATGGCCTCATACTCCGCCTCATTATTGGAAGCTTTGAATTGGAATCGCAGGGCATATTCCATGTCAATCTCGTCTGGGGTATTCAAAACAATCCCCGCTCCACAACCTGTTGTGCAAGATGACCCATCTACATATAATCTCCATGTAGGTAACTCGTCTTCAAATTTCTTCTCTAACAGAGTTCCTCGGTGAAATATCTGCTATTTTCTTTCATCCTCCCCTGATATTTTTTGCTCCTCATTGATCATCTCTTCTCGCTCTTTTACCAACCGGAGTTGGTCTGAGCTCGAATTTGATGATCTTTCTACATCCACAAGCCCTTTTACCAACCGGAGTTGGTCTGGACTTATGTCTGTTGATCCTGTAACATCCACAGGTTGGTCAGCGAGCAACTTTTGTTCCTCGGGGGTATCAGGATATGTAAACTCTGCTATAAAATCTGCTACAGCTTGCCCTTTTAATGATGATCTGGGTTCATACACAATATCATATTCACCGAGCTCTATTGCCCAGTACATCAGTCTCCCTGATTTTTCTGGCTTATGAAGGGCTTGTCTTAATGGCATGTTGGTATACACGACGATGGTATGGGCCTGAAAATATGGCCTCATTCTTCTACTTGCTTCAATTAATGCCAGTGCCAATTTTTCCAGCTTTGGATATCTGAACTCTGCACCTTGGAAAGCCTTACTTGTGTAATAAATTGGCTTCTGGACTCCATTCTCCAATCTGATCAATGCCGAGCTGACTGCATTCTCTGATACTGCCAGGTACAAGTACAACTTTTCTCCCATTACTGGTCTGGAGAACAGTGGAGGTGCTCCCAAATATTTTTTCAAGTCTTGAAAGGCTTTTTCACATTCATCATTCCACTCGAAAGTTTTTTGAAGTGTTTTGAAGAATGGAAGGCATCTATCCGTTGCTCGGGATACAAATCTGTTGAGCGCTGCAACTCGTCCCGTAAGAATCTGCACCTCTTTCTTCGTCATTGAAGATCGCAACCCTAAAAGAGCTTTGATCTTTTCTGGATTTGCCTCAATGCCTCGTTGGTTGACAATGTACCCGAGGAACATCCCTTCTCGTACTCCAAATGTGCACTTCGTCGGGTTGAGCTTCATTTGGTATTTATCCAGTTGATCAAAGGTCTGACCTAAGTCAACTAGATGATCAGCAGCTCTCTTGCTCTTTGTCAGCATATCATCGACACAGACTTCCATATTGCAACTGATTTTTTTGGTAAAAACCTTGTTCATCAGCCGCTGGTATGTCGCTCCTGCATTTTTCAAACCAAAAGGCATAACATTATAACAATAAGTTCCTCTAGGGGTAATAAAAGAAGTACTTTCCCTGTCTTTAGGTTTCATTTTGATCTGGTTGTAACCAGAATAAGCATCCATGAAGCTGAGCAGCTCGTGTCCCGAGGTAGCATCCACTAGTTGATCAATTCTGGGCAATGGAAAATGATCCTTTGGGCACACTTTGTTGAGATCGGTGAAATCAACGCACATTCTCCATTTATTGTTTTTCTTCTTCACCATCACCACATTTTCCAACCAGTCTGGATACTTCACATCTTCGATGAATTGGGCTTTCTGGAGCTTCTCGACCTCCTCTTGTATAGCTTGATTCTTCTCGGGACTAAATACTCTTCTTCTTTGCTTTACAGGCTTGATCTCCTTATTCACATTGAGCTCGTGACATAAGAAGTTTGGATCTATTCCTGGCATGTCTTCATGACTCCACGCAAAAGTTTTCTTCCTGTTTCTCAAGAAAGTTATCAACTCCTGTTTTATTGAAGCATCCAACGACGAACCTATCTGGGTTACTCGTTCAAGGTGCTCGTCGTCCAGAATAACATTTTCTGTAGATTCCACCACCTGCCCTTTTACAAGTTGGGATTCATCTCTAGGATCGAGTGTTTCGATTTCTGTACCCTCCTCCACCTGGTAGGTAGTAGTCTTTTTCCTTGACTCTTCAAGCTCCTCTTGCTCGACAGATGAATAATAGCATTCCCGAGTTACTTTTTGATCACCTTTCACAACTCCTACTCCGAAATTTGTTGGGAATTTTAAGCACTGATGTACTGTAGATGGGAATGCTTCGAACTTCTTTAAACCAACTCTTCCCATGATGATGTTGTAAGCTGATTGCACATTCTTATCCATCACAAAGAAGCGTATTCTCTTGTTCGACAAGCAGGCCAAGTTCCAATGAATATATCCAACTTGATCGTCCCAAGTGGAAAAACTTTCTCGCCAGCAAAACCCAATAGAGGTCTGTGATAAGGTTCCAATTGAGGTAATATCAAATTTAAACTGTCAAAGCATGAGTAGTACATGATGTCTGCTGAACTACCATTATCTACCAGAACCCTTGAAATCATTACTTCTTTCATCCTCATTTTGATCACCAAAGGGTCGTCGTGAGGGTAAAGAACACCTTCCAGGTCATTTTTTGAAAAGCCAATGACCAGCTTCTCTTTGTTTACCTTCCTCGGGCGATCCTCTTCAGCCAAATTTATCCGTTGAATGTATGAGCAAGCCTGAGCCTCACCGAGGTAAGCTTTTCTTTCTGCAGTAAGATATCCTCCACCTGCATCTCCTCCTGTAATAACATTACAATCAAATGATCCAAAACTATGGAAAATACCTCTCGTTCTGGCTGCCTCGGTTTCTTGGGAAGGTCGGGGTCATCATCTGGATCATCTTTATGATTTCTCTTCTTTTTCTCCTCTGCTCGGCGAGGAGATCTAGACCTCTCTCTAGTTCAGTCATTATTTCTTCTTTCACTTCCCCGATCAACATACTTTGCTAACTTTCCTCTTCAGATGAGTGTTTCAATCTCGTTCTGAAGAGCTATGCAATTTTTGGTCATATGGCCATGATCCTTATGGAACTCACAATATTTATCCCTATTCCTCGTATCAGGGTCTGACCTCAGTTTCTTCGGCCACTTTACCTCCTCGCTATTCTTGATTTCTTCCAAGACATGATTAATACCCATTTTCAAAGGAGTATAATTATCGAATTTCTTCAGGACTTCCCATGACGTCTTATTATTCTTGGAATGCTTGTCACCGCCATTGCCCTTATGCTCTTTCTTCTTAGATTTGTCGACTTCCACCTTGGTCTCTTTATCCATATATTTCTTCGCAGCCATAGCCTCCTCGGCATTCATGATTTTGGATGCTTTTGCCATCAACTCTGACATAGTTGTAGGTGGATCTTTGGCCAAAGTATAATACAGCTTGTTAGGCAATAACCCACTCATCAGGGCAGTGATTGTCATCTTTTCTTCATAATCTATGACCTCCAACTTCTCGTTATTGAAGCGAGTTATGTAATCTCTAGTACTCTCACCAGATTTTTGCCTAACACTTAACAGGTGTGCTACTCTTTTTACTGGCATTGCTCCAAAACAGAAATTGCCGATGAATAACTCGGCTAACTGAAAGAAAGTTGAAATCTTACCCCGAGGAAGATTGTTGTACCATATCTGGGCAGATCCAGTAAGAGTTCCTGAGAATGCTCTGCATCTCATCTCGTCGGGGACGGCATAGATGTCGGCAGCAACTTGATATTGCTCTATGTGAAGAACATGATCTGTCTTTCCATCATATTTGGGGGTTACCACAGGGGCTTTAAACTTTGACGGGGTAGGAAAATCCACAATGGCCTGGACAAAAGGTGTCCCTTGAACGAAAGTTCGTTGTAGGGGGTTCTTTGCCTTAGCCATTTCTCCCAATCTATCCTCCAACCGTTGAATGGAACCTTTCCATGCATCATTTCCTTCCTTGGGCCTATTAGTTCGAGCAATTGATTGTTCTGAAGTGGCCTCCTGAGATCTATCTTGACGAGCAACTGGTCGTGATTGTGTTGATCCTTCTCTTAAATCTGATGGTTGTCGAAAACTCCTCGATATGGTCTTAGGTGGACTCCTATTCCTCCTAGGGCCTAATCGACTGAAAGGAGACGCCCTACTTAGTCTTTCCAAGGCACTGGGTCTCTCTGAAGAGAGAGTGCCACGTTGAACAGTATCTGTAGCTCTTATTAACGAAGTTCGCCCAGGTTGATAAGAGAAATCATCAGATTCTTCATTACGATACGCATCTGTACGCCTGGATCGTGAAGAAAGTAAATAGGTTTGCCTTTGACCACTTCGTTGTCCCGAATGTGCAGGTGCACCACCATGAAGGGTTTGTATGAGTTTTCGCATTGTTTCTTGCATGGCGGTTTGTCCTTGAGCCAGATTCGTCATAATTCCGGTCAGATCTGGAGGTGCAGAAGGATTTGGAAGATTTCCAGCATTTCCAGCGTTTCGATTACTGGATTCCGGATTATCTGCCATTGATGATGAATGATTTTTGGTGAAAAACGATAACAACAATCGTTCCCACAGACGGCGCCAATCTGTTGATGTAAAAAATTAGATTACTCTAATAATTCAATCATAGATAAATAAATGAGGCAAAATATTTTTAAAGTGGTTCAGCCTTATATGAATGGCCTACGTCCACTGTTATGTTATTGCTGAGTGTTTGGGAATTCTCGATTACAAGTTCTATCAAGAAATTCCGATACCCTTGAATGAGGGTGATACAAGGTATTTATAGCCCTTAGGCTGTACATGAAAGGGTGATACATTAAATGATATACATATGAAAGGGTAATTCATTTAATGCTCCTCAAGCGTGTGCGTCAAGATGATTATCATTCAATGAATAGTTGAACTGTTGATTATCTGGCAATCGTCGAGATGCAGCTCGAAGCGCCTTTAGTTGCTCGTCGTTCAAGAGTTCCTCGGAGAGCTAGAGTTCCTCGGAGCGTTGGAGTTCCTCGGAGTGAGTCTGACTTGGTCGGGGAAGTAGATTTCCTCGTTGCTATTGTGCCACGTAGATCGACACGTGTCTTCTTGTGATTCGTCTATATCAGCATACTAATTTTGGTATCAACACTTATACCCAAAAACCATTTCTTTACCCCAAAAATTATGAAATAAAATACACAAATAGCTATTTAGCAAGATTAAACACTTGCCTCAGATTTGTAGAGGTTGAATCGTCCTCGACGTCGCGGTTGGGCCGAAAATCCCCAAGCTTTTCTTCCTCTCTCTCTTCCTTTCTTCTTCTTTCTCTCTTCTTTCTCCCTCTAGGGCTTTTTCTCTCTTTCTCAAAATGAGAAAGGCTTGATCCGTAAGCCTTAAATCCCTTAAAATAATAAACCCAATTTTAAATGTTAATACACACTTTAAATGACTCGTTTACTCCAATTCGAGCCAAAATAACTTAAAAACATTCCGGAGCCGAAATAAAACCCAATGACAGTCATTTTGACTATCTCGACCCTTCCGGAATCGATGGTACCCTCAAAAATATCATCCGGAATACTTTGAAATATTCTCTATTTTTGGGCCTCAAGTTCCAAATTTTGAAATTCTCCAATTTAATTAAATTTTATTTTCCCAAAATTTAATTTCTCAGTCTCCAAAATCGAGGGTTGTTACATACTTCCCCCCTTACAAAAATTTCGTCCGCGAAATTTAAGACATACCTAGGACCTCAATATCATCTAGTCCTCACATCAATCCTTAGGATCACTATACCGATCCTTCCTGGTTCTCATATCGAACCATATAGTTTTAAAGTAACTACTACCCAGGGCGCCCATACACCCCGTATCCGAGTTTCCACTCGTAAAATTATGATCAAGCTCCATTAGTCTCAAATCATAATATAACCCTCAGCAATACGATCTATAACAACATACTAAATATATACAAGTTTAAAATTTCCCAATGGTAGAACTCTCCTCAATTCCTGACACTAGCCACCTTCGTGCGGGGGAGGTCTCGCAAGCGAAATCCAAACAAGGAACCTTCCCAATACACTACTGTGTAGCTAGGTCGGGGATTAAGATTAGTTGAACCAGGGTTAAGGTTTCATAAAAAGATTTTCTTTCATATTTTAGATATTGCCCGAGGGCCAATACAATAATCCGATGTAAATATATTCCGCGTCTTTCGACACGCCAAACAAATACCTTATGTTTAGAACACAAGGCCTTAACAAATACAATACTCTAGCCAATACCTAGTTCTTAAAACTAGCGCAACTATGAGCTAAACTATCCGCTCCACATAAATCTACCAAATTCTGAACCTTTCAGTTATGAAATTCCTCTATATCACATCAACACTTTTATATAAAAATAAATTCCTCCCTACTATTTCGTTACAAAAAGATGTATCATCTCCAAAGATGCCATATAAAGGCCACACTTGCTCACTTCCTCCTCTAGGAAAAATTCCATACACCCTAGCGGTGTAGCAGCTAGCTACTCATCACACCTCACACACGACGTTCCCAATATCGCACAAAGCGTAACTTAAACCCAAATAAAGGTATTCTACCTTATAGTTCCATAACCCAATGGTTTCCCCTCGTCCTTGAATCTCAACTCAGGGTCCTCAACTTCTTCCAGGAAAATCATTATCCCTAAGCCTATTTCTTCACAAGAGAGACATCTTCCTCAAAACCCTTCCTAACCATAATGAAGGGAAAGGCGCGATTGCAACTGCTGAAAACTCCTTCAGTCCTACACAATGAAACTGAGTCTCCAAAGGCATTCCCCCTCATCCTAGAAGGCGATACTCCTAATATTGGGACAACTCCACCTACCTCACCTCAGTAAGAGTCACCAACATTAGGTTTCCAAACTAAGGTTAACAGATTCTCAATCTAAACCTCTCAAGGACTACACTACATGCCTCTCCTCGGGTTTACCTTACTAGGACCAAGATTCGCCATTCGAGTAAATTTCCTTTCTTACTCAACTGCCGATAAATCACCTCGAACCACTGCTAGAAATCTCCTCAATAACTCCTCCAGAATCGGGGAAAACAAATACCCCCGATTATAGCATACCTAAAATATACTATGGGTATTGTACTTCTAATCCTATCCTTTCCTAGACGACAAAATCTAGGCGACGTCTGAAACGAAGCAAGATCAACTGTTATCAGAACGTCAATCAAGTGAATATACTTCACAGAAGAAAACAACTCAGTGAACACAACAGTCCTATTTATAGGTCTTTATGTCAAGGACATGAACAGAAGAACGCAGAAACTCGCACAGATCCTAAAGATTCTAGAACCTGATACTCTGATACCATCTGTGACAACCCGCCTAAAATAATAACGGGTGGCCAACCCTATACTATATTAAATCAGGAGTTTCAGATGGTCCAGTCTCAACATCAACTGCCGGTACTATATAATATAGGACTAACTACCCGAAATCATATAAGCGGGATGTTAAAAATTAAATAAAATGCAACAGACAACCAACTAACACCACTAAAAAAAAAAAAGGCGCATAAAAGAAACTAAGATAAAGGAAATGCTAGAGATAAAATGAAATAAATAAATAGAACTGAATGTACTACAAAAAGTAGACCCGAATAAGCTGTCGGGTCACAGCCAATGCAATAACAGAAATGGAATAAATATAAACATGTATATAAATATCCCTTGGGTACAAACCCGATATACAACATGAATCCTACCTAGAATTTTAAGGAAGTAGGAAGCGGCTACATGAAACATCCCGCAACAGTCCGCACCTGTCACGGCTCCCAAGACTCTGGATAGAAAGTCATCCGGCATCCATCTGGTAGGAAACCTGTGGTAATATATATATACAAGGAGGAGAGAAAAGTAAACGGGTCAGAGCCCCGAATGTGAAAAATATTTAGCAAGTGTGTTAACCGTGCATAATAATTATCGGTGCACTTTATTTCATAATTAAAGTGAGACCGCTCTCTCGTGGAACCCCAACTCACCTCTCATCTAAAGGCGCGAACCTATTCGCTTCCTCAAGTTTTAGTTAAATTACCCCGTATTATTAGGACAACCTAACTTATCATAGGCCTAGCCTATACCCACAAGAGCTACTTTCCCATCATAATCCAAGGATCCACCCTTTTCTAATCCCACTAGGTTATGATTACCAACAGTTATGCCATAATAGGCTTAATGGATTCCGATTTATAATTATAATGAATTATAATTCTTAATACGTTACCCCTATATATATATATACATCTATATATATATACATATATATAGGCCAAAATATAAGAATTTATCTAAATATCATGCACATGGAATAATGGCAAAACTTCTCTCTAATCTCAAAATTGTACTACGTTTCGTGCGTGGGGAGTCTCGCAAAGCAAAATCCAAACAAGGAACCGCCCCGTTACACTACTCCTGACAATGTCACGACTAGAGATCCGTTATGCCATATAAGTAATTACTTCTCTCAAATCTCGACATGGCACTGCATTTCGTGCGTGAGGTGTCTCGCAAAGCGAAATCCAAACAAGGAACCACCTCGTTACACTACTCTTAGGCAATGTCGATCCTAGAGATCCATAATACTTAGCATACAATTTAATACTACCCTTACTACAGAAATTTTAAACTACAATATGAAAACAACTAGAAATCTCCAATAATATCCTTGGGATGATGTAACCGAAGTATTCCTTAAATGCGATACATCAACCCCCAAATAAACTGGTACACCACAAACATCCAAGATGTACCCCATAGAAATACCATATCCTTTCACCTAGGATATATAAATATATATATAGGTATTTTATTCTCACCATATATCTATATACATACCATCATCCATACCCATGACCAAGTGTACATACCATATATGATTTACAATGGCCATGCACATAGAATACCCGGCTATATATAGCGCCGATAAAACTTCATCAATGCTATCCTCTTCCCAGAGTCCGGCTCACGTAACAACTGGGGACCACCTGGTGGGGGTCAACGACACCCACCTCGTGATAACTCACACACACGACGTCCCGGGAAGCGGTCATAGATCCAACCGGCAATGAGACGAAACATACCCATCACGTCTCACCCCAAAATATATATATCTATCGTATAATAACACATGGGACAACTATGACCTGGGGAATATCCACACCCTGCTCTATATGCCAGGATGCTCACCCTCTGCGCGGAAACTTCCCAATGATAGCATGAGCGGGGTATGCTTAGCCAAATAAGTATATATATCGCTCACATGCGCAATATACATACATCCATATGATCCAATATAATAAACCATCATATATGGTTTAAATATCCATACCATGTATGTCCACAACATAAATATATCCATATATTCATATTCATACATAGATATATGTACATAAATTCACACATCGCTATATCATTATATATACAAACTAATTCCCGTTCATATGTATAAGATATATAAACCCGGCTATAAATATACATAATCCTCAATATACAAGCCGTCACCACAATTTCCATTAAATGTACCTCGATATGTGAATACAATCCTTCACTTGAAACATATTTAATCATTTTTCCTATGATGAATAGTCTCCCAAAACCATATGTATATATATCTATACATATATATTCAACATTTGGGTTATCACCCAAGAGTATGTGTAGGAATCCATCACTACACATTTCATCCATATCCAAAGGTACATAATTACCTTTAGTACTATTTAACCATAGGCACACACATGACTTAATAGTCTAAAACCTCAATTTATTCCAACCTCATTTAAAGTATTGGAATCTCAATGGTTATTTACCCATATTTACGTGTAAACTATCCTAACTAGAATTTACGCTACCTCTTATTCTAGTCGATAGTACGATCCCAAGCGTTCCCAATGTCACCTATGGTTCCAATCGATCTCAGGAACCCTCACTCCTATTGATTTATCCATTGTTCTTTAGTCTAAAAATTTCTAAGGATATGAGATCCCTCACTCTATAAGAGTTCTCAACCTCACACCATAATTATACCTATCTCTATAATTGGTATTCCCAACCTCAAAGAGGTTTCCCCCAATATCCATATGTAACTCCAATACAGACATGGGTACTTTTCTCCCAAATTACTCGAAGGAGTCCCCAAAAATCCTAATACGTGATAAACTCCCCCAATGTCTCCAAGAACATATCTTTACATCATCAGAGGGGGACCCAAATCAATAAACCCAACCAAAATAAGGTAGAGGTCATCCTAGAAAAACCCCATAAACAACCATTAAGGAAGCCCCTAAGAATAAACTCCAAAAGAAAAAGGGGAAGAAGAAATCCAAGTTTTGGGCCAAAAATAGGGGACCGGTCGACCGGTCACAGACCCCCGGTCGACCGCGAGTCACAATTTTGCCTACGAAGAAATGCAGTAGGCCTTTTCCTTAAGGCGCAGTCGACCGGCCATACCACATATGCTGGCCGATTTCCCCTTTCTCAGCAAACCTACGAAATTAATACCCAAATATCATCACCAAGCCCCCAAATCTTTACCCAATAATATTATTATCAAGAAAACCCATCCAACATATCATCCCAACCATTTATATCCCTTAAAACCCAATTATAATCTTAGATTTTAAGATTTAAACCAAAATTAGGTTTTGATACTTATACCCAAAAACCATTTCTTTACCCCACAAATTATGAAATAAAATACACAAATAGCTATTTAGCAAGATTAAACACTTGCCTCAGATTTGTAGAGGTTGAATCGTCCTCGACGTCGCGGTTGGGCCGGAAATCCCCAAGCTTTTCTTCCTCTCTCTCTTCCTTTCTTCTTATTTCTCTCTTCTTTCTCCCTCTAGGGCTTTTTCTCTCTTTCTCAAAATGAGAAAGGCTTGATCCGTAAGCCTTAAATCCCTTAAAATAATAAACCCAATTTTAAATGTTAATACACACTTTAAATGACTCGTTTACTCCAATTCGAGCATTAATAACTTAAAAACATTCCGGAGCCGAAATAAAACCCAATGACAGTCATTTTGACTATCTCGAACCTTCCGAAATCGATGGTACCCTCAAAAATATCATCCGGAATACTTTGAAATATTCTCTATTTTTGGGCCTCAAGTCCCAAATTTTGAAATTCTCCAATTTGATTAAATTTTATTTTCCCAAAATTTAATTTCTCAGTCTCCAAAATCGAGGGTTGTTACAAGATATTTGCTAAAAATGTAATTACTCTCTATAGAGAAGTGTAGAGAAATTTATCACACAAGAGTTTTAAAAACTATGTTTGAGAACCCCCTTCAAAACGGGCCAAGTCTTTAATTTTTTTTTTGGAAGAAAAGAGCGGGAAAAAAATATATATTTTCTGATTTTTTGGAGGAAAAATAAAGGAAGAAAATATTTTTGGATTTTTTTTAGAAAAATAAAGGAAGAAAATATTTTTGGATTTTTTAGAGAAATAAAGGAAGAAAATGTTTTTGGATTTTTTTGAAAAATAAAGGAAGAAAATATTTGTTGATTGTTTCTTTTTTGGAAGAAAAGAGCAAAAAAAATAGGTGGACTCTTTGAATTTGCACGAACTCACGAAAATCCAACTACCAAAAAATGAATGAATTGGACACACACAAGTCAAGGATAAATCCTAACTAACACATAGCCAATTTTTATCTTCAAAATTTAATGAAAGTGTAGTCAAATTTTAATTAAGTCCACAGGCGATAAAAAAAATCACGGAATTATCTGAGTGATCGCCTTTGCAAAAATGTTCTCCTAGTGGGCTACCTAGTTGATTGATTTTAAATTTATGATGGCTAGGGTAGCACACAAATGATAGGCGAGTGAATCGGGTGATAAAATCCCTTCTTTTGAATGACCGGGTGTAGGTCTTAGTAATTTAATTCATCACACCATTCAAAAATAAATGCGAGAATAGAATCACACAAGAGCACATATTCACACACAAAAATTGACTCGCTAACAGGAGGGGAGCAAGGGTTTGAGAAATGTACCTCCCACGGTTTTTACGACGTGGGCTGCTGAAAAATTTGAGTCGACCGGGGGGAGATCACGCCTATCTCAGTCGGCCACAAGAGTCCTATCGAACCAAGGTAGAGAGACTTCTTTTCCTCGCCTTTGGATGCCCTCTCCCTACCTTATCCGGTTTCCCTATCAATCTTTCTTAGTTTATTACAATTTTAAAATGAAAAATATGGTGTCTCCAAGCACCGCAATACAAGCAAGGTAATAAACTCCTAATACAAGCTTTCTAATAAAATAAAAAAATGGTACTGAAAATAAAAAATGCAATACAAATGAATCACAAAATGGGGAAACCCTCTCAAACACTTCGAGCACCAAAGATCAGCAACGGCGCCATTTAATAGAGTAAAAAAATTTCTCTCTCTTATGTATTTTCGTCGTTGTTGCAACTTCTTTTCCATAAAAATTCCCTTGATCCTACAAATAAACTCAAAATATGTATAGGGGTAAGTAGGGGAGTATCAATATAACTCTAAGAATGAAACACAAAATATGAGAAGACAAAAGTGTAAATTCATTTGCATTTTATTATATTTTTCTATTTTTGTTTTTTATATTTTTTATGAATTTTTCAAGGGATTATTAATTAAATAACTATATACTAATTTTTAAAGTACTAACTAAGATGTAAAATCTAATAACAAAAATAAGGTAAACAAAATTGTGCTACTAAGTAAACTAACTAAATTGGATTCATGAGGGCTTCAAAATTTCATCCCATGAATGGGAGATTAGCCCTCAATAATCATCATCCAAAAATTTAAGATAAACAATTGAAAGCATGTGATGATTAAAATAAAAATAATAAGAGAGGAATAGATCAAAACCATTTAAGACTTGAATTGGAATGAAATCTTCAATTACATCAACAATCTCTCAATTACAATCACTCACAAATGTATTTATTGAATCTAAATTAAAAACTACAAAATAAAAATAAAAAAGGATAATGGATGAATTAATAATGGACAATTAAATAATAAAAGAGATTTGCTAAAAATACAAATCCTAACATAATAAAATTGTACATTAGAATTCATCCAAAGAAATAAATTCTAGATCATTACTTTATATTGAGATAATTGCTAAAAATGCAAAATCTCAACATAAAGGAATGAATTAGAATTTACCTCCCATAAGGGATGAATTCAACTACATCAATATATTTTGAAATAATTGCTAAAAGTGCAAAAATTCATTATAGAGGGGTAGGGTGGAATTCATCCTAGAGATAAATTTAACTACACACCTCTATATATAGATATTTGCTAAAAATGCAAATACCCTCTATAGAGGAGTGTAGAGAAATTTATCACACAAGGTTTTAAAAACTAAGTTGGGGATCCTTTGAAAATGTCCACAAGTCTTCTTTTATAGTGAGGCAAATGAAGCTAGGGACAAATTGGGTATGGATTAAAAGTGTGCATGTGGTTTGGGTGTGTCTTGTGAGAAGGAATAATAATCAGATTGCTCATGAGGTTATTTTTGGAAAAGAGAATGAGTGGTTAGTTGGGGGTCATTTATGAATAAATAGTAAATGGGGATAAAACACATATGGGACTTTAGTTGTTTTATTTATCTTGGTTTAGTTTGGTTTTAGTTTATTTTGGTTTGGTAGGTGATGAGATCGTGGGTTGGGAGCTTAGTTGGCAACTTCATTTTTGGTTCATGGTTTAAAAAAAGAAATGGGTTTGGTTTTTGGTTTTGTTTGCTGACTTGGGTTTTTTAAGAAGAGAAGGGACGATGGTGACGAGTTAAGGGATCAGAGGACCGGTGGGTTGTGGCTTGGGTCGATTTCAGGTTCGGCTTGGGAGTCTTGGGCACGGGTTTCTCGGGTTATGGGTATAGAGCATGGTTTCAAAAAACGGCCGTTACGTAACGTATCGGCCGTTACGTAACGGTATCTGGAGTTACCGTTTCGGATACACCCCGATTTATCGGTTCGAACCAAATTCACAGCCGGATCCCGTTACGTATCCGATACGTAACGGTAACACCGTTACCGCCCGTTACAGCCCGTTACCCTTTTTTGTATGGAAAATAAAAAAAAAAGATGAAAAAACAGAGTTAACTTCAGCTTCAGCAACAACTTGGTAAAGGTAAAGCTGGTAAAGGTAATGAAAAACAAGACAAAAACAAAAGGGACAAACCTGGTAAAGGTAAAGCAGGAGCGTAGTAGTAGCCTGTGTAGGTAGGCTTTGTTTTGATAGGAGATTCCCATCATTTTCTTCTATTTATTTGTGTCAAGATAGAAGACTCACATCACAACCACAAAACCCATCTTCTACTACACACGGTTACTCACACAGAAACATACCCATTTTTCTTCTCCTTCCATACCATTTCAGTGAAAGAAATCAAATAGCAGGAGTAGTAGGTCCGTCCGTCCGCATCTTACACCGCGCCGGAATCTCTCCCAGTCGCTCTCGATCGGATCAATCAAGGTGAGTGAGTGAAGAAAATGGTTGTTTTAGTTTGGTGTTAATGGTATGGTGCTGCTGCTCTGCAGCCGTATAGTATAAGAGAGAGAGAGAGAAAAAGTGTTAGGTCTTGATTTTATAAAAGTGTGGAGTCCGAACTCATCTCTCACCTTGTTTTGTTTAACAAAAAAATTGTTAACAAAAAAATTGTGTACCAAAAATAAATAAAAGTGTGTACCAAAAAAAAAAATTGTTTTAAAATATAATGTATCAAAAAAATATTTACAAAAAAATCACTCAAAAAATTACAAAAATTTATTCAAAAAAATCATTTAAGTCAACTAATTATCATTAGGGGTGATAATTTTTTACATGATACGATACTATTTCGAAAACTTATACTGAAATAAAAATTAACGCAACTCGAAAATGACACGATTAACTCGAATTGTCACTCTTGGTTATTTAATTTAACATGTGTTATTATTTAATATGATATTATGTCCCAAAAATATTATTTAAAAAAATTAAGAAAAAGTACCAAAAATAATAAATTCTACCAAACTATTTAGATTTTTTTCGTTAAAGTTTAGTAATTATTATTATGTTTTAAAAATTCATTATTATTTAATTTAACATTAAGTGAAGTTTTTATTTATTTTCTTTATATAATTTCATAAAAATGCAATTTGTAGGTTATGGGCCATTATGGTGAATTTAAATGATTATACGATTGAAAAATCATTTTTTAGTTGTAGTCTTGCATTTGGAGATGGGGGAATGAATGTTTTGTGATGTAAAGTGAAGCGTAATATCACACATATATTAAAATATGGATTGTATTAAATATGAAGAGAAATTTCAAAACTTGTACTGCAATCACAAAGAAAATATAATATAATATAATAACACTAATAAAAATTTTGAGCTATATTTAGGAAGAAAAAGTTATTTTTCCCATAAACACGATGGATACTATTATGGGGCTTTAAGTCATATTTTTCATTTATAATAAAACAATGATGGTATTGTTTAGAATAAATGAAGCTCTTGATTGGTGTGTCGAAATATATTGAATAAATTTTAATTAGCATGAAAGTGATTGTCATTAAAAAAAATTAACTAGAAAGCTTAATCTTATACTGTCAATTGTTAGATTTTATATATGTAATTATTATGCCATATAATGAATCACAACTATATGGATTATATGGTTCACTATTTATAAACTCTAAATTTATTTCGAAACTATTTATAAACTCTAAACTCTAAATTTGGTTCAGTATTATTATGTTTTAAAAATTCATTATTATTCAATTTAACATTAAGTGAATTTATTATTTTTTTCTTTGTATAATTGCATGAAAATAATGAACTTTTTTTTTATTTGCTTCGTATGGTAGTTTAAAAAAAAGATAATGCATCGTCAAAGGGTTGAGGAAGATGAGCCGGAAATCGCCCCAAGTGGAGATATTGGGTGGAAGTTTGCTACTCCGGTATTAAATAATAGGCATAAATTAAATTGCAAATTGTGCGGGAGAGAGATAAATGGTGGTATAACTAGACTAAAACAACATTTAGCTCATTTAAAAGGACAAGTAAGAGGGTGTCCTAACGTCACCACGGAAATTAGGGAACAAATGATGAAACATCTTCAAGGGGCAAAAGCAAAAAAAAAAGATAAAGCAATCCAAAAGGAAGGAGTCGTTGATTATATTCGAAATGAGTATGGGGGTGATGGCTTTGAGGGGATTGTTGTTTCAAGTGATGATTCAGATCCCGAGATGACCGTGGCAAGAAATATGAGTAGAAATGAATATCGGTTATGGGAACAGACACAGAGGTCTAAAATAAAGGGTGGGTTTGAGGCTGGAAGTTCTAGTAGAGCGGGTTTACCTAAAGCTCCTCAACGATCTTCTAGTATGTCTGGAATGCGACGTAAGGAATGGGCGGATATAGATTCACCTGAACATAGATTAGCTGAAGTGGATGTGGACCTCCATAGAAGCAAAGGTCCTAAGCAACCTAAAATATCAACAAAATTTATGAAGGGTTTGCGAAAGAAGTTAGGACGAGCAGTTAGTCAGTTTGTTTTGTTTGGAAAACATTCTGCAAATATTGTTGTAAGCCCCTGGTTTGACAGGATGCTTGACGTTGCTAGAGAAGTTGGACACGGAGTGAAGCCTCCAACTCCGTATGAGGTCAATGAAGTTTTTTTGCCAATAGAGTTTGCTAGCTTGAAAAAATGGATTGAATCTCAAAAGCCAATTTGGAAGGAAAGGGGTGTTACTATTATGTGTGATGGTTGGACAGGGCCTACCAGGAAACATTTAATTAATTTTTTAGTTTATAGCAATCATGGAACAGTTTTTCACAAGTCCATTGATGCAACAGACGTGGTGAGTAGGACAGCGGACTATTACTTTCGCCTCATGGATAAGGTGGTTGATGAAATTGGAGAGGAATATGTTGTCCAAGTAGTAACTGATAATGAAGCGGCTATGAAAGCGGGTGGTAAGTTACTTATGCAAAAGAGACCGAATTTGTATTGGACAGCATGTTCAGCTCATTGTATTGACCTTATTCTTGAAGACATTGGGAAAAAGAAGAGCGTGGCGAAAGTGTTGGATGAAGCAAAAATTATCACCAGCTTCATTTACAATTACAATTGGGTTGTTGATTACATGAAGCGATTCACTAATGGTCGAGAGTTACTGCGCCCAGCCATCACTCGTTTTGCTACGAATTTTGTCACATTAGAGAGTATTGTGAGGCACAAAAAGGGTTTAGAGGACATGTTTCGATCTGATGAGTGGAAACGATGCAAGTGGTCAAAGTTGCCAAAAGGCAAGGAGGCGAAGAAGATAATATTTGACAGGGACTTTTGGTCTAAAGCAACGGATATTTTGAAGGTGCAGGAGCCTTTAGTGAAGGTTCTTCGATTGGTGGATGGTGATTTAAAACCTACCATGGGTTTTATTTATGAAGCTATGGATAGGGCAAGGAAAGCAATTCAAAGAGATTGCCGCTATTACATAGATTTTCATAAAATCATTGACAAACGATGGCAGTTCCAATTACATCAAGACTTGCACGCAGCTGGTGAGTATAAAATTAGTTGTGTTTTATTTGTTAAATAATCAATTGTGTTTTATTTGTTCAAAAATTTGATATATTATTTTTATGTCAATATGTTAGGGTATTACTTGAATCCTCAGTTTCAATACGGTGATAATTTTACAAGCCTTTCCGACGCAATGGTAGGGCTTAGAAAAGTGATTCAGAGGTTGGAACCTGATATTAACAATCAGATAAAGGCAATTAACCAAGTAAGTCGAGAATATATTTATATTTTGTTAAGGTTTTTCACTAATGTATTTAATATTTCGTGAAATGTTACAGATTTTGTTATTTCGTGACAAATATGATTCCTTTGGAACCGAATTAGCTCAAACAGCAGTGTCACGAACAAATCCGGGTAATAATATGTCTTAATTTATTTACTATCAATTTCACTTTATACTTCAGTATACAATATAAATAAATCTTTGTGTTTATCATGTGTAGGTGAATGGTGGATTCATTATGGCACATCTACTCCAGAACTTCAACGAATTGCTGTGAGAGTATTGTGTCAAACATGTTCATCTTCTAACTGTGAACGAAATTGGAGTACATTTAGCCTCATACATACAAAGACAAGAAATCGTTTAAGATGATCATGCTACTTTAGTTCCTTCTGGTAGTGGAACTAGTAGCGGTGGTAGTGGCGGTGTTGGCTTGAGTCAACCAAGTAGTGGTACTCATGGAGATACTGCTAGTGGTAGTTATGGAGGTGGTGCTAGTGGTAGTTATGGAGGTGGTGCTGGTGGTAGTTATGGAGGTGGTGCTGCTGGTAGAGATGTGCAATATGAAGGTAAATAAATATTGCAGTCTAAATTTTATTTATAGTATTATATTATTCTTATATTACACTTCTAACAAAAATATATCATTTACTGAAACAGGTGATAGTTACTCACCGTATCAAGGGGAAGCTGGAAGTTATGGACTTCGGGGTGATGATGACAATTTGGAGGATAGACAAAATCTTCAGCCATGGGGTGGGACACGAAGGCGTACACGTCGGCCAATGGGAGATAATTTAGAGAACCGTTTTGTTGAACTTGATCTTAGAGCTCGTGGAAACGAAAGAAGAAACCCACAAGCACAAAGAAGAAACCCACAAGCACAAAGAAGAAACCCACAAGCACAACCCACGTATCCCCATCCCCCTGAATTCTCATATTATCCCCCACCACCACAACATTATTATCCACCCATCGGGTCATATCACTATCCTCCTCATCCACCCGAACCTTCATATAATACCGTTTCATCTACTGAGAACTATCCACATGGGTATATGGTTCTGCCAGTGCCTCAAGGTTATTTTCCACAACAAGGGGCATCAAATGAAAGTAGCAATTTTGGAATGGGTGCATCTAATTCAAGTACTTCACATTCTAATTACTTTGGATATGAACCACATGAACGGGCTAATAATGATGATGATGATATAGAGATTCTTAGAGACCCGCCACGACATTCTTTTTGGTGGTGAAAGCATGAAATCATTTGTAATATATGTAATTTAGTTTATTATCATATTTGTTTAGTGGTATGGTGGTAATGATTCACAATTGTCCAATGACTTTAAGTATGTAATTAGTTGTTAAATTTAAGCATGTTACAAGTTGTTATTGAGTGATGTATTTTTAGTATTTGATTAAGTAATAAAATGCTTTTATGATGTATTTTTAGTATTTGATTAAGTAATAAAATACTTTAATGTTCTTTAATACTATGTAATAAACCCACATATTAATTAAATTCAACATTATAGAGTCAAAATAAAAGTATCCTTTTAATTTATGATATCTGTGAATGGTAAAAACAAATTCACGCTTGCGGTAACCGATTCCCGTTACATTACGTCCGATACTCCCGATACCGTTACACCGATACCGCAACCGTTACGTTACCCGATACCGTTATTTAAAACTATGGTATAGAGGTGAACTCGGGTTCCGTTTTATCTGTGATGGGCCGGACAGGCGCTGACAGGTTTCACCGGAGGTATAAGGCTGGAAATGGTTTTGGGTGGCGGGTAGGGGTTGGATGGACAGCTGGTGGCAGGTTATGGGTTTTTGGCCGCGGGTTTCTACTCGGGTTCCGGGTTTGGTTGCCAAGGGATAGGAGATGGGTCTTGTGATGTTGGAATTTGTATGGGGTTGATAGTGTTGGGGTAGTGGTTTGTGTTTGTGTTGATAATGGAGGAGAGAGAAAGGTTGTGTGTTGGAAGGTTGAAGATGGGTTGGGTGGGATTAGTGTATAGGTGAGTTTATGGGATAGTGTGACGGTGAGTGTGTGTGTGTGTTTAATTTGGACTCTAAAAATAAATAACACTAAAAAATAAAACTAATAAAACTAAAAATCTAAAAATAAAATTCTACTCTAAAAAAAAATAAAGACTAAAAAAAATGAAACTAAAATGAAATGAAAATAAAAATAAAAATCTATTAAAACTAAAACTAAAATCCTAAAAAGAAAATATAAAATCTAATAAAACTAAAAATAAATGATTTCCAAAAGAAAAATTAATCCTAATAAAATAAGTCTAAAAACTAAAAACTATTCAAAATCAAAATCAAAATAAAATCACACTAATTAAAAAGAAATATAAAAATAGAAAATAAAAACTAGAAAATTCTAAATAAATCTAAAATAAATCCTAAAAATAAAACGACTCAAACTAAAAATCTAAAAATAATCTAAAAAGCATAAACTACACACACAGGCTTCGAGGTAGGTTTAGGCTCGGGTAAGGTTACGGGATAGGGTATTAGCTCCATTCTTGATGCAATTTGCCTTGAAATAACACTTTTGACACCGCAACTCCAATCAAGCCTACACATTAAATATTTACGCACATAAGACCCAAATTATCAAGAATTAGCAACTAAAATACGTCTATTCGGGGTATAAAATGTACACTTTTGGGTGCTTATCAACGTTTAACATGAAAAAAAACTCTAAATTACAAGCTACGTTGAATGAGCGTGTTGTAGAAAATAATGAGGTTTTGATTGAGGATCTAAGGGAACGGGAGAAGAAGCTTAAGGAGAAATTAGAGTACATTGAGAAAGAGAGAGATAGCCTTCGTGGTTTGATGGAGGCTTTGAAAAAGGAAGTTCTAGAGTTTGAGGAGTCTAAGCGTATGCTTGAGTTTAGGATTTGTGAGTTAGAGGAGAAGTTAAAAGAATCGACTAAGGTTAAGTTTGACTTAGAATCTAGGTCGAAAAAGTTGGATAGTATGTTAGGCACCATCCAGGTCCAAATGATAGGTGTGGTATTGGCTACGATGATAGAGTTATTTCCATTACCAAAGCCAATACCAACCACGCGAGAGATCCCACTAGGAACGCGAGGAGAGGTCGACATTTTATTTTTTTATTCCCTCCGTCTTTACACTTGCACACATTGTGGTAGAAAAAGGTCACCTTAGATGTTTTTGCTATGGCCTTAGGAATGCTTCTAGGAAGTTTAGGAATAAAGTTGTGTCGGTTTCCAAAACCCCCACCCGTCATGTTACACCTACTTGGGTTAGGAAATCGGATCTAGTGGCTTTAGGACTAAAAATTCATGGTTCTCATTTGGTTGCACTGGATTCTTTCCATGCTAAATCTAAAGGATGATTGTGTTACCATATTTGTCATACCCTAGTCTTTGCATCATGATTTATAACTTGTTAGTGTTATGACATGTGTATCATTTTGTATTATATTTTTCATTTATTCATTCTTATTTGAAAAATACAAAAAACATTTTATTTTTGATAAAATTTTTCGAAAAATACAAAAAGCTTTTTGGTTTTAAATATTTTTTGAGAAAAATACAAAAATATTTAATTTTTGGGCCAAAAATATTTTTGAAAAACACAAAACGATTTTCATTTTATTTTTGTGTCATGAGCTTACATATTTGATGTGGCATATTGGTGTGCTTGGACCCCCTTCCTTTTGATATCCATGTGGCTAGGACATTTGGTCATAATTATTGATGGTTAGAATGATCTTAACCATTGTATTATGGGGTTATTTCGAAGTTGATATGCATTTTGATTCGACTTTGTTTATATGTCATAATTGCACACATGCACGAGTTTATATGGATGTTTGAGTACTATTGCATATTTGAGTTTGGTGAGACGTTCTTATCTCAATTTTGTCATCTATGCGTAAGTCGACTTAAGGAGGAGGTTTGCATGTAAGAACCGTTTACCGTGAGGATTGAAATTAAAAAATAATGAGTGTTCACGGGAAAGGGCTACGAGAGTGTAAAATTGACTAGTCGTGAAAGCCACCGTTTAAAAGAGCCCCGAAAAAAAATCAAAGGCAATAAAAAGAATCATATGCCAAAATGGGCCAAATTAGTTTATGTTCATTCCGAAAGAAAAATATGATATATATTTGAGGAAGTTTGAATGGATAAATTAAACGGGTTTGCACCACGAATCCTAACGTTGAAAAATCGTATCATGATGCTATTGTTTGTAGAATCGTCAAAATTCCGTATTTGTGTTCATGATGTTTGTTTAGTTCATTAAGCTCACACTTTAAATGTCACATATCGCTAAGATAAAGTTTGATGATTTATTGTTATCAATTAGAGCTTCTTAATCATTTCGATGTGTTGGAATTGTGATTCATTTGTTGCAGTTCACACCCATACATTCCACGTTTATGTTTGAGCACATCGGTATTATGTTAGCATGTAACTCATATTGTTTTTGTTGTTTTCTCGACTATTTTGTAGTTTTCCGCCACTTCCTGTTAGTTTTTTCAAGAAATTTTTTCGTTGGGCGAAACTGTTCCTTTTTTAGAATTTGAGTTTATCGTTCGAGCGAGAAACTGCTGTCTCACGAAGTTATCTCGCGAGAAGCCTCTATCGTTCGAGCGATAGGGCTGTCTCATTTGAGCTACCAATTTGAATTTTTTTCCTTCTGTTTCAGTACCCTGTTTCATATGGTCAAATGATTAAATGACTAAATGAATACAAAGCAGGTGTGACTAAATGAATACATGACTAAATGACTAAATGAATACAAAGCTTTATTTCATTTAGTCATTTCAGTTTCTATTAATATGATCAAATGAATACAAAAGATTATGAGTTTCGATTAATTGGTTTACACAATAGCATTGTATTCAAAATTGTATCTGCTCAAATGAATACAAAAGCATTGTATTCATTTAGTCACACCTGCTTTATTGTTGTTTCTTGTTGTGTTATTACTATTTTCTAGCTACGAATTTGATATTGTTGATCATTATTAGTTGGAGTTTCCTTGATATTTAGATATATTTCATTGATTATCGTACGCTAGATATGTTTATATTTTCACCGGGCTATCTATTCGAGACAAAAAAGGGGAGAGATGTATGTGATGTAGGGGCAGAGTTTGTTTGAAGAGCAGATACATTTGTTGCATTATTTTTTGTTATCATATTTGTGATCATATACTTTCATGTTTATATTGATTGGTCTACACAAATTTTTATCATATTGGTTTTGCATCGGTAAAAATTGGTATCATAATTTAAATGTTGTTTACACATTGATATCATATTTTGATCACATAACAAATGATTTGGATTTAATTTTACATATTGGTTTATATCATTTGTTCCTCCATACTTCACTAGGTATTTGTCTGTTTCATGTGTGTAGATATGCTTAAGATATTCGAGATTTCAAGTCTACATCACATTCAGACAATTCATGCTTGTCGGACCATCATTTAATAGTCTTTTCCTGTAATTTTTATTATTGGGTTTATGGGATTGAATTTAGGCATCATACGGCTTGACGACCCAACTTAGGCATTTCACTGTTGATTTTGTCCTGGAATAGTCAAAGGGGGAGATTTGTAAGTACAAAATTTCCAATTGAGTTCGTTGTATGTTTAATTGACTTATTCCCGGAACAAAACACGTTTGAGTCATAGGTCGTATTTTTATTGTCACGATCCCACACAGACTATGACGTATTCAAGTTTATTGAAGACTATGCGACAAAGCTTCAAAATATTTATCATGACGATCTATGGTGCATATTTCGCCTTCAAGTTCAATTGCATTCCGAGATCACTCAGGTATGAATGCATAATTTTAATGGGACTCAAAATATATTTTAAATTGTTTAAGGATGTTATTTTATTAAAGAAATGTTTTTAAAATGTTTGAAATAGTTTACACTTTGTTTTATTCTGATAAGGACGTATTAAAGTAGTGTTTTATATGGATTCTAATTCACTGCGTCGTTCAAACGACCTGACCAGTCGTTTGAGAGGGATGTCCATCTCGTTCGAGCGACACGCCAAAGTTGCTTGAGCGAGCCGCCGACTTAAGGAAATTATTTAAGGTGTGTTTATCATAAGAATTTCATGTGTGTGCAGTCCAGAATGAACTTTTCGTAACAGTAAGTTTCTGCACAAAAGTTTTCTAAGGTTTTTAAGTCTAAACACATCCTTAGAGTTTCAAAGATCCGAGTTTTTATTACTATATGCTGTTTTGATCTTTGTTGGCACCGAGAAGAGTTTGTTTTACATAGAACTTTGTTGGGTTTTGCGGTGGAGAAGCGTAAGATCCTTGTTCAACATCGTAAACATTACAAGCAATATCGATGGACACCGAGATAGACGTGGAGGTGTGTGTTGTGGACGAGGATCGTGGAAGAAGGACTTTCTCCGTGGGCACTGTGAGAGGAGTGATTGAAGATCAAAAGAGCGTCAAGTCTCATGGGGGATTGACTTGTTGTGTAAGACTTGTGTCTGTTCCTTGTAAATCCACATTCATAGTGATTGTCTGACTTGGGTCATCCGAGGTTTTTTCCCATTGCAGTTTCCTTGTATATCCGGCATTGCGAGCATTCTTTTCCTTACTTTACTTTCGTTAATCACTAAATGCATGTTTAGGATTAATCAAGATAAAATTTGGTTAAGTTAAAATTGGTTCACATAAAGTTTGAAAAATAATTTTTCAAAAAGAAAAAGTGTTTCATCATCCTTAAAGCAAAGTGTGGTTTGAAAAATAATGGGCCTATGCTTAGAATATTTAATAATTCAATTGATGAAGTGCAAGTCAAACTTTAAAAAGGGTAATTTACATAATGAGCCCCAGGAGGATGATATTTGTGATTTTTGACCCAAGCATTGTAATTGTGATAAACAAAAATGGAACT
Source organism: Sambucus nigra (assembly GCA_949130495.1). Taxonomy (NCBI): domain Eukaryota; kingdom Viridiplantae; phylum Streptophyta; class Magnoliopsida; order Dipsacales; family Adoxaceae; genus Sambucus; species Sambucus nigra. The sequence goes on from OX422218.1 coordinate 483,075,446, forward strand.
TTGTTATACAAGACTTTAAATGAACACTAAAGGGTGAAAATGGTCCTTAAACTTGGAAATGGGATAAAGCTTTACAAAATGAAAGACCTTGGTAATACATCAAAGATATGTAATAATGACTAGACGATAAAGCATGTTCAAATGTATAACAAGGATGACAAGGTGGTAATTACCTTGGGTTTTGTCCTTCGGGTCGGGTAAAACGATTAAAGTAATATTAAAGGACTAAAATGTACATTTATGATAGCAAAGTGAGGCGATAAGCCAGGTGTTTTTTATAAAAAAACACGACGGTTGGACCACATGTAAATAAAATTAATGTAAAGTGAAAGAGTTTTCACTACAGCATACCGAAAAACTTTATGAGGTCACAGAGCCCTAGGGTACGGGTTCGGCTTAGACCTAACACCACTAACTAGGGAAGCATATCATGACATTTGTGGCAGTCGGTGCAAATCCATTAACATAAATAGGATACGGTTAGCTCCAAGACTAAATGAAATTAAAATAAAAGATATGAAATTGATAAATTTTGGGAAGATAAATGATTGAGACAATAACAAGTGTGGAACCCATTAGGCCATTCCCTAGGGTTCATGTAATCAGAGCTACTAAGGTAAATAATAAGAATCGCTTAACTATGAAACGCCCTCAAAAGTTGGAATATCGCTTAATCAGCCGTACCAATTTAGGGCATGAGACAATGCCCAATGGGGTTCCTTAAAATATTGCAGTAACAAAATGAATGACAGAAAGGGAGCATTCAATAACTAACATGCAAAAACTAAACAATGTATGCATTAACCATGTTTTACTCAAAAACATTTCCTTTAACTTGGTTAAAGTTATTAATCGTGGAGTTTTATAATTCACCATTTAATTATGAAAAACATTTCTTTAATACTATAAGCCACATGATTAATAAGTACAAAAACTTGTTTCCTTACCCCTTACATATATAGTTCAGGAAAAAAAAATTACTTTCACCTTTTGCCCACTACTGTCATGGAATTTTTAAATATAGCATTTGAATAGACGCACTCAGTACTTAAAGACTAGTTAAACTTATAAATTACCTTGGGATTAAAATTGTCTTACATTATGCAAGTGCCCATTTACGTTCTTTGCCACTTTACTTTCCTTAAACATTAACATACCAACACATTATCGTCTTAACTTGTTACATTTCTTGACTAATTCATATACGACGACTTGTCAATTATCTCAATTACATATATAACCATTATTTCATCATATACATTATACATTTGGAGTGACTCATCCATGTACACTTATTCACCGCTCATCCTTTTTAGCCTTCAAAGAGTGTCGTGTTCTAAATCATCTTTTACTTTCTGAATCGGAGTACCAAATTCCATTTCTATTTACAGATTTTCAGTAACTGCCACAAATGCTGCAATATGCTTCACTGGCCTCTAGTTTTGGGTCTAACTTGAAGCTTCACCCTTGGTCTTCGAGCTCTCCTTAAACTTTCTAGGTGGATCTAAGTATTATTTCACTTGCAACCACTTTTCTTATCTTTTTCTTCTTTACATTTATCCTTTAACCTTTATACCGATCTATGAGTCAAATTCCTGAGACAAGACTAATATCGTAAACACTTTATTTTCTAACTTTCATAAACTTTCGAATGTCCGTTTTCTACTTTACCATAGACTTAGGATTTCCCATTTTTGAGGACGAGACTTTCTTTATCAAATTGTGAAAACTTACTCTTTACAAGTTCAAAACACATACACCTTTTTTTGCATCCCATTTATAAATTTATCAAGCCTCAAGGTCATTTTTTAAAAAAACTTGCTTATTTCAAAACTTCCCATTTGAAGCCAAGTTCATTATATTCTACTTTACATCTTTTCTTAAACATGTTCACATAAGTTTCAAATAACAAGTTGTGACTTGTCGTGACTTTCATATATAGACAACTAATCCTTTTTAAATAATTATATAATTTCATGAAATAATATCCCTTTTCCTTATTTTTATACATTGTCTTTGTGAAAATATAATTTCGATATTCTGAAAATTTACCACTTGAAAGCTATATTGAAGACTCCCTTCAATACATCAATTTTTATTAAATTATTTCATAATTTCACAAATTTTCCCACATTTATATTCTGAAGATCTAGTTACTTGAGAATCATATTCAAAACTCATTTTTTAACACCTTATAACATATTAAATCGTGATACATTATCCTAAATAGGTAGCATGTAATAAACCTTATTGAAATTAAGGTTTAACATGCATAATAACAATTTCATAATATAAATGCTTAAAATAAACTCCACCTCAATTGAAGGAATCCACCAAAATATGCAAATAGTGTACTATAAAACCTCCATTAAATCTCCAAAGACATTATAAAAATATGTCTTCAAGTGGACTTTAAGAAATCCTTCTAACTCCATTTAAAAAAAATCGTGAATCCATAAAATAATGGATCTCATCCCTAAATAAGAAACTCACTCCCAAAGCTAACCGTATATAAAAAAGGAATGGGGCCAATGGTTATACATGTGTCACTCCAAGATCAAATCTTGGAGACACGTTTCGAACTTTGGAGCGCTGATCAGGGTGGAGCCGGCGTTAACTTTCCTTTTTTTTTCTTACTTACTCGTACTGCCTTTCATTTCTCTCTTTTTTCAACTTACCAATGCCTACAACAATTTATTTGTTGTTTCCCACATGACTAGGTCCATACGCAAGGTCCAATGATGTACTCAATAACTTCACAAATTTCAAACTTCATCGTTTAACCTCCAATGCTACCACATATATAAAGCGTTATGAACACAATACATAATAAAAAGGAAAGTGACCCTAAATGTTGTTACATCGATCCATATTTATAGAGAGAGATATAATACAACAAAATATATTTATAGGTATACATACCCAACTAATACCGAAAATATATCTTATTAAAAAAAATACAATTATCATCCCAAACACAAAATAACATTTTACAAAAAATGAGGTTTGTAACCCATATATAAAAATAACACTAAAAAAGGTCCATGACACTTATTATATGTTATTGACAAAATATGAGTGGTTCACTCATTTTTACTTCATCGTTTTAGGCCAAAGCCATTGTTTTTTCCATTAATTGTCCTCTTTATGCATGTTCATCACGCATGCACCAAGCCAACCCCGAACACGACATGCAACTTCATATTCGTTACATTAAACCTCACATATAAATTTTTTCATACAAACGTTTACGTGCATCGTTCACTTCAAACATAAATTATCCTTCTTAACACTTGTGCGACCCATGTCGACGCATGTAATTATTTTACGTAAAACTTTCGCGCGAACTAAATATTTAACAATTACTATATCTATAGAACTGCAGTTGGTGCCTGTGGCCATCCCCAAGATTCTTTCACCCTCTCCTCAAGCGCTTTCAAGGGATAAAGAGGGAGAGATGAAGGTTCTGCGTCCTTCGATACATCGTGGGGTGCTTTGGTCGTCGTCAGTTTTGGAGTGATAAAGAGATTGAGTAGCCATCCTATTTTTAATAAAATAGGCAAAAGAACATGTTGTCACCTCCAAAGAGAGACATCAGCAAAAAACTGATGCTTGCGAAACCAATAATTTAGAGGTTCGAGGGCTAAGTTACGAAATGGGAAGGTGTCAGACACTCATCCTACCCTTTCGGTCTCTCATGGGCTTATGTTACTATTTTCCTTAATTTTTCTATAAAGTGTGTGTACATGTATATATAAGTGTATATCGAAATCGCTCGACTGTCATCATGGAAAGGATGGAGTGAGGTCATCCATAGGAATGTTCACAGAGTAATAGTTTAAAAAAACATGATTTATGCGCTTATCGAGATATTGATCATTATGATGAAACGATAATATGTGTTAGATAAGACGCAAGTATAAATAACAAGTATGATATATATGAATAATATATGGATAAAATATAAAAAATATGAAAATAGGACTCGAGTCTCGGGTTTTAACCCGAGACTCCTACGTAGCCTATAAAGGCATCAAATTCCACGTAGTCTGCATGCGGCACAAGGGTAGGGTTTATCCCATAGATTCAAATGGTAATTTATTATATGTGTGTGTGTAGAAAAAATATTTTTAGTTTTGAGAAAATGTGATGAAGAATCTCGTCGGAATTTATAGGTGTAACCCTTTTTTTCTTTGTTTTGATTTTTTTTATAGAAAATAACTTATGTGCAATATAAATAATAAAGGGTGAGGTATTAATGTGTATGATCTAAGGTAAAAGCTAAATTGATAATCTATATAACTAATGCGAAAAATAAAGAAATTTGAAGAGAGAGGGATGTTTGAACCTTCTTTGGTGACTTGAAGCTGAATCTTGATTGTTGATGAACTTCCTTGCAAGTTGGGATGAATGTGGGATGAGAGAGAAGGATATTTTTGCTAAATTGGGTATGGAAATGATGGGAATGAAAGGTGGAGGAGAATTTCACACAAGAAAACTTCACTGATTGCGGAAGAATGTTGCTGAGATCACTGATATTGATGGATTTGAGGTTTGTCTTGGAAGTTAGCTCATGACCTCCTTATATAGGGTAGGGGATGACGATAGGCATATACCTTGACCTACCAATTGGTAGGTGACCCTATATAGACTGCCGATTGGAATGGAAATGGACCTGCCAATTGGCAGTCTCGTGCAGATGTTTTTGAAAAAATGATCGTAGTACATAATACGTAAGTCCAAACCATGCACACAAAATACCGTTAGAAAGGTAATTCAGAGACCTTTGAGAATACTTTGGGTTTTTCCCGGGTCTGAGAGTTGACTTTGGGTCAAACGGGGCTCGAAAGCGCACGTCGGTCCTTTAGACAAGAAATCGTCGAACAGTAATGGATCGTTTGTCCAAACCGTAAGTCTGAATCATGCACGAGGTGGACCGTTGGAAAGGTTATGAGAGGTACTTCAATGTTACAAAGAGATTCCCTCTGTTCAGAGAGTTAACTTTGGTCAAACAGGGCCTGGAAGTGCCTGGTGACCTTTCAATCGATAAATGGCTTAAATAAATTAACCCCGCACAATCGATAAAATGAGGCTAAGTGATTTACAAAATCCCTATTGATATCTGAGAACTACACTGATTGCAATATTATCACACGTGAATAATTTATTGCGTATACGGCGGGTTTGACGGATTAAACTAGACAATACTCTACTAGTGATTTAAATTAATTATTAAAGATACCACTACATATATTTTGACAAGTGACCATAAATATTGAACATTTAGCTCCACAGAAAAGATGACATGTGTAAAACCCCACTTGGGGTATTTTGGCTATAAAAGAGAGAGTTTCCCATCATTTTGGAGGATGATGGTATTGGGGGCAAGGTAAGGAGAAAGAATCTAACTCTTCTCACCCACAAACCTCTTGAGCTCCGTCACGGGATTGATGGTGATGAGTGGGATTTTATGGGTTTATCAACGAGTTTTACGTATTGTACATGGTATAGGGCATTTGTAGGCGGTTATCCAGATTTGTCACCCCCCATGCACCGAAGTCACAAAAACCCAAGTTTTCCATCATATCGTAGGAACCCTCAAACTACGCAAACTTTGATTCCGTGAAAAGACGGATACATAAGTACAACAACATTGCTCAAGTCTAAAATATGCTAAATGCGATGATTCCCCAAATTTGGACTACACTCTTACATTTGGCTGGAGACGTATTTGTGATTCTGATTGCGTAACACCTCGTGCGCATACGAGGAGCTCTGTGAAAATGGAACATTGTTTACAAATATAAGTATCATTGCTTACATAATCCCATTTATGCTATTGGATATTTCATAACATCCTTTTGCTGTTATGAATCATCTTTATTGAGATGCATATAAAATATGCTAGACTTTATTTCAAATGAAAGTATTTTGATTATTCAAATAGGCAGAATTAAAAAAATATGCATGGATCATTCGACTATTATCATTGTTTTCATCATTAGTTTGGTTAAAAGTTTTTATTAGCCATAATAATAGCCACATGAATAAAGATACTATCTGTTTGTGTTTAGTCCACGAAAAATTCTATGCAGATTTTAATGGTTTGCGTGGGCACTTAAATTAATTTGACTACTCTGTGTCAGAGCCGAAAGGGTTTCAACTATTGTCCAATATTGAGAGCTATTTACACAAAATCTCTGAACTTTGAGCCGCAAAGTAGTTGATAATAGTTTACAACTACAGAAGTGTACTTGATAATAGTTTAAATACATTTGAGATCTTATTAAAGATCACGGTCAGAACTTTTGATATAAAACATTGAAATATGGGCTCAACATTTTTTTCTTGTAAGCTGAATAAGTTCATTATTAAAGATTTAGTAAATTTGAGTTGGGAGATTAAACATGTTATCCCTTAGATATTATCTTATATTGTTTACCCACGTTTGGGAATTTATGCACAGTCAAAATTTTAAGATCTTTCCTTTACATCTCAGACCTTGGGACCTGCAATTGTTACCGCCTCAGTTATACCGCGTTTTAATATAAAATTGAGCCTTTGTTTTCATTGATTACAAACCGCATAATAGTTGTTAGAGCCTATAGAACTACATTGGGATTTGACCACTCGTTGTATGCGTATTTTCAAGTTACAGTGGCTATAGGTCTTCTTCACCAATTAAGCACATTTTTTAATGTTAATTCCTTCGAAGATTTTGGGCTGATGGACTTGCACCGACAAGAAGGTCAGCGTCCCCCCTTTCATCTTCTCCATCTGTCTTTTTCTAGAGATTGCCACCAGTATATATTATTGTTTCCTGTACTAACCACCTATTCGAAGGTGCTTCAAAAACTCAGACAAAAATCTTCAAACTTTATCAAACATGAATCATAAAAACATGAATCAAACTTTAGATGTCAACTCGAACAATCTCTGACCACCGAGGCCCTTTACCTCAGAGAAAATCTCGACCTACGAGCAGGTTGACATCCGAGCAACCGTGGAAAATGCGAACGACCTCTTTGAACTATAAAACATTAACTCACAACTGATCAAATCTCACTCCGAGAAACCATGGAACACTTAGAACTGAGTAAAATCCTCAACCTCCGAATAAAAACATCTGAACAATTATCTCCGAGAAACCTCTATCTCCGAACAATCTCAATCTTTTAAGGACTCGTTTGGTTCGAGATTTGGGAGGGGAACTTTGGATTCCTGGAATATAAAATTCCCCTCATTTAGAATTACTATGTTTGGTTGGAGTTTTGGGGAGGAAATTAGAATTTCAGGAACTTAAAATTCCCACAACTTTGATACTTTTCTTTCCCACCAAAAATGGGGGGCATAAATTAGAATTCCCAGGAATCCTCACTTATTTTTATGGTATGACAAAAATACCCTTTTTATTAGCACCTAAAAACAAATTCTTCCAATTATATCCTAAATTATATGTCAAAACTAAAACCGATCAGATATAACCCTCACTTTTCTTTCTCACGTTTTTATGGTAACCCTCCTCTCTCTCTCTATGTACGATCCTGTCTCTCTCTCTCTATATACGTATATATATGTATATATATATACAGATATATATGTACGTATATATATATAAACTACATATATGTAATTTTTTCTACTATTTTGTAGATCGACTTGAACACAAACCTGTAGAGGAGCAAACCGAACACATAGGTAAGATCATCTCTCTCTCTCTCTCTCTCTCTCTCTCTCTCTCTCTCTCTATATATATATATATATATATATATATATATATATATAACCTAATTTGTTTGATTTGGAGCCCTAATCAATTGATTTATTTCAAGCCCTAATTTGATTGATTTGGAGCCCTAATCAATTGATCTATTCGGAGCCCTAATTTGATTGATTCGGAGCCCTAATCAATTGATCTATTCGGAGCCCTAATTTGATTGATTTGGAGCCCTAATCAATTGATTTATACAACATAAAAATCCTTTCAAGCTATGTAAATTGATTTTTCTCCCATGCATTCTATATGTGTAGTTTGATGTGTACATGTTCTCATTTTTTTGAATTTTTACATCAAAAAGTACAAATATTGCAATTATTTATTGGGGTGTTTTTGTTTCAATTAGCAATTATTTGTTTAAGCCTAATGTACTTTCTCAATATGCATATGTAGATATGAATCGTGTAGTGTTGGAAAGGAAGCGAAAGACCATAAGTTTGTGTGAGACTATTACGAGTATAGTCAATGTTGTAGGGATGTTTTACATTTTGATATATGTTAATGTGGTGATATATCGTAAAAGAAATAGTTTTATAAGAGACGTATTTAGTAGGAGAATAAGTCGTTTATTAAACATGCATGCCATGGTGTACGTGAGTGATAAAGCTTGCATTCATAACCTTCGGATGGATAGGCACACTTTTTCCAAGCTTTGTTATATGCTCCGTACCCATGGTATGTTAGTGGACACGAGAAATATCAAAGTTGAAGAGATGGCCGCGATTTTCTTGTACATACTTGCTCACCATACTAATAATCGAGTATGCATTAGAGAATTCAAACATTCAGGAGAGACCATCAGTAGATCTTTCAATAAGGTGTTACAAGGAGTTATATTATTGCAAGGGCACTTACTCAACACACTAGTTGCAGTCTCTGAGGCGTCGGACGATTCTAGATGGAAATGGTTCAAGGTATATAAACACGCTTCATTTTAATTCTCATATGATATTTGTGGGAATGAAACTTAAAATTCTATTAATTCTTGTAGAATTGCATAGGGGCATTAGATGGAACTTATATTCGGATTAAGGTGTCAGAAGTTGATAAACCTAGATATCGTACAAGGAAGCATGATGTTGCAACAAATGTCTTGTGCGTTTGCTCTCATGACATGCAAATTAATTATGTATTACCGGGATGGGAGGGATCCGCACAAGATTCGCGAATACTTAGGGATGCAGTCAGTCGCCCAAATGGTTTGAAAGTTCCTAGGGGTATGTTTATAGATTAATTACATTATTTCAATAAATATTCCGAAGGGTATTATCTACTAATATTTAGTATGATTATAGGTTTCTATTACCTTGTTGATGCCGGATATCCAAATGGTACTGGATTCCTAGCTCCATTTCGAGGTCAACGGTATCACTTGAATGAGTGGAGTAATGACTATCAACCTCAAAATCCGGAAGAGTTTTTCAATATGAAGCATTCTCAGGCGAGGAATATTATCGAAAGATGCTTTGCAAAACTTAAGCTTAGGTGGGGGATCCTAAGGAGTCCGTCATGGTATCCCGTGAGAGCTCATAATCGGATAATCATTGCATGCTGCCTCATTCACAATCTTATAAGGCGAGAAATGGTACATGATCCATTGGATAATGACTCAGACGAGGAGGATTCCCCAAATTTCTACGAACCAATTGGTGAACCAATCACTTATATTGAAACCTGCGACGAATGGACTAATTTTCGTGCAAACTTAGCTACTCAAATGTACAACGAGTGGAGGGGATCAAGGAATGCATAGATTTAGTTTAGTGAATGAAAGAAATGTGAATTTCATATGTATTTTAATTAGACTCTGTTTTGTAGGCTTGATTAGTAATGAAGGGACTGCATTTTTATGATGTATGTTCTGTTTTCTTGTAATGTAATTTATATATATATATATATATATATATATATATATATATATATATATATATATATATCAGTTATGTGCGTAAATTATCAGTTCTGTGATGAGATTTTGATGAGATTAAGATTGTTTTCATCAAAATGTATCAACTGTTTTCAACAGAATTGAAAACTGTTTTCAACAAAACTCATAACTGTGAATGCAAATACCAAGAGAAAAAAACTGAACAAACTATATTATTTTAGGAAAAACATAGAAACAAATATACTTGTTCAATGCCCAAAAATTTGAGAAGATATTCACAACCATACAATTATATAGATTGTTCATATTGACACACAAATCTTCCCCTGCATACAGTTATGGTTTAGCCCATTATCAGCTTTGGATATGTTTGACAGATAAACCTAGTATCTGTCATAAAAACCTCATATCTCTGAGCCTTGTACTCCTCAAAAGTGGTAACATACTGGGAATATGTGTTTGTGAGCCCCGCAATAACAATATGAACATTGCTATCAAATTCTCTATTACTTCCAGAAGTAAGCACCGTCTTAACAGCGTCACGTAGCCGCCTGCCTGCCATGGTTGTGAATTCTGCAAAGAGCAGAAGCATTAGAAATCAATCTATGCATATGTGTGTGTGTGTGTGTGTGTGTATACGAGGGAAACCACCATAGAAGAACTTTTAAAAAATAAAAAAGACCAAAAAATCAAGTTTCATCCTTGCTATGAGCAGGTGAAAGAGCAGGCAGTCAAAGACATATCTAAACTTTTGCTGTTTAAACTTTTAAACTTTTGCTGTTTAAACTTTTAAACTTTTGCTGTAAAAAATTTCAAAAGTATCAGGCCTTATTTAAACTTTTGCTGTTTCAGTATGCTGTTTCAAAGACATATCTGTTTTGGACACTAGACCAAGATGCTGTTTCAGTAGCTGAGCTTGATTAACTTGTTGAGTTTTATTGCCATATCTGTTTATATATCAGTTGTAAAAGCACATTGTCATATATGTTTATATATCAGTTCCATTTAAAAATAGAAGTTTAACTTGCTTGATTAACTTGCTGAGTTTTCCATTTACATAACATTCGAGCTGTTACAATGGCAACAAATAGTCAACCCGCGAAATCGAAGCTGTTTTGGACACTAGACCAAGATGCAAAACTAGTGGAGTGCTTACAAGACCTATCTGTTGATGGGTATTGGAAAGTTGATACGGGATTTAGAGCCGGATATTTGCAAGAACTTGAAAAGATGTTGGAGAAAAAGCTTCCTGGATGTGGTCTGAAAGCTTTTCCAAACATCGAGTCTCGCGTGAAGACTTTGAAAAAACAAACAATGGCAATTGCAGAGATGTTGAACCATGGTAGTGGCTTTGCATGGGATGACGTGGATTACATGGTTAAAGTTGATTTGGATGTGTTCAACACTTGGGTTAAAGTAAGTATAATTTTTTCCAGATTGTTAATGTTGTTTCTCTTATTAGTGTAACCCGCTCTGATACCAATTTGAAAACGTGAGTAGACAAATTGTATCAGAAAGTAAATCCTCGAAAAAAAATCAGGATCACGCGATAAATTAGCGTAACCCGCTCTGATACCAATTTGAAAAAACCGGATAGGTTCGGTGTGTGATAATTGATTAAAATTAAATTAAATTCGCAAGATTCCAAGTAACCCTTATTTAATTCGAGTCTATTTAGAAACAGCCCATAAACAAACAACTACGTGTGTGTGTGTGTGTCAAACCATAAATAAAGCATGTGACACAAAGTTAAGGAAAAATACCCGCAGGGCAAAACCTTTTATTTCACTATAATAAGTAAATCGCAACTTACACGGATTATAATGAAATACAGTGACACATGAATACCCGCAGGCGTCGGTCGGTGTCGTCAGCAAGGAATCCACACGCTGCGAACCCACATGAACCTCAGTCCAATAAATAAAGGAAGAACCGCAGCACTCCTCAATGACACGCAGCCATAAAACTTTGTAGAGACTCCCTCAGCAATGACGTCAGTGTCGTCAGCAATGAATCCACACGCAGCGAACCCAATGAACCTCAGTCCAATCAACAAAGGAAGAACCGCAGCACTCCTCAATGACACGCAGCCATACAACTTTGTAGAGACTCCCTCAGCAATGACACGCAACCCTAGGTTGCAAAGATCTCTCCACAAAGGTTTGAACAAATTAAAAAGTTGTGTTCTTGGGTTACCAAAAAGATTCACAAAGGATTGGCAATTGTGTGAATCAAAACATGAGTCTTGGGACTCAAAAAATATGAAGACTAGAGGTATTTGAACTCCAAAAAACGTCTTCTAAAGTCTTGCAAAACAACTCCCCCGAAGTTGGTATTTATAGGAAAAAATATGAAGAGTCCCACATTCTTAAAACTCTAAAATTCTATCCAGTATACAAAAAAAAAATAGCATTCTTTAAGGAATTTTCTCTATCTTCAAAAGGTCATAACTCCTTCACCGTAGCTCGGATTGAGGTGCCATTCTTTCCAGTATCTTCGTTGCGGCGAGCTCTTCAACTTTCTAGTTGACCAGACATCCGAACTATGGATGTGAAATTACGAAAATACCCTTGAACTCTCCTATCGTGCCTTTTTTTCACTGTTTTGACTTCCCTTGCGTACCACTTGCATTAAGTCCCTAAAATCTTGGAACGTGAAGTCGTTGAGGCAGATGTGGGACACATTAATGAAGATGTTGAATGCTTGATTCCCGAAATTCGGATAGAGGCCGTCATGTGAGATCGTGAGGTGACGTGCCAAATGTAGCGGCGTACCACATACACAAATGTAACATGTTGGACATGAGAAAAATGTCCTTACAAATCTCCCCCTATGTCTATGCCGGTACATACATAAAAAATCCGAATTATCAAATACGAAATTGCCTATACAAATCTATCCTCCCATGAACCCAAAACTGGAAAAGGTACAAATGAATAGTCTTCATCGTTTGTTCTTCAAATCTTCAGGAATCTCAAATATTTTCTCATCAGGGTGTGCAATTCAGAGATCATCAATGTAGTACCTACACACATGAGATAAAGAAAAATACCAAGTGACGTATCGAGTTTGAAATGAGATAAACATAGATACCAATATATGATAAGCATAAGTCAAATCTCAAAAACTCCCCCAAAATTTAAACTCCCCCATAAAATGATAATTCTTTCTCCCCCTTTTTATGATGTCCCCAAATAGACAAATAAGAAGAATGAATCAAACAAGCAAAATCGGGGTGTCACGGTATACACAAAATACAGAAAATATTTTTGATTTTTTTTCAATTTTTTTTTATACAAAAAATAGATACCATTTTGAAAAAAAATGTAAAACATGATACAAAAATCACACCATGGATTTAAACTCAAACAACCAAGTCATGGAAACGGAATGAATGGGTGTGAACACATTCGATAGGTAAATCAACTCAATCAATCATATGTGCACGATGCATATGTGTACCCCTAATGAATGAGCATCAAAAGTATCCTTAGGTGTAAAAAATTTGTTGAATTTAGATGACATCGTCTTATGCAAATCAACAAATCAAAGTCAAAGTGATTTCCACACCAATAACGTCCAAAACTATTTAGCGCATTTTCAAATATAAAGGACGTGCAAACCCGTTTTAATTTCTCCAACCAAACTCCCTCATATATATATATATATATATTCTTTTAGAGGTAATCTAAATTCTCAAACTTTGGAGAATTGGTGCAAAAACCTAAATGGCCCATAATTGGCATGAATTTTTTTTTATTGCCTTTAAATTTTTTTCGGGCTCTTTTAACCTCTTTGGACCTCGGATAATAAAATTCCTCAATTTTTTAGGTCCTTTTTAACGGTGGCTTTTGCGCAAAGGATAGATGATTACCTTTCGCAGCCCCTCCCCGTTATCAAACAAATCACACAAACTCACAAAACGGTTTTTATATGCACAATTTCCTTATAAAAATTATCGCGCTTGGTTCGTTTTAAAGACAGGATTGGAGTGAAAACACCCAACCAACATGTGATAAGACAAGCACAATAATCAAACAAATCCGTGCATGTGTGCAATAAAGGAAATATGAGTCAAACATGTAGGAAGTAACACTTAATTACATCTTAATGACTTCAAACATTATAAAGCACATGGATGAATTGACCTATTGTCTCAAAACACTATGAAATAGTCATATGAAAAAATGGAATGATGTTGTGACTCGGTCATCCAAAGTGTTCATCCATAAACGGTGAAACAAAAAAAAATCTTTTTGTATTTTTCAAAAAATTTCAAAAAAATATATACAAAAAGTACATGTCACAACGCTAGCAAAAATATATCAAAAAGCATAACTAGCGTATGACAAACATGCAAACACAATCATCTATATGATATGGCAAGAGAAGAATCATGTGCAAGCAAACGGGAATCAACTTGTCTAAAATCTAGTTCCTCCAAAAGTGATTTCCTAACCCAAATGGATGAAACACGTCGACAAGGGGTTTTGGGAACCAACAAAATACTAGACTTCGAATTCCTAGGACCTCTTCTAAGATCAAAACAAAATCGCCTAAGGTGACCATTCCTACCACAATATGAGCATGTGTAAACGGGTGGGATGACACCGAAAGTGTGATCTTTTCTAGCGTCCTTGGAATTAGTTGACCCTCTAAAACAAATAATGGTTTTGGCTTTAACATTAGAATCATGAGAACACGATGAGCCATTACCATCACTATCAAACCTACTTGAGTCTGTCAAATCATTTTTTAACTTCAAAACTTTTGACTCAAGCAAAGAATTAGACTCTTCCAAATTAAGGGACGCCTTCTTCAAATTATCAATTAAACTTAACAGTTTATCACGCTCCCCCTCAATTAAAACAAACTTATTCCTAAGAGTCTTTTCGCGTGCCGTAAAATCATCGATTAATTTTTTATCCTCGACGGCACAAACGGGAATCCTAGAATTTTTTAAGTCCTCCAATTGCTTCTCTAAAACTAGGATTCTCTCATCACTCTTCTTTTTGGCAATTTTTAAAGAATCAAAATCAGTACACAAATTACCAAAGTGCTCACGACAAATATCACTTTGAGTTTGAAACTCTTGCAAATATTCAATCTTACTTTTAAAGAGAGAATTTTCTTTTTCCAAAACTTTAATTCTTTTGCAAAGTTTCAAATTCAAACTTTTTAATTTTTCAGCACGGTCGTCAAATTTTTCAAAAATAGGCTCCTCATTAAATGGGCGTTCCATTGAAAAAATGCGAATTTTTACACAACTGATTTTAAAAAAAAATCAATATCACACAATTTTGCGGAAAAAGGAATACGCGATAAATTAGTGTAACCCGCTCTGATACCAATTTGAAAACGTGAGTAGACAAATTGTATCAGAAAGTAAATCCTCGAAAAAAAATCAGGATCACGCGATAAATTAGCGTAACCCGCTCTGATACCAATTTGAAAAAATCGGATAGGTTCGGTGTGTGATAATTGATTAAAATTAAATTAAATTCGCAAGATTCCAAGTAACCCTTATTTAATTCGAGTTTATTTAGAAACAGCCCATAAACAAACAACTACGTGTGTGTGTGTGTGTGTGTGTGTCAAACCATAAATAAAGCATGTGACACAAAGTTAAGGAAAAATCCCTACAGGGCAAAACCTTTTATTTCACTATAATAAGTAAATCGCAACTTACACGGATTACAATGAAATACAGTGACACACGAATACCCGCAGGCGTTGGTCGGTGTCGTCAGCAATGAATCCACACGCAGCGAACCCACATGAACCTCAGTCCAATCAATAAAGGAAGAACCGCAGCACTCCTCAATGACACGCAGCCATAAAACTTTGTAGAGACTCCCTCAGCAATGACGTCGGTGTCGTCAGCAATGAATCCACACGCAGCGAACCCATTGAACCTCAGTCCAATCAACAAAGGAAGAACCGCAGCACTCCTCAATGACACGCAGCCATAAAACTTTGTAGAGACTCCCTCAGCAATGACACGCAGCCCTCGGTTGCAAAGATCTCTCCACAAAGGTTTGAACAAACTAAAAAGTTGTGTTCTTGGGTTACCAAAAAGATTCACAAAGGATTGGCAATTGTGTGAATCAAAACATGAGTCTTGGGACTCAAAAAATATGAAGACTAGAGGTATTTGGACTCTAAAAAACGTCTTCTAAAGTCTTGCAAAACAACTCCCCCGAAGTTGGTATTTATAGGAAAAAATATGAAGAGTCCCACATTCTTAAAACTCTAAAATTCTATCCAGCGTACAAAAAAAAAATAGCATTCTTTAAGGAATTTTCTCTATCTTCAAAAGGTCATAACTCCTTCACCGTAGCTCGGATTGAGGTGCCATTCTTTCCAGTATCTTCGTTGCGGCGAGCTCTTCAACTTTCTAGTTGACCAGACCTCCGAACTATGGATGTGAAATTACAAAAATACCCTTGAACTCTCCTATCGTGCCTTTTTTTTTCACTGTTTTGACTTCCCTTGCGTACCACTTGCATTAAGTCCCTAAAATCTTGGAACGTGAAGTCGTTGAGGCAGATGTGGGACACATTAATGGAGATGTTGAATGCTTGATTCCCGAAATTCGGATAGAGGCCGTCATGTGAGATCGTGAGGTGACGTGCCAAATGTAGCGGCGTACCACATACACAAATGTAACATGTTGGACATGAGAAAAATGTCCTTACAAAAAACCTTACTGATATTGTGGTAAGTCGCTCAAAGCGGTGCGTTATATCTTCGAGAAACCTTACCAATATTGTGGTAAGTGTCCCCAAGCGGTGCATTACAGTTTTGAGAAACCTTATCGATATTGTGGTAAGTCACCCAAAGCGGTGCATTATATCTTCGAGAAACCTTACCGATTTTGCGGTAAGTCGTCTAAAGTGGTGTATTATTGTTATGAAAAACATTGACCTATATGGTAATCCCGGCTTGCTTAAAGGACCTTTATGACCCCTCGACTAAGTGATTAGGCATAAATTCTTCCTAATTTATCCCTTGATTTAGTTACTTTTAACACCTCGGATCCTAATGAGTACACCGAGTTTTTGGTATTTCGTAGTGCTTTTACAGGTATTTGATGTCAAGAAACGGAAGAAGGAAACCGAAAGAATCAAGAAAGAAAGAAGGACAGTCAAAAGGGCAAAAGCATAATTTCCACCCGAAATTCGTATGAGGTACCTAAAGAGAAGTTGAAGATATCACATTCATAAGCACATAAGAAGAAAAGACACCTCAATCGGAGTCCCGAAATGAAAGTTATGATCAGTCAAAGATTGAGAAAAAAGTCAACAGGTAGACCGGTCCGCTCCTACCCCGGACCGGTCCGCTTTGCCAAACTCCAGAAGACCCCGAATCACAAGCAAACCGAAGAAGGCAAAAATTAAAAGAACCGGTCCAACCCCGGATCGGTCCACCCCAAAATAAAAAGAACCGATCCACTTCAGAGGCAGGTCGATCTGCCTAAGACCCGGACCGATCCGGGTATCGAGATTTGCAAATCTAATCTTCTTCCAAAGAATCCTAGTGCAGCTGAAATTCCTAAATTCATGGAGGGTATAAAAACTCGATTTATTATTGTTATTTTACACGGAGAATTAGTAGGATTTTCCTCTCTTTTTCCAGAAACCCTAGTTTAGTTACAAATTCCAGTTTTAATTAAAAAGATTGAAGCTTTATTCAGAGATTAGTGGATTACCAATTTTCTTAATTGCTGCAATTACTGCTTGGGTGAGATTAGTGAGTTATTTCTTCTTTTCAATTTCATTCTACATTAATTCACAAGTTTCCTTAGATTAATTATGAATCCCTGCACATCAATCACTGTTTTCATCGTCCTAGGCTAGATTTTCTAAGGCCGGGGTACATGAACCCAGCCTGATGTGTTAATTGTACGTGTATAACATTAATCCTCTGAATACAGTGATTGAATACAATCGTATTGCGTAGGAACATAACAATTGTAGGTTTTTATATCTCGTTTGCCTCTAGGTAACCGTGATGATTTAGAATGCAATTCGAGTGTTACTGTCGCAATACCAATTTACTCGTCCTCAGATTAGGTATGACGCGGGCTTGAACCTCGTATGCATAATGCTTGGGAGTACTAAATTCCGAGTCAAATCAATCAGTTAAATTTATGATTAATATTATATCTGCAATACACTAGGGTTGGGAGATTTTATTCCCGTCCTGTTTTTCTCATCACTGAGTTCAAAAGTTTTAAAATCATCTTCCATCATATTTTAGGTAGTTTAGTGTAATTGCATTCTTCAATAATTTCATAATTGCGTTTAGTATAATCAATTATCAAAACCAAATCATTTTTCCTTTGTTTTTAGAGTCAAAGTTAAGATTCCTCCGTCTGTTCCCGTCGTCACAACTCCGTTGTCCTTTTTCCCTGAGGATCGATACCTGACTTATCGGATTATTACTTGAGCGATAGGCTTGCACTTGAGCCTAGAGTGAACGCATTTCTGAGACACATTTTCAGTCGCGTCAAGTATTTGGCGCCGTTGTCGAGGAACTAGGTAGAGTTTGGTTTAGATCGAGTCAATCCAAAGCTTTGACCAAAAATCAAAAAACATAAAAAAAAATTCAAAAAGCACAAAAAGATTCACAATCATCTCTCACAAGTTTTTAATGCAAAATTCTGAACTCACTCCCACACCCCATAATACTCCAACCAGCATTCACGAAAATTCAATTGTTGAGTATAATCCCGATAGTCCCCACACTCCTAACGCTCCACAGTTCTGGATCCCACCTCCCATACCGTCGCACTCAATCTCCAATAACACTCTGTTTTCCTTCTTAGGACACACTCCGAGCACACCAAGTGAGATCACCGAGTCGTTAAGTGAGGAAGATATGTCGCAACACGACAGTGCACCCGACGGTGAGGAAGAGCCCCCATACCGCCCGCTGAGAGAATTCTTATATCCCGAACGCACTGTCACTCTGGGATGCATTATACTCCCGTTTAATGTCGGGAAATTCCCTTTCAAAAATGGGATGATCCAGATGCTACCACATTACAATGGTATGGATTCTGAAAATCCATACCTCCACATTAGGGAATTTGAGGATGTGTGCGATACGCTCAATGATCAAACTTGCACCCAAGAGATGATCCGCCTCAAACTCTTCCCTTTCTCGCTCAAAGATAAAGCTAAGACCTGGCTATGGTCTTTACCTCCGAGCTCGATTCCATCATGGAACGAGTTGCAATCGAGATTTCTCAAGAAATTCTTCCAAACACATCGAACAATCTCCATAAAGGCTCAAATTCAAGCGTTCAGACAAGTTGAAAATGAGCCATTTTATCGATGTTATGAGCGTTTCAATGAGTTAGTTACTTCATGCCCCCATCATGGATTTGATTCAGCGCAAATCATCTCTTTTATCTATAACGGGCTGAATCTTAACTCCAAGCGACTTGTTGAAACCATGGGAAGTGGTCCTTTTGTCGACTTAGATGCCCACGATGCTGAGCTTCACCTGAGGTATGTCGTCGAGGTTACCCAATCCTGGGATACGTCTAACCCTAATGCTCAAAATCAAAATCGACAAGTGACCACCACTCCTTCGGCGTCCGGCCTATTTCACTTAGATAAGAATTCTATGACGGACAGCCGATTAGATACCCTTGAGAAAGGATTTTGGGACCTATGCGAGATATATGGCAAAGGACCAGCTGGACCCATACCAAACCTCGTCGAGAAGGTGTGTGCTATTTGTGAGGCGGGCCATTCAAGTGAGGAATAACCGACGATACCCGCCTACAAAGTAATGCTTCAGGAGCAAGTTAGTGGTATATGAGGATTTAAGGGTAATTTCGCTGCCCCGCACAGGAATTCATACAACCCTTCGTGGAAAAACCATCCCAGTTTTAGCTATGGGAAACAACATGCCGCAATGAAACCTCCTTCACATGTTGCCCCTCCTCCACCATAACACTTTCAACAAGCTCCACACATGCAAGGACATGTGCAAGCACCACCACCTCAAGGAGCGTATATTCCGCCACCGCGGAGAACTCTCAAGGATACCATGAATCAATTCATCGAAAGCCAGACCGCAACCAATGCCAAACATGATCGTCTGATTGGCAACATAAATGTAAGTCTGTCAAAGATGCAATCCTCGCTGAGTGTCCAAGAGAAGGGCAAGTTTGCCGCCCAAGGCCAAAGACCTCCCCAAGGTCAAACTAGTGTTATCTCCACCTCCACTGGACATCAGGAGCAATGTCAAGCTGTGACCACTCTTCGTAGTGGGATATTCGTTGATTTATCACCTCCCCCACACGACACGATAAAATACAAGGAGATTTCACTCGGTACAATAGAGGCCGAAGATGTCCCCTTGAATGAGAATGACACAGAAGACGCTAGTGAGCCAGAGGTAGTAGTGAAACCACCCTCCGCGGCCCCATTTCCTCAGAGGTTGATTCCCTCCCATAAAGGAAACCCATGTGAGGACGTGCTAGAAGTGCTGAAGCAAGTAAAGCTGAATTTACCTTTCCTCGATGCCATTAAGCAAATTCCAGCTTATGCTAAAGTCATCAAAGACTTATTGACAGTAAAGAGAAAGATGAATGTAAAAAATAATGTCTTTTTAGCACAAAACGTGAGCTCCATTATACTAAATGATCTCCCGCCTAAATTCAAAGATCCTGGTGCACCCACCATTTCCTGCATCATTGGAGAAAACAAAATTGAAAAAGCCTTACTTGACTTGGGAGAAAGCGTAAACATACTCCCTTACTCCATTTATAGGCAACTTGATTTGGGCGACCTCAAGCCCACAAAGGTCACTCTCCAATTAGCGGATCGAACAGTGAAGATCCCACGAGGCATAGTCGAGGATGTGATCGTCCAAGTTGACACTTTCTACTTCCCGGTAGACTTTGTCATTGGGGACACGGAGCCCTCCTTCAACTCGAGTAACTATGTTCCCATCATCCTTGGGCATCCATTCTTAGCTACGGCTAACGCAATCATCAATACTCGAAATGGGAGAATGCAACTCACATTTGGGAACATGACCTTGGAAACCAACATCTTCCACATAGCCCAACATACGGGGGAGGAAGATGATCTTCACGCGGTGAGCCTCTTAGATGAGATAGTAGAGGAGTACTTTGAGGAGAATTACTGTGGCGACGCCTTAGAGTCCTGTTTAGCGACAAGATACGAGAGTGAGGGGACGTACACCGACTTCGAGAGGGAGGTTGGGGAGTTGAGAGCATTACTCGATGAGAGTGCGTCGGACGAGGACGTGAGAGATGTTAGCTGGGTTTCTAGATTCGAGGAGTTACCTCCGAGGGATACTCGTGTGGTTCCCTCCAACGAAAAATTTCCAACTCTTGAATTAAAGAAACTCCCCTCCCATTTCAAATATGCATACCTAAGAGAGGATGATACATTTTCTATTGTTGTCTCCTCTAGCCTAGACGACGAGCAGGACGGTAAATTGTTGAAAATTCTGAGGAAGCACCAAGGTGCTTTTGGTTGGTGCATCCCTGATTTAAAAGGGATAAGTCCTTTGATTTGCACTCACAAGATCCACCTCGAAGAGGATGTTAATCCCTCTAGAGAAATGCAAAGAAGACTAAATCCCAATATGAAAGAAGTTGTGAGAATCGAGATTATCAAGTTGTTGGATGCTGGGATTATCTACCCAATCTTGGATAGCAAGTGGGTGAGCCTTATTCAAGTCATCCCGAAGAAGTCGGGTATGACTAATTGAGAATGCTAAGGGAGAGCTAGTTCCCCAACATACCACCACCGAATGGCGCTTTTGCATTGATTATCGAAAACTCAATGCGGGAACTAGGAAAGACCATTTCCCCTTGCCATTTATTGATCAAATGCTGATCTTCCCCCACCAAAATCGCTTAAGGACGTGCGCTCATTGTTGGGCCATGCGGGGTTTTATCGAAGGTTCATTAAGGACTTTAGCGCCATCGCTAGACCCTTAAGCAACCTACTCATGAAGGCAACCCATTCGAATGGACGGAAGCATGCCAAAGCTCTTTTGAAAAACTGAAAACCATGCTTGTGTCCGCTCCCATCATGCAAGTTCCGGATTGGTCCTTACCATTCGAACTTATATGTGATGTAAGCGATTACGCGATCGGGGCTGTTTTGGGCCAACGAAAAGATAAGCAAGATCATGTCTTCTACTACGCTAGCCGGACCCTTACCGAACCTCAACTCAACTACTCTACCACGGAGAAGGAGTTTCTAGTGGTAGACTTTGCCCTTTTATAAATTCCGGTAATATCTCATTGGTTCTCCCATTACTTGCTTCACCGACCACGCGGCTTTAAAATACCTACTTGCAAAGAAAGATGCCAAGCCACGCCTCATAAGGTGGATCCTACTCCTATAAGAGTTCAATCTCTCCATCAAAGATAAAAAAGGAGTAGAAAACGTCGTTGCCGACCACTTATCACGGCTTTCGTCCGACGTACCTAGTGATCCCGTACCCATAGACAAATACTTTTCGGATGAGCAACTTTTTGCCACCTCTCCTTTACCTTGGTTTGCGGATATAGTGAACTACCTTATCACGGGAGCCGTCCCTCTCGATTGGACACCGCAAGATAAGAAGAGGTTTATTACTTGGTCGTGCATGTTCTTTTACGATGATCCCTTCCTTTTTAAATATTGCGCCGACTAAATCATTCGACGATGCCTACCGGATGACGAGATCCCGAAAGTCATCCAGTTTTGTCATTCAAAAGCTTGTGGAGGCCACTTTTTGACGAAAAAGACGGCCGCTAAAATTCTGCAATGCGACCTCTATTGACCCATAATATTCCGGGATGCAAACGATGCTTGCAAATCTTGCAATAGGTGCTAACGGATGGGAGCCATTGCTCGAAGAGACATGATGCCTCTTACCCCCATACTCATCATTGAGATCTTCGACTGTTGGGGTATTGACTTCATGGGTTACTTCCCCCCGTCCTTTGGTTTCCTATACATCCTTGTCGCGGTAGACTACGTTTCTAAATGGGTGGAAGCTATAGCTACCAAGACGAATGACAACAAAGTGGTGATAAAGTTCCTACAGGAACACATACTTTCCCGCTTCAGTGCTCCGAAGGCGATAATTAGTGATAATGGCACGCACTTTTGCAACAGGCCATTCACGAAGCTGATGAGAAAGTATGGCATCGTTCACAAGGTTGGAATGACTTATCACCCGCAAATGAATGGGCAGGCCGAACTAGCGAATCGGGATATCAAGAACATTCTTGAAAAGACCGTCAATCCTACACTTAAATACTGGTCACTTAGATTGAACGATTCGCTATGGGCCTATCGTACCTCATGCAAGAATCAACTCGGCATGTCCCCTTTCCGCTTTGTATATGGCAAACCTTACCATCTTTCCGTTGAGCTCCAACACAAGGCGTATTGGGTAATTAGGCAATTGAATTATGCCATGGACAAGGCCGGTGAAGTCCGCAAGCTTCAATTGAATGAGTTAGAAGAACTACACAATGATGCGTATGAGAATGCCAAAATTTCCAAATAAAGGATGAAACTCGCTCATGATAGCATCATTCGACGAAAAGAGTTTCTTCCCGAGCAAAAAGTTCTTCTCTACAACTCTTGGCTTCATCTCTTTCCGGAAAAGTTACGGTCACGATGGTCTGGCCCGTTCGTTATGAAGAATGTTTTCCCCCATGGAGCTGTTGAATTAGACGATTTAGAAGGGGGAAATACATTCAAAGTGAATGGACAACGCCTAAAGCCATATCTAGAGGCGTGTGCAGAAGAAGTCGACACCGTCTGGTTTTTGGACCCCGTTTACGGGGTAGAGTGAGCTGTTGCAGCAAGGTCGTCGCACCCCCAACGCGTATGGGGTGAGAGTCGTGTGTGTTGTGAGAGTCGTGTGCATTGTGAGAGTCGTTAGGCCTAGGTTCAATCGGGAAAAACATTCGTGTGTTTCGGGAATTTTGAGTCAAAGGGCGTTGACCAGTGAAATCGAGAGGGTTTTAGTCCAGATTGATAGGGAGTATGTTGTGAAAGTGAAAATTTTCGGAGAAGAGAGATCGAAACTAAGTTCGGGGAAAATCCAACCCAAAAAGCCCTAGGCCGAACCGATTCCTTTAATTTAAGGTCGGACCGGTCCGCCCCGGGATCGGTTCCTTTAATTTTAAAAAGGACCGGTTCGCCTGTCAAGTTTCTGTATATTTAAATACCCGGACCAGTCCGCCCCTACCCCGGACCGGTCCGCCTTCTGCAGATTTGACTTATCCCCTTCCCAAGATTCACCCCTCCTTCTCCCTAATCCCATTCATTCCCTCCAATCCATTTTCCCTCCTCCCAACCCCAACCTTTCCCTCCCAAATCCACCCCCTTTTCCCTCCAAACCCTTTCCCTCCAATTCCAACCCCTCCCCTCACCCCGTCCACTATAAATACACCCCAATCCCTCCCTTTCTCTTCACACCTCCAACACAAATCCTCTCTTCTCCCTCTCTAGATTTCCTAGCACAAATCCCTTCTGCTTCCATGGCTCCCCGCGTTCCCCCACCAAGTACGACTCCACCGATATCCAATCCTCCGATCACGACGAGTTTCTCTCCCGCCAAGAGGAGCGATGGTGCAATCAGTTTTTCGATTTGGGTCGTAAACTCCATATGGAGCGCGCTGTCTAATGGGAAGGGTTACCCAACTCCGTCACCACCCTATTCATGGCTCGGGGCTTGTGCCGATTCCTTAACGAACCCTATGAAGCGATTTGGTAAGCCGAAGTTTGCTCCTTTTATGGCACCTTAGTTCGGACGGGCCAATTCGAGGCCCAAGCTTACGTGGATGGGAACGTCATCCCATTTTCTTTGGCTCTTCTCACGGCCAATTTGGCCGAGTATGACGTTCCGAACGTTCAAGAATTCACATATTCACGAAATGTCCCCCTGGTCAATAAGGATACTATCATGGACCGCATTGCACCCAATGTGGCTTGGGCGGGGCAAACCGTTGCCGTTGGACGCCTTAACGAGAAGGCGCGCCTCACATTTCAGATTGTGTGCGCCAACATTCTACAAACGTCCAACGATTCCGCCATGCGGCCTCGGTAAGACACTTTGACCTATAACCTCTTTGACCCCCACACTTCCATCCATTTGGGCCGCACTTTATACGCGGATATTATTAATGCGTCCTTGGATGAGAAGGCCCCCCTTCCCTATGCCCGTTTGATCACTTCCATCCTTAAGGATGCTGGCATAGCGGCACCGATCGATCATACTCGCATTCCCGATCCTTTTGGACAAGGGACCCGTACCAAGAGCGCCAAATAGCTAGATGTCCTACGGGCTAGGCGGGGTGGTGATAGTGAAGAGGAGGCTGCCTCGAGCGAGAGCGAGAGCGAGGAAGAAGAAGGGGCAGCAGGTGAGGATGTTGAGATGGGGGATATCGATCCGGACGAGGAGGACAACCCAAATTTGAGTCAGCATGTCAAGATGGGGGATATCGGTCCGGACGAGGAGTCGACGGACGAGGCGGGAAGCGACCTATCAGACCGCATGTCGGCACTTGAAACGAACTTCGACAACTTTATGACCAACTACCGGCGCGACATGAACTTAGTTCTCCGCTTCCAAGCGGACATCTATCGACACCAATGGGATCCTAATGAGCCACTGCCATCCTATTACCACAACCCCTATGGTCCCGACGCGCCCGGTTCTTCCCATCCCCCGCCCCGGTGAAGCTTGATATGGTGTTGACAGCTTTTTCTTTATTTTTCTCGTTCACAGTTTGTATGCTTTTCCTTGTAATTGTACCACAGTCTTGTTTGTAATAAAAACTACATTTTCTCCATTTGTTTGTTTTATTTATCGCACTTATTATTTTGCCTTATTTAGATTTTAGTCCTTTTTGCTTGAGGACAATGCAAAAGTCTAAGTTAGGGGGGTCATAAGTGCGTATTTCTAAAACTTCACAAATTTTCAAAAATGCCCAGAAATTTTCAAAAAAAAAAATTTGAAAAATCCAAAAATATTTTTGTTCAAAATAAATAAAAATTGGAATTCAAAATTTTCAAAAATATCATTAAAAGTCAAAATTGACCAAAGATGGAAATTGAGCAAAAATTGACGACTTAACGAATAAGTGTGCAGATTAACAAACCCGGTGAGATTCGAACCTATCACTTTTTGCTAGTTTTTAAATCAATTCGAGTTAATTGTTAACTCAAAGTTCTTTTCAGTGCCAAAAAAGTCATCGAGGATCTCAATCCTTTCATTTTGATCGGTTATGAAAGACGTGTGTGATATTGCTTTGAAAAACGTGCCAAAATTGATCTCTAAACTTAAATTCATCCTGAAACGCATATGGTAACGCAATTGGTATTTTGGACAATGAAGTAGGCCATCGTTTGTCACCCAAAAATATTGGCCATAAAAAGTCGTGAAAAATCACCCCTTTTGCAACCCAAATTGAGCCGAATAAATTTGTCCTTTCGTTTGATAACCCGAAAAACCCAAATAGCCCGAAATTGTGAAAAATGAGAAAAATTCAGAATTTAAGTCCGAAAAGTGCATAAAAAGGGGCAAGAGAAGAAAAATAAATATGCTCAACAAAAATAGTGAGAAAAGAAAAAGAAATGAAAAAAATAGAAAAATAGAGAAAAAGAAGAAAAAAAATGAGCAAAAGCCCGAAAAAAGCACAAATGGGCATTATATATTAATTTCCAATTCCAACCTTCCCTACCTCTTTCATTTTACCTAATATACCTTAAAACCCGAAAAAGTCCTAACCGAGTCTAAATTGCGAAATTGGTTACCGCGTGGAGAACTAATACACCAAAAGATAATAAAAGAGATTGAATGCGCGGAAAAAGAGGCAATGTTCCCATTTTTAAAACCGTAATCTGTTGATGAGATCCTTTCACCATGAAATTTCCGTCCTTCTAATTGTATGCGTGATTTTGCGTCCATTACATTTTTACTCTTTATATCACGCATACCGAGAGAATAGCCATAATCTTAGAGATTCGTTTGTGAGAGCATTCCGTGAGAAATTGAAATCAAAACGAATTTTTGGATAAGTAACGTAATGATCAATCAGTGGAAATTCGCGGGTATATTTCCGGCTTCGCACACACACACTATGATTTGAGACTTGTAAATATGACTATTTTCTGGAAAAGTTTGAATTGAATTTTTTTTACGTGTTTTGAATTTTCTTTGAGTCGAATTTTGTGGGTATATTCTCTGCAAACCCTCACGAGACACAAATCTTCCTACTAGGGTGACCTAGGGGTTTAAAGGCTTGTTGCATACGCTAAATGCAATGGCTTGCCCACAAAAAAGGTATTTTATCCCAATAAAATGATTTTCAAAAATTGAGCCTTACTAGGATTCTTTTACATTGCTCGGGATGCGCAAAATTCTAATTAGGGGGGTTTGATTAGGCATAAATTCAACCTAATTTATCCCTTGATTTAGTTACTTTTAACACCTCGAACAACGTAACTGAGTTAACTTTATCTCATAATCTTGCTACTGACTGATCGTAATGAGTACACCGAGTTTCTAGTATTTCGTAGTGATATTACAGCTATTTGATGTCAAGAAACGGAAGAAGGAAACCGAAAGAATCAAGAAAGAAAGAAGGAAAGTCAAAAGGGCAAAAGAATAATTTTCACCTGGAATTCGGATGAGGTACTTACAGAGAAGTTGAAGATATCACATTCATAAGCACATAGGAAGAAACGACACCTCAATCGGAGTCCCCGAACGAAAGTTATGAGCAGTCAAAGATTGAGAAAAAAGTCAACAGGTAGACCGGTCCGCTCCTACCCCGGACCGGTCCGCTTTGCCAAACTACAGAAGACCCCGGATCACAAGCAAACCGAAGAAGGAAAAAATTAAAAGAACTGATCAGCCCCAAAATAAAAAGAATCGATCCGCTTTAGAGGCAGGTCGGTCCTCCTAAGACCCGGACCGGTCCGGTTATCGAGATTTGCAAATCTAATCTTCTTCCAAAGAATCCTAGTGCAGGTGAAATTCCTAAATTCATGGAGGGTATAAAAACCCGATTTATTATTGTTATTTTACATGGAGAATTAGTAGGATTTTCCTGTCTTTTTCCAGAAACCCTAGTTTAGCTACAAATTCCAGTTTTAATTAAAAAGATTGAAGCTTTATTCAGAGATTAGTGGATTACTAGTTTTCTTAATTGCTGCAATTACTGCTTGGGTGAGATTAGTGAGTTATTTCTTCTTTTCAATTTCATTCTACATTAATTCACAAGTTTCCTTAGATTAATTATGAATCCCTGCACATCAATCACTGTTTTCATCACTTTCATGATGCTAGGCTAGATTTTCTAAGGCCGGGGTACATGAACCCAGCCTGATGTGTTAATTGTACGTGTATAACATTAATCCTCTGAATTTATGATTGAATACAAATGTATTGCGTAGGAACATAACAATTATAGGTCTTTATATCTCGTTTGCCCCTGGGTAACCGTGATGATTTAGAATGCAATTCGAGTGTTACTATCGCAATATCGATTTACTCGTCCTCAGATTAGGTATGACGCGGGCTTGAAACTCGTATGGATAATGCTTGGTAGTACTAAATTCCGGGTCAAATCAATCAGTTAAATTTATGATTAATATTATATATGCAATACACTAGGGTTGGGAGATTGTATTCCCGTCCTGTTTTTCTCATCACTGAGTTCAAAAGTTTTAAAATCATCTTCCATCATATTTTATGTAGTTTAGTGTAATTGCATTCTTCAATAATTTCATAATTGCGTTTAGTATAATCAATTCTCAAAACCAAATCATTTTTCCTTTATTTTTAGAGTCAAAGTTAGGATTCCTCCGTCTTTTCCCGTCGTCACAACTCCGTTGTCCTTTTTCCCTGAGTATCGATACCCGACTTATCGGATTATTACTTAAGCGACAGGCTTGCACTTGAGCCTAGAGTGAATGCATTTCTGAGACACATTTCAGTCGCTTCACTAAGCAAGTTGGGCATATTTAAAGCCCTAGTTTGCCTAAAGCACTTGTATGGTCGCTCGACTAGGTAAATTATTGTCGCTTAAAAGTCACAGTTCACTTAAATGGCGTGTATGGAACCTCGAATAAGTAAATTGGGGATTCTCAAAGCCCCTGTTTGCCTAAATCACCTTTATGGTCGCTCGACTAGGTAAATTTTTGTTGCTTAAATGTCCCAGTTTACTTAAAGGGCCTACATGGAACCTCAACTAAGTAAATTGGGCATCCTTAAAGCCCCAGTTTGCCTAAAGCACCTTTATGATCGCTCGGCTAGGTAAATTGTTATCGCTTAAAAGTCTCGATTTACTTAAAGGGCCTATATGGAACCTCGACTAAGTAAATTGATCATTCTCGAAGCCCCAGTTTGCATAAATCACCTTTATGGTTTCTCGACTAGGTACATTCAGGGCGCTTAAAAAATCTTAACAAGTAGGTTTCATTGTTAAGTCACATATTATCGTGGAGTCTGAAAAAATCTTAATTAAGTCATAGATTTGAGTGGAGTCTGCAAAAAATATAAACAAGTGGTTTTCATTGTGAAGTCACATATTTGGGTGGAGTTTGAGAAAAATCTTAACAAGTGGTTTTCATTGTTAAGTCACATATTTGGGTGGAGTTTGAGAAAAATCTTAACAAGTGGTTTTCATTGTTAAGTCACATATTTTGACAGAGTTTGTGAAAAATCTCAACAGTGGTTTTCATTGTTAGGTCACTTATTGGTTGGAGCTTGCGAAAATCTTAACAAGTGGTTTTCATTGTTAAGTCACATATTTGGGTGGAGTTCGCGAAAATTTTTAGCAAGTGGTTTTCATTGTTAAGTCACATATTTGGGTGGAGTTTTACGAAAAATTTTAACAAGTGATTTTCATTGTTAAGTCACATATTTGGGTGGAGTTTGCGAAAAATATTAACAATTGATTTTCATTATTAAGTAACATATTTGCGTGGAGTTTACGAAAAATCTTAACAAGTGTGTTTCATTGTTAAAGTCAACTATTTTTGGGTGGAGTTTTCGAAAATCTTAACAAGAGTGTTTTCGTTAATAAAGTCACCGCGTAGGTGTGAATTTACAAAAAAAACTTAACAAGTGGTTTTCATTGTTAAGGAGTTATATTTTTCTTATTATTCTTCGTTTCAACTCATAGTGTTTCATTCGCATGAAAAGAATGATCACGAGATTCTTCAAAAATAACCCATGAGATCAAAGCCTAAATTGTGAGATATGAGATAGAAGTATATCATCAAACTGAAATGAGATTATTACCCATGATCCATAGGTTGACCGAACATATTGAAATTGACTAAATGAATGGGGGCAACCTCCAAAATATTCCTCCAAAATGAAAAACAGAGGCGACAATGATAGCCCTTAAAATTATATGCACATATAGGTATGGTATAGATTGAACGTGATCACATGATGGCTTAGACAAAGTTAATACATAGTGAAAGATATTTTGTACACACAGTTGATATGTCTCAGCCAAAGCATCACCACACCAACTATGCGTACGAGTGGGAAAATGTAGTAGGGGATTAAATAAATTAACCTCGCACAATTGATAAAATGTGGCTAAGTGATTTGTAAAAGTCATACAGATATTCGGGCACTACACTGACTGCAATATTATCGCGTGTGACTAATATATCGCGTATACCGCAAGTCTGACAGATTAAACTAGAAAATACTCTAGCAGTGATTTAAATTAATTATTTTAGATACGACCACATATATTGTGACAATTGACACCACAAATATTGGACATTTGGCTCCACATGAAAGATGACATGTGTTAAACCCCACTTGGGGTATTTTGGCTATAAAAGAGAGGATTTTCCCTCATTTTGGAGGATGATGGTCTTGGGGGCAAGGTAAGGAGAGGGAATCTAACTCTTCTCCCCCATAAACCTCTTTAGCGCAGTCACGGGTTTGATGGTGACGAGCGAATTTTTATATTTTTATCAAATATTTTTATGTATATTACTCGGTATATGGGAATTTGGAGGTCTTTAGCCGGATTTGGCACCCTCTGCGCACCAAAATCACCAAAAATTGAGTTTTCTAACGTATAGTATGGACCCTTGAACTATGCAGACTTTTATTCTGTGAAGAGACGGATACGTAGGCGTAAAAATATTAATCAAGTCTAAAATATTCTAAATGCGATGCTTCCCTAAATCTGTACAACTCTCTTAAAGAGAGGCACTTCGATGTTTCAAAGAGCTTCGCTAGGTTCAGAGAGTTAACTTTGGTCAAACAGGTCCCGAAAGTGCCCTGAGACCTTTCAAAGTAAAACGGATCATTCGTCCGTACCATAAGGTTGATTCATGCACAGAGCAGAACGTTGGAAAGGGTATTCATTATCCTTCAAATATTCATTTAGTCTCATTCGAGTTGAAGAGTTAATTTTGGTCAAAAGGAGTCCGGGAGCACCGGTATCCTCGAGATCAGTTTTTAAAGGAAAACAAATCGTTCTTCCTAGTGGTTATGTCATTTCGTGCATGGTGAGGATCGTTGGAAAGAGGTTTCGATGCCCTTAAAAGACTCATTGAGCTTTCACTCTGACGATGAAGTTGATTGGGGTCAAAGCAGGGCTCGGGAGAGCTCGGTGACCTCGAGATTAATTTTTGATAGTAAAATGGTTCGTTTGTCTGAACCGTTATGTTGATTCATGCAAGGGTGGACCGTTGGAAAAGGAACTCAGATCCCTTCTAAGATTCATTGAGCTTTCACTATGATGATGAAGTTGACCGGAGTTAAATAGGGCTTGAGAGCTCTCGATGGCCTCTAGATCGGTACTTGGAGTATGAACTAGGTTTTGTAATGAATGGGGAGGTTCCATGTACCTAAGGGGAGACTTAGGGGGTACTTGAATATGATGTCTACAGATCCCCTCGATGGGTGAGTTGGAAATAAGTGGAATTCATTGAATAGACACCATATGATGTTTAGGAAATTGGTCGATGCAGAGGACCTAATGGGATGAGGGTGACTGATTCAGAGGTTTGAAGTCAATTCTCAGGACCTCAGGTAATGATTGGGATGGCTGATTCTACGGGCCAAGGTCAATTATGAGGACCTAAAGTGAAAACGACTAATTCTGAGGGCCGAGGTGAATTCTGAGGACCTAAAGTGGGGGCGACCAATTCTGAGGGACGAGGTCAATTCTGAAGACCTTTAGTGAGAGCGACTAATTCTAAGGGTCAAGGTAAATTCTGAGGACCTTAAGTAGGAGTGACCAATTCTGAGGGTCAAGACCAATTATGAGGACCTTAAGTGGGAGAGACCAATTCTGAAGGTCGAGGTCAATTCTGAGGACCTTAAGTGGGAGATACCAACTCTAAGGGTCGAGACCAATGTTGAGGGCCTTAAGTGGGATCGATAAATTCTGAGGGTTGAGGACAATTATGAGGGCCTTAAGTGGGAGTGACCAATTTTGAGGGTCGGGGTCAATTCTGAGGACCTTTAGTAGGAGCAACCAATTCTGAGGGTCGAGGTAAATTATGAGGACCTTAAGTGGGAGCGACAAATTCTGACGGTCAAGCCCAATTCTGAGGCCCTTAAGTGGGAGCGACCAATTCAGAGAGTCAAGTTCAATTCTAAGGACTTTAAGTGGGAGCGACCAGTTTTGAAGGTCGAGGTCAATTCTGAGGACCTTAAGTATGAACGACTAATTCTGAGGGTCGAAGCTAATTCTGTGGAACTTAAGTAGGAGCGACCAATTCTGAGGGTCGAGGCCAATTCTGAGGGCCTTAAGTAGGAGAAACCAATTCTGAGGGTCGAGGTCAATTCTGAGGATCTTAAGCAGGAGAGGCCAATTATAAAGGTCGAGGTCAATTCACATGACCTTGAGAAGTAATGTGGGGTATATCTCTCCTAGATAATTTAAAATTTACCCTTTTGAGACTCTACCAGGGTAGAGATATCAGCCTGGGGACTATGTGGATGGATTTACATAGTCCTTCTTGGGGGAAGCATTTTAATTTTTAATGAGGATTTTGGGATTCAACGGAGGAATGTGTTTCTTGGAGGCACTGCTGTGGAGAGATGTCCAGTTCCTTGGGAAAATTGGAGTTCCTCCGGTCATAAGTTTAATTCGATAATTCCTACTAGGGAAATGGGTAAGATATTACGCAACCCTACTGGGGAAGCATTTGATTTCTATTGAGGAGTTGTAATGGGATTTTTGGAAATGTGGGTGCGCTGATTTTTAGGTTTTAAGATTTGGACAAAACGTGGTATTAATCCGGTTGGGAATCTTGGGAGCCTGAAAAATGATTTTCTTGGTGAAGAAATGTTCTAATATTTATTTGGAAATTTTAGGAATTTTTGCGAAATTTTGGGAATTATTTGGGATTTTTTATACAAAATTTCAAGGGTGTTGCCGATCAGAGGGTAGCAGGACTTGCCAACTGGTAGTGGCACGATCTTTTGGACTTCCTATAGAAGGGTAAGGGACAATGTCGATCGGCATGCAACTTAACCACCTATAAAAACGGGTAAATTCTCTTCATTTTCCACATCTTCTAGCTTTCTTATCTTCTGCTTGATTCTTCTGCAATCTTCTCATGTGTTCTTTCCTCATTTTAGACTATAAAATGGTGGATTTATCAAGTAGAGAGACCGACATGGTGTGGGTGGGCATTGACAATTGGGAGAACCTAGAGTGGAGGGCTAAGGTGCCCTTAGCATTGGGCAACGAGAATGCTTTCGAGCTGTTCGAGCCTCTTGCCGATGATCGCTTTATGCTGTGTGAGCCTTCGCACCACCGATCGTCTAGGGTGAGGAACCCTGATTTCTATTTAAGTACCACATAACTTTTGGCATTCTTTTTCTTTTTTGCATTCTCTTGTTTCTTTGAATTTTTACAAAAGGTTTATTTCTATTTCGGTAGACTGACATAGCTTCTATAAGCTTCCATTTCGGAGGGACCACGAGATTTAGAGGTGTGTGGTAACACCTTCCTATGGTGGTGTGCTGGGTAGTCTCTTCCATGGGTTTTGGTCATTTGGCATCTGTATTGGATGAGACGTCACGCTCTACGACCGTTTTATGTGCACTAGGGGAGAGGTGGTGGGACACTACCCAAACCACACAGTTGGGATTTGGGGAGATGACGCTGAACCCTATTAATTTCCATCAGCAGCTGGGTATTGACTACGAGGCCATGCGGATATAGGTGGACTAATCGATGAGGGTGATACCTGCGACGGTTGATGCGGGGTTGGGCAATGTGGGGCGGATTATCTCTGGGACTCGATCCATATTTCGCTTCTCCATGAGGTTTTTCTGATTCATTAGATAAATAAGATAGACGGGCCATAGTTGAGGCAGATGGCCCATTTATTTATTCTTCTTCTATTGGGAGGGTTTTTGGTGGCGGCGAGTGGTGACATCGTCCAATTATGTTTTTACCATTTTTATGGTATTTTCGAATGTCCCTCTCTATGACTGGGGGTGCATGACTTTGGCGACCTTTTATTCTTCTTTGGATGCATTCAGTCGGTGCTACCGACAGACTTTTACTAGAGCCACGTATATTCTAGAGGTAATTCTTGCATTTTTTCTGTTTATGTATTTTCTTGCATTTCCTTTTTTATTTTTCTGATTGCTAATTCTTACCCTTTTACAGACATGGTTCTACGAGTTGATCGCGTTCAATGCCCGTTTGATTGGTTTGCATGATGAGTCGATGGGTAACTTCTGTTGGATGTACCGGTGGCAGAAGTCTAATAAAAAATCGAAGCAGTCTCTAGCTTTGTCAATAGTATGTCAGGTCTTGAATGTCTTTACGACGACCAGATTATTTCTTCTTTTCTCTTTTGAATCCTTTTCTTTCACATTTTCTTTATTTGTGCAACTATTGACTTTATTTTGGAAAAATGCAGGCGATTTTCTATCCCTGGGGGATAATTATCCAGCATACAGGGGTGATTGGGATGAATGCACAGATGCGTCAGATGCTGGTGCACGAGTTTGGATATTCTTAGTAACTAGGAGAGAGGGTAGTCTGACAAATCAGGGAGGACATGGTGGAAGTCCCATAAATGATGCCCTCGAGACATATGAGGTGGGTTCAAGATATGTCAGAGGAGGCCACGACGATGGCAATTACTGGCGAGCCCTACTCTACCTATAATGACATGTTGTAAACTTACGGTTATCTTGACTTTGTGATAAGTTGACTGTCGCCCTCTTGCATCTACGATGTGGTGAATATTCCTTTGCCTCATATGACTTCAGGCAAGGGTATGAGTCGATCGGTGGGTTCTGCCCATAGCACTGGTGGTGCGTCGTTATCAGCGCTGATAGCAGCGACGGAGGTTCCCTTTCACCAGCTTGCTCCTCCTTTTTTACAATATCCGACTGGCTGAAGAGGATCAATGAATATGCAGCATCTCCCTAACGCGATGGACCTGACGACGTTGGGGATGATAGAGGACGTCCTTCAGCTATAGGTATATCTTTTCATTTCTTTGTTCTTCATTTTCCTGATTTCTTCTTTTTCTTTAGACTGACTGATTTTCCCTTTTATTTTTCTTACAGCATGTATGGGTGTCAACTACCTGGCTGCAGGACATTCGAGACTGGTTAGATTATATGACGACTCATATTAGGGATTCGATTCCGGTTCCTTCCTACTTGGTTTCGTCTACTTTTTTTGAGGAGGGATCCAAGTCAGGTAGCAGAGGCTCCTGAGCTCGTCGTTGGGGGAAACATGCGCGTCGCAGGGACGGGGGGTCCTAGAGAGAGAGAAAAAGTTTGTGGTTTCGAGGGGTGTCTCGTTGTTTTCCTTTTTTTTCCTGCACAAAATGTAATGATGGCAATATATTCATACTAAATGAATGGTTTTTTATTTATCTATCTTTACTTTAAATGACTCATTCTACATGCAGTTTTACTTTATTGTTGAGATCGTAAAAAGGATTAGAGAAATTGAAAGGAAATTTTAAAAAGGATAAGTAAAAATATAGGAGTAAATAATCTGAATTCTTCGAAATAAGGATTTTTTTCCTGAGTTTTTTATTTTAACAAAAAAAAGATAGAATTTTCTAACAATAGGGGGTGCCGATCGACTTGACCCTTGTCATGTGTATCGGCTGTTTAGTCCAGTCAAATCATCCTAAGGCTTGATTGCACTTTCTTCAGCTACTAGTACTTGATGGGGTAGTATTTCATTCAGGTTTTGCAGACACTTGTTTCTAGCCAATTTTCCAAGTATAAAAAGGGGTAAGGTGGTGACGTTTCTTCACTCATTCACATTATCTCCCATTTCTTTCTTATTTTTTGCCTTTTGTCTTTTTATTTCCAAAATGGCCTTTCCCATGAATGCAGAATTTTCCTTTTATCTCGAGAATTTAGAGGCTATATGTTCATATAATGTAGAATTTGATGCTTTTTCTACCTACACCGATTTCTTTATGGCGCAACTGGCCCATCGACTGGAACATAATGACGGCGAAAGCACAATTTTGGTACGATGAGGATTATGTTTTTCTTTTTGACTTGGATGAGGTTTTCCCAACCTATGAGGAGTTTTTCGCTATGTTGGGGGTTAATCCTAGAGTGGCAGTGGCTATGCCTGAATTCTCTTGAAATCCCTTGGCTCAAAGTGCAGAATTTCTCCACATTTCTCCTTCGGAGGCTCGGCCGTTGGTCACTGGGGTAATGATCTCCCTCCCAGCTGTACTGTATTTCGTACATCTGCGGGATGCCAATGATGCGGGCCATATCGGATCCGTTTCCCTTGGCATAATTTTAAAGCTACTATTGGTGACTGGGGACCTGATGGTGGACCCTCAACTTGCTTCTATTACTACGTGGATGTCATATCATTCCAATCCTGTGGCGGTAATACGAGAAGAGACCCTGAATGGTTTATATGCTTGGCGGGAAGGCCGCTATGATTTTCTAAGAGGAAGCCCTGTTATGCTATTCATGTGGTTGTATGAGAGATTCTGCTTGGTAGTCCCTCCTGAATATCCCTTGGCCATTGTGCCAAACTTCTTCACCCATTATTTTATTTGCTTTGGTCCAAACATAGAGAACTGGTTAAACTAGTTTGTGGAGCACAAAGCTCGATGTTTGCACTGAATGGTGCCATAGTGGGGGGATTTACATCCTATACCAGTACGTTCGGTTATTTTATCTCCGACATACCTTATTTTATTTTCCCTGGTGTCTCCTGCATCAATTCGGATGGGAGAAAATTGTGCCTTCTCGTACCCTGGATTTCTTTCCTGTAGAGGATTTGACTGAAGGCTTGCGCATGCAATTGGGCTCTCTGTAGGAGAATCGTTGAACGTCAAACCGTCCTTTCGAATCTATTGGCAAGGCTTGGTGTGTTTTTAGAGAATATGTGAAGTGTCTGTAGAAGAGGGTAGTGGCAAAGATCTTGGCAGAGGAGACTAGACAGAGATGGTTTGCCATGTTTGACACTATGGAGGGGGCATAGTGGTTTTCTCTAGGCTAATCAGGGCTTATCGTTCCATAGAGCGCCTTTGACATACCATTCAGGCATGGGAAGTTTGAGGGCGTTAAGGAGCAGATGATGATGGGGTTGGATCTTTCGATAGCTGTGGATAGGGTATTTTGTGAAGCAGGTGTTTATCTGTGAATCTTTTATGGTGGCTATGTGTTTGGTTATTTTTGGTTTGTGTAAATTGGGAAGGTTTGGGTAGTTTGTGTAGGAGTAGTTTGGCTTAATTTATTTTAGGGTAGCTAGGTTGGCGGGGGAGGTTGTTTGACTCCCTACGCTGATCTTTCGTGTAAATGTGCCGAATTTTCCCATAATGGAATAAAAAAAAGGATTTTAATTATATTTTTATGCTTATTGATGAGTTTTACATCTGAATTATCTATACCAACGCAAAGGCATACATAATCCTTTTGTTCGTGCAAATGATAAACAAATGTAATTACCTCACAGGTAAGAAAAGAATGGAATTTTGTGAAAAAAAGGGGATAGTGCCTGTTGATGTAAAAAATTAGATCACTCTAATAATTCAATCACAGATAAATAAATTAGACAAAATATTTTAAAGTGGTTCATCCTTATAAGAATAGCCTATGTCCACTGTTGTTTTATTGCTGAGTGTTTAGGAATTCTCGATTACAAATTCTCTCAAGAAATTCCTATCTCGATTCCAGAGTTTGGATTCGGTGCCCCTACAATGAGGATTGTACAATGTGTTTATAGCCCTGGGGCTGTAATGTGAAAGGGTAATACATTAAATGATATACATATGAAAGGGTAATACATTTAATGCCCTTTTTGTGAGTGCGTCTGAATGATAGGCATTTAATGAATCAGTTGAACTGTTGGTTATCCAGCTATTAATGGATTGTTCGAGATGCAGCTCAGACCACCTATGCTTTTCGGTACTTAAGAGTTCCTCGGAGAGGCCTTGTTCCTCGGAGCGTATGAGTTCCTCGGAGAGGTCTTGTTCCTCGGAGCGTATGAGTTCCTCGGAGAGGTAGTGTTCCTCGGGGAACTAGTCTTGTTCCTCGGAGCGCTTGGATTCCTCATAAGTGTTTATTGTTGCCATGTATATAGCCACGTGTCTTCATATGATTGCTCCATCTCAGCAGATTAAATTTGGTATCAACAGAAGCCCCCAATGTTTCATAGTTCGAAATTTGAGGACTATGGAACATTCTTTCTCTGAATATGGTAGCTTTAAATGGTCTTCCTGATTTTTAGGAGTGTTTCCCTTGTATTTATTTTCTCCTTCCAAATTTGTAGAATCATGCTTTTTTGAACTTTTCTGCTCGCTTCGGTTCCCGCGTCACTTTTCGTCTTTTTAGCCGCTGCCGCCCGCTTTGATTCTTGCGCCACTTTTCATATTTTTAGCCGCCGGTAACGTAATTATCTTTTGTTTTGTAATCATTACTTCACCATTTCCCAAGGCAAGGTATTTAAACTTCATAGACACTCCCGTCGTCTTCTACCTTTTCAAATTTTATCTTCAAGTTTTTCATTGTCTTCTACTCTCTTGTGCGTTCGTATCTTCCATCGTTCATTGTCAACAGCTTCAGTCTTTTTTCTGTAAGATTCTCTTCCTTCTTCTTCTTCTTCATTTCCTTTAATCATCATGGTTTATCCTGTTGAATCTCTTGACAAATTTCGATCTGATTTTTCCATTCCTCTTGGGTCGTCTTGGAAGTGCTTTCTGAGCCTTCTAATTATTTCAATTTGGCTGAGAGACATTGGTTCCCCACTCTCTTTTTTGCTGAGTGTGGATTTTCTTTTCCACCAAATCCTTTGTGTCTAGAATTCTGTCAGTACTTTGATGTTGTTCCTGCACTAATAGCCCCCAACACATGGAGAATAGTTAATGGGGTGCACAAATTAAATCAAGTGCATGGAACTCGTATAGGAATTCCAGAAATCATGTACTGCTATAGATGGGCAGTTAATGATAATATTTATTATTTAAAAACTAGGTTTTTAAATAGAGCCTTAGTAGTCAATCTCCCTGACGCCAATAGGGATTATTTTGAACACGGGGTTGTTATAAAAAATTGGCAACACCCTCCATTAACTGGAGATGAGGTTTACCAGGGTCCCAGATGCCCTCCTTATGGCAATGGGATACGTTATTTTTATTTTATTTTACTTATTTTGAAATCATGTTTCTTTTGTGTTTAATAAAATGTGTCACTGATAACAATGTTTGTTTATTTGCAGTTGATAGCAAGAGAAGGTGCCCAAAAGAAGCAGATGTCAATATAAGGCATTTGGGACTTATCTGGAGTCTGCATCAAAGTGTTGCCGACGAGCACATTAGATCAGCTTCGTATCTGCTCCAGTACAAGAGCTACACCACCTCCTCCACTGCCCATCCAGTGATCAGTGAAGCAGAGCCAGTACCAGCCTCTGCAAATTCTTCGCCTGAATCTCATATTCCTTTGAGCGAAAGGATGAAGAAGAGAAGACCTCCCACCTTGTTTGAGAAAAATGCCTCTAGTTTTGGTGAGGCAAAGAGGAGTAGGATTGATATCCCAAGGGAGGGGACAAAGAAGATTGATGCAGCTCCTCCAGCTGCTCATGCTAAAGTTACCGAGAAGCCCGCAGTGGCTCCGAGCAGCTCTGCTGCTCTTGGAGAGGTTATTGTAATATCACCGACCAAGGATTCTTCCTTGGTTGAGTCTGTAATTGTTCCCCCGAGGAGGCTGAAGAAAAGATCCTCGGTCCATTTGGCTGAAACCATCTCACAACTCCCCACTACTGGAACTGGGGTTCCTACCTTTGTTCCCCCGAGCTCTGCCATGATCTCGGTAAAGTCCTTGACCATTCTCGAGGTCCAAGGTACTGAAGATAACCTTAATCGGGACATGGTTACTTCTTTAGCTTCTCTTCACCTTGCTTCAGTAAGTTTCTTTACTTTGAACTTTTTATATTTCCTTTGTCATTTCTGTTTTTAACTTGCTTTCTTTCTCTGTTCACAGTTGATGAGCTTCTTCAATATAATCTTGAAGAAGGATGAAGCGATTAAGGCTTCTTGCTCCTCGTCCAGTGTGGAGGGAGCTCTGGAAGAAGCTACCAAGTCTCTGGCAGATTCTCGCCAAAAATATGCTGATGATAAAGCCATCTGGGAGAAGAAGCTTGCCTCCTCCGAGCAAGAAAAAGCTCGGGCTGTTGATGCCTCCAAGGAGTTGGAGAAGAAAAAGAATGCCTTGGAGAAGGAAAATAAGGAGCTCGAAGAGAAGCTCAGGGTTGCTGGGGAGCTTGAAGATAAGCTCAGGATTTACTGAGGAGAGGTTGGTCCAGCTTCAGGAGGTAAATCGGCAGAAGGAGGAGGCTGAATAGAAACTGAAAGCTGCTGATGATTTGCTATCCGATAAGCTTTCCTTGGATAAGACCAAGAGAAAAATGGCTGTGAAGAAGTCCTTCAGCGTTGGCTGGGACAAGGGGGTGGAATAAGGGGTTGGCTGCCATGGTGTCGCAGGTGGACTATGGAAGTCTTAAATACTTCAGGGATGGATGGGTTGCTGCCCTTCAGGAGATGAAGGTCGACGAGTCTTCCGAGCTATTCCAGCAACACATTACTGGTCCCCCTCCAACCCTAGAGGATCTTGAAGAGGACGAAGCTGCCTCAGAGGAATCTTCTATGGTGATGGGAGATCACCCCCCAGCCATCCAGTATGCTACCGAGCAAGTCGTTTCTTCTTCCGAGCAACAGCTGGTGCTCTCCGAACAACCCACAGTTCCCTCCGATCAACCTGCTTCCTCTTCCCAACCTCCCGAGAAGGTTTTGGGAGATAAGGAAAAGGTTTAGTGTTGTTCGGGCTCATCTTTATATTTTTCTTTTTATCAAGTGTAACCCAGAATTTATAATCCTGAATTATGATCTAATAAAACTTGAGTTCTTTTGCATACTGTTGTCTCTTTTTGTTCTCATACTCTTCTTATTCTTCTTATTGATGATTGTTCTTCTTTCTCTGCTAGTTTCTGGCCAGGATGGAACTACTATCTGCTCATAATAGAAAGTTGCTGCAACAATACAATGAGTACTTTAAGGCTGGTCACACAGACCTGAGTGCTGCACAAGTTGCCGACATCCTCGGCCAGGATGCTTCAGAACGGGCAGTGGAAGCATATCAGTACCTGAAGTGTCTGCTTGATCGAGCGGTGGCCAATAATGTGGCTTACTACGAAATGATCGAGGATCTCCAAGGCACCCTTGAAGACCTTCAACTTCAATACAAAGAATCCACTGCCTTGTTGCATGAGAGTTATGAGAAAAATTACAAGCTGATCATTGCTGACAAGGGCTACGAGAAGCTTTTTCCCGGGTATGATGTAAGGGAGAGAACTCTGAGGGGCAAGGTCGAGGAATGCAGACAGATTGCCGAGCTGCTAGAAAAGGAAAACAACAACTTGCAGAAAGAGCTCTCACAGTTGAAGTCTGCAGCCTCTTCTACAACAGCCCTAATCCCAGTGACTGACGAGGGATTTTCATTCTTAGAGGTTGAGAATGCCAAATTAAGGGACAAATTGGATACCTTGAAGAGGTCGAGCCCTTCCACATCTCCTCGGGGACGAGCAAGAGCTCCTCGGGGGCGAGGAAGAGCAGCTCAGGTTCTTGTCGAGGAATAGAGAACTCAGTCTGCGTTAGAGAACCAGGCTTTCCAATTAATGGCGAAGAATCAGGCTTTGTCTGATATGTCAAAGAAAATTAGGGACTTGGAAAAACAGCTCTCTGCGCAGAAGTCAGTCTTGGATAATAAGGAGCTTTTTATCAAGAATCTCCACGAGTAGCTAGAAAGGCTAACATATCAATTCCACAAACAGCCCAGGGAGTTCTGGATGGCTGGATACAATGAAGCTTTATTCCACTTGGACGACCGTATCCAGAATGCCAATAATGAGGGCTACAAGCAAGGCTGGCTGAATGCCTTATGTGTGTTGAAGCTCGAACAAGGTCATTATCTGTGGGAATACTATGATCCC
Organism: Sambucus nigra; assembly: GCA_949130495.1. Taxonomy (NCBI): domain Eukaryota; kingdom Viridiplantae; phylum Streptophyta; class Magnoliopsida; order Dipsacales; family Adoxaceae; genus Sambucus; species Sambucus nigra. The sequence goes on from OX422218.1 coordinate 483,117,623, forward strand.
GGGTTGGTCGACCTGCCTGTGCCACCATACAATTTGGAGATGGTTTGGATCCCTGCTCGGGCCATTCCTCGGAGCTTAATTTCAAAGTATCTCGGTGACTACAATCTTCACTCTCAAATCGAGGTATCTCGTCCCGAGCATCTCTTAGATCGACCATCCGTGATGAATGTCAGGATGCTGAAGGATCTTAACTTTATCAATTCCCTTCAGTTTATAAATGATCCGCCTGCCGGCGAGGAACCTGTGTCAAAAGCTGAGGGAAAAAGACCAGTAGAATAGGAATTTTTGATGTAATAGTAAGTATACATATCAATGTAATTTTCATTTTATTATCAATGTAACTGTAATTTATTTCGAATTTAATGAAAGACTTTCATTTTTGTTTGCAAATCTTAATTGCTATTGTCTTGTAAATATCAATCACTTTACATTTATGCATATCTGTTAAAAAAAATAACAATATTGTGTTGTTTGTCGACCAACTCAGTAATAATTAAAAAGTTTCAAGTTTCAATAATATTGCTCGATCACTTAATAATAAAGTGACGAGTATAAAAATGTTTAAAATGTTTACAACCAACCAAGGTTGTTAAATTCTGCCTGTCGACCAACTACTGTTAGTGGATTTTTATCCCCGACCAGCCATACTTGGTAGATTTTTCTCTTAAATGTTTCCGACCAACCAAGATCGGTAAATGTTCATTGTCGACCAACTACGATTAGTGGGTTTTTATCCCCGACTAGCCATAGTTGGTTGATTTTTATCCTTTTCATAAAATGTGTCCGACCAACCAAGGTCGATAAATTCTTCTTGTCAACCAACTACAGTTGGTGGATTTTTATCCCCGACCAACCATAGTTAGCATCCTTTGAACTTTCTGAAATAATCTTACCTCCCGACCAACATAAGTTGGCATTTTCGAGAATGTACGTACCTTCCGACCAACATAAATTGGCATTTGAAAGCATATTTTGTTTCCTAGCCAAACAAGTTGGCATTTTTAGGAATATATCGTTTCCTAGCCAAGCAGGTTGGCATTTTTAGGAATATTTCGTTTCCTAGCCAAACAGGTTGGCATTTTTAGGAATATATCGTTTCCTAACCAACCGAAGTTGGCATTTTTAGGAATATTTTGTTTCCTAACCAACCGAAGTTGGCATTTTTAGGAATATTTCGTTTCCTAACCAACCGAAGTTGGCATTTTTAGGAATATTTTGCTCCTAACCAACCGAAGTTGGCATTTTTAGGAATATATGGTTCCCTAACCAACTGAAGTTGGCATTTTTAGGAATATATTCTGCTGAGCAACCTGAGCTTTTCCGAGTAGTGTGTAGCACTAGTATTCCCTGAAAAATTCTCAATAAAAAGAGAGACTTTGGCAGAATATCTTAGTTTTATTCATACTGATGGAACTGTGTTACATATACATCACTGATAATACTTGTGCAGGTGTTCTGCGTTTCATGCATTCTTAAACTCCTCGCCTTCTAAAGTTGCTATTCGATAAGTTCCTGGTCGAACAACTTCTATAACTCGGTATGATCCATGCCAGTTTGCTTCCAGTTTGTTATGCTTTTGAATTACTTTCTTCAGCATATAGTCTCCTTCTTTCAGGTCGCACTTCTTCACCCTCTTGTTGTAAAACAAAGCTGTTCGCTGCTGGTAAGCAGCATTTCTAATCGCTGCTTCTTCTCTTACCTCCTCGAGCATGTCTAGATCCAATCTTCTCATTAAGTCACTGACAGGGGAATTGAAATTCAGTACCCTGTGTGTTGGGAGGCCCAACTCGGCAGGTATGACAGCTTCACTTCCAAACGCCAGCATGTATGGTGATTCTCCAGTTGCTACTCGGGGAGTAGTTCGGTAAGCCCAGAGTACTGATTGTAACTCTTTGATCCAGTTTGCTTTCGCATCTCCAATCTTTTCTTCAAACCATTCAGCAGCGTTTTGTTTGTCACTTCAGTTTGTCCATTGCTTTGAGGATGGCCTGGTGCTGAATGAACCTTCGAAATGTTTGACTGATGACAATAGGCGGCAAACTCCTCGTTATCAAATTGTGTTCCATGGACTGTGATGAAGGCATGAGGGAGACCATATCGGCAAATATGTTCTTCCAAACAAATTGGTACACCTTCTTGTACGTCATATCAATGAGTGGCTCAGCTTCTACCCACTTAGTAAAATAATCCACTGCGACGACGAGGTACTTGAACCTTCCTCGGGTCGTTGGCAGTGGTCCAACCATGTCAATTACCCACATGGAAAATGGCCAAGGGGAAGTTATGGGTGTCAATAATGCTTGTGGAGTTCTTAGGATAGAGGAAAAGCGCTGGCACTTATCACACTTCTTGGCATAGGCTATACAATCAGCACTCATCGTCGGCCAGTAGTATCCTTGCATCATCACCCTTTGTAAAAGCGTCCGACCTGCTATATGTGCTCCACAAGACCCTTCATGGATTTCTTCAATCAATTCTTTCACCTCGGAGGGATGCACGCATCTCTGCAAACCAGCCATAATTCCTCGTCTATATAAAACACCATTAGTTAATACATACTGAGCAGCTTTAAACTTCAATTTCTTGGCTGTGAGTTTGTCAATTGGCAATTCTCCTTCCTCGATATACGCCCTGATGGGATCCATCCAAGATGGTCCTAAATCAAGGGCGATAAAGTTCATCGTCAAATCTTCATCTATACTCCGACCAGCTAACACTTTAATTGGGATTATTCGTCGTAGCTCGGTGCGAGTAGCTAACGCTAGTCGAGCTAGGGCGTCTGCTCTCACATTCTCCATTCTTGGTATTCTGACCAGCTGAATAGCGGTAAATTCTGACACCAGCTCCTTTGCTTTTGCATGATATTTGATCATTAATTCTCCTCTAACTGCATATACTCCCATCATTTGGTTTACAATCAATTGAGAGTCACTGAAGATCACAACCTACTGCACCTCCATAATCTTTGCTAAATTTAGCCCTGCAATCATGGCCTCATATTCAGCCTCATTGTTGGAAGATTTGAATTGGAAACGCAAGGCGTACTCCATGTCGACCTTGTCCGGAGTGCTCAAAACTATCCTCGCGCCACATCCTGCAGTGCAAGATGAGCCATCTACATATAGCCTCCATATAGGTAACTCGTCTTCAAATTTCTGATCAGTCAGAGTTCCTCGGTAAAATATTTGCTGCTTCCATTCATTCTCCCCGGATTTTTCTCGCTCCTCGTCGATCATCTTTTCTTTCCCTTTTACCAACCGGAGTTGGTCTGAGCTAGTGTTTGTCGATCCTGTAACATCCACAGGTTGATCAGCGAGCAACTTTTGTTCCTCGTCCGGAGTCCTCCCAACTATCTCTGCATCACATTTTGTAACATCCACACGCCCTTCTACTAATCGGAATTGGTCTGGGCTTGTGTTTGTTAATCCTGTAACATCCGCGGGTTGATCAGCGAGAAACTTTTGCTCCTCGGGGGTATCAGGATAGGTGAACTCCGCTATGAAATCTGCTACAGCCTGCCCTTTTAATGATGATCTGGGTTCATAAATTATATCATATTCACCGAGCTCTATTAACCAGTACATCAATCTCCCTGATTTTTCTAGCTTATGAAGGGCTTGTCTCAATGGCACATTGGTATATACGACTATAGTATGAGCCTGGAAGTATGGCCTCATTCTCCTACTCGCCTCAATCAGCGCCAGTGATAATTTCTCTAGCCTTGGATATCTGATCTCTGCTCCTCGGAAGGCCTTACTTGTGTAGTAAATTAGATTTTGTACTCCATTCTCCACTCTGATCAACGTTGAGCTAACTGCATTCTCGGATACTGCAAGGTACAAATACAATTTTTCTCCCATCACTGGCCTGGACAACAGTGGAGGTGCTCCCAAGTATTTCTTCAAGTCTTGAAAAGCCTTCTCACATTCATCGTTCCACTCAAAAGTCTTTCTGAGTGTCTTGAAGAATGGGAGACATCTATCAGTTGCTCGTGACACAAATCTGTTGAGCGCCGCTACTCGTCCAGTGAGACTCTGTACTTCCTTCTTCGTTGTTGGAGATCGCAGCCCTAATAGAGCTTTGATCTTTTCAGGATTTCCTTCAATGCCTCGTTGATTGACAATGTACCCGAGGAACATGCCTTCTCGTACTCCAAATATGCACTTCGTCGAGTTCAGCTTCATTTGATATTTATCTAGTTGATCAAAAGTTTGACTTAAGTCAACTAGATGATCGACAGCTTTCTTGCTTTTTGTCAGCATGTCGTCAACATAGACTTCCATATTGTCATTGATTTGTTCAGCAAAGACCTTGTTCATCAGCCTCTGATATGTCGCACCTGCATTTTTCAAACCAAAAGGCATAACATTATAACAATAAGTTCCCCTAGGGGTAATGAAAGAAGTACTTTCCCTGTCTTCAGGTTTCATTTTAATCTGATTGTAGCCAGAATAAGCATCCATGAAGCTCAACAACTCGTGTCCCGAGGTAGCATCCACCAGTTGATCAATTCGGGGCAATGGAAAGTGATCCTTTGGGCATGCTTTGTTGAGGTCGGTGAAGTCTACACACATCCTCCACTTGTTGTTCTTCTTCTTTACCATCACCACATTAGCTAACCAATCTGGATATTTAACATCTTTTATGAAACAAGCTTTCTGGAGCTTCTCTACTTCCTCCTGTATAGGTTGATTCTTCTCGGGACTGAATACTCTTCTTCTATGCTTCACGGGCTTGATTTCCTTATTCACATTGAGCTCGTGATATAAGAAATTTGGGTCTATCCCAGGCATATCTTCATGACTCCATGCAAAAGTTTGTCTTCTGCTTCTAAGGAAAGTTATCAATTCTTATTTTAATGAGGCCTCCAACGATGAACCTATTCGGGTAGTTCGCTCAGGGTGCTCGTCGTCCAAAATAATATTTTAAGTAGCTTCCACCACTTGACCCTTCACGAGTTGTGACTCATCCCGAGGATCCAAGGTTTTGATTTCTGCATCTTTATCCACTTGATAAGTAGTAGTCTTTTTCTTTGATTCTTCCAGTTCTTCTTGCTCGGTGGATGAATAATAGCATTCCTGAGCTATTTTCTGATCACCTTTCATAACTCCTACTCCAAAGTTTGTTGGAAATTTTAGGCACTGATGCACTGTAGATGGTACAACCTCGAACTTTTTCAATCATACTCTTCCCATGATGATATTGTACGATGATTGGACATTCTTATCCATCATGAAAAAGCATATTCTTTCTGTCCGACAAGCAGGCCACGTACCAATGAATATATCCAACTTGATCGTCCCAAGTGGAAATACTTTCTCGCCAGCAAAACCGATAAGGGGTCTGTGATAAGGCTCCAGTTGAGATAGCTTTAGATTTAAACTATCGAAACACGAGTAGAACATGATGTCTGCCGAGCTACTATTATCGACCAGCACTCTTGAAATCATTACCTCCTTCATTCTCAACTTGATCACCAACGGATCATCGTGAGGATATAAAACACCAGCAAGGTCATTTTTCAAAAAATCGATGACCAATTTATCCTTGTTCACCTTTCTTGGGCGATCTTCCTCTGCTAGATTTATTCGCTGAATGTACGAGCAAGCTTGAGCCTCACCGAGGTACGCTTTTCTTTCTGAAGTAAGGTCTCCTCCTCCTGTATCTCCTCCTGTAATGAAATTACAATCAAATGACCCAAAGCGTATTGAAAATACCTCTCGTTCTGGCTGCCTTGGTTTCTTGGGAAGATCGGGATCATCCTCTGGATCAACTTCATGGTTTCTCTTCTTGTTCTCCTCTGCTCGACGAGGAGATCTAGACCTTTCTCTAGTTCGGTCGTTATTTCTTCTTTCTCCTCCCCGATCAACATACTTTGCTAGCTTTCCTCGTCGGATGAGGGTTTCAATCTCATTCTGAAGAGCTATGCAATTTTTGGTCATATGGCCATAATCCTTGTGAAACTCGCAATATTTTCCCTATTCCTCGTGTCAGTGTCTGCCTTCATTTTCTTTGGCCAGTTTAGCTCCTCGCTGTTCTTAATTTCTTCCAAGACGTGGTTGATATTTTCCTTCAAAGGTGTGTAATTATCAAATTTCCTCAAGACTTCCCATGACGACCTATTTTTGGAATGTCTGTCACCACCATTGTTCTTATGCTCTTTGTTCTTAGCTTTATCACCTTCCACCTTGGTTTCTTTGGCGTCCATATTCTTCTTCGCAGACATAGCCTCCTCGGCATTCATAATCTTGGACGCTTTTTCCATCAGGTCCAACATGGTTCGAGGTGGATCTTTGGCCAAAGTGTAGTACAACTTATTTGGCAGTAGTCCACTCATCAAAGCGATAATCGTTGTCTTTTCCTCATAATCAATGACTTCGAGTTTCTCGTTATTAAAATGAGTTATGTAATCTCTAATACTTTCACCAGCTTTTTATCTAACACTTAACAAATGTGCTACTCGTTTAACTGGCTTTGCTCCAAAGCAGAAATTCCCAATGAATAACTCGGCCAGTTGAAGAAAAGTTGAAATCTTACCCCGAGGAAGATTATTATACCATATCTGAGCAGATCCGGTAAGAGTTCCCGAGAATGCCCTGCATCTCATCTCGTCTGGGACAACATAGATGTCGACAACAGCTTGATATTGTTCTATATGAAGGACAGGGTCAGTCTTCCCATCATACTTGGGAGTCACAACAGGTGCTTTGAACTTTGATGGTGTTGGAAAATCAACGTCCTGGACAAAAGGTGTTCCTCGAACAAAGGTTCGTTGTAAAGGGTTCTTGACCTTATCCATTTCCCCTAATCTATCCTCCAACCTCTGAATAGATCCTTTCCATGCATCATTTCCTTCCTCGGGCCTATTGGTTCGAGCAACTAATCGCGTTGAAGTGGCTTCCTGGGATTTATCTCGACGAGCAGCTGGTCGGTCATAGGATCCATCTTGACGAGCAGCTGGTCGCGACTAGGAAGATCCTTCCTTAAATCTGATGGTCGTCGAAAGCTCCTCGACGCTGCATTAAGAGGACTTTTGTTTCTCCTAGGGCCTAATCGATCGAAAGGAGAAGTCATACTTAATCTTTCCAATGCGCTGGTCCTTTCTGGGGAAAGGGTGACACGTTGTTCAGTATCTGTGGCTCGTACTGATGAAATTCATCCAGGTTGATAAGAAGATTCTTCAAATTCATCATTGCGATATGAATTAGTACGCCTAGTACGCGAAGAAAGCGCACGGGTATTTCTTTGAATGCTTCGTGGTTCGGAATGGGCTGATGCATCGCCATGGAGGGTTTGGATGAGTTGTCGCATTGTTTCTTGCATGACGGTCTGGCCCTGAGCCAGATTTTCCATTATTCCAGTCAGATCAGGAATAATTGGTGGAGCAGATGGATTTGGAGGGGTTCCATCGTTTTGATTGCTGGATTCAGGAATATCAGCCATTGGTATTGGATTGTTTTTGGTGAGAAAACGATATTACCAGTCGTTTCTCACAGACGACGCCAATCTGTTGATGTAAAAAATTAGATCACTCTAATAATTCAATCACAGATAAATAAATGAGACAAAAGATTTTAAAGTGGTTCAACCTTATAAGAATGGCCTACGTCCACTGTTGTTTTATTGCTGAGTGTTTAGGAATTCTCGATTACAAATTCTCTCAAGAAATTCCTATCTGGATTCCAGAGTTTGGATTTGGTGCCCCTACAATGAGGATTGTACAATGTATTTATAGCCCTGGGGCTGTAATGTGAAAGGGTAATACATTAAATGATATACATATGAAAGGGTAATACATTTAATGCCCTTTTTTTGCGTGCGTCTGAATGATAGGCATTTAATGAATCTGTTGAACTATTGGTTATCCAGCTATTAATGGATTGTTCTAGATGCAGCTCGGACCGCCTGAGTTGCTCGGACCGCCTATGCTTCTCGGTACTTAAGAGTTCCTCGAAGAGGCCTTGTTCCCGGAAGCGTATGAGTTCCTCGGAGAGGTCTTGTTCCTCGGAGCGTATGAGTTCCTCGGAGAGGTAGTGTTCCTCGGGGAACTAGTCTTGTTCCTCGGGGCGCTTGGGTTCCTCGGAAGTGTTTGTTGTTGCCATGTAGATAGCCACGTGTCTTCATATGATTGATCCATCTCAACAGATTAAATTTGGTATCAACAGTGCCCATGTAATGCGTATGAGTTGCCTACATGCCTCTGGGATTTTTGAAAATATTATGAGTTTCATTTTTGAAAGAAAAAAGGTTTTTTAGAGGATCAGTCCCCACCTAGTTTTGAGTACAGGGAAATGAAGATTTTTTTAGAATAGAAGGGGGGTGAGAGGATCACGCTGATATTTTAGACTCCAAGTTGACTAGACGCTCCATATCTTCTCGATCAAGGTCAGTGAGCATAGCGGTGCCACCGGATAAGATCTTCTTTACGATTTAGGGACCACTCTAGTTTGGCTTTAATTTCCTTTTGGGGTCCTAGGCAGGTTCTCTGATTTTTTTTGAGGGCCAAGTACCCTTGTTGGACACAATGGTCCTTGATTCTTTAGTTAAATGATAGAGATGTTCGACTATGGTAACCTTGTATATGATATAGAGCCTTTAGACTCCTTTTATCTTAGAGCGACAAACAGTCTAAGCGACTCTTATGCCAGTATTCTTCGTTGACTTTGCTTTCAAGAATGACGTGCAATGAAGGTATTTCCAGTTCAATAAGTAGGACTGCTTCCATGTCGTCTACCAGAGAATGAGGGTTAGCCCGAGTAGATGCCCGAACTGAAGTACAGTAGCCCTAGAGGGCATAAAGGATTCGATTGACCCAATATCGGTAACTCTTGGTCATCTTACTGATGATTGCTTTGAAGTTCTTATTGGTGGCTTCAACTACATTATTGGTTTGTGGTTGGTAGGGAGAAGGTTTGTGTCTTTGATTCCCATACTCGTCAACTAATTCTATGACTTTTGCCTAAAAATGTAACCCGTTATCTAATATTAGCTCCTGCGAAACCTCGTATCAGCAGATAATATTCTTTCGGATGAACTTGGCTACATTTTTGGCATTCAGTACTCTGTATGACTTTGCTTTAACCTATTTGGTGAAGTAATCAATGGCAACCAGGATGAACTTATTCCCATTGAAGGCTTTGGGTGCGAATTTCCCTATTATATCGATGCCGCATGTGGATAATGGTTATGGAGGGGTCATGTTATATAATTCCCGCAGAGTCAAGTGCTAGAAATTAAAAAATTGTTGGCCTTTAAGGAACCTCCAGACATAGGCGGTGCAATCCTGAACCACGGTAGTCCAATATTAACCCTGTAGAATAATCTTATTAACGTGAACATGAACATTCATATTTCTGCATCATTTCGTAAATGTCACCCCCTGCGATGTAGTGTAAGTGGGTTCCATCAAAATTTCTCTTGAACATTTCTTTATCGTAGATAATGTACTGGGTAGCCAGTTTGTAAAGGATCGCATGGTCTTTTTTATTGGCATCTTGGAGGTATCTACCGTGCTTGAGGAGGCGCCAAATATCATAATACCAAAATTCATCCATATCGGATTCCTCTTTTGTGACGAGCTCAATGTGGTAGAAGTGGGTTGGTTTAGCTTACTTTTGGACTATGAAGGGGACATCGTTATTCCCTTGAGTATGTCGACCATAGATTCTAAGGTAAAAAGGGCATCGACCAAGTTATTTCTTGTTCGGGGAGGGAGTGGAAGGTAATATCTCAGAACTGGGAAGCCAACTCATCTAGGTGGGCGTGGAAGGGTAAGAGCTTTTCGTCTTTGACTTGTGATCTTCTAAGGACCTAGTTGACGATGAAGGAAGAATCCCCATAGACATCTAGGCATTAGATTCCTTTCTTGAGAGAGGCTTTGAGGCCTACGGTGCATGCCTCGTATTCGGTCATGTTGTTGGTGTAGGGAAAATCTAGCTTGATGGCTATGGGAGTGTGAGAATCATCAGGGGCAATCAGAAGTATCCTAATGCCATATCCTTTGTTGTTGGCAGCGCTGTCAAAGAACATTTTCCACCAGAGTTCTTCCTCAGAAGTGCAAAGGATATCTTCACCCGAGATTTCAGGGATCCAAACATCGACTTCTTTCATAGGGTAATCAGTAAGGTAGTTAGAGATGGTTCTTCCTTTCATGGTTTTCTACGTGACATACACTATATCGAACTCGACTATCAGCATCAACCATTGGGCCATTCGGATAGACAAGGCAGGTTTATCGAGTAAGTATTTGATAGGATCCAATTGAGATACAAGTCTAATGGGAAAAGCAAGAATGAGTGTCATAGTTTTTGAGTGACCTAGATAAGGACGACACTTTCTTTCTCCAAGGAAGTGTAGTTGACTTCATATCCGAATAATTTATGACTGGAATAGTAGATGGCCCTCTGTTTGTGGGATTTGTTAAGGTATTGGGCTAGCAAATCCCCGAATGCGATTTCTGTTATGGTCAAGTATAGGATTAGAGGGAGACCAGGTTACGGTGGCATGAGTACCGAAGGTCGGGTTAGATATTCCTTGATTCGATCAAAGGCTTTCTAAAAAGCTTCATTCTAGACTTGAGTAGAATCCTTTCGGAGGTGTTTGAATATGGGTTCACAAATAGAAGTTAATTGGCTGATAAATTAGTTGATATATTAAAATTTTCCCAAGAATTCTCGGACTTCCTCACCATTCAGGGTGGTGGCATTTCGAGTATGGCTTTGAATTTGGTAAGATCTTCTTTGATTCCCTTCTCTCTAACCATGAATCCCAAAACCTTCCCTTTGGTAACGCCAAAAACACATTTAAATAGGATAATTCACATATGATATTTTCGCAGTTGTTTGAATAACTTCTAAGAGCGAGATGGCCTTCCTGAGTCTTAAACTTTGTAATCATATTATCCATATAAACCTCGACCTCTTTGTGTATCATATCATGCAAGACAACTGTGGCAGTCCTTTGGTAGTAGCCCCTGTATTTTAAAGACCGAATATCATAACCATGTAACAAAAGTTTCCCAAGGGGTGATGAATGCAGTCTTTTTTTATGATCAGGGTGAATCTTGATATAATTATATCCAAAAACCCATCAACGAATGACTTGAGAGCATGACTGATCGTGTTTTCCATGATCATGTCGATATTGGGTAGTGGGTAACCATCTTTTGGAGAGGCTTTGTTCAAATATCGACATTTAATGCACATGCAAACCTTTCCTCCTAATTTCGGCACGGTTACAATGTTGGCCAACCTTTCCTCCTAACTTCTTCTTTAACCTTGAGAGACCATTCGGTGCGGAGCTTTTGTAATTTTTGTTTGATTGGTTTGCATTTTGGGAGGGTTGGAATATCGTATTGGGAAATCTTGGGATCGATGTTGAGCATGACATTGTAGGACCATACAAAGACATCCACAAATTCCTTCAACATCTCTTCTATTTACACGCACCCATGCTCATTAAGGGTGTACCCTATCCTGATCTCGCGCAGTTTGCTACTAGAATCGAGATTAATGACAATAGTTTCATCTTTATTAATTTGAACGCAATTATGTTGTTTGTTATTAACCTTATTAAGATCAGTTAAAAATTGTTCAGTTTCAAAATCATCATCATCATTAAGAGTTAGATTAAAAATAAGACTATTATTGTAAGGCACGTGAAGATACTTAAAATCTTCGTTTATTTCATTCTCGAGAAAAATTGTGTTGAGAACGTCGTCAAAGGAGGTATCAATTACATTATTATCAGAAAAGGGAGGAACAACAAAAGATGAAGAAATAGGACAAACATCTGGGTTAGGTTGCATTTCAGCAGGTGGAACTGTTACAACATTCCAATTGAGGAGGGGTTCATCAGCAGCCCGAATCAGAATGGATGGATTCGATGATATAGCACCTGAGTGGATCATGAAGAGTTTAAGTCCCAGTGCTTGGAGATTGAATGTGTCATCGGAGTTGCTTCCCTCGAAAACCTCGATAATAATTGTAGTCTTCTCAATGAGCGGTTGCGCATGTTGCTAGGAACTTTCAGCCTATGAGTAGTTATCTTGAAGGAATATCTCCAACCTTTTCTTCATCTTCTTATCCAAGTGATCATACCATAGTTTGGGAAAGCCAAAAAGGGGAAACGCTTCACTCTATTTGATGAATCTTCCATTCAAGGAATCTCCCAAAATAGTCTTGGCACTTTATAACCTTCTCTTTAGTCGTGGTTGGCGGAGCATTTCGAGTTCCTCTGATGATGGTTGATAACCCAGGCCACATGGAGGAAAGTCATTTAGGAATATGGGTTCCAGTATCCCCTATGGTTGTCATCCCAGCTCCAGTCCGGGCATGAAGTGCATATTCTTGAAAATCTGTATCACGTTGACATTGCCATGAAGGTTGTGCTCTGGATAGACTTTATTTTTTAAATCATCCACTAATGGAAGTGGAAGTGGTTTGACTCGAAAGATAGAAATAAACATATCATTCGCCCCATGTTGTATCTCTAGTACCAGGTTACTGCTGCATGCATTTGTAGTATTATCATCGTCGCCTAAGATGGTGATGACCTGCCCCTTGGCGAAGAACTTCAGTTTCTGATGGAGAAAGGAAAATACCCCTTTGATGCTGTGAAGACACGGTCGACCTAATAATAGGTTGAAATAAGACGGTATGTTGATAACTTGGAACTCGATAATTGGATTTATAGGGCTAGGCCCTTATTGTAATCTTTATGGATTCCATCACCTCTCTATGAGTATTGTCATAAGCACACACTGCGATGGAATTTGAAGCAAGGTGACTTACTTTCAAACCCAGGCAGTTGAAGGTTCTTAACGGTCAAATATTAAGTGTTGATCCGTTGTCGACGAGTAAGAGCAAGATTGTCTTCCCCATCACCTCAACGGAGGTGTTAAGGGTGTATTTGTGATTGGGATCAAACTTTAGGATTTCTTCTTCAGAGAAGGAAAGCATTCTAGTAGAGGTTTAGGACCCGACCAGGTTCACGGCTTGTTCTAGAGTGGTGGAAGTAGGGACTATGGGCTCGGTAAGAAATTTTATTAGAGCGTTTAGGTGTAGTTGGGAAGACATAAAGAGTCCCCACATGGTGATGTTGTCCTAAGTTTTCTTCAACTGGTGGAGGATCTTACTTTCCTCGATGGTCATTTTTGGCATGGGGGGGTTCTTGATAGTACCCTTTCCTTTATTTGTTATTGTTGATTGAAGATTCATACTCTATTAGTTCCTCCCAGATCTTGACATATAGTTCACGGAGGGGGGATAATAGAAACCCCATTTCTTCATCTATCTCAAGTTATTCGGCTATTTTTTTATTTCTCCAAGAAAATCTTCAAATGATATCACCCCACATATACTGATTACCGGACTGACATTTTCTTGGCTTGGCTCTTTATCTGAACTATCAAAATCATCCCCCATACGGTGGCAATGATGTCATCTTTCCATCAGAAGTCAATGCATTCCACAACCTCAACGTCTTTTTCATATAGATCTTCCCACTCAATGGTGAGATGCAGAAGTGAAAAGATCAGCCGCCCTTGTAGCTTTAAAGCATCGAGTAGCTCGGACATACTGCGAATATCATTGGGTTGATAGAACATGTATGCCATAATCTGGAATGCATCATCTAAAATGATTATGTCAATGGGTACCATCTAATTATCTGACTCCCAAGCCCACGTTCGGGCTTCCATGAATAGGTGGCTGAACTTTTGGCAGTCAATGGTCATTTTTAAGGGCAATTTCAACCCAAAATCTAGGAGTTGGTTCAGTACTCCTAGGAATTCCATATTTTTTCCTCTGGAATGGGTACGAATGATAGTAGACGCTCTTGTAAAAAAGTGGCAGGACCTGGTCGGGAAAACATGTAGGGCGTAGGAGAAAATATGGGAAAACATTAAGGGGTTTGGGTGAAAGTACACGTAAAATGGTTCCTTTACTGGGTATAATCTGGGAAGATGGATCAAATTACGAGTCATTTTCCAAAAAGAGGGAATTTGATTGATTTGGAAGTGGATTGTGGGTGGTGTTTGGTTTAGGATTGGTTAGTGGGGCAATAACACCCTAATCAATTAGACCTTGGATTTCATTCTAGAGGTGGAAGCACTGGTCAGTGGTATGGTCGACATTTTGATAGAAATCATAATGGGAGTCGGGTTTGAAATTTTTAGGAAGTGGGTTTGGTAATGAACGAGGGTCTAACGGCTTGATGAGATTTCGGCTCAAGATGGCTTGGTAGACTTTGGAGAGGGAGGCATAAAGCTCGATGTATTCTTTTTTGACTGGGTTAGCCCAATTTTCTGGCGCCCAAGAGGTAGCAAGCTGCAAGATGTTGTTGATGATCAATACTGCAGCAGGCTTCTCATATTTTCTTGGAGTGAACTGTCCGGATACTTTCTTAGGCTCGGTTTCTATCTTGCCAAGACTTTATTCAATCTTCACACTCGCTTCCCGGAGTGTGCGAATTCTGGATTCCTTGAGGGATAGGAACCAGTGAAGAGCACTGTCCTCCAAAGTCTGCGGGAACATTTGGGCCATTATTTCCTCGAAGGCACCCAAGAGATTCATGGATCGGTGATAACTTCGAAGATGAATAATTGGAGGCCCACTACTCCCAAACTTCTCAATGTTGGGAATCTTGAATTTTTCCAATCGCCTTGCTTTATGGTAGGGAGACATATGGGTGTAATCCATGTAGTTCTCTGAGATTCAGACCTGGTCAAATTTCTTGGTTAATAACTTAATATCATCATTGACCTTGTTCTAATGTTCTTCCTTCGGATCTATAGGTACATGTAAGTTAGCCCCTGGCTGGGAAAGATTCGGCATAAGGAGATGAGTTGGCGGGGGCACATTAGTAGGAGGGGAACATGGATCATACGAATATTCTTTCGGGACCTCAATAGGCTCAGGTGTGGGTGGACCCATAGCACGAGGGAAGAGGACCTCGATCTCTTCGAGAACTGGGATTCGTCTTCATTGCATATCATGAACCTCGGTTAGTCAATCATGGTGGTAAGCTGAACTGTGACTGTCATCAAATCAGGTTGTACATTTAGTACTCGGTTTATGTTCTCCATAGAGAGTTGGTGAAGGTGGATTCCGGATGGAGAACAGATGGATCATTGGGGTGATTCAACGAAAGATCGAAGCCAATAGGGAGCCAAACCAAAGGTCGGGTATGCGATCGACCTGAGAAGGAAAATGATTTGAATTTATTTTTAAAATAAAAGAGGGAGAATCTTAAAAAAATGAGGAAAATATTTTTGACATTTTTTTTGGAAAGGGGAGGACAAAATATTTTTGGTATTTTTTTATAAAAGGAGGAAAATATTTTTTATATTTTGATAAAAGAGGAGGAAAAATATTTTTGGGTATTTTAATAAAAGAGGAGAAAAATTATTTCTGACACTTTTGCAAAGGAAAGAGGGAAAAGAGAAAGAAGAGTCTCAACATGATTATTATTATGATTATGTTTTCGCTTGTATTAGGTTCACCAAAATGCAAAAAAAATGCCAGACGGGACCCGAGCCTAGGAGAAATTGGGTTTAAAAGAATAAGTAAAGCATAGTTTAACTTGTTGCCAAACTCATTGATAGGGTCCCATTTTGGAAAAAGAAGGAAAAATCACATGAAAATTTAGGCGGTATGCCGAACTAGCATTTCGGTAGAGTTTGGTAGGAACCAGCAAACTAAATATGTGTGCCTTATGTTTGACGCCTATATGAGTGTATGCGGTTGTTGGGTTAATGGAAAGGTTCCCCCATTTGGCATGACTTCCACGATATACGTCTTGCTTTTAAGGACAATCAATACGTATTTACAAGCCATTTGATATACCTGAGTGTACGTGAACTGCCTCACTATATACCTCGTGCAGATTGTACGGGTGAGAGAGAATTCGATATACTAGACATACGTGAACGCGTCCCTACTATATACCACTCTTCATGACTCCGGTCAAGCAGTAAGATGCAGGGGAACCGTTTGATATACGTCGAAGGTACTTGGTTAATGGAAGGTGAGAGTCATATTGCTTAGGCTAACTACAACCTTCCGGACCAGCACCCATTACAACGACCATAGTTACGGGACAATTTTTGCTTAATAGACATGCACTTGGTGATGTAGTGTGCAAAATGCATGATTCTTGATTAGTATATGTAACACACCATCTAATTAAATACCGGGTAGCTATTACTTTATCAATTTAATAGAGAATATCCAGTTGGTTTAGTCTTAGCATCACTGTCGAAAAATATTTAATTAATTACTAGCCACCTAATATTTAAAAAGAGAGAGGTCAAATTTTATTAATTAAGCCAACAATTAAACAAGAATTTATTTAATAAACCATCAATCGCATAACCAATCTCATATAAATGCTCAACGAGAAGAAATCAAATAAGTCTGGAGTAAATACTCCAATAATAAAGATGCCAGAGTAAATAATGTCTCAATACAAGAGTCCGGATAAATAATGAACCAGAAACTGAAATAATAAAAGTCTGCAACTACAACCTCTAAATAAGAATGGGTGACAAGCCCTAACTGATACAAATGACTCTGAAGGAATCAAGGATAAAATGAGAGCGTCTACTACCAAGATCCTGTAACTTCCACAACAGCTACAACATGTCATCAGAATGGAACTCCTATGCTTGGCGTCCCTATGGTTGGGCACCTAAAATGTTTTTACAAAATAAAAATAGATTTGGAGGAAAACGGGTCAGAGCCCGATGTGAAAATAGTTTAAAAGTATATTGAGTGTTTAAATTACAATTAAACAACACATATTATAAACACGTTAGTTGCGTACTCTCACATGAGTTTATTACCTCTCAACTACTGTGCACGCCTAACGTATGCCTTTAACCCATCCTAGTTATGCCACCATTTAACTAGTTTGTACCACTCCTGTCTTCGCATTCTAACATATAGTATCTATACATAACCCCCAAATAAGCCATATTTATAACCCATGTTCACATTCATTAAATGACTTAACTCGCGTGTTAATTAAATTCTCATTCTTAACCCATTAAAATATCTTAGCTATTCACATCTACTAAGCAATAATGAAACAGTCACAAGTACATAAATATCACTCTCGGTACATAAATACATATATGGCACCCCTAGGCTAAGATGCGGTGCACGCATACTCTGCTATTAAATACATGTACATCACGTACGTAAGGATCACGTGTTCTGAATCACTCAGGAATCGTCTAAATACAAATCACATATATTGGAGGCGAACATAGTTCACATACCCAAGGGTCACGCACATACCTACGCTCCCATGGTCAGCTGACTTATCAACTCACAAATAAGCCATTCACAGTACTATGTCCTTAAGGTACCAGTCTAAATCCCCCCGAAGGCACACAAGGATAAGAGGGTCCTTTTCCAAAATAAAACTAACCTCCCGTGATAGCAAGTATGGTAGGTATGTCATACACATAATAAATCCATACACTAGGCATTCACACCACCTAAGTAATCATATATAAATATATATGTTCACACATTTCATCTAGTTAATCTCGTACGTAGCAAGTTTACCCCGAATATTTACACAATATATATATATATTCCGATTGATAACTCTCTCGTCGTATCAATCTGGGTACTTAAACCTATCTCAAAAGGTTATTAGGTCTCTTATTAGTTTCTAATGTTATCTCAGTACTTAAAGTCCCTCCGTTACTGCCCTCAACCTTACATCTTCATCAATTCACAATATAGTTCCAATTTGATTGGTTTCTAACCGTACCTCACTCGGTAGACCCTTGTAAGCAATGACATTAAATTCCATAAGTTTTAACATCCTTCAATAATACTAAGACCCTATTGACTTTATTTAAGTCCCACAATATCATATTAACCTCACTAATAACCAATATAGGATTTGGAATAATCATCAAACCTTAAAGAGAAATAATTGTCAAAAATCATAAGGGGTCGATCGATCGAAGAAAAGGGGTCGATCGATCGATGGTTCGATCGATCAACATTCTTGAGTCGATCGATCGACCAAGCAGGTATCAGCCCAGAAATTCTTAACAGTTATGGGTTCTCCACTTTTTACACCTCAAACTCTTCATTCTAACATCCACAACTCACAACTAAATAAACTAATCAACCTACTAACATGTTTACATCATTCCCCACGTTTTAGATTCATCAAATCAACCTATAACCTCAATTACTTGAATCAAAATACCCAATTTACATATAAAAACCTTGTTTTCCTATTTCTTCAAGAACATCACATAATTCAATTAAATTTTATAATTCTCTACTCATAAATCATAAATCCGTGGTTGTTATCATCTCCAATATTTACTACATGCAAGTCCTATCCAGATTATCACTTTAAACCTTTCAAATCCATTCAATTTTCATTTTTCATGATAAATCTTCAAATTTATAAAAACATGTAAACTATATGCTTTGAATCTTTGCAAGATAAATCACTTGCCTGAAAATACCGATTCTGATCCATTGATGACGTTATTGGTTGTTTCCTCTTCTCTTTCCAGTCACAATTTTCGTCCAAAATGATGGTGGTGGGTGGTGGTTTTGGTTTGGAAACCCTGTGGCAACTTCCCTCTAACTCACGTAGCCCACTCTCTTGTTTTTGGTTGATAATGGCCCTAATGGTTGTTCTAATAATGAATAAATAAACACTGAAATTCGTGGGTCTTAATTCCTTAATTTTTAAAATGATAAAAATACCCTTACGGGTTGCCGGTTTGGCCTAAAAATGTCCCGGGACCCAAACTATACCTCCGGCTAGTGTTTTCTGACTATCTCGACCCTTCTAGACACGTTGGAGCACTCAAAAACTCATACGGATGACATAAAAATAAAATATTTTTAAATCCATTATATTGGGTCCTGACACAACTGACACGCGCGTCCCAACTAAATTACCAAAACTACCGTATTTTCAACTCACGACAATTTTAATAAATTCAATAATCACATATTACCATAGTCACTCAGTAATATTCAACAACATTTTGATAACCAAATACTAACTCTCGTCTCGCCAGCATTTAAATCTGAATTAACTTTCCCATTAATTAATTTTCCAATTAATTTTTCCAAATTAATTTAATAAATCCCATAATTAAAAGCAACTCCATTTAATTAACCTCATAATTAAAAGCCATAAAAATACGCACTCCCCCCTAATAATGGAATTTCGTCCCGAAATTCGGAAAAGTAAGGCATACCTGAAAAATTAGGTATCCTCTAGTACTCGAAACAAAATATAAAGAAAGGCTCAATCACTTAAGCCCTCGCTTCACAACAAGCTTGTTTAACAGACTTGATACTTTATCAGTTACAGGGTTACACTTTAATAAATGCACTTCACGTTGTGCTCTTACTAAACAACATTTGAGTAACAATAGCCTATACATCATTGGCCGCATTATCTCAATATTATTGTGAGTCCTCACCTCACTACGCATTAACTCCCGTGTTTATCAACACACCAAACTCCCATCCTGGAAGAAATCAATAACACCTCTAGTACTCTTGCTCATTATTTGAATCTCTGTTCCCGGCGTTGTGAGTTTTACACAAGGGATAGCCACTTCAACCGAGTGGTGTTACACAAAACATTTGTAAGCACCTTGTCCACTATAAATAGATACGTGTGCTTTCCCCCAAATCTATCATTAGGTAAAATCTTCTCCCCATTACTACAATATACCTCACTAGTTATACCCGAATTAAAAATGAAAAGATCGCAATGAATCAAAAATTTCTTTCATACAATCCACTAATTGTCAATCACCTTGCACCTACACCTCGGGCTATAGATGATACAACCCTCAGAACGGAGCGTTATTTCCATTACTTTTTGCTACTACACATTGAAGGTGGATTTCGAGGATCTCCTATTTATTCTGAATAATACTGCGTAGGAACACGTATCGGCGTGTTCACTATCTAATAGTGAAATCACCCAAGTATATAACCATCTCTCTCCTTCTGGATAACCTGTCCTACATATTCGAAGGAACTCGTTACTTATCTATAAGTTGGCAACCCCTAAAGGAAATTTACCCACTTGACTCTTCTATCCTTGGAATCGTCGGCTTGATACGAAATTATATGGTTGATCATTTAACCCCAACCGTTTTACTACTTATTAAACCCCTTTTAATGCCGACTTTCACATATAATTCTTCCCATTAAGTGATACTTAATGATCTTCTTCTCTCGGTGTATACCAAAAGTTTTGACCCTTGCACTTATCACCACGTTGTGCACATCTTAACTCTTTATACCTTTTTGACATCCTCATTCTATTTACTCTTGAGTCACCCTCAACATTCGATTGGTCGGAACTCTACTCCAAATTGTCCATAGTAGTTAAATATTTGTCTTCTCAAGAGATACCTCCTTATTGCATGGATTTCCAATGCTTTTTCACGAAATTCGGACGTGCTACACTGATTACACATGATATACTCATTAACACCATCTCTTACGACGCTTAATCCCATAAGTAATAATTTCACCCATCTATTTTCCCTCTTCCGGTGATTACTGCATTAGTAAACCAAGATGTCTACACCCCTTATAACCCATGCATACGGTTTTAAACATCATATATGCTTCATATGTATTCCAAACTCTTTATTGCTGCTGCATTTACAACGTAGCTATACCACTTAGGCGTTCTCAATGACCTCCGAATTTGAAATCCTAAATCCTCCTTAACCTCAATGCATCTTTTAGCCCGTCGTAACAAAACCAACATGATCAGTACTTACATCGCAATTCACTAACAACTGGCTCTACTGGCCTTACATCGTAATTTACCTTGTTAACTTCCCGTTATAACTACTTACTTCTAAAACGATCGAGGTATCCAATTTATGGACGAATGGTCAAACATCTCCCTACTACCAACCTTACGCTAAGTTTCATGCGTGGGATGTCTCGCAAAGTGAAATCCAAACAAGGAACCCCTCCGATACACTACTACCTAGCATTTTTGGTCATCGGAATCCGTTATGCCTTCAGTCCATAACATGTACCCCTATATTCCCGTCTCTTAACAACAAAGTTACATCTCCTTACGCAATGACACTTAAATAAGGAACTCCTTCCGAAAGACACTTTGTCTTGACATTGATGGTAATCACATTTCATATGCATCACGTAAATATAATCGGGGCTCAAAAAATCCCGTCCCCAGACACATAACTATGTGTTTAAACTTCCAAATCTCTAAAGGGTGATAAAACAATGCACTCTTTTTATTAAGACATCCTGAGCATTAATTATAATAACCAGCTAAACCTTTTCGCTGACTAGTAAACCAATTACATACGAATCATATCAATTAAATCCCTACGCATACTGGGATTAAATATCCGAGATCATTAGACCTTTTTAAAATCACAACAATATATATACATATATACAAATGTAAAATTACGAGCCCGGCCCTCTCACAGATGGGACCTCGCCAAAACGAAACATTCTACCCCTAGTTAGTAACCTCGATAAACTTGTAATACCAACACACTATCGGTATAATCATATATAAAACCATAATTAGGATAATATCATACTCGTATAACACAGCACTAAAACGAGTAATTTTAATAAAGTATATACCGTTGTCAATATATCCATTCATCCTCCATGGATGACAATAAAGGTAACCCCACACTATCACGGAAAATATTCACATAAGTAATAAAATTTGCCGATATACTCACTAAACTCGATTATCAAGAAAAAATAACAGTAATAACAAATGTAGCAACTCATTCATGCCACATGCAACATCATTTGAGGATATAACTCATACTTCAATCCTGACAATCGTCCTGGCTTCTCAAATGGTTCCTGGACTTAACACACCTGTCCGTACCAAACCGAATATTTCAATAACTGTTTCCCTTGCCAGGCATAATACCTTTATCCCTACACTTGATTCGGGAAACATTTATAACGCACGGGTTTCACTCCCCATAAAATACCTCTATGCATACTCCACTTCGGTCACACTAACCATGTTAAGGTGGCCCTTCTCTCGGATGTTGGTAGTCTCGGTTCTGATGACTACCTCTATTGTTCGCTTAGCTTGATGGACCTAAGTAACATGATACTAGTTTTCGCATATCTTACTGTAATCACCATCGCTCGATAATAATTCATCTATCCGAATTATTTTAACGGGTTCCCCGTTGGGTCTCCCCCTTGTGGCGCTTCTTCAACACCATTTTCCCCACTCTTACTCTATATAAATTCTTTTATTCTTGCGTCTCCCCACCCAAGGAAATGTTTACCTCCAAATTAACACTACACGACATTACCATCTGTATTGACCGTCCAAGCAGAATTCCCCAGAAGAGCTAACAATTCTTCTTGTATGTAAATTCTCCTTTTAATATCCTCTTCTCCATTTCACCAACTTCACCCGGTGTAAGGTTCTCTACATAATTAAATTCCTCCTCACAAAGTGACCTCTGTCCGGCCCTCTTGTGTGAGTTCAGAATAACATTCGCCTTTCACCCTGAACATCTGATGAAGGAACTTACGGTCAAGCCATACGTGTACGCCTGCTCTTGAAGTCACATTCCACTTCTAAGTGTGGTGATTGTCTCTTACCATTGAAACTCCACTCTTACGAGACAATAAAATTTTCCCCAAATTTTTACTCCCGATGGGCCATACCCCGACGTATGTCCAAGCCTTTGGATATATTACAATCGTTTGGCTAGCACACACCATTTCCACATTTCGAGTATTTCCACTGCTAGTTTTCTTCAATGTTTCACCTAACTCTTTATTTCCCATCCCAACCTTGTTAGGTGAGTCTCATTTGACCCCACTTTCTACTTTAGTTGTGCTTGGAAGTCACAAGTCGCGCCTTGGCCGTCTGTTCCGTTCTGGACTTTTGTGCCATAATATGAGTGACTTCGACTACAGTCCTCCTTCTTTAATAAATTAAACCACCTCAACTGATCCTTGCCTCCTGCTGTTCGCCCAACTGTTTTCAACTGACGTACTACATTGTTTGGCGCACGAACACACCCGATTGCAAATAAGATTCACTATCATATATATCGAAGCAGGAGAATGAAATCTCACCAAAGAAATCAACAATCCTAAACTTAGGGCTCTACATCAAAGGAAGTTACGCTGGAAGCATAATAAGACGCACAGATCCAAAAGGACAGTAGAATCTGATGATTTGATACCACATGTAACACCCCGTCTAATTAAATACCGGGTAGATACTCCTTTATCAAATTAATAAGAATATTCAGTTGGTTCAGTCTTATCATCACTGTCGGAAAACATTTAATTAATTACTATCCACCTAATATTTAAAAAGAGAGATGTCAAATTTTATTAATTAAGCCAACAATTAAACAAAAATTTATTTAATAAACCATCAATCGCATAACCAATCACATATAAATGCTCAACGAGAAGAAATAAAATAAGTCGGGAGTAAACACTCCAATAATAAAGATGCCAAAGTAAATAATGTCTCAATACAAGAGTCCGGATAAATAATGAACCAAAAACTGAAATGATGAAAGTCTGCAACTACAACCTCTAAATAAGAATGGGTGACATGCCTTAACTGATACAAATGACTCTGAAGGAATCAAGGATAAAATGATAGCGTCTACTACCAAGATCCTGTAACTTCGACAACAGCTACAACATGTCATCAGAATGGAACTCCTATGCTTGGCGTCCCTATGGCTGGGCACCTAAAATGTTTTTACAACACAAAAATAGATTTGGAGGAAAACGGGTCAGAGCCCGATGTGAAAATAGTTTAAAAGTTTATCAAGTGTTCAAATTACAATTAAATAACACATATTATAAACACGTTAGTTGCGTACTCTCACATGAGTTTCTTACCTCTCAACTATTGTGCACGCCTAACGTATGCCTTTAACCCATCCTAGTTATGCCACTATCTAACTAGTTTGTACCACTCCTGTCTTTGCATTCTAACATATAGTATCTATACATAACCCCCAAATAAGCCATATTTATAACACATGTTCGCATTCATTAAATGATTTAACTCGCGTGTTAATTAAATTCTCATTCTTAACCCATTCAAATATCTTAGCTATTCACATATACTAAGCAACAATGAAACAGTCACAATTACACAAATATCACTCTCGGTACATAAATACATATATGGCACCCCTAGGCTAAGCTGCGGTGCACGCATACTCTGCTATGAAATCCATGTACATCACGTACGTAAGGATCACGTGTTCCGAATCACTCAGGAACAGTCTAAATACAAATCACATATATTGGAGGCGAACATAGTTCACATACCCAAGGGTCATACACATACCTACGCTCCCATGGTCATCAACTCACAAATAAGTCATTCACAGTACTATGTCCTTAAGGTACCGGTCTAAATCCCCCCGAAGGCACACAAGGATAAGAGGGTCCTTTTCCAAACTAAAACTAACCTCCCGTGATAGCAAGTATGGTAGGTATGTCATACACATAAGAAATCCATACACTAGGCATTCACACCACCTATGTAATCATATATCATTATAGATGTTCGCACATTTCATCTAGTTAATCTCGTACGTAGGAAGTTTACGCCGAATATTTACACAATATATATATATATATATTCCGGTTGATAACTCTCTCTTCGTATCAATCTGGGTACTTAAACCTATCTCAAAAGGTTACTAGGTCTCTTATTAGTTTCTAATGTTATCTCAGTACTTAAAGTCCCTCCGTTATTGCCCTTAACCTTATGTCATCATCAATTCTCAATATAGTTCCAATTCGAATGGTTTATAACCGTACCTCACTCGGTGGTCCCTCGTAAGCAATGACAATCAATTCCATAAATTATGACATCCTTCAATAATACTAAAACCCTACTGACTTTATTTAAGTCCCACAATATCATATTAACCTCACTAATAACCAACATCGGCTTTGGAATAATCATCAAAACTTAAAGAGAAACAATTGTCAAAAATCAGAAGGGGCCGATCGATCGAAGAAAAGGGGTCGATTGATCGATGGTTCGATCGATCGACATTCTTGAGTCGATCGATCGACCAAGCAGGTATCAACCCAGAAATTCTTAACAGTTACGGGTTCTCCACTTTTTACACCACAAACTCTTCATTCTCACGTCCACAACTCACAACTAAATAAACTAATCAACCTACTAACATGTTTACATCATTCCCCATGTTTTAGATTCATCAAATCAACCTATAACCTCAATTACTTGAATCAAAATACCCAATTTACATATAAAAACCTAGTTTTTTTATTTCTTCAAGAACATCACATAATTCAATCAAATTTCATAATTCTCTACCCATAAATCATAAATTCGTGGTTGTTATCATCTCCAACATTTACTACATGTAAGTCCTATCCAGATTATCACTTTAAACCTTTCAAATCCATTCAATTTTCATTTTTCATGATAAATCTTCAAATCTATAAAAACATGTAAACTATATGCTTTGAATCTTTGCAAGATAAATCACTTGCCTTAAAATACCGATTCTGATCCGTTGATTACATTATTGGTTGTTTTCTCTTCTCTTTTCGGTCACAATTTCCGTCCAAAATGGTGGTGGTGGGTGGTGGTTTTGGTTTGGAAATCCTATGGCAACTTCCCTCTAACTCACGTAGTCCACTCTATTGTTTTTGACTGATAATGGCCCTAATGGATTTTCTAATAATGAAAAAATAAACACTGAAACTCGTGGGTCTTAATTCCTTAATTTTTAAAATGACCAAAATACCCTTTCGGGTTGCCGGTTTGACCTAAAAATGCCCCGGGACCCAAACTAAACCCCCCACTAGTGTTTTCTGACTATCTCGACCCTTCCGGACACGTTGGTGCACTCAAAAAGCTCATATCGATGAAATAAAAATAAAATACTTTTAAATCCATTATATTGGGTCCTGACACGACTGACATGTGCGTTCCAACTAAATTACCGAAACTACCGTATTTTCAACTCACGATAATTTTAATAAATTCAATAATCACATATTACCATAGTCACTCAGTAATATTCAACAACATTTTAATAACCAAATACTAACTCTCGTCTCGCTAGCATTTAAATCCGAATTAACTTTCCAATTAATTAATTATCCCAAATTAATTGAATAAATCCCATAATTAAAAGCAACTCCATTTAATTAACCTCATAATTAAAAGCCATAAAAATACGGGGTATTACAGTATATTATGGAGAGAAAATTTTATTTAGCATGATTAGCACTATAATAATAAGGAAGAATGTAAAACTATAATAAAAAGTAAAAGCATGGAGCATAAATTATACTAAGCATGGATACGTGAGAGTGTGTGATGTGTGAATATATATAAGTGATTGTGTGATAGTGAACCTAATCATGGATTAACTACAAGTAGTGGGTGATAAGTGAGCATGGATAAGTGTGATATGTGGAGGTGTGTGCTAGTGACGTTTAAGCATGGATATTCTATGTGGTGTGTGAGGCATGTGGATAAAAGTGATCCTATGTGTAAGTAGTGTGAGGTGTACATGGAGAATATCTACAAGTGGGTGAGTGAGGTGTGATATAAGCATGAGGTAGATATATACAAGAAATAAAAGAGGATAAAAAGGGATAATACAAGTAGGTGTATACGCACACAAGAAGAAAATAATATCACCCACGCAAATATAGTCTAGCCCTCTTATTACAAATTTCATCCACAGCGTAGTCGCCACTGTGGCCATCCACAAGATTATTTCCCCCTCTACCTAGGAGCTTTAGGGAGATAAGAAGGGAGAAATAAATAATCCGCGCCCCTTGCTACATCATGGGGTACTTCGATCATCGTTGGTTTTTGGGTGATATAAAGAGATAGAGTCTCCAGCCTATTTTGCATAAAACATCCAAAAGAACATGTTGCAGCCTCTAGAGAGAGGCATCAAAGACAAACCGATGCTTGTGAAATCAATACTTTAGAGGTTCAGGGGCTAAGTTACGGAATGGTAAGGTGTTAGGCACCCATCCATCCCTTTCGGTCTCTTATGAGCTTATGTTTCTTTTCTCCTTAATTTTTTTGTGAAGTGTGTGTGCGTGTATATATAAGTGGAGATCGAAATCGCTCGACTCACATCATGGAAAGGATGGAGTGAGGTAATCCATAGGAATGTTCCCAAAGTAATAGTTTAAAAAAATATGAGGTGAGCACTTATTGAGATATTGATCGTTGTTGATACCAAATTTAATCTGCTGAGATGGACCAATCATATGAAGACACGTGGCTATCTACATGACAACAACAAACACTTCCAAGGAACCCAAGCGCTCCGAGGAACAAGACTAGTTCCCCAAGGAACACTACCTCTCCGAGGAACTCATACGCTCCGAGGAACAAGAACTCTTCGAGAAAATCTTTAGCACCAAGAAGCTCAAACGTTCCGAGCAGCTCAGGCGGTCCGAGCTGCACCTCGAAGCAGGATACCAACAGTTTAACTGCTCATTAAATGCTTATCATTCAGACGCACTCGCAAAAAGGGCATTAAATGTGTTACCCTTTCATATGTATATCATTTAATGTATTACCCTTTCACATTATAGCCTCAGGGCTATAAATACATTGTACAATCCTCATTGTGAGGGGACCGGATCCAAACTCTGGAATCGAGATAGGAATTTCTTGAGAGAATTTGTAATCGAGAATTCCTAAACACTCAGCAATAAAACAACAGTGGACGTAGGCCATTCTTATAAGGCTGAACCACTTTAAAATCTTTTGTCTCATTTATTTATCTGTGATTGAATAATTAGAGTGATCTAATTTTTTACATCAACAGATTGGCACCGTCTGTGGGAAACGACTGATAATATCATTTTTCATAAAAAATAATCCATTACCAATGGCTGATATTCCTGAATCCAGCAATCGAAATGCCGAAACCCCTCCAAATCCATCTGCTCCACCAATTATTCCAGATCTGACTGGAATAATGGCAAATTTGGCTCAGGGCCAGGCCGTCATGCAAGAAATAATGCGGCAACTCATCCAAACCCTCCATGGCGGTGCATCAGCCCATTCCGGACCACGAAGCATTCAAAGAAATACCCGTGCACCTTCTTCGCGTACTAGGTGTACTAATTCGTATCGCAATGATGAATCTGAAGATTTTTCTTATCAACCTGGATGAACTTCATCAGTACGAGCCACAGATACTGAACAACGTGTCACCCTTTCCCCGAAAAGGACCAGCGCATTGGAAAGATTAAGTAGGGTTTCTCCTTTCGACCGACTAGGCCCTGGGAGAAACAAAAGTCCTCTTAATGCGGCGTCGAGGAGCTTTCGACGACCATCAGATTTAAGGGAAGGATCTGCCCAGTCGCGACTAGCTGCTCGTCAAGATAGATCCTATGACCGACCAGCTGCTCGTCGAGATAAATCCCAGGAAGCCACTTCAACGCGATCAGTTGCTCGGACCAATAGGCCCGAGGAAGGAAATGATGCATGGAAAGGATCTATTCAGAGACTAGAGGATAGATTAGGGAAAATGGCTAAGGCCAAAAACCCTTTACAACGAACCTTTATTTGAGGAACATCTTTTGTCCAGGACATTGTTGATTTTCCGACACCATCAAAGTTCAAAGCACCTGTTGTAACTCCCAAGTATGATGGAAAGACTGACCCTGTCCTTCATATAGAACAATACCAAGCTGCTGCCGATATATATGCTGTCCCAGACGAGATGAGATGCAGGGCATTCTCGAGAACTCTTATCGGATCTGCTCAGATATGGTATAATAATCTTCCTCGGGGTAAGATCTCAACTTTCTTTCAACTGGCCGAGTTATTTATTGGAAATTTCTGCTTTGGAGCAAAGCCAGTTAAACGAGTAGAACATTTGTTAAGTGTTAGACAAAAAGCTGGTGAGAGTACCAGAGATTATATAACTCGTTTTAATACCGAGAAACTCGAAGTCATTGATTATGAAGAGAAGACAGCGATTACTGCTTTGATGAGTGGAATACTGCCAAACAAGTTGTTCTACACTTTGGCCAAAGATCCACCTCGAACCATGTCGGACCAGATGGGAAAAGCGTCCAAGATTATGAATGCCGAGGAGGCTATGTTTGCGAAGAAGAATATGGACGCCAAAGAAACCAAGATGGAAGGTGATAAATCTAAGAAGAAAGATCATAAGAACAATGGTGGTGACAAACAATCCAAAAATAGGTCGTCATGGGAGGTCTTGAGGAAATTTGATAATTACACGCCTTTGAAGGAAAATATCAACCACGTCCTGGAAGAAATTAAGAACAGTGAGGAGTTAAACTGGCCAAAGAAAATGAAGGCAGACCCCGACACGAGGAATAGGGAAAAATATTGCGAGTTCCACAAGGATTATGGCCATATGACCAAAAATTGCATAGTTCTTCACAATGAGATTGAAACACTCATCCGATGAGGAAAACTAGCAAAGTATGTTGATCGGGGAGGAGAAAGAATAAATAACGACTGAACTAGAGAGAGGTCTAGATCTCCTCGACGAGCAGAGGAGAACAAGAAGAGAAACCGTGAAGTTGATCCAGAGGATGACCCCGATCTTCCCAAGATACCAAGGCAGCCAGAGCGAGAGGTATTTTCAATACGCTTTGGATCATTTGATTGTAATGTTAATACAGGAGGAGATGCAGGAGGAGGAGACCTTACTGCAGAAAGAAAATCTTACCTCGGTGAGGCTCAAGCTTGCTCGTACATTCAGCGAATAAATCTAGCAGAGGAAGATAGCCCGAGAAAGGTGAACAAGGATAAATTGGTCATCGGTTTTTCGAAAAATGACCTTGCAGGTGCTTTATATCCTCATGATGATCCGCTGGTGATCAAGATGAGAATGAAGGAGTTAATGATTTCAAGAGTGCTGGTCGACAATGGTAGCTCGGCTGACATCATGTTCTACTCGTGTTTCGATAGTTTAAATTTAAAGCTATCTAAACTGGAGCCTTACCACAGACCCCGCATCGGTTTTGCTGGCGAGAAAGTATTTCCACTTGGGATAATTAAGTTGGATATATTTATTGGTATGTGTCCTGCTTGTCGAACAAAAAGAATACGTTTCTTCATGATGGATAAGAATGTCCAATCATCGTACAATATCATCATGGGAAGAGTAGGATTGAAGAAGTTCGAGGCTGTGCCATCTACAGTGCATCAATGCCTAAAATTTCCGACAAACTTTGGGGTAGGAGTTGTGAAAGGTGATCAAAAAGTAGCTCGGGAATGCTATTATTCATCCGCCGAGCAAGAAGAAGTGGAAGAATCAAAGAAAAAGACTACTACTTATCAAGTGGATGAAGGTGCAGAAATTGAAACACTGGATCCTCGAGATGAGTCGTAACTCGTGAAGGGTCAAGTGGTGGAAGCTACTGAAAACATTATTCTGGACGACGAGCACCTTGAGCGAACTACTCAAATAGGTTCATCATTGGAAGCCTCATTAAAACAAGAATTGATAAATTTCCTTAAAAGCAGAAGATAAACTTTTGCGTGGAGTCATGAAGATATGCCTGGGATAGACCCAAACTTCTTATGCCACGAGCTCATTATGAATAAGGAGATCAAGCCTGTGAAGCAGAGAAGAAGAATATTTCATCCTGAGAAGAATCAAGCTATACAGGAGGAAGTCGAGAAGCTCCAGAAAGCTTGTTTCATTGAAGATGTTAAATATCCAGATTGGTTAGCTAATGTGGTGATGGTAAAGAAGAAGAACAACAAGTGGAGGATGTGTGTAGACTTCACCGACCTCAACAAAGCATGCCCAAAGGATCACTTTCCATTGCCCCGAATTGATTAACTGGTGGATGATACCTCGGGACACGATCTACTGAGCTTCATGGATGTTTATTCTGGCTACAATCAGATTAAAATGAAACCTGAAGACAGGGAAAGTACTTCTTTCATTACCCCTAGGGGAACTTATTGTTATAATGTGATGCCTTTTGGTTTTAAAAGTGTAGGTGCGACATATCAGAGGCTGATGAACAAGGTCTTTGCTGAACAAATCAGTAACAATATGGAAGTCTATATTGACGACATGCTGACAAAGAGCAAGAAAGCTGTCGATCATCTAGTAGACTTAAATCAGACTTTTGATCAACTGGATAAATATCAAATGAAGCTGAACCCGACGAAGTGCATATTTGAAGTACGAGAAGGCATGTTCCTCGAGTACATTGTCAATCAACGAGGCATTGAAGCAAATCCTGAAAAGATCAAAGCTCTATTAGGGTTGTGATCTCCAACGACGAAGAAAGAGGTGCAAAGTCTTACAGGACGAGTAGCAGCCCTCAACAGATTTGTGTCACGAGCAACTGATAGATGTCTCCCATTCTTCAAAACGCTCAAAAAGACTTTTGAGTGGAATGATGAATGTGAGAATGCTTTTCAAGACTTGAAGAAATACTTGGGAGCACCTCCACTGTTGTTCAGGCCGGTGATTGGAGAAAAATTGTATTTTTACCTTGCAGTGTCCGAGAATGCAGTTAGCTCGGTGTTGATCAGAGTGGAAAATGGAGTACAAAAGCCAATTTACTACACAAGTAAGGCCTTCCGAGGAGCAGAGATCAGATATCCAAGACTGGAGAAATTAGCACTGGCGTTGATTGAGGCGAGTAGGAGAATGAGGCCATACTTCCAGGCTCATACTATAGTAGTATATACCGATGTGCCATTGATACAAGCCCTTCATAAGTCAGAAAAATCAGGGAGATTGATGTACTGGGCAATAGAGCTCGGTGAATATGATATAATTTATGAACCCAGATCATCGCTAAAAGGACAGGCTATAGCAGATTTTATAGCGGAGTTCACCTATCCTGATACCCCCGAGGAGCAAAAGGTTCTCGCTGATCAACCTGTGGATGTTACAGGATCAACAAACACAAGCTAAGACCAATTCCGATTGGTAAAAGGGCGTGTGGATGTTACAGGATGTGATGCAGAGATAGTTGTGACGACTCCGGACGAGGAACAAAAGTTGCTCGCTGATCAACCTGTGGATGTTACAGGATCGACAAACACTAGCTCAGACCAACTCCGGTTGGTAAAAGGGCAAGTGGATGTTACAGGATCATTAAATTCGAGCTCAAACCAACTCCGATTGGTAAAAGGGCAAGAAAAGATGATCGACGAGGAACGAGAAAAACTCGGGGAGGATTAATGGAAATAGTAAATATTTCACCGAGGAACTCTAACTGATCAAA
Source organism: Sambucus nigra (assembly GCA_949130495.1). Classification (NCBI taxonomy): domain Eukaryota; kingdom Viridiplantae; phylum Streptophyta; class Magnoliopsida; order Dipsacales; family Adoxaceae; genus Sambucus; species Sambucus nigra. The sequence goes on from OX422218.1 coordinate 483,149,929, forward strand.
AATTTGAAGACGAGTTACCTATATGGAGGCTATATGTAGATGGCTCATCTTGCACTGCAGGATGTGGTGTGGGAATAGTTTTAAGCACTCCGGACGAGGTCGACGTGGAATACGCCTTGCGTTTCTAATTCAAAGCTTCCAATAATGAGGCTGAATATGAGGCCATGATTGCAGGGCTTAATCTGGCAAAGATTATGGAAGCGCAGCAGGTTGTGATCTTCAGTGACTCTCAATTGATCATAAACCAAATGATGGGAGTATATGCAGTTAGAGGAGAATTAATGATCAGATATCATGCAAAGGCAAAGGAGCTGGTGTCAGAATTTTACACTATTCAACTAGTCAGAATACCAAGAATGGAGAACGCGAGAGCAGATGCCCTAGCTCGACTAGCATCAGCTACTCGCACCGAGCTACGACGAATAATCCCAATTGAAGTGTTAGCTAGTTGGAGCATAGATGAATATCTGACGATGAACTTTATTACCCTTGATTTAGAACCATATTGGATGGATCCCATCAGGGCATATATCGAGAAGGGAGAATTACCAATCGACAAGTTCGCAGCTAAGAAATTTAAGTTTAAAGCTGCTCGGTATGTATTAACTAATGATATTATTTATAGACAAGGAATTATGGCAAGTTTGCAGAGATGTGTACACCCCTTCGAGGTGAAAGAATTTATTGAAGAGATCCATGAAGGGTCTTGTGGAGCACATGTAGTAGGTCGGATTCTTTTACAAAGGGTGATGACACAGGGATACTACTGGCCGACGATGAGGGCTGATTGTATAGCCTATGCCAAGAAGTGTGACAAGTGGCGATCTACATGGAAACAACAAACACTTCCGAGGAACCCAAGCGCTCCGAGGAACAAGACTAGTTCCCCAAGGAACACTACCTCTCCGAGGAACTCATACGCTCCGAGGAACAAGAACTCTCCGAGAAAATCTTTAGCACCGAGAAGCTCAAACGTTTCGAGCATCTCAGGCGGTCCGAGCTGCACCTCGAAGCAGGATACCAACAGTTTAACTGCTCATTAAATGCTTATCATTCAGACGCACACGCAAAAAGGGCATTAAATGTGTTACCCTTTCATATGTATATCATTTAATGTATTACCCTTTCACATTACATCCTCAGGGCTATAAATACATTGTACAATCCTCATTGTGAGGGGACCGGATCCAAACTCTGGAATCGAGATAGGAATTTCTTGAGAGAATTTGTAATCGAGAATTCCTAAACACTCAGCAATAAAACAACAGTGGACGTAGGCCATTCTTATAAGGCTGAACCACTTTAAAATCTTTTGTCTCGTTTATTTATCTGTGATTGAATAATTAGAGTGATCTAATTTTTTACATCAACAATCTTCATGATGAAACAATAATATGTGTTAGATAAGACGCAAGTATAAATCCCAAGTATGATATATACAAAGAATATATGGATAAAATAAAAAAAGATGGAAATATGAAAATAGGACTCGAGCGTCGGGTTTTAACCCGAGATGCCTACGTAGACTATAAGGAATCAAAATCCATGTAGTTCGCATACGACACAAGGGTGGGGTTTATCCCATAGATTCAAACAGGAATTTATTATATGTGTATGTGTAGAAAATATATTTTTAATTTTAAGAAAATGTGATGAAGAATCCCATTGGAATTTGTAGGTGTAACCCTCTTTTTCTTTGTTTTGGTTTTTTAATAGAAAATAACTTATGTGCAATATAACTAATAAATGGTGAGGTATTAATGTGTATGATCTAAAGTAAAATCTAAATTGAGAATTTATATAACTAATGCGAAAAATAAAGAAATTTGAAAAGAGAGGGGGACGTTTGGACCTTCTTTAGAGACTTGAAGCTTGATCTTGATTATTGATGAACTTCCTTGCAAGTTGGGATGGATGTGGGATGAGAAAGAAGATTATTTTTTCTAAAGTGGGTATGATAATGATGGGAATGAAAGGTGGAGAAGAATTTCACACAAGGAAACTTTGTTGATTGCAGAAGAATGTTGCTAAGATCACTGATATTAATGGATTAGAGGTATGTCCTAGAAGTGAGATAATTCCCTCCTTATATAGGGTAGAGGCATGATGATTGGCATAGACCTTTCCCTACCAATTGACAGGTGACCCTAGACACACTGCCGATAGGCAGGGAAATGGACCTGCCAATTGGCAGTCTCGTGCAGATTTTTTCAAAAAATGGTCATAGAACGAAATTCGTAAGTCCAAATCATGCATGGGGCATACCTTTGGAAAGGTAATTTTGATAGCTTTAAGAATACTTTGAGCTGATCCTAGGTTCAAGAGTTGACTTTGGGTCAAACGGGGATCGAAAGCAGCCATCGGTCCTTTGGATAGGAGATCAAGGGACGGTAATGGATCATTCGTCCAATCCGTAAGTCCAAATAATGCACGGGGCAGACCATTAGAAAGGTTATGCGAGGCACTTTGATGTTCCAAAGATCTTCGCTCAATTCAGAGAGCTGACTTTTACTAAAAGGGTCCCGAAAGTGCCCGTGACCTTTCGGAGTAAAACGGGTCATTTGTACATACCGTAAGGCTAATTCGCGCATAGGGGACCGTTGGAAAGGGTATTTTATCCCCTTTCGAATATTTATTAAGTCTTATTCGAGATGAAGAGTAGACTTAGATCAAACGAAGCTTGGGAGCATCTAGGAGCCTCCGAATTAGTTTTTGGGGGAAAACGAATCGTTCGTCCGAGCGATTACGTCATTTCGCGCATGAAGTGGACCATTGCGAATGGGTTTTAGTTCCCTTCGAAGATTCATTGAGCTTTCACACTGATGATGAAGTTGATTGGGGTCAAATCAGGGATCGGGAGAGCCCAATAGCCTCTCGATCGGCACATAGAGTGTGACCTAGGGTTTGTAGTGAATGGGGAGGTTTTAAGGGTATAAGGTGAGACTTGGGGGGTCCTTGAATGTGGTGTTTACAGTGCCAAAGTTCTGTGAAAAAAATTATTGTTCACCACGGGAAACTCATGCAGCACCATACATGTGACATGCGACTCCACGTACACACTCTAATATATATATATATATATATATATATATATATATATATATATATAACCCATACGAGTTCTTGTATGTATACAATTTGCATAAAATTTTAAATATCAATCCACGACTACTCATAATTTTCCTTTTAAAACACTTTGTTCAAAGTTAGGGAATTACATAATCTATAGTGATTGTAAGACCGTGATATTATTCTTTATACATCGAGTGTGTGTGTGTGTGTGTTTTGAAATGCTATTTTTATAAATGTCATGGAAGTGGCGGGTTAAAAGGTGAAATGATTAGTTTTCGGGAGTACGGAATAAATGATAATAGGGTAGTAAAGAAACGTGATTTCTTATTTATTAATCGTGTAGACTAATGGGAAGTTTTTAAATAAAACATTTTTAATGCTTATACGGTTTAGTTGTTGCATGATTCCTTATTGCATCCTTCCTTTATGTTGTTCGTTTATATATCGCATCATTGTTTGGAATCCCAGTGGGCATCGACTCATACAATTCCATTTTTTTACGGCAGGTTAAGCGATATTCTGTCTTTGAGAGCATTTCGCAAGTAAGTGATTCTTACTATTTACAATAGTACCTCTTATTACACAAGCTCTAAGGCAAGGCCTAATGGGCTTAGCACTTATTGTTATTTATTTTTATGCCTAAAAAAATTGCCAGCTTACTTGGTTAACTTAATTAAATAAAATGAACTAAAAACATTATCTAGGTTGTTTCACATCACTCCACACTTAACGCAGTTAGACTAGTTCGGGTTGACCCATAAGTAACCCTTAAATTCGGGTCAGGGCGTTACATTGAGATGATTAAATTGGGGTGAAGTCGTGATTATGTAGTGGAATTAAATATAATTAAATAGAGAAAGAAAATAAATTAAATGGATGTAATTTGGGATTTCTGATTACTTATTTGGAAGTCAATTTAATTATTTAGTCTTGGGTTCTTAATATAGTTCATTTACCCAAGTAGAAGATCCAGACTCTCTAGAAACCTATTTTATCCCAAAACCATGACTTTGCCTATATATAATGGTGTAATATAGGGTTTTAAGCTACATGATGATACCATAAATGGTATCACCAAATCAAGGTAATAAGAAAGCTCAAACCAACACAATAATGGAGTATAAGCAGATATAAAATTATAGAGAGATATAAGGTAAAGAGGAAGTCAACACATAATATAAGTGGTTCAACCTTTGGAGGGCCTACTTTAACTGTGAGAGTGTGTGTGAAGTCCACTAAATAAGGGCTCTAATGGCCTTAGGATACAAACACTCAATCTTTCTCATTATACTATGGTTTTGACAAAGTTTCAACTAGGCTTTACAAAGATGTAGAAGATAAGTATTTATAGTGCATGGGGGTGTAGTGTACCCCCCAAATATGTAATAAGCATGTGTGGAATATCCGTAGCCAATGAGGAGAAGCCAACTGTCTCTGTCATATGTAGGTCATGATGATAAAATATTCCCTCACGTGTGAGAGTGGTGTTGTTATAATGGTTTTGGTACACGCGGGATCTGCATCCCAAGTGCACACTCTCACGCGTTTCCCAATGCACGTGCCCTGCCAGCGATCCACCCACGGTCGTCTTCCACGGCCAAGGCAGAGTTATTAAACTATGATCTAATGATGAAATGAGACCTATCCTACTGGGTTGTCTCGTCCTGGCATCATCGTTTGTAGGTAGGCCGAGGACGAGGGCTATAGTTCATAGGATTAATGTCAAGCCATGTTGACATTTCTTGAAGGACAAGAGGTCATTGGCCGAGGACGAGTCAGCTCGGGTTGAGTCTATGGTCGAGGCATAACTGGTTATTAAGGACAAATTGTCTATGGTCGGCTTTAGTTGAGATAACTCAAATTTGGGACTGGTCTATACTTAATATATCAATCACCCCTAGCCCTTAGTCTCTAACGTTTGGAGGAGGCTGAGGGGTAATAATGTCTGAAGGTGTTACTAGTGGTTATTAAGGAGACTCATGGAAATCTTTAAGTAGGCTTAATGTATGAGGTGACACTTGTAAGAGTTCACATTGGGTTGCGTCTGATCAAGGCCTAAATAATGGTTGAACGCTTAGGGTTTTGTGCCTGAAATGATGATGTGCCTTAAAACTTGTGCGCAATCATCTTATGATATTAAAACCTCAAATTTTCTCTTTCTCGTTCCTTATTTCCAAAACCTTTTCTTCTTCAACCTTATGCAATCTCCATTAGAGCTCCACTAAGCACCTTCAATTCTTGTAATTCTTGAACCTTTCTGCATTCTTCTTCCTCCTAAACGTTCTTCTTATCTAGATATTTCACTTTCCCCATCTTATTTCTCATTTCAGTTTGGGTTAAAGGTATCGTTGTTTTTTTATTTCCAGCGACTTTCTAGGTTTTCCAACGAGGTACCAGTCTTTGTTGGGGCCAAACCCTTAGGTTTTAAGAAGTTTAGAACTGTATGAGGCAATACGTGGTGTTTTTAGGGATTCCTGGTTAGTTTCTTGCCCTTTCAGCCACTGTTTGGTTTTTCGACCTTCTTCTCCGATAGGGTTGGTTTATGTTCTTGAGTTGTTCTTGGTGAAAACCATTCAGCTTCCAATTTTGATTCTTTGGTCGACAATAGTCAACCTTTAGTATGTTTGTGCCTTTTAAGAGTTTTTTCTACCCAAGTCAAGTTTTAGCTTAGTTGAATGTTAAGAACCCTTTAGTGAGAGATAGTTAGCAAATATTCGTAGGATTAAGGAGGAAGACAAGGCTCACATTGAGTTGGGGTTGACTAGACTCGCCCTATTTTCCCAATACCTTTAAAAACCATTTCCCCTCATCATCTGCTCAAGTCGAGGATAGATTTTTTCAAAAAACCGTGAGAAAATACAATCTCAAATGTTATGTTCAAATGAGGCTGAATCGTCTAATTAAGATAACTCTTTCATCCATGTCATCTCGGATAGGGACGAGATGACTGATAACACACCCCCACCTGTTGTTCCTCTCTCGACCATGATCGTTCATGAATTTCATAAGAGGTTCCCAGATGGGGCCCGGCCCCTAAGGCTACAGGTGAGAACGTTGAATCCGAGACTAAGGAACCAGTTGACACTTCATATACTGAATCTTTCATCTCTACTATCAAAGAGACTGATCTCCTTCTATAAAGACACTTGTAGGTATTAATTCTAGTGTTTCCATAAAAATTTCGAACGAGGATAAGAAAGTATTCCAAGGCCGGGAGGGAGAAATTACCGTTTATGATCAGATGTTCAAAATCGGTGTCAAATTGCCTTTCCACCCCGCCATCCGAGTTGTCTTATCAAATCTAAGGGTTGCACCTTCCCAACTTGCCCCCAATTCGTGGAGGATCATCCTTGGATACATCTCCCTATGGAAGAATACATTTACGGATGAACCTTCAGTTGAACTTTTCACAACCTGCTACATTATCTCGTCTTCAACCAATCAAGTTGGCTATTTTCATTTAGGAGCTAGGAAACACGACAAAAAAAATATTCAAGTGTCCCAAACATCAAATCATCATTGGAAACCCAGATTCTTTTTCGTATCTGGGGCCTGGGAGTTTTCGATCGACGTCGACCCAAGTGAGGATGAGCTTAAAGTTCCATGTGCCTGGGCTAACCCCTCCATAACAGTGAAGTTGGACCCAGCCTCAGCCTTGAGGAATGGGATGTGGTTGATTATTTGAGGGATAAAGGAAACGAGGGTGCCCTTATAAAATTTAAGGATCTCATGGTCCCTGAATATATCGAGGAACCTGGCCAGGGGGTTGCCCCCCTGGACGAGTTATGTGAGGTACTTAAACCCTTGATGAAGTCTTCCCCCGTCTTCTGACATTATTTTTAATAATATTTTCTTTATTTTTTGCATATCGTCCTCCTAACACCTTAGACGAGATTTGAAACATGATAGACCCCAGTTTTCTATCTAGTTTGGGGAATAAAAGCAACAAGCAACATGTTAAGAAGTCGACAACTGGAGGTCCCACCCGACCTGAGGTCAGCCATAAAGGAAAGAGCTCATAGTTCCTTCAGATACTCATCCTGACCCCCAGACGAGGTAGAAAGTCCACAACTCAGAGACTGTTCCCAGCCGTCCTCGATGTTTGAGTCTTTTCGGGCAACCAATCTAGCCCATTTGAAGGCCAACCAAGCTCATTGATCACCAATATCTCGGCAACAAAGGTTTCTATGTTTGCATACCCCTCAGAGGCTGACTATAAATTTTTAGGGAAAATGCCCCTGCAAAGGTTTATGACTTCGGACTCCTCCACTTGGCGCATGTATCAACCAAGTACTTGCCTTTACTTTCGTCTTGTATCATTTTTTGCTTCATCTTATTCTGAATTCTTTGCCCTTGTAATCTGTTTGCGCCCTTACTTCTGTCACTGGGTGGATGGCAGAGAACTGTCAGAAGCTTTAGGATGTCGATAAGGTAATACAAGCCGAGGTCGACCTTAAACAAAAGCTAAGGGAATGCAAGGCCGATACTAATAGCCCTTGATGATTTAAAGTTAGAGCATAGCCACCAGATTTAGGACAAAGATAAAGCTCTGTAGGAGAAAGATCAAGGCCTATAGGCCCAATCCACTAAGTTCCAGACTTATCTTGTCGATATTGTAAAAAGGGCCAAAGACGAGGCCATCGAAGCCTATAAGGCTTTAGACGAATTTCAAGGCTTTGGTCTGGAATACCTCGAAAGGGTTATTAAGACAGCATGCATATGGGTCTTTCTCAATTTTTTTGATAATGTCTCAGTTATCCATCCATCTGTAGAGGCATGAGATATTGTGGGTCCTCTCTTTATTGAGGCTCCGTCATATGTTGAGTCCTCGATCGCTGCCGAGGGAGAAGGGACTACCGTCCACCCCTGCCAAAATTGACAAAATCAATACTGAGACGACGAACGTTACAGGTGGGGACGATGCTGAGAGGAAAGCCAACACTAAGTTGACTCTATATGGTGGCCGCCTATGGTCGATACCCTTTATTTTGTAATTGCATATTTTGTGAACGTTTTGATGACTATCCATAATTTCTACTTGAACTAGATTTTTGCTCTAAGATTATCTTTGTACTCAAATGGGTGAATGGTGTTTCTTCACCTTACTTATGAGTTCTCATTATTTCTTTTCATGTCTAAATGCTTATGATGCTTTAACAAGTAACCATAATTAAACGACTCGTAATCTTAGGATTACAAGTTAATAACTTTTTTTACACATCGTCAACTTCATAATCATGAGCACCATCTCATTTTTAAATGAGATAAATATAGATGACCAATTTGAATTCCCCAAATTATGGTGTTATATCACAAGTCCCTTCTCGTCATTTTGAGAGTGTATGGACGAGAGCAATATCATCCATGCACTATCGTCTCAGCCGAGAGAGTTTTTTCCATCAAATTAATGATGTTTAACATTAACCACAGTTAAGTGATTTTTGAATTTGAATTCACCAAATTATGGTGTTATATCACAAGTCCCCTCTCGTCATTTTGAGAGTGTATGGACGAGAGAAATCTCATCTATACACTGTCGTCTCGGCTGAGAGAGTTTTTCCACTAAATTAATGATGTTTAACATGTTGTTCCCACCTCTCGATGTTATCAATAGTTCATGGAAGAGGATGACTCGTCTGGACTGTCGTGTCATCGAGAGAAAGTTGGAGCTACTTCACCATGGATGATGTTCTATAGCTTAGGATGAACTGATACATACAATCTTGAACTATTCATACAAAAAATAGGAGATAACACTTGGGAAAATTTTCATTCATAACTTTCTTCTCATAAACTGTTACATGGATAAAAAAATCATAAAAAATTCCCACTGATAATACGTTTTGAGGTCCTCGGCATTCCAATGGTTGGAGAATGGCTCTTCTTCAAATTTCTTCAGCCAATATATTCCCGGAACAACTTCTTCAATGACTCTTTAGGTTCCATGCTAGTTGGGATGGAGTTTGTTTGTTTTTTGCCAAGTCTTCGTCAAAACTAAATCCCCAACTTCCAATGGTCGGGGCTTGACTCTCTTATTATAGAATTTCGTTGTTTTATATTGATAGGTGGCTTGTCTAACTTCAGCATCCTCCCTTCTCTGTTCTATTAGGTCTAAATCAAGTCTGCATTATGCAATATTCTCCTTTGGATCATATGTTTGGACCCTTTGAGTTGGGAGACCAATCTCTGTCGACACCACAACCTCTAAACCATAGACTAGCATGAACGGGGTCTCCCCCATTTGTGTCCTCTTTATTATCCTATAGGCCCATAGGACGGTGTGGACCTCTTCATTCCCTCTTTATTTGGAATCTTCCATGTTTTTTTCTTGATTCCATCAAGAATTGTTTTATTCGTCACTTTTGTTTTCCCATTAGCCCTAGGTCGGCCGGGAGTTGAGAAAAATTATTTGATACCGACCCTCTCACAGTACTTCTCTAGGGATATGCTCTTAAACTGATTCTCATTATCTGAGATAAATGTGTTTGGTAGGCAATATCTTCAAATAATGTTCTTCCAAATATATTGAAAGGCTTTCTTTTCTATTATTATGATCATCATCTCAGCCTCCACCCATTATAAAAATATTCGATAGCTAGAATCAGATATTGGTAATTACCCACAGCCCTTGATAATGGTCCTACCAAGGCAATCCCCCATACTGTAAATAGCCAGGAGGAAGTGATAGAAGTCAGAGGTTGGTGATATTTATGGGGGATGGTGGCAAGCCTTTGGCACTTGTAACATTTCTTCACGTATTTGGATGTATCTTTAGCTAGTGTCAGCCACCAATACCCCTGGGTGATGATTATCTTCGCTAATGATCTTCCTCCTATATGGCTAGAGCAACATCCCTTGTGCACATCCTTCAAAATATATTTTACCTTGGTTGTATGGACACATCTGAGCAAAAGGGAGTAAGAATCCTTTCTTGTATAGGACATCTCCTTTTATGGAGAACTTTATCATTTTGTATCTTAACTTCTTCTTCTCGACGTTTGAATCACGTAACTCTCCGTCTATGATTTATCAAATGATGGGATCCATCAATGAGGCTCCTAGGTTTAACTTCAAACAAAATTCCACAGTTATATCCTTTTCTTTAATGGTCGGCCGATGTAGGATCTCCACCGACAGCGACCTTTTGATCTCTATCTTAGTGGAGGAGGCTAATCTCGCTAAGGCATTGGATCGATTGTTATTTAGATGAGGGATCCTCTTTACCTTAACCTCTCTGAAATGTTCTAGCGTTACATTTACCCTTCCAAGGTACTTGGCCATTCTATCGTCCTTGGCCTCATATACTCCCAATCTTTGATTCACCACTAATCTGGAGTTGCTATCAACCAAGAGTTAGCCGACATTTAAGGCTCTGGCGAGGGAGAGTCCTTCTAGAAGGGCCTCATACTACTGCCTCGTTATTGGAAGCCTTTAAATTGAACCTTAGAGCATATTCGATGTTAGTCCCATCTGGGGCTGACACAATCAAGCCTGCTCCACTTTTGGCGTCGTATGAAGAGTCGTTAACAAACAAGTTCCATACAATACCTTCTTTGCAAAAATTACCCTCTCAAGGGCCCCATTCTTGAAAATATATCTCCTTTTATCATTCTCTATCACTTTACCTCTTATCGCAGCCATCTCTGCCTTAGCCGGGGGAGGCGTAGCTAGAGCCTCAATCTTTTCCGCGTCGACCTCATCCCATGTGAACTCGACTACAAAATCAGCTCTACCCCTTGATGGCAGTTCTTGGCTGGTAGATGATATCAAATTCCCTTAACTCTATTTACTAGGCCATCAACCTACTCGATTTCTCAAGTATATGGATGACCTGTCTAAGAGGTGAGTTAGAGAGGATAACCATGGTGTGTGACTGAAAGTACGACTTTATTTTCCTTGAGGTATGAATTAATTCATATGCCAACTTTTCCATCTTAGTATATCTCTTATCGTCTCCCTAGAGGGCTTTACTATTGAATTACACTGGCTTCTGCACACCATCCTCATCTCTGATAATTACAGCACTTATGGCTGACTCTGACACGGCTACATACAGATACAACTTCTCTCCATGAAATGGTCTTGACAATAGGAGTGGATACCCAAGGTAGGTCTTCAGCTCTTTAAAGGCCTTATCACACTCTTCATTCCCCCCAAAATATTTCTTGAGTACCTTGAAGAAGGGAAAGAACTTATTGGTAGCTCTGGATACGAACCTGTTCAATGTTTCTACCCGTCCAGTTAACCTCTGAACATCTTTTATCGTCGTTGGAGTCTTCATCTCTGTCAGAGATTAGATCTTCTTAGGGTTGGTCTCAATTCCCCGTTGGATAACAATAAAACCCAAAAACTTACATACCCCTACACCGAAGACACACTTGGAGGGGTTGAGTTTCATTCAATACTTGTCCATAGTATCAAATTTTTGCTCAAGGTCGGACACATAAGTGTCGGCCTTGAGACTCTTTGTCAGCATGTCATCGACATACACCTCCATGGTTTTCCCTATTTTCTCTTCAAACATCTTGTTTACCAATCTATGGTATGTCGCCTCGGAATTCTTTAAGCCAAAAGGCGTAACCTTGTAATAGTAAGTCCCCTTATTAGTAATGAAATATGTCTTCTCAGTATCGATCGAGTCCATGAATATCTAGTTATAGCCTGAGTAACCATCTGGTTTATCCTCGGTAGGGTGAAGCTTTATATGGGGCATGCCTTGTTCAGGTTTTTAAAATTAATGCACATCCTCCACTTGCCAATGGCCATCGGGACAGTGACGTTATTTGCTAACCATTCAAGGTAAGTGAGTTCCCTGATGAAGTCATCCTTCTCCAACTTCTTCACCTCTTCTCTGATCACATCATATTTTTCTATCAGGTATACTCTCCTTCTCTGTCTAAATGGCTTTACATCCTCGACCACATTGAGCTTATGGCAGAGGACCTTAGGATCAATGTCAGGCATATCCTCATGGCTCCAAGAGAAAATGCTTTGTCTCTTACTTAGTAATTTGATTAACTCCTCTTTAATTGCTCTCTTCAGGGCTTTACCAATTTAGATGGGTTCTCGTTTTCATTGAGGACGATGGATTCTACCTCCTCAATGGCTTTTCCCTTTTTATCCCTTGTCTTATCTATGCGGTCAAGAGTGTCAATGTTATAAGTAGTGGTGGACCTTTTATAAGCCTTTCTCTCTCTCTTTCTTCAACCGAGGTTATGTAGCACTCATGTGCCTCAACTTGGTCACCCTATAATTCCCCTACTCCATATGGAGTCAGGAATTTAATCATCTGATGAACTATTGAAGGCATGACCTTAAACTCCTTAAGGGATACTCGTCCCAGAATTATATTATAGGCATAGTAGATATTCTCATTCATAACAAAAAAATTGATCTTCTTTGTGAGGAATTTTAGCCAATTGTTCCCCATTCTAACTTCCATCTCATAGATTCCCACACTTTCTCCCCACTAAAACCAATAAGAAGTTGGTGATATAAGATCAGATTATTCTTGCTCAACCCCGAACCCTTGTGGCAGTCCCAGAAGATCACATCAATCGAGCTTCCACCATCGACCAATATCCTGGGAACCTCATACCCATGCGCCATGGTGGTGATCACCAAAGGGTCATCATGTGGGACTAAGATCCCCTTAAAATCCAACCTAAAGAAACCAATAATAAGGGTATTCATATAAATTTTTGTTCTATTTACCTTCTTCGTCTCAACAGCTGCCGAGTGTGCTTCTTTGGGTTTTAGAGGAAGAGTTTCGGCCTCTTCCACTTGAGCCTTTCTGTTAGCAATTTCCTTTCCCTCTCTAGCAAGTCCTCCACAAATCATCTTAACTCTTAGAGAAATTGTGTGGAGCCGACACTTAGGATTGGTTATTGGAGGTGCAGGTCTAGGTCTACTTCATCGTTATCGTCATCGCCTGAGTCATCGACAGTTCGGTTAGCTGGAGCATCAGGCCTGCACTTATCATTCTTTTTCCTCCTGTTGTCATCTCGATCACCCTTTGAACTGCTCTTGTCCACATACTTTCTTAACTTGTCGGCTTTCAATATTTTATCAATCTCGTCCTTAAGATCAAAATATCTGTCAGTTATATGGCCATAATCTTGGTAAAATTCACACCACATGTTCTTGTTCCTCTTATGATGAGGAGCTCTCAGTTTCTCAGTCCATCTCAAAGATATATCATTCTTTATCTCATTCAGGATATGCTCACAACTGATTGTCAGAAGGGCATAGTCAACGAACTTATCGTCCGTCGACCTCTTTTTACCATGTTTTTTCTTTTTTTAGAACTTACCTCCACTACTTGCTCCCTTCTCATCGTCATCCTTGGCATCCATTGCCTCCTCCGCATTCATAACCTTCCCATACATAGTCAAGAGTTTAACCATGGATTTATGAGGATCCTCGGCTAGCTTCTAGAGGATCTTTCCTTTATGAAACCCTCCCATCAGGGCGGTCATATCAATGCTCGCTTTGTAGTCTTTAACCTATAATTTCTCCTTGTTGGAGCGAGATAGGTACTCCTTAAGACTTTCATTATTTCCCTACTTCACATTGAGCATGTATGTTGTCTTCTTTCGAGGCCTCACTCCGAAGCAAAAACCGTGTATAAACCTCTCTGTTAACTACTTAAAATTTTCTATTGAGTTTTTAGGGAGAGAGCTGAATAAAACATGAGCAGCACCGATAAGTGTGCTGGAGAAAGCTCGACACCTCATCTCGTCTAAGACTGAGTAGATATCAGTAACGGATTTATACATCTCCATATGGTTGATGAGATTAGCGCTCCCGTCATATTTGGGTGTGACTACCGACGGCTTGAATTTAGTCGGGGTTGGATAACTCACGATCTTAGCGACAAAGGGGGAACCTTCATTGTAACCCCTCTATAAGGGGTCTCGAATATTTAGTATATCCCCTGTTTTATCCTCCAGTCGCTATATGGAATCATTCCAAGGCCTCTCGGCCACAGCTGCGACTTTGGCCTGAGCTACATTGTCTCCAGCCCCTTCTCTATCGACTGGGCAAACTGAAGGATCTCTGGCTACTTTCCTCTATCGAATATTCACCTCTCATTATTCCTAGTCTCGACCTTGTGGAGGCCTAAAATCACCACATCTATCATTTCTCCTAGAACCAGTGATGCTTCGAGATATAGAGAGGCAATTCCTCAAGTCATCTTCTACTGGGCTGAGCTTATAAAAGGCCTTTTCTTAGTCTGTCTAAGGATGATACCCGTGGACTACACTCTCGGCTCGGCCTACCGCTATGTCCTCTGCTGGGTTGAATTGGATGAATAGTGTCTATAGATATTTGATAAGGCTCCTAACATTCTCTATTGTCCTCATTATCATACTGATCATCCTCATCAAGGTGTTCCTGACCGGGCCTCCCCAAGAATAAATGCCTAGGGTCGACCATGTCTTTGTGCCTTTGCTGAGGGGGAAGATTTTGTGTGGGGCCATGGTTGGTCCCCTGAACACTAGATTCAGAACACCTTCCCTGGAGGTCGGAGTTATCATCTCATCTCCGGCACCGACACTGGGGCCTGACTGGCACTTGGGCTAATGCCCAGAGGCAAATCGGAGGCTATATCTTCAATGAACTGGAAGATCTAAAAAGCAGAAGAAAAGCTTAAGAGGCTCAACATGAGCTCTTTCAATGGTGATACATGACCACCTAAGCGGAGATGGATTACCACCAGAGAATCTAGTGAGTTCAAGCTAAACAAAGATAAGGAAGAAGTTATACTTCATTCCCACTGACGATGCCAAATTAATGATACCAGAAATGGTATCACCAAATCAAGGTGATAAGTAAGCTCAAACCAGCACAACAATGGAGTATAATCACATATAAAAGTATAGAGAGAGATGAGTCAAAGAGGAAGTCAACACAAAATATAAGTGGTTCAGCCTTTGGAGGGCTTACATCCACTGTGTGAGGGTGTGTGAAGTTCACTAAATAAGGGCTCTAATGGCCTTGGGATATAAACACTTAATGTTTCTCTATCTACTGTAATTTTAATAGAGTTTCAACTAGAGTTTACAATAAGCGATCCTTCACGAAGATGTAGTAGACAAGTATTTATAATGCATGGGGGCGTAGTGTACCCCCTAAGCATGTAATAAGGATGTGTGGAATGTTCCTATCCAATGAGGAAAAGCCAGTTGTCTCTGTCACATGTAGGTCATGATGATCAAATATTCCATCATGTATGAGGGTTATGTTGTTATAACGGTTTTGGTACACATGGGATCTGCAACCCACATGAACACTCTCGCGTATTTCCTAATGCACATGCCCTGCCAGCTATCCACCCTCGGTCGTCTTCCCGGGCCGAGGTAGAGTTATTAAACTATGGTCCAATGAAGGAATGACACATGTACTGCCGAGCTATCTCGTCCTGACTTCGTCGTCAAGAGGTTTTATAGTTCATACGATTAATGTCAAGCCATGTTGACATTTTTTGAAGGACGAGAGGTCATTGGTCGAGAACGAGTTAACTCGGGTTGAGTCCATGGGCGAGGCATAACTGGTCATTAAGGACAGATTGGTGATGGTCAGCTCTGGTCGAGATAATTCCAATTCAGGACGGGGATATACTTGACATATCATTGCATACTCATTATTAATGCCTAAAGAGGGAAAAAAAAAGTACTATTCATATTTTTTAAGGGATATAGAGAGAGGTGGTCATATCTCACTTAAAACACCAAGTTTTCATTTCTAAGATTGCCAACACACAGTCTTCTTTAGAAGGATCATATACTAAAAGGTTTTCGATTTTCAGTATGTTTTAGAAAGGTTTTAGAAGATAAGAAATGTGCCCTTCTTCTTCAAAGTCTATTTCTCCTCATTCAGATCACCAACAAGACTCGCTAAGGTATCATAATTCGAAACCCTAGGTATATGTTTTAAACTGAGTTTTAATTTTTTACTTTCTATTGCAATATCAAACAAAATTTTGGGATGAAAAGTTTTTTCGCTTTTATCGATCCCCATCAATTATCATTAGAGACTTGGTTATAGATTTATCATGTTTTAGAAAGGTCCATGTTGTCCACCATGAAACCCTAGTTTTCTATGTTGTAAGAATATACATATTTGTGTATTGTATCTACTAACATAGTTTTGTAGGGTTATAAAGTTCATATCACTTCCATCATGGTCATATAAATGTTGTTTTATGTGAATAGATCCTATTGTGGTTCATACACAATTATTTTCTTCATAGATTTGATTTGGTTGTAATAATTAGGTTATTTTTAATTATTTCATTAATCAATATATTTAGAGGAGTGCGTTGTGACACCACGCCTAATTAAATATCGGGTGATCAGCACTTTATTAAAATAAAAATCAAGGTGAACGGTTGGTTCATTCTTAGCATCACTGTCGCAAAATAAATATTTCCAACTTAAACACCCTAAACAATTACGCTAAGTGTCAAAACAATTTAAAGTCTTATATCCATTTTATGAAATTCCAATATGAAAACCTTTTTAAATAATCATTAGTTTTAAGAATCATATAGATGATAAGTATGGCAATCAACACAAAAGAATTAAGCCATCTAGATTAACCAAACCAAGTTAAAGAACCATAATTGAAATCATCCTAACAAGAGTTAACTCCCAATGAGTACTGAATACCGAAAATATAAATAAATACAAATCTCTAAAAAATCCAAATGGAATAGGAAATCGGGTGACACATGCCCTAACTATGAATAACTAAAACAAGAACTGAATCAATGAAGAGGTCATCTAGAGCAAGGGCCTGCAACTCCCACATAAGTTGTAGCACGTTCAATCCAAAGAGCCTATGACTAACGCCCCTGTGGCTGGGCACCTATAATACATACATATATATACAAGAGATAGAAAACTGACAGAAGATGGGCCAAAGCCCGAGTGTAAAATAGTTTTAAAATAGTTTAGCAAGTATTTAAAATGCTTACCGGATAATGCAACAACTATGTTAGTATGCGACACTCTCTTGAGAGTTTTCACCTCTCATCTAGTGTACATGCCTACCGTACTACTAAATCTCATATGTCTATCTAACTTATTTCCCATAAAGTGTTATTTCGAGAATTTACAAGGCTATGATATTTAGTTTAGAGTTCAATCTCTTCATGATAACTTACGTTACTTAGAATATCTCAGTACCGTTACAAAGTTCTCGAACACTAACTATAAAGTTTGGAGCATTTACTCAATACTTAACTAGTTATATGCACAGTAGAAGATTTCCATATATATGTATATATATATATATATATATATATATATTAGCCACTCATATAATATATATACTATCGGCACCCCACATAAAATCTATGGTGCTGGCATACTCTGCTATCAAGTCTCCGTATCTCTCGTACTAAGGGAAATATAAGTTCGGACTCACTTCTCGAACTGTATTAACACAATGCACACAAAATGGAGGCGAAGCATAGTTTCAAGTCACTAAGAGGTCAGCACATACCCCTCGCGTCTCTTAGTACCATCTGACTATCATTCTCAGATAGCATGTATTAAGGAATCCTATGTTCTAGGGTACAAGTCAATATCCCTCATAAAGGTCCCATTGAGATAAGACTGTCTCGACGCGGCAACCTCAGTGATAGTAAGTTGCGCGGGTATGATTATTCACAAATACAATATTTAGTATATGCACACAGTCACACGACCATATATATTAATATTCACATTTTCCAATTAGGTTCACCCATGACCCATAATAATTATTATTAACCGTACTTAGTACAATTTTACCTAGTTATCTCGCATAAAGGATTCATCTCTTTTATTCTCAATTATAATCATTTCATGCTTACTTCTCATCTCTCAAAGTATTCTCCCTTACTAAAGATAATTTCAGTAGGTACACCCTCTCTAACATTCTGATCTAAGTCTTTTACGAGTCTCTGCATTCTTTAGTGAATGTACGCACAATTTCTATTATGTGACGAAACCCCCCGTTAATCCACAATTTCAACCCACATAAAATTTCACTCAACGGAATCTACTGGCCCTCTTCATGACCCCTTTTACTCTTTAAATGATATTCAAAGGTTCCTACGTATTTTATCTGGATTAAAAAAAAGGGGGAAAACATGCAGTTTTCAAGGAGGGGTCGATCGATCAATCAATCAAGCACTTCTTTTCCCAGAAACTGAAATTTCGACCTACGGGTTTCATCCAAGAATTTCCTCCAAAACACCATTAATGATCCCCAAACCCCCAAACAAGTTTACTACTGATTATATATACATATATACACGATTTCCTACGTGAAGCATGTACAAATTCATCAAAGGTATCGATTTACAGGGGTAATTCATCATAATTATCAAGAACCCTAGTATTAATTAAATTTCCAATATTCAATTCTTTTTCCAGATTTCTCAATTCTAAATCAATATAATTTCGTGGGTAATCCTCTACATATGTTGAGATTTCCAGAATATATTTATCTCCTCTAAAGCATGTGATTTAAATTCCCACAATCATCAAATTCTCACATGAAACTTTATTTTTCAATCCTATTCTAACATGGGTGAAACATTAACTAGAAAAGTAGTAAGATAGATACTTACCTGGGATTCAAAGGTCTGATTTATTGGTGATAAGGATATGGTTGTGTTCCTCGTCTTACGATTTATGCCTCGATGGTGTTAATCTTGAAAGAGGTGCTACGGTTTGTGATCAATTCTTGAAAAGCTCTCTACCTTTATTCTCTAATGGCCGTTCTATGTTTCTATGGTTGTTAAACCTAAAACTTCATCTCTAATAGCTGATATAACTTAGGAAAATTCGTGGGTTTAATTACCCAAAAATACAAAATGACTATAATACCCTCTCGGGATGCCAATTATGCCTAAAAACGCCCTGAGACTCAAACTAAACCCTCGGGTACATTTTTCCAACTTTCTCGACCCTTCCGGACACATTAGCACACTCGAAATGACCATACAGGTGACTTATAATTTATTCACTTCTTATAATAATAATTTAGTCTCGACATGACATGGGCGCGTCCCGACTTAATTTTCCATAATTGTCATATTATTCACTCGTGACAATTTTTAATAAATTTAAGTATACATATTACTTTACTCATTAAGTAATATTCAACAAATTCCCAATATTACTAACTCTCGTCACGCTAGTAAATATTTAAAATAATTTTTGGATTTATGTTAAATTAATATCTCAATTTAAATTTAATAAATCTCCAAATTAAAAGCCATAAAAATATGGGGTATTACATACTTCCCCCCTAATAACGGAATTTCGTCCCGAAATTCAGAAAATATGGCATATTGGTAAAAATAGATATGGATATCTTTCGCGCATATCTGTTTCATTCTCCCAAGTGGACTCTTCCGCATTATGATGCTCCCACTGAACTCGTACAAGTGGAACTACCTTCAACCACAATTTACTCTTGCTATGGTCTAGGATAACCACTGGTCTCTCCTCGTAAGAACTGTTGGGATGTAAGTTAATCTCCTCTATCGCCATATGAGTGTTGGCCATATCATCTCGAAGATATCGTCTTAATGACGAGATGTGGAATACATCGTGAATGCGGTGCAAGTGATCTGGCAATCCCAATCTGTATGCCACCGGCCCAATCCTCTCAATAATGGGAAATGGTCCCACGTACCTCGGTGTCAACTTCCCTTTCTTCCCAAATCTCATTATTTCTTTCGTAGGAGACACACACAGTAATACTTGGTCCCCCACGTTAAACTCGCAGAAAGACCGTTTTGCATCGGCGTATCTTTTCTGTCGGTCCTGGGCTACCCGAATGCAACTCCTGATAAGCTCAATCCTAGATGAAGTCCTGATGACCTCTGGTCTGAACAATTTTTTATTCCCCACCTCTAGCCAACAAGCGGGATAACGCCAAGGCCTTCCATATAACGCCTCAAATGGGGCCATGCCGATCGTGAACTGATAGGACTTATTATAAGCGAACTCCACCAGTGGAAGATAAGGTTTCCAACCTCCTCCAAAATCAAGGGCACACATGCGTAGCATATCCTCCAGCATCTGATTGGTACGCTCTGTCAGTCCATCCGACTGTGGGTAGTAAGCTGAACTTATTCTCAACTCTGTACCCATGGACTCCTGAAAGCTCTCACAGAAGCGCGACACAAAAATTTTGCCTCTATCAGACACAATATCGAGGGGCACCCCATGCAGACTAATGATCTAGGCAATGAATAACTATGCATACTGACCCGTGGTATAGTTTGTCCGTACTGGCAAAAAATGAGTTACCTTGGTCAACTGATCCACTATAACCCATATGGAATCGTGAACCCGTTGTGATATACGCAAACCAGTAATGAAGTCCTTGGAAATACTCTCCCATTTCCATGCAGGTATCTCCAATGGCTGAAGTAACCCTGGCGATCTCTGGTGGTCCACCTTTATCATCTGATAGGTAGAACATTTAGAAACAAACTCAGCAATGTCCTTATTCATCCCACTCCACCAGTATTGCTGCCTCATATCCTGGTACATCTTATCCCCTCCGGGATGTACTGTAAATCTGAATTCGTGCAACTGTGTCATCACTGCATGACATAAGTCTTCTCCCTTAGGGACCACCAATCTCCCATTAAACCTCAAAACCCCATAAGAGCTCACTGAATAGGTCTCAGTACCCTCAGCTAAGAGCTGTACAATCTGCTCCTGGAAAAACATATCTGTTGCTTGTGCCTGTGTCACCCTCATAATAATCTCGGGTTTGACTGACATAACAGAAATAAAGGAACGGGCTACCGCATCCTGGTGACCCAACTCTTTCCATTTCGCTCTCCATACTTCCACTACGTCACCTATCGATCTACGGCTTAACGCATCAGCGAGTACATTAGCCTTCCCCGGATGGTATTGTATCTCGAACTGGTAGTCTTTCATAAACTCTAGCCACCTGCGCTGACGCATGTTCAACTCTTGCTGAGTGAACAAGTATTGCAGTGACTTGAGGTATGTGAAGAGGCGAAACTTCTCCCCCAACAAGTAATGTCTCCAAATCTGCAATGCAAATATGACCGCTGCCAGCTCCAGGTCATGGGTGGGGTAATTCCTTTCGTGAGGCTTAAGCTTGCGGGAGGCAAAAGCTACAGCCTGCTCCTCCTACTAAAGTACTCCCCCGAGTCCCTGTAAAGAGGCGCCAGTATACACCAGGTACTCCACTTTCGACCTAGGCAAAGCAAGAACTGGCGCAGAAGTCAACTTATCTTTCAGCTCATCAAAATCTAATTAACAAGCATCATCCCATACATACGGTACTCCCTTGCGAGTTAGATTCGTTAACGAACCCTCTATCTTTGAAAATCCTTGGATGAACTGCCTGTAGTACCCGGCTAACTCTAAGAAACCACACACCTCTATCGGTATCGTGGGCTATCCCCATTCCCTCACTGCCAACACTTTGCTCGTGTCAACAGATATCCCCAATTTTGACACAACATGCCCCAAAAACTGTACCTCTCGTAACCAGAATCCTCACTTCTCATACTTGGTATACAGTTGATGCTCTCGTAGAGTCTGAAGAACCTGCCTCAAGTTCTCGGCTTGCTCCTCCTCAGTCTGTGAATAAATCAGGATGTCATTTATGAAGACGATGACAAACTGATCCAAAAACTCTCTGAACACTCGGTTCATCAAGTCCATGAATATGGTTTGAGAATTTTTTAGCCCAAATGGCATGACTCTGAACTCATAGGAACCATATCTCTTCAAGAAAGCAGTCTTCGACACATCTTGCTCCCAAATCCATAGCTGATGGTATCCCGATCTCAAATCTATCTTCAAAAATAAGGCTGATCTTCTTAGCTGGTCGAACATGTCATCTATTCGAGGCAACGGATATTTATTTTGTATCGTGACCTTGTTCAGCTCCGAGTAATCCATGCATAACCTCAGTGAACCACCTCTCTTCTTCACAAACAACACCATATCTCCCCAAGGCGAGGTAATCCTACGAATGAAGCCCTGGCCTGACAGCTGCTCTATTTAATCCCGTAACTCCCTTATCTCTGTTGGAGCCATACAGTACAGTGCACGTGCTATCAGCTGAGTGTCCGGCATTAAGTCTATGACAAAATCTATCTCTCGACTGTGGGGTAAGCCCAGTATCTTCTGGATTACATCCGAAAACTCACGAACGACTGGAATCGAATCCAAGGGAATCATAATCTCCTTAGAGGTATCCTCCTTTATGTAATATAAATGGGTGGAAGATCCTCCCTCTGGGCGAGGCAAGGCCACCAAAAATATCGCCTGCCCTAGAATGGCAAAGATAATACTCCTACCGAAACAATCTATTGTGGATTTGTACACAGCGAGCCAATCCATGCCAATAATGGCGTCGTGCTCATGCATATCTAAAACTAACATGTGTGCAGGTAAAATCAAGCTACTAATCTTTATACCTACACCCCCAACATATAAAGAAAATCAAAGACCCATTCACCAGTGGTGAGTCTATGCATGTCACTGTACTCTCTGCAGTGTCTAATAACCCTATGGCGTGTGCAAAGTAAGTAGTTATAAAATAGTGCGACGCCCCAGTATCAAATAAAACTCGACCCATAGTGACATGGATAGGAAACGTACCCTCAATCGCGGGTGGTGCCTGAGGTGCGACAGCCTGGTGGACATTATAGACACGTCCATACTGTAATTACCCCTGCTGAACTCGAGCTACTGGGATGGCTGGTAGTGCTGGCATCTGAGCTGGTGCTAGGAGGGCGGCTGGAAAGAGTGGCCTCTGTGGCTCATTATGGGCACCCTGCTGCTGTGGGGCCCTATCCCCCTCTGGGAAATCCTGATGCCTATGGACATTCTTTCCACATCCAAAACATCTGCCCCTGAAGCTTCCTCCACTCTGCCCCCACTGACCACGACCCTGTTGGTCGTTATCACCCCGCCACTAGCCCCGCTGAATACGTTGTTAGCCCTGATGACCCTGATGCTAACCCTGTTGCTGACGGTGTTGGCCATGTTGGCTATGCTGACTGGACTGTCCCTGCTGAACCTACTAGCCCTGTCTAAATCCCCCAAATCCCTGCCTGGAATCACTTGATCGGAATAACTTGGTAGGATCCCCTTGATGGGAACTTTGCTCACTATGACGGGTCTGCCCTTCGGTTGCTGGTGCCCCACCAGTACTACTGCCAGCTGTCCTTCTCTGCCAGTTGGACTCCCATACTCGTTTTCTCCCCTGGTAATGGAAGGGGTGATCCTGACAGTGCAACAGAGCGGCGTTGAGTACGTCAGTGTAAGTACCAAACGATAGATTGCCTATGAGGTGCCGACGAATCCTCCAGTACAATCCATCTAAAAACAATTGTATCTTCTTCTCCTCAGTGGGTGCCCCATCCGACACTATAGTGATAAGTCTAGTGAACTCCTCCTCGTAGTCAGCAACGGTCATACTCTCCGACTTAAGATTCATTTTCCTCCGCCTCATCTCAGTCGACACGGTAGATGGGAAATACTTACGGTCAAACTGTGCCCAAAATGACTAAATCGATATGTTGTACCTCTTCTCCAAGGTGGTGGTGGAATCCCACCACTGCAAAGTGGCCCCCACTAGCTTGAAGGAATACGATAACTGTCTTTGCACGTCATTGCACTCATACATGCGCAGATGCCTCTGGATATCCTTCTTCCATTGGCTGGTGACTACGATGTTCGAACTACCCGAGAACTCCGGGGGATGCGCCTTATAAAAGGCATCCCTGACCCTCTCCTATGAGGTGGGAAGCTGTGCTGCTACTGGCGCTACTGCCTGAACCTGGGGTGTAGTCTACTGCACCACCGCTAATGCGGCATTCACCGCCTGAGCAAGAATGGCGGCTACTTCAGTTGCATTCATCATTCCCTGAGCCGGAGCTGCTGGCTGCTCGGGCTGGGCATTCCTATCTTGGGGTGCACGCCTCAAAGGCATCTGAAATGATAATGAAGTTTATTAGTCTACAGTTATTATCAAATCTCAAATAGCTGAAAACGTTAGCCTAAATAGAAGAATACAACAGTCCTAAAAATAGGGCTATATATCAAATACGCTAAGCTGGAAGCGAAATAAGTCGTACAGATCCTAAAGGACACTAGAACCTAATGCTCTGATACCACCTGTGCCACCCCGCCTAATTAAATACCGGGTGATCAGTCCTTTATTAAATTAAAAATCAAGGTGAACGGTTGGTTCATTCTTAGCATCACTGTCGCAAAATAAATATTTCCAATTTAAACACCCTAAACAATTAAGCTAAGTGTCAAAAAAATTTAAAGTCTTATTTCCATTTTATTAAATTCCAATATGAAAACCTTTTTAAATAATCATCACTTTAAGAATCACATAAATAATAAGTATGGAAATCAATACAAAAGAATTAAGCCATCTAGATTAACCAAACGAAGTTAAAGAACCATAAATGAAATCATCCTGACAAGAGTTAACTCCCAATAAGTACTGAATACTGGAAATATAAATAAATATAAATCTCTGACAAATCTAAACGGAATAGGAAATCGGGTGACACATGCCATGACTATGAAGAACTAAAACAAGAACTGAATCAATGAAGAGATCATCTAGAGCAAGGGCCTGCAACTCCCACATAAGCTGCAGCACGTCCAATCCAAATAACCTATGCCTGATGCCCCTGTGGGTGGGCACCTGTAATACATACATATATGTACAAGAGAGAGAAAAATGACAGAAGACGGGTCAGAGCCCGAGTGTAAAACAGTTTTAAAATAGTTTAACAGGTATTTAAAATGCTAACCGGCTAATGTAACAATCATGTTAGAATGCGACACTCTCTTGAGAATTCTCACCTCTCATCTAGTGTGCACGCCAACCGTACTACTAAATCTCATAATTCTATCAAAATTATTTCCCATAAAGTCTTATTTCGAGAATTAACAAGGCTATGATATTTAGTTTAGAGATCAATAGCTTCATGATTATTTACGTTACTTAGAATATCTCAGTACCATTACAAAGTTCTCGAACACTTAATATAAAGTTTGGAGCATTTACTCAATACTTAACTACTTATACGCACAATAGAAGATTTCCATATGTACGTGTGTGTATATATATATATATATATATATATATATATATATATATATATATATATATATGTTAACCACTCGTATAAAATATATACTATCGGCACCTCACATAAAATCTATGGTGATGGCATACTCTGCTATCAAGTCACCGTATCTCTCGTACTAAGGGAAATACTAGTTCGAAATCACTCTCGAACTGTATTAACATAATACACACAAAATGGAGGCGAAGCATAGTTCCAAGTCACTAAGAGGTCAGCACATACTCCTCACGTCTCTTAGGACCGTCTGACTATCATTCTCAGATAGCCTGTACCAAGAAATCCTATGTTCTAGGGTACAAGTCAATATCCCTCATAAAGATCACATCGAGATAAGACTGTCTCGGCGCGGCAACCTCCGTGCACTACACCAAATCTGCCCATTTGTCAAGGTCATTGACCTTGACAAATCCAACTTGTCAAGGTCAATGACCGTGACATTTCGAGGCGAGACAACTTTTTTTGTCACGGTCGTGTCAAGGTCAATGACCGTGACACATTTGTCACGGTTTATAACCGTGACATAACCGTGACCCCTCTTGCCCAGAATTGTCATGGTCAATGACCGTGACACGTCCGTGACAACTTTTGTCGCGGACTTGTCACGGTCAATGACCGTGACAATTCTGGGCAGAATTTAAAAAAAAATTGCTGGGCAGTATGGCCACCGCCACTGCCCAGCAGGATATTTGTACCTGTTATAGCAACGTTGTACCTGTTCCAAACATCATATATCCAACACAAACTAAAGATAATGCAAATATATATTCATGACGATATAATCCAAATATTCAAAGTAAAAACAATATACATGACGATATAATCCAAATATAATTAAAATGGTCAAACTTAAAAATAATGTTACTACATGTTTTGGATAAAACTGAGGACGTGAGTAGGCCACACGACATACGAATTAACGCACCCACTAATATACGTCTTGCCGCATTGTTCGCGCAACTACAATAGGGAGTTATCCTTCCCGGGTATGACATGCATGACGAGCACCCTGGACTCCATCTCTTGAAGCACACGTCCATGGACTATTCCACCCTCGACGATATTCGGGTCCCTCAACCCCCGCCCTATCCGCTGGCCATCAAATACGTCCAATATGAACACGCTCGGCCAACCAATTATCGACAATGGTCTGTTGGAGGGCGTCAAATAGGGAAGTGGATCGTCGAAGTACGAACGTGTCGGTGATGAAGCAGCGAGGTCCACATCCTCGTCATCCTGCGCCTCGTCCTCCCGCACCTCCTCCTCCACCTCCTTCTCCTTCCCTTTCCCTTTCCCTTTACGGTCTTCACCCAACGTACGCTTCATGAATGCGTACATATCTTGGATCGTCGCCTCCAAATGGGACAGCTTCGCGTCGTGTGAATCCACCGTTTGAGCCAACCCGGTGTCGCTCGTCTCCAATCCGATGATCCTATATTTGGCCACCCGCGAGCTCACTCCCCCTGTCCTCCCTTTGCGATCAGAGCCAAGCACTTGGCTGAGTGCGTCTGTGGACAAAGATGCCTTGTCGGTATCAGACTGCGACTCATGCACTTCCTTAAGCTTTGCCTGAAACGACAAAAAGCACATGATTAGTAAAATAAGTAAACTAAAAAATTATAACGTAATTAACAATAATTAAACTGTCGGATTACTTACAATCGTGGCCGCGACGCTCGGGGACACCTCCTTGTCCTTCCCCTTCTTTGTCCGAAGAGCCACATAAGTATCGAGCCTATGTGGCTTACCCCCTGGCCCACTCCCTACCCCCTGAAATAAAATAAAGCAAAGTAAAATTAGTATCGGCCCCGCAAAGTAAAATAATATCCAATAATATATTTCTGTAGTTATAGATAAATTAAATCTTACCTGCATCCTATGCTCCACCTCAGCGTAAGAGGTCCGGCTGGAGTAGTGCACGTCCGTCTTTTTAGCCCGATTTCCCTCCCCGATTGACGAGATGCCAATTATCGATCCTCGATCTCATTGTCAATGAACTTTTGCCATTGTGCCAATGAGATCGGCTCCTTGGACGGGACGGATCCGCGCCATTGTAAAATGGACTCTCGTGTTTTTCAAAGTACCGTGTCCGCATATTTTTCTTCCACGTCTTGTGTTGCTCCCTCAACTGCTCCAAGACGGAATCGCGTAGCTTTGGATCCAAGTTGAATTGTTCCTGTCCAACAAATACAATGTTAGTTGCGAATAAATATAAATATAAATATAAATTGAAATATTCATATAAATATTACCTGTAGTGCCGCCCAAACAGCTAACTTGAGCTCATACGACACCTCCTTCCAACTCATAAATCCCGGGCCGATGACCGTCTTTAGCAGCTCGAGGGATCTCGCTAAAAGCTCCGACTTGTTTTCGACGGTAATCCCAAATTTTCCATATTTGGGGAGCCTAGGGGCGGAGGAGCCCTCGTCGCCTCCGCTACCACCGAACCCAGACGACATCATCATAAACAGCATCATCATCTTCGCCTTAACATCTGAAGGAGACATTTTTGCTGTAAAAAAAATATTATTAGTACAGATAAAAAAAAATGTTAATAGTACACATTTCGTTTTACCTAATTGAATTAATAGTACAGATAAAATGGATGCCCCACCTCCACCCACCTCCACACACACACGCACACCTACGCACCTACTCACACACACACACACACACACCCCACCCCTACCCACCCCACCCCCTCCCCCCACCACGACCGTGACAACTACATATATTGTTTATCAATAAAATTATGACATGAGATAATTATAATTGTAGCATAAATTTCATTATCATGGGTTTTACCTAATTGAATTAATTTCATGAATAAAATTATTATCAATTTAAATGAAAATATCAATTATTATCCAATATTTTTGAATGAAATATTTATTTTGAATGAAAATATCAATTATTATCCAACTATAATCAATTATTTATTTTGAATGTAAATAATATTCAAAACCCCACCCACCCCCACCCCCTCCCGATGTTTATTATCCAACTATTATCAATTATTTCTAAAATTGATGTCTACTTTTAGTGTTGTGTATATATGTTAGTTGATGCCATTATATTTTTAGCCTAATTAGATTCTAAGGTTATCTCAATTTATATTTTAAGTTCGTATCCATTTGTGATGTTCAAGTAGTTTGAAATGTTGGAATTATATACTATTACTTTGACCGTTAGTTTGTGCACCAACTAAAATAGTTCCATAAGAACAAGTTATGACTATATTTTTCACTTAACATATGCATTATGTTTCACTTTTTGTAGTTTTTTCACGAGTTTGAAATGTGTGTATTTGTGTGCATGGAAATAGATGTTGGAATCTAAAAGGAGACATGATTGTATCTTTTGTTTGTATTTGTCTCACTCTCACTTTAGTTTTTATGATCAGATGTGGAATTTTAAATATAATTATTTGGTACTGGGTTTATCAAGTTATACTCTGTTTATTTTAGTTTTAAGGTTAACCATTGTTCAATGCTTATGTGTAGATAAATAAAGAGATCAGTTGTTTGGAGTATATATCATGCTTATGTGTAGATAAAGCAAGTCCTCGGCTTTTTTTATTGAACTTTTAGTTATGTAGTGTATTGTAGATTGATGCAGCCACACAATGAGCACACAATGAACTACTATTTCTCCTTTTACTAAAGAATAGCATATGCTCACAAATAGGTGGCATACGCCCATTTTTTTAATTGTTTATACCATAAGTTTCTCAGTGTCATTTCTTCCTAAATTCAGATGTGGTAGATCTTACATTTCCAAACTGAAATATGGACCACCATTAGTCCTTGATTTATCTAACTTTAATTTGTCAATTTTCTTAGTATATGATGATTTCTGTTCAATACCTTTATACCATAAGTTTCTCAGTGTCAAACCCTAACATTAAGATATTGTGGTACTTCTTTATGCATAGGCCCACACACCCCACCCCACCCCACCCCCTGCCCCCTCCACCACCCCTCCCCCCACCACACACCACCACACACACACACACACACCCCACTCCACCCCATCCCCTACCCCCCTCCACCACCCCCTCCCCCACCACACACCACCACACACACACACACACACCCCACCCCACCTCCTGCCCCCCTCCACCACCCCCTCCCCCACCATACACCACCACACACACACACACCCCACCCCACCCCCTGCCCCCCTCCACCACCCCCTCCCCCACCCTGCCCCACCCTGCCCCACCCCCACACACGCACACACATACACACATATATATATACACATACACACATAAATATACACACACATATATATATAAATGGAAGAGAGAGAGACAGAGAGAGAAAATGGACCTGAAAGTAGAGAGAGAGAGAGAGAGAGAGGGAGGGAACGGTGGGAGGGAAAAAAGAAGGGGGAAAGGGTTTTTGCTGGAAAAGTTGTCACGGCCGTGTCAAGGTCATTGACCGTGACAATTATTTAAAGAATTGTCACGTTCAATGACCGTGACAAGTCCGTGACAAGTAAATTTGTCACGGCCTTGTCACGGTCGTGTCAAGGTCAATGACCGTGACATAAAACGCATGTTTTTTGTCACGGTCAATGACCTTGACAAGGCTCACCGGCTGAAAGGTGACAATTTGCCCATTTTGGTGTAGTGGTGATAGCAAGTAGCGCGGGTATGATTATTCACAAATACTATATATATATATATATATATATATATATATATATATAGATAGATAGATAGATAGATATATCCACATTTTCCAATTAGGTTCGCCCACGACCCATAATAATTATTATTAACCGTACTTAGTACAATTTTACCCACTTATCTTGCATAAAGGATTCATCTCTTTTATTCTCAATTATAATAATTTCATACTTACTTCTCATCTCTCAAAGTATTCTCCCTTACTAAAGATAATTTCAGTACGTGCACCCTCTCTAACATTCTAGTCTAAGTCTTTCACGAGTCTCTCAATTCTGTAGTGAACATACACACAATTTCCAATATGCGAAGAACCCCCCCCCCCCCCCCCCCGGTTAACCCACAATTTTCATCCCATATAAAATTTCAGTCAACGGAATCTACTTAGACCCTACTGGTCCTCTTCATGACCCATTATACTCTTTAAATGATATTCAAGGGTTCCTACGTATTTTATCTGGATTAAACAAAAAGGGGAAAACATGTCAATTGACCTCAAGGGGAAAACAAAAAGGGGAAAGAGGTCGATCGATCGATCGACACTCTTGGGTCGATCAATCGATCAAGCAGTTCTTTGCCCAGAAATTGAAATTTTGACCTACGGGTTTCATCCAAGAATTTCCTCCAAACACCATTAAGGATCCCTAAACTCCCAAACAAGTTTACTACCGATTACATATACCTATATACATGATTTGCTATGTGAAGCATGTATAAAATCATCAAAGGTACCGAATTAAAGGGTAATTTATCATAATTATCAAGAACCCTAGTTTTACATTAAATTTCCAATCTTCAATTCTTTTTCCAGATTTCTCACCTCTAAACCAATACAATTTCGTGGGTAATCCTATACATATGTTGAGATATCCAGAATATATTTATCTCCTCTAAAGCATGTGATTTAAATTCCCTAAATCATCAAATTCTCACATGAAACATATATTTTTCAACCCTATTCTAACATGGGTGAAACATTAACTAGAAAAGCAGCAAGATAGATACTTGCCTGGGATTCAAAGGTCTGATTTATTGATGATAAGAATATTTATGTGTTCCTCGTCTTATGATCTATGCCCCGGCGGTGTTAATCTTGAAAGTGGTGCTACGGCTTGTGATCAATTCTTGAAAGCTCTCTACCTTTCTTCTCTAATGGACATTCTATATTTCTATGGTTGTTGACCCTAAAAGATCATCTCTAATAGCTGATATAACTTAGGAAAATTCGTGGGTTTAATTACCTAAAAATATAAAATGACTATAATACCCTCTTGGGATGCCAATTAGGCCTAAAAACGTCCCGAGACTCAAACTAAACCCCTGGGTACACTTTTCTGACTATCTCGACCCTTCTGGACACGTTGAAGCACTCAAAATGACCATACGAGTGACTTATAATTTATTCACTTCTTATAAAAATAATTTAATCCCGCGCGACACAGGCGCGTCCCGACATAATTTTCCGTAATTGTCATGTTATTCACTCGTGATAATTTTTAATAAATTCAACTATACATATTACTTTACTCATTAAGTAATATTCAATAAATTTCCAATAATTACTAACTCTCGTCAGGCTAGTAAATATTTAAAATAATTTTCAGATTTATATTAAATTAATATCTCAATTTAAATTTTATAAATCCCAAAATTAAAAGCCATAAAAATATGGGGTATTTCATGCATAAGGGCATTAATTGTTTTAACTAGTGAGAATCTTGCATTTACATCAATTTTTCTCATGAGAAAAGATCCATAGAGTTTGGTGAGGCTTTGATCTAGAATAGGAAGTTCTTACAAACTCGAGATGAAGAAGAAAAGATATAGACCCATATCAATCTGAACCTCAATTGGAATTATTCGACATGGCATTTAATCGATCCAACCACTAGACGGATTAATGGACCACGCAAAGGAGGTGCAATTTTATTATTTTTTATTATTATTTTCATCAGTTATGGTACAAATATATTTCTCGATCTTTTCTTAATCAGAAAAGAGTATTTTTAGAAGTAAATGGCATAAATAAGTTCAGTTTTATAATTGTAATTTCAAATAGGACACTTGTTCGAATGGAAGTCTACTTCAAATGGAATTCTTGACCTTGATGAGTTCTACTTCAAGAGAAACTCTAGGCTTGGATGGAAATGAGCGTTTATTTTCTATTTGAATTGTGATTTCAAGATTATTTTACTTTATTATGACTCTAATACCTTACTCAGGTTGATAATTATTGTGTGGTAATAAATTAATTAATTAGGATCCCAGGATATTATGGACAACACATATTCTTTTTATGAACGGCCTAATTCGCGTATTTTTTTGGAAAATCCATTTTTATTTGTTCTTTTCTAAATTAAATTTTATCGGGCAATTAATTTCAAGGTATAATTTTTTTTTATCCTTGAGTATTATTTTAATTCAAAAATAATTTTATTTTTGGAAAATTAAAATAGTGAGATTAGTAAGCTTAATTAGTACAAATAAATTGTGAATTACCAAGGATTTATTTCAGGCATTTAGAATTGAATTAATATTCTTTCAAAATACCCTTAAGTTCAAAATAACTAATGGGAGAGGGGTTTCAACGTAATCCCCATAGTCTCTATAGGGGGTTTCAACATAAACCCCACGGCCTCTGTCAAAATGTTAAAAATGTGATGAGAGGAATTTCTTGTGTTTGTATGTGTCTTTCCTCCCCATATGCGGGTATTTATCATGACATAGTGATATTTTTTAAACTTTGAAGTGATAGTTCCTATAAATTAAATGTGAGTGAGTTAGTCTACCCCCTCCCCCGTAGGGGAAGTTCTACATGAGCGGATTTAATTTCAATGACCGAACTGATGGTACACACTTCAACACAACTAATAATATCATCCATATCGGATTCATTGTCGTAGAGGTGGGACCAAAAATCATCGACTATTTAATTATGAAGACAAAAGATTCTTGGATTGTCCTAATAACATAATTGGAAGATGAAAATATATCTAGTTCAGGATGAGGTCATTTAGTCTCATATGGGGTCTACGATTCTAAATGGGATTAATTCTATTTGACGTAGAGGGACGTGACGTTAGGGTCAGCCGGGCCATGGAGATGACCATTATAGACAACGTTAGGAGTGATCAGGGCTATAGGCCCCATCAATATTATCAACAACAATCGTATCTCCCATAGTAGCTTCCAACACCGAGGCCACAGTCAAAAAAATAGCACTACATGCACCCCTAGTTACAGAGCAACAATCCTAGCTTAAGTATGGCAGGTTTAATCAGATGGCACAACTCCAGCAGGAGGGATAGGGCCAGGTCGAGGTGGTGGATGATAATTTTTACATTTTTGGCACTTTAATTAGAGTCTTTTTTACACTAGCGCCACACACTCATTCGTATCACATAGTTTTATGGATATTTCTAGTCTACTACCTGGATCTTGTGATATGGTTTTATCGATAGCTACCTCATTAGGCATATCTATTCGTATTTTGGAGATTTGTGATGATGTGGAGGTTTATATCAATAGATTGTGTTTTGAGAAATATTTTTTGGTTTTAGATACCCAATCTTACGATGTGATCTTGGGTATGGACTAGTCGGTTAGACTGGGGCTTATATAGATTGTAAAGGTGTGTCATTATTTTCACGGTATCGGGTCAAAAGATGTATATTGTGTGTATGCCTATGACAAATGGCGGTGCGATGATACATTTGTAGTTTATTAATGAGGAGACCATGAGGGGGCTATCATTTCGTTAAATTACATACCGATTGTTAGGGATTTTTTTCATGTATTTGAGGAGCTTTCAGGGTTCCTACTAGACCAAAAGATTGATTTTATGATTAATTTGTCTCCCGATATGACGTCAATTTCCAAGGTGCCGTATTAGACGATGCTTATGGAAATGAGAGAGTTGAGAGAGCATATTAAGTAGTTGTTACAATAGGGATTCATTTCGTGCATGAAAATATAAATTTTGTAGTGATATATGAATTGCCTTTATCCTGTGTCAAAACATTGAGTCCATCAAGTCACATAGACTTGATTCGTTATAAGTGATATGCGGTCTAGTTTAGGTTAAATGGACCTTGAACTTATAAAATGAAGATCATACATTGCCGCTCAAGATTGAAGTCTTCCATTTACATACATTATTAATTTGAAGATGAGAATATTATATCCTTTTTGTAGTTTGTGAATTTATATTGGCTACACATACACATATGCGCAAAATGCTTTTTCAAAATGTGTGAGTCTTTTTTAAAATTATTGGAACAGGTGTAAAATGATTTTAAAATAAGTCTAAAAAACTTTTGGAGTGTTTTTGAAAATCATATTGCGAATTAGACGTGTCCTTTTGTCTTTAAAAAAATGTTGAGATATTGTTTTTATGCTGAGGTGTTCGGACGGCTCAAAAGTGTGCCCGTGCACATGTCCTAAAAGTGATCCCGTAGGCATGGCCATGTTGAGTTGGCCACACTAGTCATAGAACGCAAACAGTAAAATCTAACTGTGTGCACGACTGACTAGTTTTTTTACGTTTCCTTATAAATAGCCAAGGTTTCCCACCATATCTTAATATCTGAAACCCACACTTATAAAAAGAACTTTTGAGAGTATTTTCGTGGTTGGGATATTTTAACCTAGATTCATTATCAAAATTCACTTTTTTCCTTTTTTGTTTTAAGACTCTGATCTTATGTCTAAGTGAGAGGATTGAGAGTGTTTTGGCTCAAATCGATACACACTAGACTTTATTAATTTATACTACCTTTTGAGTTACTACGATCAGGTTCCCCGTGATCTAAAATTGGAGGCGTCTTCATCTATTCGATAAATTAATGTGTGGCATAATTCCAAGGACAACAATGGAGTATCTCGCCATAATGGTAGAGTTTGGGGCCGATTTTTATTTCTATGGGGGAAAGTTTGAAGTTCATACATAACTATTCCATTTCTTAATATCTGAAACCCACACCTCTAAAATGAAATTTTTAGAGTATTTTTGTGGTTGAGAGATTTTAACCAAAATTCACTATCAAAATTCACTTTTTCCCTCCTTTGTTTTAAGATTTTGATCTTATGTCTAAGTGAGAGAATTGAGAGTGTTTTGGTTCATATCTATACACACTAAACTTTATTAATTCATACTACTCTTTGAATTACTATGATCACGTAACCCATGATCTAAAATTGGAGGCATCTTCATTTATTGGATAAATTAATGTGTGGCATAATTCCAAGGAGAACAATGGAGTATGTTGCCAGATTCGCAGAGTTTA
The DNA here is from genome assembly GCA_949130495.1 of Sambucus nigra. Classification (NCBI taxonomy): domain Eukaryota; kingdom Viridiplantae; phylum Streptophyta; class Magnoliopsida; order Dipsacales; family Adoxaceae; genus Sambucus; species Sambucus nigra. The sequence continues at coordinate 483,185,162 of OX422218.1, forward strand.
GGGCCGATTTATATTTTACGGGGGAAAATTCGAAGTTCATACATAACTATTCGTGAGGGCATGAGTGAGAGGTACCTTCTTTCTTTGTATAAAACTCTTTTCAAGTGGAAGTAGAAATTGGAGTGTATTTTAGGTTTTTTAACCCCAGGTGGGGGTTTTTCCTCATAAAATATGTCTGGCGTGTGTTTATGATTGTTTCTCATGCTTACACACACATTTAATCACACACACCATTTAAATATTAATTATGACTTGTGAATGGGACTAAAATGAACTTAGGTGTGTTATATCTATTCTTCTTCATCTAGATTCACCTAATCATTTAATTATGTGTGTTAATCTAATAATTGGCTAATCTAATTGGTAAAACTTATCTACATACTTGGTTGTGCAAGAGAGTTCAAACCTATTCACCTCCTCTAGGTTTGTTGTTAATGTTTACTTAGTTTACATAGAATGCTTTCCCAATTAGAATCAGATCCAAGTTCTCATTTGAATAGCATTAATGGGCTTGAGATGATCGCGTGTTTGTTGTGTGTTTTTCCAATGACCCAATTTGCTTGTTTTGACGATAGGTGCTAATATACTAGATTTTGATTTACCTTTTAGCATTAACTCTTGCAATGATAGATCTATGAATTTGAGATAGATTAATTGAAAGCTCAATTTGATAAGAATGTGTTGAAATCACCTCGCTCTCAAAATCAATCAAAATATTTTGATGTTACTTTTGATTAACGCGATGAAATTGAAAATGTCAAATTCGAATTCAAAATAAAGATGTGTTGAAAACTCAACTTCTCAAAACGAAAAGGTTAGATTTGAAATTGGCTAATCAATTCAAACTCTATAAAAAAAGAAAAAGAAGCTTTTAAAATAGTTTGAAATGACTCAACTTACCAATCAAAAGTTTAAAATGTTTAAAGAAGAGAAGAGTGAGTTATTTGAAGATATATATGCACTGAGAGAACAAAATTCTGATTTGAGAAAATTAAATGGTTTTTTGAGATAAAAACTCGAGGTTGTTAATGACAGTAAAATTATTCAGACTCTTGAATTTGAAAAGGTGAAGGAATAACTTCTTGTGTGTGAAAGTTCTAAAAGTAAACTTGATAAGAGATTGGAATCTTTGCAAAATGAATTTGACTTATTCAAAAGTTTGAAAATTAAGTCATCTTCTTTTTAAGTTGATTCTTTGAGTAAAGTTCATCGCGTGATTCTAAGAAAACCGATTCCTTATTTTTAAAAGAGAATGAAAGAAAGTTTATTTTCACGGTGAAGAAAGATAAGAGTGTGGTGAAGAAGAAAAGAATTAATCCTACTAGAAATCGGACTCTTAGTGATTTTTCATCTTATAGGGCGATGATGATGAGGAGTTTGATGATGAAGATGTAGATGATAATGTTGATGATGAGAATGGATTTCAAAAGGGTTTTTAATAGCTTTATGAAGAATATCTAAAGCTTGAAGACTAAAATCTCAACTTTTTAAACAAAATGAACTTGATGAGAAAGAAGAATAGTTTGAGAAAGTTCAATTAAAGTGTTTTGAGCTTGAAAAAGTTGTTGAGATATTGTGAAAATAATATGAGTCTTTGAAATCACAAAATGCAACCATTTTGAAAGAAAAAAAAGAGATCGAACTTGAAAAATCGATTTTAAAAATTAACTTAGAGAAATTAAAACTTGAACTTGTAGATGCAAATGATATGAAAATTAATGTTTATGTTAGAACATGTAAACTTAATAGCATCTTATTGAGTAGTGTTCAACCAAAGCCCAATAACCATGGCATAGGTTTCAATGACCCAAAGCTTGAGAAGAAACTTGGAAAATAAAAAGTGGATTTTGAAAGTTCAAATACTCAAAAGGAGGTTAAGGTACAAACTCTTATGTTTCAAAAGAAGGAAGTTGAACAGAATTTTAATATTGAAAAAAAAATGATTGTACTTTTTGTGGAAAATAAAGCCATGTGGCCCATTTTTGTTTTAAAATGAAAAGTATAAAGAAAATGAATCAATAGACAAAATTGGTGAGAAAGGATTTGAGAAGAGATGTGAGAAAGAATAAGAGAAGGCTTGAAACGAATAATTTTATGCAGAGAAATGTACCATTTTGTACTTTTTGTAAGGTACAAGGCCATACTAATCAAGTTTGTAGGTGCTTGAGAGAGAGAGATAATAGTTTCATGAATAATATTATTGATACCAAGTTTAATCTACTGAGATGGACCAATCATATGAAGACACGTGGCTATCTACATGTCAACAACAAACACTTCCGAGGAACCCAAGCTCTTCGAGGAACAAGACTACTTCCCCGAGGAACTCACACGCTCCGAGGAACAAGACCTCTCCGAGGAACTCATACGCTCCGAGGAATAAGAACTCTCCGAGGAACTCTTTAGCACCGAGGAGCTCAAGCGGTCCGAGCTGCACCTCGAAGCAGGATACCAACAGTTTAACTGCTCATTAAATGCTTATCATTCAGACGCACACGAAAAAAGGGCATTAAATGTATTACCCTTTCATATGTATATCATTTAATGTATTACCCTTTCACATGACAGCCTCAAGGCTATAAATACATTGTACAATCCTCATTGTAAGGGACCGAATCCAAACTCTGGAATCGAGATAGGAATTTCTTGAGAGAATTTGTAATCGAGAATTCCTAAACACTCAGCAATAAAACAACAGTGGACGTAGGCCATTCTTATAAGGCTGAACCACTTTAAAATCTTTTGTCTCATTTTTTTATCTGTGATTGAATTATTAGAGTGATCTAATTTTTTACATCAACAGATTGGCGCCGTCTGTGGGAAACGACTGATAATATCATTTTTCATCTAAAACAATCCATTGCCAATGACTGATATTCCTGAATCCAGCAATCGAAATGCTGGAACCCCTCCAAATCCATCTGCTCCACTAATTATTCCAGATCTGACTGGAATAATGACAAATATGGCTCAGGGCCAGACCACCATGCAAGAAACGATGTGACAACTCATCCAAACCCTCCATGGCGGTGCATCAACCCATTTCGGACCACGAAGCATTCAAAGAAATACCCGTGCACCTTCTTCGCGTACTAGGTGTACTAATTCGTATCGCAATGATGAATCTGAAGATTTTTCTTATCAACCTGGACGAACTTCATCAGTAAGAGCCACAGATACTGAACAACGTGTCACCCTCTCCCCAGAAAGGACCAGCGTATTGGAAAGATTAAGTAGGGTTTCTCCTTTCGACCAGTTAGACACTAGGAGGAACAAAAGTCCTCTTAATGCAACGTCGAGGAGCTTTCGACGACCATCAGATTTAAGGGAAGGATCTGCCCAGTCGCGACCATCTGCTCGTCAAGATAGATACTATGACCGACCAGCTGCTCATCGAGATAAATCCCAGGAAGCCACTTCAACGCGATCAGTTGCTCGAACCGATAGGCCCGAGGAAGGAAATGATGCATGGAAAGGATCTATTTAGAGGCTGGAGGATAGATTAGGGGAAACGGCTAAGGCCAAGAACCCTCTACAACGAACCTTTGTTCGAGGAACACCTTTTGTCCAGGACATTGTTGATTTTCCAACACCATCAAAGTTCAAAGCACCTGTTGTGACCCCCAAATATGATGGAAAGACTGACCCTGTCCTTCATATAGAACAATACCAAGCTGCAGCCGACATCTATGCTGTCCCAGATGAGATGAGATGCAGAGAATTCTCAGGAACACTTACCGGATCTGCTCAGATATGGTATAATAATCTTCCTCGGGGTAAGATCTCAACTTTCTTTCAATTGGTCGAGTTATTCATTGGAAATTTCTTCTTTGGAGCAAAGCCAGTTAAATGAGTAGCACGTTTGTTAAGTGTTAGACAAAAATCTGGTGAGAGTACCAAAGATTATATAACTCGTTTTAATACCGAGAAACTCGAAGTCATTGATTATGAGGAGAAGATAACGATTACTGCTTTTATGAGTGGACTACTGCCAAACAAGTTGTACTACACTTTGGCCAAAGATCCACCTCAAATCATGTCAGACCTGATGGGAAAAGCGTCCAAGATTATGAATGCCGAGGAGGCTATGTCTGCGAAGAAGAATATGGACGCCAAATAAACCAAGGTGGAAGGTGATAAAGCTAAGAAGAAAGAGCATAAGAACAATGGTGGTGACAAACAATCCAAAAATAGGTCGTGATGGGAGGTCTTGAGGAAATTTGATAATTACACACCTTTGAAGGCAAATATCAACCACGTCCTGGAAGAAATTAAGAACAGCGAGGAGTTAAACTGGCCAAAGAAAATGAAGGCAGACCCTGACACGAGGAATAGGAAAAAATATTGCGAGTTCCACAAAGATCATGGCCATATGACCAAAAATTGCATAGCTCTTCAGAATGAGATTGAAACACTCATCCGACGAGGAAAGCTAGCAAAGTATGTTGATCGGGGAGGCGAAAGAAGAAACAACGACAGAACTAGAGAGAGGTCTAGATCTCCTCGTCGAGCAGAGGAGAACAAGAAGAGAAACCATGAAGTTGACCCAGAGGATGACCCCGATCTTCCCAAGAAACCAAGGCAGCCAGAACGAGAGGTATTTTCAATACGCTTTGGATCATTTGATTGTAATGTTATTACAGGAGGAGATGCAGGAGGAGGAGACCTTACTGCAGAAAGAAAAGCTTACCTCGGTGAGGCTCAAGCTTGCTCGTACATTCAGCGAATAAATCTAGCAGAGGAAGATCGCCCGAGAAAGGTGAACAAGGAGAAATTGGTCATCGGTTTTTCGAAAAATAACCTTGCAGGTGTTTTATATCCTCACGATGATCTACTGGTGATCAAGATGAGAATGAAGGAGGTAATGATTTCAAGAGTGCTGGTCGACAATGGTAGCTCGGCAGACATCATGTTCTACTCGTGTTTCGATAGTTTAAATTTAAATCTATCTCAATTGGAGCCTTACCACAAACCCCTCATCAGTTTTGCTGGCGAGAAAGTACTTCCACTTGGGACGATCAAGTTGGATATATTCATTGGTACGTGGCCTGCTTGTCGGACAGAAAGAATAAGTTTATTCGTGATGGATAAGAATGTACAATCATCGTACAATATCATCATGGGAAGAGTAGGATTGAAGAAGTTCGAGGCTATACCATCTACAGTGCATCAGTGCCTAAAATTTTTGATAAACTTTGGAGTAGGAGTTGTGAAAGGTGATCAGAAAGTAGCTCGGGAATGCTACTATTCATCCGCCGAGCAAGAAGAGCTGGAAGAATCAAAGAAAAAGACTACTACCTATCAAGTGGATGAAGGTGCAGAAATTGAAACACTGGATCCTCGAGATGAGTCGCAACTCATGAAGGGTCAAGTGGTGGAACCTGCTGAAAACATTATTCTGGACGACGAGCACCCTGAGCGAACTACTCAAATAGGTTCATCGTTGGAAGCCTCATTAAAACAAGAATTGATAACTTTCCTTAGAAGCAGAAGACAAACTTTTGCGTGGAGTCATGAAGATATGCCTGGGATAGACCCAAACTTCTTATGTCACGAGCTCAATGTGAATAAGGAAATCAAGCCTATGAAGCAGAGGAGAAGAGTATTCAGTCCTGAGAAGAATCAAGTTATACAGGAAGAAGTCGAGAAGCTCCAGAAAGCTTGTTTCATTGAAGATGTTAAATATCCAGATTGGTTAGCTAATGTGGTGATGGTAAAGAAGAAGAACAAAAAGTGGAGGATGTGTGTAGACTTCACCGACCTCAATAAAGCATGCCCAAAGGATCACTTTCCATTGCCCCAAATTGATCAATTGGTGGATGCTACCTCGGGACTCGAGTTGCTGAGCTTCATGGATGCTTATTCTGGCTACAATCAGATTAAAATGAAACCTGAGGACAGGGAAAGTACTTCTTTCATTACCCCTAGGGGAACTTATTATTATAATGTGATGCCTTTTGGTTTGAAAAATGAAGGTGCGACATATCAGAGGCTGATGAACAAGGTCTTTGCCGAATAAATCAGTGACAATATGGAAGTCTATGTTGACGACATGCTGACAAAGAGCAAGAAAGCTGTCGATCATCTAGTTGACTTAAGTCAGACTTTTGATCAACTGGATAAATATCAAATGAAGCTGAACCCGACAAAGTGCATATTTGGAGTACGAGAAGGCATGTTCCTCGGGTACATTGTCAATCAACGAGGCATTGAAGTAAATCCTAAAAAGATCAAAGCTCTATTAAGGCTGCGATCTCCAACGACGAAGAAAGAAGTGCAAAGTCTTACAGGACGAGTAGCAGCACTCAACAGATTTGTGTCACGAGCAACTGATAGATGTCTCCCATTCTTCAAAACACTCAAAAAGACTTTTGAGTGGAATGATGAATGTGAGAAGGATTTTCAAGACTTGAAGAAATACTTGGGAGCACCTCCACTACTGTCCAGGCCGGTGATGGGAGAAAAATTATATTTGTACCTTGTAGTGTCCGAGAATGCAGTTAGCTCGGCATTGATCAGAGTGGAGAATGGAGTACAAAAACCAATTTACTACACAAGTAAGGCCTTCCGAGGAGCAGAGATCAGATATCCAAGGCTGGAGAAATTGGCACTGGCGCTGATTGAGGCGAGTAGGAGAATGAGGCCATACTTCCAGGCTCATACTATAGTAGTATTTACCGATGTGCCATTTACCGATGTGCCAGAAAAATCAGGGAGATTGATGTACTGGGCAATAGAGCTCGGTGAATATGATATAATTTATGAACCCAGATCATCGCTAAAAGGGCAGGCTTTAGCAGATTTTATAGCGGAGTTCACCTATCCTGATACCCCCGAGGAGCAAAAGTTGCTCGCTGATCAACCTGTGGATGTTACAGGATCAACAAACACAAGCTCAGACCATTTCCGATTGGTAAAAGGGCGTGTGTATGTTACAAGATGTGATGCAGAGATAATTGTGAGGACTCCGGATGAGGAGCAAGAGTTGCTCGCTAATCAACCTGTGGATGTTACAAGATTGACAAACACTAGCTCAAACCAATTCCGGTTGGTAAAAGGGCAAGTGGACGTTACAGGATCATTAACGATTAGTAAAAGGGCAAGAAAAGATGATCGACGAGGAGTGAGAAAAATCCGGGGAGGATGAAAGGAAGCAGCAAATATTTCACCAAGGAACTCTGATTGATTCGAAATTTAAAGACGAGTTACCTATATGGAGGCTATATGTAGATGGCTCATCTTGCACTGTAGGATTTAGCGCGGGGATAGTTTTGAGCACTCCGGACGAGGTCGACATGGAATACGCCTTGCGTTTCCAATTCAAAGCTTCCAACAATGAGACTGAATATGAGGCCATGATTGCAGGGCTTAATTTGGCAAAAATTATGGAGGCGCAGCAGGTTGTGATCTTCAGTGACTCTCAATTGATAGTAAACCAAATGATGGGAGTATATGCAGTTAGAGGAGAATTAATGATCAGATATCATGCAAAGGAAAAGGAGCTGGTGTCAAAATTTTCGGCCATTCAGCTGGTCAGAATACCAAGAATGGAGAATACGAGAGCAGACGCCCTAGCTCGACTAGCATCAGTTACTCGCACCGAGCTACGACGAACAATCCCAATTGAAATGTTAGCTAGTCGGATCATGAAGATCTGATGATGAACTTTATTACCCTTGATTTAGGACCATCTTGGATGGATCCCATCAGGGCATATATCGAGGAGGGAGAATTACCAATCGATAAGCTCGCAACTAAGAAATTGAAGTTTAAAGCTGCTCGGTATGTATTAACTAACCGTATTCTTTATAGACGAGGAATTATGGCAGGTTTGCAGAGATGTGTACACCCCTCCGAGGTGAAAGAATTGATTGAAGAGATCCATGAAGGGTCCTATGGAGCACATGTAGCAGGTCGGACGCTTTTACAAAGGGTGATAACGCAGGGATACTACTGGCCAACGATGAGGGCTGATTGTATAGCCTATGCCAAGAAGTGTGACAAGTTCCAGCACTTTTCCTCCATCCAAAGAACTCCACAAGCATTGTTGACACCCATAACTTCCCCTTGGCCATTTGCCATGTGGGGAATTGACCTGGTTGGACCACTGCCAACGACCCGAGGAAGGTTCAAGTACCACGTTGTTGCAGTGGATTATTTTTCTAAGTGGGTAGAAGCTGAGCCAGTCATTGATATGACGTACGAGAAGGTGTACCAATTTGTTTGGAAGAACATCATTTGACGATATGGTCTCCCTCATGCCTTCCTCACAAACCATGGAACACAATTTGATAACGAGGAGTTTTCCGCCTATTGTCATCAGTCAAACATTTTGAAAGTCCACTCAGCACCATGCCATCCTCAAAGCAATGGACAAACTGAAGTGACTAACAGAACGCTGCTAAATGGCTTGAAGAAAAGACTGGATGATGCGAAATTAAATTGGATCAACGAGCTACAATCAGTACTTTGAGCTTACCGAACTACTCCCTGAGTAGCAACTGGAGAATCACCATACATCCTGGCGTTTGGAAGTGAAGCGGTCATACCTGCCGAGTTGGGCCTCCCAACACACAGGGTACTGAATTTCAATTCCCCTGTCAGCGACTTAATAAGAAGATTGGATTTAGACATGCTCGAGGAGGTCAGAGAAGAAGCAGCGATTAGAAATGTTGCTTACCAGTAGCGAACAGCTTTGTTTTACAACAAGAGGGTGAAGAAATGCGACCTGAAAGAAGGAGACTATGTGCTGAAGAAAGTAATTCAAAAGCATAACAAACTGGAGGTAAATTGGCATGGACCATACCGAGTTCGTCCAGGAACTTACCGAATAGCAACTCTAGAGGGGGAGGAGTTTAAGAATGCATGGACCGCAGAGCACCTGCGCAAGTATTATCCGTGATGTATATGTAACACAGTTCCATCAGTATGAATAAAATGAAGATATTCTACCAAAGCCTCTCTTTTTATTGAGAATTTTTCGGGGAATACTAGTGCTACACACTACTCGACAAAGCTCAGACTGCTCAGCAAAATATTCATAAAAATGCCAACTTCGGTTGGTTAGGAAACCATATATTCCTAAAAATGTCAACTTCGGTTGGTTAGGAAACCATATATTCCTAAAAATGCCAACTTCGGTTGGTTAGGAAACAATATATTCCTAAAAATGCCAACTTTGGTTGGTTAGAAAACCATATATTCCTAAAAATGCCAACTTCGGTTGGTTAGGAAACAAGATATTCCTAAAAATGCCAACTTCGGTTGGTTAGGAAACGAAATATTCCTAAAAATGCCAACCTGTTTGGCTAGGAAACAAAATATGCTCGCAAATGCCAACTTATGTTGGTCGGAAGGTACATATATTCTCGAAAATGCCAACTTATGTTGGTCGGGAGGTAAGATTATTCCAGAAAGTGCAAAATTTACTAACTATGGCTAGTCGGGGATAAAAACCCACTAACTGTAGTTGGTCGACAAGTAGAATTTATCGACATTCGTTGGTCGGACGCATTTTATGAAAAAGATAAAAATCTACCAAGTATGGCTAGTCGGGGATAAAAACTCACTAATCGTAGTTGGTCGACACTGAAAATTTACCGACCATGGTTGGTCGGAAACATTTGAGAAAAAGTAGCTAACTATAGCTGGTCGGGGATAAAAACCCACTAACTGTAGTTGGTCGACAAGTAGAATTTATCGACCTTGGTTGGTCGGACGCATTTTATGAAAAAGATAAAAATCTACCAAGTATGGCTAGTCGGGGATAAAAACTCACTAATCGTAGTTGGTCGACAATGAAAATTTACCGACCTTGGTTGGTCGGAAACATTTGAGAAAAATTTACTAACTATGGCTGGTCGGGGATAAAAACCCACTAACTGTAGTTGGTTGACAAGCATAATTTAACGATCTTGGTTGGTTGGAAAAATTTTAAACATTTATATACTCGTGACTTTATTATTAAATGATCGAGCAACACTATTGATACTTGTAACGTTTTAATTATTACTGAGTTGGTCGACAAACAACACAATATTGTTATCTTTTTAACAGATATGCATAAATATAAAGTGTTTGATAACTACAAGACAATAGCAATCAAGATTTGCAAACAAAAATGAAAGTCTTTCATTGAACACAAAATTTATTACATTGATAATGAAATTACAGTTACATTGACATGTATACGAACTATTACATAAAAAATTCCTATTCTATTGGTCTTTTGCCCTCTGCTTTTGACACAGGTTCCTCGCCAGCAAGCGGATCATTTAAAGACAGAGGAGAATTGATCAAGTTGAGATCCTTCAACATCCTTGTATTCATCACGGATGGTCGATCTAAAAGATGCTCGGGACGAGATACCTCAATTTGAGAGTGAAGATTGTAGTAACCGAGATACTTTGAAATTAAGCTCCGAGGAATGGCCCGATTAGGGATCAAACCCATGTCCAAGTTGTATGGTGGCACAGGCAAGTAGAGCAATCTGAGATCATGGTAGTCCCGCAGATAATGACCTTGTTCGAGCTTCATCACACCTAAGGCATTCAGCCAGCTTTGCTTGAAACCCTCGTTATTGGCATCCTGGATACGATCGTCCAAGTGGTATAGTGTTTCGTTGTATCCAGCCATTCAGAACTCCCTGGGCTGTTTGTGGAATTGATAGGTTAGCCTTTCTAGCTGCTCGTGGAGATTCTTGATGAAAAGCTCCTTATTCTCCAAGATTGACTCCTGCGCGGAGAGCCATTTTTCCAGGTCCCTAATCTTCTTTGACATATCAGACAATGCCTGGTTCTTCGCCATTAGTTGGAAGGCCTGATTCTCTAACGCAGACTGAGTCCTCTGCTCCTCGACAAGAACCCGAGCTGCTCTTGCTCGTCCCTAAGGTGCTCTTGCTCGTCCCCGAGAAGATGTGGAAGGGCCCGACCTCTTCAAGGTATCCAATTCGTCCCTTAATTTGGCATTCTCAACCTCTAAGAATGAAAATCCCTCGTCAGTCACTGGGATTAGGGTTGTTGAAGAGGAGGCTGCAGACTTCAACTGTGATAGCTCTTTCTGCAAGTTGTTGTTCTCTTGCTCCAGCAGCTTGGCAATCTGTCTGCACTCCTCGACCTCACCTTTCAGAGTTCTCTCCCTCAGACCATACCCAGCAAAAATCTTCTCGTAGCCCTTGTCGGCAATGATCAGCTTATATTTCTTCTCGTAACCCTCATGCAACAGGGCAGTTGATTCCTTGTATTGATTCTGAAGGTCTTCAAGGGTACACTGGAGATCCTCGATCATTTCATAGTAAGCCACATTATTGGCTACTGCTCGGTCAAGTAGACACTTCAAGTACTGATATGCTTCAACTGCCTGTTCTGAAGCATCCTGTCCAAGGATATCGACAACTTGTGCTGCACTTAGGTCTGTGTGACCAGCCTTAAAATAATAGATGCATTATCGCAGTAATTTTGTATCATGGGCAGATAGAAGATCCATCCAGGCCAGAAACTAGCAGAGAAAGAAGAGCAATCATCAATAAGAAGAATAAGCAGAGTATGAATAGAAAATAGACAACAGTATGGAAAAAAGTTCAAGATTTATTAGATCATAGTTCAGAGTTACATATTCTGGGTTACATTTGATAAAGAGAAACAAAATAAAGAGAAACCCGAACAACACTACACCTTTTCCTTATCTCCCAAAACCTTCTCGGGAGGCTGGGATGAAGAGGTAGGTTGCTCGGAGGGAAGGGATAGTTGCTCGGGGAGATTAGTCAGTTGCTCAGAGGAAGAAATGACTTGCTAAATTTCCTCAGCGGCAGGCTGGATGGCTAGGGCATGATCTCCCATTACCATCGAATAATCTTCGGAGGTAGCTTCGTCCTCTTCTAAGTCTTCTGGAGTCGGAGGGGGACCAGGGATATGTCTCTGGAAGAGCTCGGAGGACTCGTCGACCTTGATTTCCTAAAGGGCAGCAACCCATCCATCCCAAAGTATTTTACACTGCCATAGTCCACTTGAGATACCATGGCAGCCAACCCCTTGTTCCACCCTTTGTCCTAGTCAGAGCTGAAGGACTTCTTTACAGCAGCTTTTCTCTTCAGCTTCTCCGAGGAAAGTTTCTCGGACAGCAGGTTGTCAGCAGCCTTCAATTTATTTTCTGCTTCTTCCCTCTGCCGACCTACTTCTTAAAGCTGGCCCAACCTTTCCTCAGTAAACCTGAGCTTATCTTCAAGCTCTCCAGAAGCTTTGAGCTTCTCTTCAAGCTCTTTATTTGCCTTCTCCAAGGCATTATTTTTGTTCTCCAACTCCTTGGAGGCATCAACAGCTCGAGCTTTTTCTTGCTCGGAGGAGGCAAGCTTCTTCTCCCAGACAACTTTGTCATCAGCATATTTCTGGAGAGAATCTGCCAGAGATTTGGTAGCTTCTTCCAGAGCTCCCTCCACACTGGACGAGGAGCAAGAAGCCTTAATCACTTCATCCTTCTTCAGGATTATATTGAAGCAGCTCGTCAACTGTGAACAGAAAAAGAAAACAAGTTAGAAACAGAAATGACAAATGAAAATATGAAAAATTTAAAGTAAAGAGACTTACAGAAGCAAGATGAAGAGCAGCTAGTGAGGTACCGAGGACTTTACCGAGCTCATGGCAGAGCTTGGGGGAACAAAAGTGGGAACTCCAGTCCCAGCAGCTGGGGGCTGAGTAAAGGTGTCAGCCAAATTGACCGAGGATCTCTTCTTCAGCCTCCTTGGGGGAACAGGTACAGATTCAACCAAGGAAGAACCCTTGGTCGATGATATCACAATCACCTCTCCAGGAGAAGCAGACTTGCTCGAAGCCACTGCGGGCTTATTAGCAACCTTCTTGGTAACTTTAGCAGAAGAAACTAGAGGAGCTGCATCATTATTCTTCGTCCCCTCCTTTGGGACATCTATCCTACTCCTTTTTGCCTCCCCAGAATCGGAGGCAGTCTTCTCAAACAGGGTAGGAGGTCTTCTCTTCTTCATCCTTTCACTTAAAGTAATATGAGATTCAGGCGATGAGCTGGTGGAAGTTGGTACTGGCTCTGATTCACTTATCACTGGACGAGTAATGAAAGAAGTAGTGTAGCTCTTGTACTGGAGCAGATACGAAGCTGATCTAATATGTTCGTCGGCAACACTTTGATGCAGACTCCAGATAATTTTTAAATTCCTTATACTGACATTTGCTTCTTTTGGGAACTTTCTTTTGTTATTAACTGCAAATAAATAAACATTGTTATCCGTGGCACATTTTATCAAACACAAAAGAAGCATAATTTCAAAATAAATAAAATGAAATAAAAATAACCTATCCCATTGCCATAAGGAGGGCATCTGGGACCCTGGTAAACCTCATCTCCAGTTAATGGAGGGTGTTGCCAATTTTTTATGACGAATCCATGTTCAAAAATAATCCCTATTGGCATCAGGGAGATTGACTACTAAGGCCCTTTTTAAAAATCTAGTTTTTAAGTAAAAAATGTTATCATTAACTGCCCATCTATAACAAAACATAATTTCAGGAATTCCTATACGAGTTCCATGCACTTGATTTAATCTATGCACCCCATTAACTATTCTCCATGTGTTGGGGGCTATTCGTGCAGGAACAACGTCGAAGTACTAACAGAATTCCAGACACAAGGGATTTGGTGGAAAAGAAAATCCACACTCAGCAAAAAAGAGACTGGGGAACCAATGTCCCTCAGCCAAATTGAAATAATCAGAAGGCTCATAAAGCTCTTCCAAGACAACCCAAGAAGGAATGGAAAAATCAGAACGAAACTTTTCAAGAGACTCAACAGGGTAAACCATGATGATGAATTAAAGGAAATGAAGAAGAAGGAAGAAGATCTTACAGGAAAAAGACTGAAGCTGTTGACAACGAACGATGGAAGATATGAACGCACAAGAAAGTAGAAGACAAGGAAAAACTCGAAGATAAAAATTTGAAAAGGTAGAAGACGATGGGAGTGTCTGTGAATTTTAAATACCTTGCCTTGGGAAATGGTGAAGTAATGATTACAAAAAAGGATGATTACGTTACCGTCGGCTAAAAAAGATGAAAAGTGGTGCGGGAATCAAAGCGGACAACAACGGCTAAAAATACGAAAAGTGACGCGGCAATCGAAGCGGGCATAAAAAATTAAAAAACCCGATTCTACGAATTTGGAAGGAGAAATAAATACAAGGGAAACACTCCTAAAAATAAGGAAGACCATTTAAAGCTACCATATTCCTAGAAAGAATGTTCCATACTCCTCAAATTTCAAACTATGAAACATTGGGGGCTTCTGTTGATACCAAATTTAATCTGCTGAGATGGACCAATCATATGAAGACACGTGGCTATCTACATGGCAACAACAAACACTTCCGAGGAACCCAAACTCTCCGAGGAACAAGACTACTTCCCCAAGGAACTCACACGCTCCGAGGAACAAGACCTCTCCGAGGAACTCATACGCTCCGAGGAATAAGAACTCTCCAAGGAACTCTTTAGCACCGAGGAGCTCAAGTAGTCCGAGCTGCACCTCGAAGCAGGATACCAACAGTATAACTGCTCATTAAATGCTTATCATTCAGATGCACACGCAAAAAGGGCATTAAATGTATTACCCTTTCATATGTATATCATTTAATGTATTACCCTTTCACATGACAGCCTCAAGGCTATAAATACATTGTACAATCCTCATTGTAAGGGACCGAATCCAAACTATGGAATCGAGATAGGAATTTCTTGAGAGAATTTGTAATTGAGAATTCCTAAACACTCAACAATAAAACAACAGTGGACGTAGGCCATTCTTATAAGGCTGAACCACTTTAAAATCTTTTATCTCATTTTTTTCTCTGTGATTGAATTATTAGAGTGATCTAATTTTTTACATCAACAAATATGATGAAAGTTTTTTTTATATCCTATTGATGAACTTAGAAGTCAAATGAGTGAGTTAAGTAGAATTATGATTTCCTTTGTGCAAAAGAGAGGTGAGGCTAGTCGAGATTTTCCTAGACCTAGACACGACACTCAAATTCTAATGACTAGGAATAATAATCATAGGAGGAATGAGGTATAGATTCCTAAAATTGTGAATAATTTGCCTAGGAATGCTCCTAGAGTCAAGGTTGAACTTGAAGGAAGTCAAAAGAAAGGTGATATGAGTGAGGTCAAGTATATTTATCACATTAACCCGAGGGATGTAACACCCATCTCTACATTGGTAAGTAGTTTGATTAGGATGACTAGATTCTTATAGGTTCTAATTCCTAGTTCATTCTTGATTTGTGGGGGAATAAAATCTTTATGGGTAAGTGACTTCCATTGGCATCTCTTTTCATGTTTTTGGTGAGATTTTTCTTGCATACGTGCATTTGCTTTCTATGAATTTTTTTCTTGCTAAATATTATTTTTACAAATTCATGCATATTCTTCATAAAAAAAAGTCTAAAAAGATTTTATGTTTATTATTTTGTGTTGTGGATACGTCTTTAGTTCATTAAGATTTGTCTTCAGATTTAACTTGAATGATGATTGGAAATTGAATTTTAAACCATTATATTCTTAAATGATTGACTGATTCAATTGTTGGTTGAAATTCATTTGATAAATCATGATTGCTTACTTTTTTATATCTGTAGGAGGGTAGTGTGAGTGGGATCTAATCAGATACTAAAATGGGTGAGGCTTGATCCACTTTAATGAACTCTGCCTCCAAGGTTTTCAAGTGTTTATAGAACAACACCTGATAAAACCTTCCCTTTTGATGAAAATAGATCCAAAGCTATATCCACCTCCTGCAAGAAGATGAACTTCACAACAATAATAGTAACTTTTCTCAAGAGGATCTCCTGAGAATAAATGATGTCAGTGTGGGAGTGAAGAAACAAGCACTCAACACTCAAAGAGAGAGAGAGAGAGAGCAGAGAGAAAACTAGGCGGTCTGGTGTGATTTTGACACAGTAACTGTATGACTCGAGTTTCTAATTTGTGATTTGACCTCACCAATGGTCCTATTTATAAGTGAACATGGGGCTGGTTTGGGCCTTTTGGGGCACCAAAATAAGGAGGGATAACTTAGAGGGACAAGGTCTTCAATGTACCTTTTACCCCCACTAGGTCTGCAATCGCCTATCACCTGTGATAGACGACCCCCGGTGTGAACCAAAGTCAAAAGGCAGATATGTCTCCTAATGGAGACAAGATATCAGATTTACTAAATATCTTTTGAAACGGGAACTTATTTACAAAATTTGTAAACTTAAGAGGTGCCTCTAGGACCACCTCCTCTAAAACCATTAAACTTGAGAGATGGGGGCTTTGAGGACCCCCTTCTCTAAAATATTTTAACTTGAGAGGGACCTTGAAGACCTATTCCTCTAAAATCAATTTTATAAAATGGTCAGTTCTTGTGAGGCTCACTTCTATTATGACTGGGTGTGAACTGTGTAAGGGCTGGGTGATCCCTCGGGTCTTTCTGCTAGTATTCTCTCAATATTAAAGTGTTATTTTTTATAACTCCAAAAATATTTTATTTTTTGAAAAATTTAAGAAAATGCCAAAAGGATTTTCTTTTTATAATTTTTTTTAAAAACACAAAAAGAGTTTTGTATTTTGTTTCCACTGTTTATGGATGAACATTTAAGATAGCCATAGCCACAACTTCATTTCATATTCCACGTGACTGTTTGATAGTGATTGAGATGCTACATCATTTCATCCATGTGTTTTACAATGTTTGGAGTCTTTGAGATGTGATTAGTGATATATTCTACATGTTTGGCTCGTTATCTCCTTTATTGCGCACTTGCACGGCGTTATTTGAGTATTGTACTTGTCTATTACATATTGTCTTGAGTGTTTCCATCTCAATTATGTCTATCCAACAACCAAAATGCAATAAAACTTAACAAGATAGTAGTGCATGTAAAAACCATCTACCGTGAGGATCTAATTGCAACAGAATATGTTGAGTGAATCACGGGAAAGGTCTACGAGAGTTTAAAATTAACTCATCGAGAAAGCCATCGTTTGAAAAAGAGACCAAAAAAAATTAAATGGCAATAAAAAGAAAAATATGCCAAATCAAATGGGCCAATAGGTTTTAGTTTCATCACCTCAAAAGAAAAATATAATGTATAATTATTTATGAGGGAGTTTGGATGGAAAGAAATGAAAATTGGGTTTCCATGTCCTTGAAAGTCATTAAAAACGTTTCAACGTTTTGGACGTTATTGATGTGGAAATCACTTTGAGCTTTGATTTGCTGATTTGATTGAGTCAATTTCTTTTAATTCCATAATTTTTACACCTAAGGAATATGTTGAGTCCATTCGTTAGGAATATCCAACATTCATCGTGCACATATGTTATAGATGTATGTATTGATTTTATTGTCGAATTTGTTCACATCCCTAAATTTTCGTTATCACCGACTTGGTTGTTTTGGTGTTCTTTCATGGTATTATTTATTATTTTTTTGTAAGAAAAATTTTGAAAATTTCAAAAAGATAAAGTTTGGTTACCTTGTGACATTCTCCCACATAATTCGTTCTCCCCTTCAAAAAGAGAAAGTCTGTACCATATAGGAGTTCCAACTAGTTTGGATATCGAGACAAAATAGGATCAGATTTTTTATTAGTTACACTCTCAAAAAGGAATCAAAGCTTCATCAAAGGAATACCAATCCAAGAACTCCAATGCTCCAATGCTCTACAAAAAGGGACGTATTAAACACATGAACCACATTAGGACACAATCATTACATATATGTGTTATTATATGTGCACAAAATTCATATGGTGGCTAGGCCTCTTCAAATATTTTTTTTAATTGTTATTAATGATTTTTCTTTTAATTAAAATATGGTTTTTAAAATATTTGAGGCTAAAATTGAAATTTCTCTTAGTGATGAAAGCTTTGGGGATGATTTTGAATTTTTCAAAAGATAAATTTCTCATGGCCAATTTTTGCTAAAGCTATGCTTTTTGTTTACGGCCTTTGCTTCTTGGGTTTTGAAAATGCGATCGTGTCCCTTGATCCCTTAGATTCATCGACGGCCATAACAGTTCAATTCATCAATCCGATTCAGCAGATAAGCGTCTAAATCTCGTGGCTGGTTTTCATTAAAAAATGCATGGAGCGTTTGTTTCTCCAACTCGTATAAGCGATTGTGACTAGCCAACCATGAGTATATCAAGGGTTCATAATCAGTACTAACTCAATCCATGTGTCTTCGAAATAGCCAATCAGAAATCATCTTTACATCGTTGATTACCTACTGCTGGATCAACAGTCCGTTAGACGAAAACAATATCATCCCTTAGTTTGTAAATGTCCCTTCATAGCCGACTATATAGTGCTTTAGGGATTTTACTCTTTAATTTGGTTAAGAGAGAGAACAGTGATTCTAATAGAGAGAGAAAGGAGAACTCTTCTCTAGAGAAAAATAGAGAGAAATAGAATAGAGAGGAGAGAGAAAACTCATCTCATCTACATTAAAAGAGTTCATCGGACCTAAACGAAAAAAGAGAGAGCACCGAGAGCTCGTTGACGCCTTACGAAAGCCGAGGGAAGATAGAAGAGGGACGTCAGCTGTACAGATCGGCGATAACAAAAAAGGGAGAGATCACCAGCTCTTGTGATTTTACTGGATTTTTTTTTGCTCCGTAGAGGGGGCCATGGATCTTTTCCCTAGTTTGGGTTACCACGTTAAAAATCGTGTGTCAAATTTTGTTGAATGTTCTTAATTGCTTTTATGAACAATATCCCATTTAAGCCTTAATTGTAGGCTTTAGTTTTAAAAACCTAAGGTAATCAAATTAACAAATCTAGAGGACATATTCAGAAACGTTTAACACATCTTGTGTTGTATTTTGGAAAGAGTTTTGTTCAAAGAATTTGTTATCGGAGTTTACTTAATCTATAACATTTTGTTATTAACTTAGTAAGCAGTTTTTCAAGTTGTATCAGAGCGGGTTTTTCAAAAGTTATTTTGATCCTGAAACTCCAAAAATTATTTTCAAAATATATTTCTGAATATGGATGAAAGATTTGAGAAGTTAGGTAACCTTTACCGACCACCTCTCTTTGATAAAAACAAATTCTGTTACTGGAAAGTACGAGTGGTTTATTTCATTCAAGGAACTCTTGGTGATGATGTTTGGGATATGATTCAAAATGGTTATGAATATCCAACTAAGTATTTATCTGATACTGATCCCACAAGGGTTAAGAAACTTCTTAGCGAATTTACTACGGCTAGAGAAAAAGAAGTCTCTCAATAATAATAAGGGCAAGAATGCTATATTTATGTCAATTAACGAGCATGCGTTTCAAAGAATATCTATTTTCTCTACCTCTAAAGGGGCCTGATACATTCTAGTCACCGGACATGAGGGTGATGAACGCGTTAAGGCCGAAAAAACACAAATGCCTGTCCAATAGTATAATACACTGATTATGGATGACAATGAATCCTTTGACGATTTCTACATTAGGTTAACTGATATTTTCACAAAATTACATGAAAATGGTATAACATATAGTAAAAAATCATTCAAAAGATTATCAGATCATTACCTGCCAAATTTGGCAATAAGAGATATGCCATAGAAGAAGCAGACGACCCAAACCTGACTCCTTAATTTCTAAGTAGTAAATTAAGAACCTTTAAGAAGCAGACGACCCAAAATAAGAGACTCACTAGATCTAATGTTGTGTTTTCATCACAATTGACTTTCACCTAAAGTCAGTCCCTTAGATATTTACCTTGCCTTAATGAGCAAACAATATAAGAAAATAATCAAATTCAGTAACTCAGTGGTAGCCAAACATGGTAAACAAAGTTATCAAGGCCCTCAAAATTCCAGACCTCATGAAAGACATAACAACAAAAGGAACTATGAAAATAATATACCTAAGATAGACATGAAAGATGTCAAATGTTATAGATATGAAAAAATAGGGCATTTTGTTAATAAATGCCCAAACAGACTTAACAACAATACTAGGGTTAATCTGTGTAAGACATGGGACGACTCTAGTGATTCTAATGAAGACGAAATTGAATCAACCCATAATTATAATTCATGTATGTAATTATATGCTAAGATCATATACCATGATGATAATGAATGTTTGACTACTCATGATTCTATTGTACCTATTGTTGCATCTATTGATGAGAATGTTATGATTGTTCATGATGAACACAACACTGATAGTGATAGCTTAAGGGTGTGTCAAACTGAAAACATTGTCGATAAGCATAAAGTGTGTGTGAGTTCCACGTATGAAATGGGATCTATAGGATACACTACACACACTAAACTTAGCGAGTTCGAAGATGATCTTCCAAATCTTCAAGAGCTATACACAAAAATGTTTAAGAAAAGTGATCGTCTTGATAAAATGGTTAATCTACTGAATGAGCGTATTGATTTACTTAACCGGACTATTAGGAAGAATGTTGAGGAGTTTACAGCATAATGTGTTGCCCATGAGACTGAAACTAAATAATTTTCTACAAAAATTAGAGACCTTTTTTAGAAAAAAAATATTTTGGAACAAAAATACAAGTCTACTTTAGTTGAACTTGAAGAATCTAAAAAAAAAGTTTCAAACGTGTTTAAAAAATGCTTACACTTTGAAACTCAAGCTAAATCCTATGAAGAAATTGTCGTAGGAAGCAAGTTTCATTGTGAAGACAAATCTGGTTTTAGATTTGGAGAAAAAGTTTATACTAGCGAAAGAATTTCTCTTGAAAATTTTCTTTTTATAAAACAGGGCCCAAATCTTCAGAACTCTCAGATAGAAAATTGTTTTAAAGATGTCTCCAAGGGAAAACAGTGTTACTATACTCAATAGCCCAAATCTAATGGTCCAGCTACGTACATCTGTCCTCCCGTTAGAAATCAATATCAGAAACCCAAAACCAATGACACTTGGGAGACCATACCTATTAGGGATTGACCAATTTTAAAAACTTTATTAATAAAGTCAAGTCCTCCACATATTAGTATTGTTCATACTGTGATGTCTACGGTCACTCTATTGCCGAATGTTTTCAAAGGAGATTGTATACACCTACTTATTCAAATTTTAACTATTGTAGAAAGAGTAGGAATAATTATGTTCTTGTAATACCCCGTAATTTTAATGACTTTTAAAAATGGGTTATATTTTAAATTAATGCATTAATTGGATTTTATTATAAATTAATTCATTTGGGTTTTATCCGAATTGGGAATATTATAATGAATGATTCTGAATATTGCTTAAAGATATTTAGGTAATATATGAATGTGATGTTATTGATATTGATGTGAGTTATTAATTCAGTAATTTTAATTTTTTAGTTGGACGGGTTATGAGACGTGTCGGGACTAATTTGTTAAATTAAAAAGGGAGTTTATTTTTTATCGACCTTATAGTCATTTTGACTGCGTCATTGCGTTCGGAAGGGTTTAAATAGTTAAAAAAGTCTATTTGAATGTTGATTTTGGGTCTCGGATCATTTGGAAATGAAAAGACAACCCAAAAGGGCATTTTGGTTATTTTTACAAGGGGGTGAATAGTGATTTCGGATTTTTTCTTATTATAAGTATTTGGAGATTAGTTGAACGTGGTTTCATTCATCTCTTCTACATAAAATTGAAAGGTCATCTTCTTAGAGAGAGTGAAAGGTTACTTGGGAGAAGAAAGTTTACTTGGGAGGAGAAGAACTAAGAACCAAAGGTCACCACCAGCAACCACCACCGGAAGTTGGCCGGAGAAAGGGAGAACCACCTGTGTTATTCAACTCCAAAGGATAAGATCTTCATTAAAGGCAAGTGTTTGATAATTGCAATCTAAGTTTGTATATTGTCCATGTTAGGATAAGTATAAAAAGGTGAGATTTTTCATGTTTGGAAGATGAAAAGATAGAGTTGTTAATGGATTTCTGGAAACTTAAAATATATGGGAATCAAACTCATGTTGTAGGTAGATAGTAATCCATGAAATAATTAGTAACTTGTTGAATAAATTATGAGAATCAATGGTGTGTTCTTGAAGATATCATGTTCATAAATTTAAGGAAAAAAAGGATAAATATAGGCTTTTAATTTAAACTCTTGATGATTCTAGGATGTTTAGAGCATTAGAAATCATTCACATATGTTGCTATATCATGTAGTAAGGTTTATAAGTCATTTGGGTAGTTTATATGAAGGTTTTAATGATCAAAATGGTGAAGCCCGTAGTAGAAGAAATGCTGAAAAACTGGGCTGGTATATGGGCGATCGATCGATCGACCCCCTGCCTTCGATCGATCGACCTCCCCAGAATTTGTGAAGTTATTTCTTTTTAATGCTTGATCTTATCCCAAACCTTTTGTAAATCTTTGTTAATTATTAATTGGACATAATGGGACTTAGGAAGGTTCAGTAAGTCCTAGATGAGAATCGAATTAATTTGATTGGGATTTAATTGATTAGAATTATGATAATTAAATTGGAAGAAATTTCGGTTTCTAGATTCATGTGTTGGATTGTAATTTGTATGAATGAGGATTAAGGATAGGTCCAGTAGGGGTGATTTAATATAACACCTGGGTAGCATTAGGGTTACAATTTGGACATCAAGGACTGAATTTAAGCTCATTATTGATTACGCAAAAACTGAGTGTAGTACAAGCGTTTAGTGGTATGGCTCCTGAATAGAGATGGGAGTTTAGACCACATTTGGTTGAAAGAGGGGATGAGGTTATTTCGACTGCATATTTGAAGTTGACGGGCCTCCATGTCCGACAAAGTTAAGTAGTAGTGTATTGGAGGGGTTCCTTGTTTGGATTTCGCTTTGCGAGACGCTCCGCGCATGAACCTTAACGACGTCGGGAGTGGAGAGATGTTAAAGGATGTGAGGATGTTGATTTTGTTGATAAGTCATATAGTGTGAATGAAACACTATAGACTATGCACCATGTGATGATGGTATTCAATACTAGTTGATAGAAGATGTGTTTATAAGAGATTAGAAACTATCGATTTTAACCCTAATTAAGGGAGAGTTTAATTCGTAGTGATTCGGGAGATATGATGATATGGACCATTAGGATATTAGTGATTTATTACTGAATATACTATTGAGTAAAACCTAGTTGAACCTTTAGTAATGAGTGAGGCTCGGGGACAATTAAATTGTGAAGTAAAGTCATAAGATTTTAATACGTAGGATTTGAGAGATATAATGCTACGTATGGGAAATATCTTAGGGTAATGTGAGTACCTTGTTGATATTTTATTATAGGTATGATAATTCCTATTTTATTGATTGATAATTTATGTTTATGACATACCTAGCTTACTTGCTATCAATGGGGAGGTTTGCTCGTGAGGGAAGTCATATCCTGATGAATCCATGGGATCTTTGATTTGTCGCTCGAGAACATAGGTCTATGAAAGACTTATCGGGGAGTTGATAAGTCCGCTGACTATGGGAACGTAGGTATGTGCGTGACCCGTGGGTATGAGAACTATATTTGCCTCTAATATTTGTGTTGTTGTTTCTAGTTCAAGGAATCCTTACCGAACCTTTAGTCTCCTATTCAGTGACCAGCGATGATGGGACATGATAGCAGAGTAATGCATCGCACCGCAACTGTGACTCGGGGTGCCATATTATATATGAATATATATATAATTAATTAAATGTGTGGTTTGATTAATCTACTGTGTGATTATTGTAGATTACGGTGAATTGAGAAAAAGAATTAAACTAAGTTAATGAATGTTTATTCTTATAGATTTGAAAAGCTTAATTCATATTAATGAGAAACGATTCATATTAATGAGAAACGTATATGAATGATTATACTACGTATGATATGGGACATACGGGGTTGTGATATGGTAATGGAATCATATTGTGGAATTGGTGAAGAGGAACCATTAACTAGGAGGTTAATATGAAACGTTAAGCGTGCACTCTAGCTGAGAGGTGAGAATATCAAGTGAGAGCTTGGATACTAAGATGTACATAATAAATGCTTTATTGCACTTGTTAAATACTTGTTGTATTCAAAATCATTTTCACATCAGGCTCTGACCCGTTTTCTTGCATATTTTCTTTTCTATTGTATCTTCTATATCAGGTGTCCAGCAATAGGGACGCCAACCTTAGTGGATTATGACGAGCGATGGAGCTATGGAGTATTGCTTAGACGCCTATCTTCATTTGATTCACATTATTCTCTTAGTTAGGGCCTATCGCCCAAAGAAATTGAATTATCTCTTTTCTATCTGAGTCAAAATACTCTTGTACTCGTGTCATTTTAATACATTTAATATTGTTGGATTACTGTATTGAATTATTATTTGGGAATGTTTATTCCAATTGCATTTAAATTCTTTTGTGTTATCTATTCAGTTATTAGTGTTGTAGAATAATATGTGTCGTGTTATTTGTAAACTAAAAATGGATTTTGTTGAATTAAAATTTGGAAAGTTTTTAACACCAGCTTAATTGGGTATTGGGTGATTAGTTAATATTTTCGACAGTGATGCTAAGAATGAGCCAACTGTATATTCTGTTTTAATTTGGTATGGGACTGGCCACCCGGTATTTAATTAGGCTGGGTGTTACAGTTCTCCCAAGACAGACCACTCACAACTCTAACCGTAAAAAGAAGGGAGAACCTAAAACTAAGAAGAAATCATTTAGAAAGACCCAACAAAGCTTTTTTAAATCAAAGGCCAATTAAACTTTCAAAACTAGGCCTATTTGGATTAGAAAAGATTACTTATTACCCCAGCTCAAGTGCAATATTGTCACATTTTCTTTTAAGGCACAACATACTTCATTTGGATGGTACCTTAACTCCGGATGTTCTAAACATATGACCGGAGATGAAACAAAATTAACAAACAAAATAGACTTCCTTGGAGGTAGTGTTGTGTTTGGTGATGGAGTTTCGTCTAAGATCATAGGTAAGGGAACATTATGTGGGGAAGGTCTCCCCCATCTAAATGATGTCCTCCTAGTTAAATGTCCTAAGGCTAACCTGCTTAGCATATCTCAATTTTGTGATTCCAATCATACTGTTACTTTTCTAAATTTGATTGCAAAATCCTTAATGAAAAGGGAAACTGCATTTTAACAGGAAACAAAAATGAGGATAACTGTTACACAGTCACCCCTAAGTCTGAATCTTGTAATATTTCCATATTAGAAGATGCTGATCTTTGGCACAATAGATTGGGACATACAAATTTTGATAATCTTCGTAGGTTAAGCTCCTAAGAAATTATTAGAGGACTGCCTAAAATAAAAAATTCTTTTAATCCTGTCTGTGGTCCTTGTCAGGAAAGAAAAATAAGAAAATCTCCTCATAAGAAAGTTAAAGATGTTTTAACTACAAAAGCTTTGGAATTAATCCACATGGACCTTATGGGTCCCTTTAGAACTGTCACCTTCTGTGGTAACAATTACATGCTTGTTATTGTGGATGATTACACACGATATATATGGGTAGCCTTTATGAAAAATAAATATGATACCTTCGATGAGTTCTTAAAAATACTTTTAAAAATAGAGAATAAGAAGGATACCCAAGTATGTCGCATAAGAAGTGGCAGAGGCGGATAATTCAAAGATTCTGGTGTTGCAGAATATTATATAGGCAATTTTTATAAACATGAGTGCGCCTAAGACACCTCAGTAGAACGACATTACTAAAAGGAAAAATAGAACTTTACAAGAGATAGATAGGGTTATGCTCCATGCAAAAAATCTACCTAAGTATTTTTGGGCCGAAGCTGTTCAAATGGCTTGCCGTATCATTAATCGTGTATACCTCAGGAAGAATACTAAACCTCTTGATAATATTCGATTTGAGTATCTTCATAATGCCATTGGTATGATAGTTCTTACTTAATTCACACATCATTCATATCCTCGGTAGTTGCATGCTAGTAATTGGTTTATGAGGATTTAGGGCATGGATGCTTCTCAAATGACAAAAGACGTCTCCTAATATATGTTTAATGTAGGAGACCCTTTTATCTGCCCTTGTATATGTTACTGCTTGTGTTGACATATTATATCATATTCTCCTGATTTATATTTTTTTTACCCCGTTGTATATTTGAGCAAAATTGGGGGAGAAGAACTTAAGTACCTGTGCTACGATGTATATCTTTTCTTTTACTAACTCAACTAATATGCCATTGAGTGTTTATTTATTGCAGATATTTTTCAGACCCGGTTGTATAGCTAGTCCTATTTATTAGAGTATTTATTTGTATTGTAGTTGAGTAATGTATTTTCTTCTCTTATTTTCTGTTATAAGATGGGAATGGGTAGTTTCTTCAATTTACACGACCTCTTCAACAATATGTATTTCTAAGAACCATATAGTTCACTGAATTTTTAAGGTTCTTTATTTATGATTTCTTGGATCTCATTGTTGTTGTTATTTTTATTTAAGATTGTGATCTCAGATATATTTTGAGAAATAAGACTTATGATTGTGTATATATTCAAATCTATAAATAATTTTTTGTTTCAAAATATAATTTCACATTTAGTGAAATGAGTTGAACATAAATAAATTTTTGAAATAAATTCTGATTTAAAAAGAATTTATTCCTGATCTGAAATTTGTTGAAGTCTATTATTCAAAACAAATTTAAAATTATTTGCATATCATATAGAATGCTTTGTAATTCGTAGGAATTTGTTGTATAATTGATTGAGAGATGTGAGATGCATTTTTACATTTAGATTACTTCACAAACACTTTCACTCTCACATGAACACTTAGATATTGTGGTTCTTGGAGAGAGATATTGTTTGTTGAGCCACTATAATCAAGTGGACAAGGAAAAAGCAAGGAAGCTGTTGGAGGAAGATGATATCAAGTCATAAGCCTTTGAGAGTGGAGTAACTCGTGTAGGTAAATTTTTTTAACTTAGATTTAGGATCTTGTATTGCATGCTTAGTCCTGTAACTTGTGCCTTGTGATTTTAGTGGATTTTTTTTTGCTCCGTAGAGGGGGTCGTGGATGTTTTCCCTCGTTTGGAGTTTTACCACGTTAAAAATCGTGTGTCAAATTTGCTTGAATATTCTTAATTGCTTTTGTGAACAATATCACATTTAAGACTTAATCGTAGGTTAGTTTTAAAAACCTAAGGTAATCAAACTAACAAATCTAGAGGACATATTCAGAAACGTTTAACACATCTTGTGTTGTATTTTGGAAAGAGTTTAGTTCAAAGAGTTTGTTATCAGAGTTTACTTAATCCATAACATTTTGTTATTAACTCAGTAAGCAATTTTTCAGGGTATTGTTTCATCTCATGTGTGTAGGTACTTAATTGAAGATTATTTTTG
Organism: Sambucus nigra; assembly: GCA_949130495.1. Taxonomy (NCBI): domain Eukaryota; kingdom Viridiplantae; phylum Streptophyta; class Magnoliopsida; order Dipsacales; family Adoxaceae; genus Sambucus; species Sambucus nigra. Next base: position 483,212,548 of record OX422218.1, read on the forward strand.
CACACCCTGATGATGACAAAGAAAGTTTGAAATGTCGAAGACATGTCATTTAGTATTTTCGTTTGTTGGGTTTAATGGGAATATTAAATTTTATGTATATTTTGGGTTGGGTAACATAATTGGGGTAGTTTTCCTGTATATCCTAGATCACTGCAAGTATGTCTGATACCGCTACATTCTGCACGTCTTTACGTCCATCCATGACAGCCTCGACTTGGATTCAAAGTTATCACGCAACCACTAGCTTCATACATTCGTAGTGCATCAACATTGTACTATCATGCGTCGTGCATCTTCAACATTCATCTGTTTCCACTACTCCACTCGCAATTATGGTAAAATAATTTTATTGGAGTTTTTGATATTTGCATAAATATTTGGAAATATTTTTAAAATAAAATTTTGAAGTCTCAAATATTTTATCTCAAAATAAGTTTTTTTTCTAAGTGTAGAGGCAAAAAATAAACGTCATTCAGATCATTCGAATGATGAAGTTTGTCATTCAAATGACAGCTCATGTCACATGAAGTCGTTCTAACAACACCTGGCATCATTCAAACGACACTCCATCGCGTTCGAGCGTGACACCGCCTCGATTTCTGTATTTAAGCAGTGTTCATTCTGCACATTTTTCCAAGTCTTGGACTTGACTTTTCCGCATTAAAAATAGACTCCGTTTTTCATGCTTTATACATTTTTTTGATTCACAAACAATTCCCAATCATTTATGTGAATCCTCTAAAACCAAGAAAATGGTTATACTCGTCTGGAGTTCGTGTGGAGAAGAAGAAGGTTGATTTTCAACTGCCAATCTTGAAGTTCTTACGGGACCTCTTGCTGACGACACTTAATCGACACCTACGGGTATTTCATGTGTCACTTTATTTCATTACAATAAGTGTAAGTTAAGATTTACAAATTATAGTGAAATAAAAAGGTTTTGCCCCTTCGGGGGATTTTTCCTCAAATTGTGACTGTCTTGCATGTTTAATTTATTTCACTTATCTGTCATAATTAATTGCAATAGTTAGGACTAAATTGGGCTAAAATTGGAATTTAATTATATAAGTTTAACTTTGATGGCTGGCGCACTCTCAAATTGGTATCAGAGCCATTTATACAATTTTACCGTGTAATTTTTTCGCAACATTTTTCTGGATGTCAATTTTGTTCTAAAAATTGATCTTTGAAAAAGCGCAATTTCAATGGAAAACTTATATAATAGAGTCCCAATTTTTTACTGGTCAAATTACGCATATTGAAAAGCCCGTATGAAATCTCACTTAAAGGCCACAGACGAACTTATTTGGGTTGTATATGAAAGAGGGTGGACGCCTCCTGCTTTAAAATCTGTGACTGCATTGACTGAGGATGAATTTAAATGTAGCACATGTAACTCATGTGAGCTTAGTGCCATTTCTGGAGCAGTCACACCTGACGAGTTCTGACACATCATGACGTGTACCACGTCTAAAGAATCATGGGATGTTTTTAAACTTACCCATGAAGGCACTAATGCAGTTAAAGAATCAAATTTGCAAAATTTAACTACACAATTTGAAACAATAACCATACTTGAATCTGAGTGTTTTGACGAATTTTATGCACGTTTATCTGATATTATAAACACTAGTTTCAACTTAGGTGAACATATTCCTTATGATAGAGTAGTTAAAAAAAATTTGAGATCACTTCCTAAGCGTTTTATCCCTAAAGTCACTGTGCTAAATTCAATAGGAAATTTGAGTAGTCTGAAATTAGAAGAATTGGTAGGAAACCTACAGACTTATGAAATTGACATGTTTCCTACTACAATAAAATCAAAAGACAAAGGGGTAGCTCTTAAAGCCCAGGCTAGGAAGAGTGAGGGGTCAGAAAGAAAGAGAGGTGAGTCTTCTAGAAAAAGAGAGGAAGAGTTGTATGATTCTGAGTTTGATTTTGACTTAGACGATTTGGACTTATTTGCTAAAAATTTCAAGAAATTTCTCAATTTAGAGAAAAATGGCAATTTCAAGGATAAAAATAATGTTGAGAAAAATAAATTTGTAAAGAAAAATGAAATGGATAAAAAGGACGCGCCTAAGAAAGACAAGGAGAAATGTTATGAGTGTGATGGTGTAAGTACAATTTGTCCATCATTTATTAGTTATGTCATACGCCGTCACACCGTTGAAGAATATTCAAGACCGAATCTACGTCAACGGATCCGAATATAAAAAAGAAGAAGGAATCAGATTTCTGCAGAGCCGGACCGATCCCCCCAGAATAAAAGAATCGATCCGCCTGCGGACCGGTCCGCCTCATACCCGGACCGATCCGCCTGCTGAAAAGCCAGTACACCCCGGATCGCAAGAGAACCGAAGAAGCCAAAAATAAAAAGAACCGGTTCGCCTACCCGGACCGATCCGCCTCAGACCCGGATCGGTCCGCCTGGGATAAACTTCAACAAATCGTGTTCATATTTTTAAGGCCCAAGACTTCTTATTTAATCCCACACGGGGAGGTGGTTTAGCAAGACTTCCACACGGTTTTCAGAGTAAAAAAAACTCTAAGTCTTCACCTGTTGAGTTCCAAGATTCCAGTTTTTGTTGATTCACACAACCTCTCATACATTTGTGAATCTATTTGTAACCCTATAACACAAACCGTTGCTATTCAACCCTTGTGGAGAAGACCGTTCTTCTTCATCATTGCAGCCCTCCTGGAAAGGGATATTTCTAGTCGTCGACTACAGAATCCGACACCTGAGGGTAATTCTTAGTCACTTGTATTTTCATTGTAATCCGAAATTATACAGTTACAATATTATAATGAAAATAAATGGTTTTTCCCCTTTGGGGGATTTTTCCTCAATTATGTGTGTTTGATTAATCTTCATGATCTACTTCTTGATTCAATCACACTTAATTTCATCTTTAGGGTCTATTTGGGTTAAACTAAATTTAATTATATAATTTCTTATTTGAGCGCACGCGCATACTCTTTTTAAATTGGCATCAGAGCGGGTTACGCTAATCTATCGCGTATTCCTAATTTTTCCGCAAAATTTCTCTAAGATATCAATTTTCTGAAAAATTGATTTTTGAAAAAGTGTGTGTTCAAATGGAGAAATCATATAATAAATTGCCTATTTTTTACGGGACAAACTATGCATATTGGAAAGCCCGAATGAGGTCGGCTTTAAAAGACATAGATGAAAGGGCTTGGATTTTAGTTGAAAGAGGGTGGACACCTCCCTCCGTCACTGTGGAAAACGTGACTAATTTAAAACATGTCACCTCTTGGACTGAAGATGAATTTAGATGGTCTTCTTTTAACTCTAAAGGTTTGAGTGCTAATTCCGGTTCCATCACTCCCAATGAGTTCCGACGTATCATGATGCGCACCACGTCAAAGGAGGCATGGGATGTTTTACTACTCACCCATGAAGGAACAAATGATGTGAAAGAGTCTAAATTGCAAAATTTGACAACTCAATTTGAAACCCTCACCATGCATGAGACTGAATGTTTTGATGATTTATATGCTAGACTTTCTGACATTGTTAATACTAGCTTTAATCTTGGCGAACATATTCCTAATGCTAGAGTTGTTAAAAAGATTCTTCGTTCTTTGCCTAAGCGTTTTATCCCTAAAGTCATTGTGCTAAATTCTATGGGCAATTTAAATACGCTAAAATTGGAAGAACTTGTAGGAGATTTGCAAACTCATGAAATTGATATGTTCCCTAAAACTGCTAGGTCTAAAGATAAGGGAATTGCACTTAATGCCAAAGAGAAAAAGAATGAGGGGTCGGCTAGAAAGAGGGAAGAGTCATCTAGAAAGAGAGAGACCGACACGTCAGATTCTGAGTGTGATTTTGACTTAGATGATTTGGCTCTTTTTGCAAAAAATTTCAAGAGGATTCTCAAATTTAAGAAAAATGGCAATTTTAAGGATAAAAAGAAATTTGAGAAAATAAGTTTGAAAAGAAAAATGAAAAAGATTCCAAAAATCCTCCTAAGAAAGAAAGTGAGAGATTCTTTGAGTGCGATGGTAGGGGTCACAGAGCCTTTGAGTGTGCCACTCGTCTGAATATAGAGAAAGGGAAAGCTGTCCTTAATGCTACTCTTAGCGACGACAGTGAGTTCGAGACGGTGGATTCAGGAGATGAGTCACCGCATGAGTGTAACTTCACCGCACTCATGGCCAGTCAAGTGAGCACTCCTAGTTCTCTTCACGATGATGAGGATGATGCTTCACAGGGACACCTCGACAGTGAGATCGATGTGAGTGAGGGGGAGGATGACTCAAGTGAGAGCGAGAGTGATATTCAACGCGCCTACGTTGAGTTATATTCTGAGTCATTTAAAACTAAAAAATGTAACAAAGCGCTAGTTCTTAAGATCACCGGCTTAGTGGAAGATTTAAGAAAGGAGAGAGAGAGAGAGAGTCCTCCACCTTCACCGCCCTGAGAGAGAGAGAATCTTCCTATGTTGAGAAAGAGAGTTTGTTTAGAGAGAGAGGGAGTGTTTTTGAGAAAGAGAGAGGGGACTTGACTAAATAAGTGGCTAGTCTTACGAGTGAGCTCCATTCCTCCGTGGAGACTCGAAAGAAACTTGAAGCCTTTGTTTCCCAGTTGACTCATAATCTTGAGAAAGCACAGGAAGTCAAGGTACAAATTGAGGACAGATTAGGGAAAATGGGAAAGATGCTCCTCGACCGCGCTTTAGGTTTTGGTGATAGGCAAGGAATTGGTTATGATAGTGGTTCCACCTCTCAAATTGCGCCTGGACCAGTTCCTGAGTTTACTACTACTCCTTATAGTCATCGTCAAAAATCTCGAAGGAGAGTTTGACCAAGAAAAGCAAACCAAGGTCCGCCTTTGACTGTGTTCTTTTGTACCTATTGTAAAAGAAAAGGCCACCTTAGGGAGTTTTGCTATAGCATTGGTCGGACATGACGTACTACAGCTCCACGTCAGCATACTGATGATTTTACCAGTCTAAGAGAGCGAGTTGAGATTTTAGCTGCCACATCTCAGAGTTTGATGGAGGAATTCCGACGGATGCCTTTGCCGTCAGTGAATGCTTCTCACATTCCAGCTAAAACCAACAACAACAAAGGAAAATAAAAGGTCTCCACTTCTTGGGTACCTAAGAAAGATAAAAAGGCCTTTGTTGTTCATGTTGCTCTCAAAGCACATAATACCTCACAGTGGTATTTTGACAGTGGGTGCTCCAGACATATGACAGGTCATGCCTCATTTTTTACATCTCTTGAGGATTATCAGGATGGCAGAGTCACCTTTGGAGATGGGAGAAAGTCTAGCATTATAGGACAAGGTACTATCGAGTTACCTGGTTTTCCTGAGCTAGAAAATGTTTTGTACGTCAAAGGTTTGAAAGCAAACCTTCTCAGCATTAGCCAGCTGTGCGACGCTGACTTTGCGGTAAAGTTTGACCGGGACGCGTGTAAGGTCTATAATCAAGCCGGTAAACTTTTGGTGCAAGGGTGGGGACAAAGGATAATTGTTATGAGACTGAGCCCACATCCTCACTTGTCTGCAACAGTGCCACGATCACTCCTATGGATCTGTGACACCAATGTCTAGGTCACGTCAATATTAGAGATCTCACTCGCTTAGCTAAAAAGGACCTAGTACCTGGCTTACCATCAATTGGAAAGTTAACTTCCACGATTTGTGGACCCTGTCAGTTGGGAAAACAAATTCGAAGCCCTCATAAGAAGTTGCATTCCATTACCACCTCCCGAGTTCTTGAGCTGATTCACATGGATCTCATGGGTCCTACTCGTACCGAGAGTTTGGGTGGTAGAAGATTTCTCCAGATACTCCATTGTAGGTTTTCTGAGAGAGAAATCCGATACTGTTAAGTTTTTAACGACCAAGTGCCATGTCCTGCAAAATCAACACGGAGTCACTATTAACAGGATACGTAGTGACAACGGCACTGAATTCAAGGAAGTAAAGGTAGATGTGTAATGTGATAGCCTTGGGATCAAACATGAGTTTTTTGCTGTGAAGACTCCTCAGCAAAATGGGATTGTTGAGAGAAAGAATAAAACGATCCAGGAGATGGCTAGATCTATGCTTCTAGGTCGTAAAGTTTCTAGGAGATTTTGGGCAGAGGCAGTGTCTACTGCATGCCACACGGTAAATAGGGTTTATCTGCGTCCACACACACTTCAGAAACCTTATGAGTTGTGGACTGGCAAGAAGCCCAACCTGGCATATTTTCGTGTTTTGGGGAGTAAATGCTACATCCCACGGGATAGAGAGCAATTAGGAAAGTTTGACTCCCGGAGCGACGAGGGAATATTGTTAGGCTATTCATCGAATAGTAGAGCGTACCGGGTTTTTAACTTGAAGAGCTCTAAGGTTATGGAGTCAATAAACGTCACCGTGCAAGATGACGAACCTCCAACGTCTATTGATCCTAACCTTCACTGTGAGGATGAGGATTGTTCTGACAGTGATTTACCTGTTCCTTTCCCACACCCTATGGAACCTATTCTTGTGTTAGGGGACACACCCGCTTGGGTTCGCAAGAGTCATTACCCTTCTGCCATTGTTGGTGATCCTACTCTAGGGGTCAAGACTCGTGCTCAGCTAGAGAATGTTTTTAGCCATCTTTGCTACACGTCCAAAGTCGAGCCCAAGAATCATAAAGAAGCACTCAAGGATGAACACTGAATATCTGCTATGCAGGATGAGTTACTTCAGTTTAAAAAGAATAATGTTTGGGAACTTGTCCCCCGACCTAGTGAGACTAATGTGATAGGTACCCGGTGGATTTTTAAGAATAAAATGAATGAAAATGGTACCATAATTCGAAACAAGGCTACACACAGATAAAGGGTGTAGACTTTGGGGAGACATTTGCTCCTGTTGCGAGGATTGAGTCCATCCGTCTACTACTCGCCATCGCATGCCGTCTATGCTTCAAGTTATATCAGGTGGATGTCAAGAGTGCCTTTCTGAATGGAATTCTATAGGAGGAGGTTTATCTGGAATAACCAAAAGGGTTTGAAGACCCTAAGCACCCTGAGCACGTTTTTTATCTAAGGAAAGCCTTGTATGGTTTGAAGCAAGCACCCCGTGCTTGGTACGAGAGGCTTACTTCCTATCTCTTGACTCGTGGCTTCAAGAGAGGGGTAGTAGATATGATATTGTTCGTCAGGATAGATGACGATGATATTTTGGTTGCCCAGGTCTATGTGGACGACATAGTCTTTGGATACACATGCTCCCTGCATGCTCACCACTTTGAGGAGGAGATGAAAAGTGAGTTTGAGATGAGCATGGTTGGTGAGCTTACATTCTTCCTTGGTCTCCAAGTTCGTCAGCTAGAGGATGGGATGTTCATCTCTCAATCCAAGTATGCTAGAGACCTAGTGAAGAAATTTGGTTTAGACTCCGCTAAGCATGCACATACACCTATGAGTACCACTACCAAGCTTAGTAAGGACACTTTAGGCAAGGACGTAGTGCAAACCTTATATCGGAGCATGATAGGTAGCCTTCTCTACTTGACTGTCAGTCGTACCGATATAGCCTTTAGTGTTGGAGTCCGTGCGCGATATCAGGCATCCCCGAAAGAGTCACACTTACTTGCTCTAAAACGTATTATTAAATACGTAAGTGGGACTCTCTCATATGATATTTGGTATTCCTTTGATAATGATGACCGTTTGTCTGCCTATTCAGATGTCGATTGGGCCGGGGATGTAGATGGTTGTAGGAGCACTACTGGTGGGTGTTTCTATTTTGGTTCTGCTCTTGTCTCATGGCTGAGCAAGAAGCAAAATTCCATATCTTTGTCCACTGCGGAGGCTGAGTACATAGTCGCCGCGAGTTGTTGCACACAACTCTTGTGGATGAAGCAAATGCTGGAGGATCATGGGATTTCATAGGACACCATGACCATTTCCCGTGATAACACGAGCGTGATACACATATCCCACAATCCAGTCCATCATTCAAGCACAAAGCACATCAGGATCCGCGAGCACTTTATACGACAGCTAGTTGAGGAGAAAGTCGTATCCCTGAGTTTCGTTGCCACCGACCGTCAGTTAGCCGACATTTTCACGAAAACTTTAGATGCCCTTAGATTTTAGAGTCTTAGGAAGTCTTTGGGTATTTGCACAGTTGACTGAGGGGTTGGTCTATGTCTAGAATATGATGTTTTTTTCATGTTCATATTATAAGCTTCCTATTGCTACTATGTTTTATATGTATCATTCTTTTGTTGTACAGTTATTTATTTTGTTTGAAAAATCCAAAAAGATTTTTTTTGTTGTATATTAATATTTCAAGAAAAATACAAAAAGATTTTTGTATTTTTTATGCACTTTTTATGGATGAACATTTAAGATAGCCAAGTCACACCTTCATTCCATTTATCCATGTGACTGTTTGATAGAGATTTGAGATGCTACATCATTTCATCCATGTGCTTTACATAGTATGGAGTCTTTGAGATGTAATTAGTGATATTTTTCTACATGTTTGAGTCCTATCTCCTTTATTACACACATGCACGGCTATATTTGATTATTGCACTTGTCTATCACATATTGGTTTGAGTGTTTCCATCTCAATTCTTTCTATACAACTTACAATATGCGATAATACTTGACTAGATTGGAATGCATGTAAAAACCATTTTTGATGAGACTGATTGTTTGTTTAAGAATGGGGAGGGGCTGCGAAAGGTAATTATCTCTTCTTTGCGCAAAAGCCGCCGTTCAAAAGGACCTAAAAATGGAGGAATTTTATTATTCGGGGTCCAAAGAGGTTAAAAGAGCCCAAAAAAAAAATAAAGGCAATAAAAAGCAATTCATGCCAAATATGGGTCATTAGGTTTCACCATTAATTCTCCAAAGTTTGAGAATTTAGAAAGCCTCTAGTCAAAATTATATCTGAGGGAGTTTGGTTGGAGAATATAAACGGGTTTGCACTTCCTTGAAAGTCCTGAAAAAGCATAAAGAGTGTTGGACGATATTGGTGTAGAAATCATTTTTATCTTTGATTTGTTGATTTGATTGAGTCAATGTCTTATATTTCCATTTTTTTTAACACCAAAGGAAGACTTTGAGTTCATTCGTTAGGAGTATCCGATATTCATCGTGCACATATGTCATGTTTGTATGCATTGATTTTCCTATCGAATTCAATCACACCCATTCATTTCTGTCATCATCAACTTGGTTGTCCTGTGTTTGTTCATGGTGTGTTTCTTGTTTGTTTGAAAAAATTTTGAAAAATTAACAAAAATAGTTGCTTATTCCTTGTGACACCTTGTCTTCACTTGTTTGATTTATTCTTCTCATTTGTCTATTTGGGGACATCATAAAAAGGGGGAGAAAGAATTATCACATTAAGGGGGAGTTTTGAAGTGTTGAGTTGTTTATCACCAATTAGCATATTGGCATATTTGTTTATCTCATTTCAAACTCGATACGTCACTTAGTATTTGCTTTGTCTCATGTGTGTAGGTTCTACATTGATGATCAGTGAAATACACACCCTGATGAGAAAAGCGTTGAAGATTCCTGAAGAGTTGAAGAACAAACGATGAAGTCTTATTCAATTGTACCTTTTCAGTTTTGGGTTCATGGAAGGGTAGATTTGTATAGGCAATTTTTTACTTGATAATTCGGATATTTTTATGTTTTGTACTGGCATAGACATAGGGGGAGATTTGTAAGGATAATTTGTCCATCATTTATTGGTTAAGTCATACGCCGTCACACCGTTGAAGAATATTCAAGACCGAATCTACGTCAACGGATCCGAATATCAAAAAGAAGAAGGAATCGAATTTCTGTAGAGCCGGACCGGTCCGCCCAGAATAAAAGAACCGATCTGCCTGCGGACCGGTCCGCCTGCTGAAAAGCCAGTACACTCCGGATCGCAAGCGAACCGAAGAAGCCAAAAATAAAAAGAACCGGTCCGCCTACCCGGATCGATCCGCCTTAGACCCGGATCGGTCCGCCTGGGATAAACTTCAACATATCGTGTTCAGATTTTTAAGGCCCAAGACTTCTTATTTAATCCCACTACGGGGAGGTGGTTTAGCAAGACTTCCACGCGATTTTCAGAGTACAAAAAACTCTAAGTCTTCACCTGTTGAGTCCCAAGATTCCAGTTTTTATTGATTCACACAACCTCTCATACATTTGTGAATCTTTTTGTAACCCTAGAACACAAACCTTTGTTGTTCAACCCTTGTGGAGAAGACCGTTCTTCTTCTTCATTGCAGCCCTCCTGGAAAGGGATATTTTCAGCCGCCGACTACAGAATCCGACACCTGAGGGTAATTCTTAGTCACTTGTATTTTTATTATAATCCGAAATTGTACACTTACAATATTATAATGAAAATAAATGGTTTTGCCCCTTTGGGGGATTTTTTCTCAATTGTGTGTGTTTGATTAATCTTCATGATCTACTTCTTGATTCAATCACACCTAGTTGCATGTTTAGGGTTTATTTGGGTTAAACTGAATTTAATTATATAATTTCTTATTTGAGCGCACGCGCATACTCTTTTCAAATGGTAAAGGTCATAAGTCATTTGAGTGTCCTACTAGGTTGTGACATCAAGGCAAAGCTGCTCTTAATGCCTCCCTTAGTGACGACAGTGAGGTCGAGTTGGTGGATTCTGGAGACGAGTCACCGCATGAATGAAACTTCACCGCATTCATGGGTAGTCATGTGAGTACTGACGGTGCACCTCACGAAAATGAGGATGCTACTTCACAGGGACACCTCGACAGTGGAAGCGATGTGAGCGAGGGGGAGGATGCTGCAAGTGAGAGCGAGCGTGATTTACGACACGCGTACGCTAATTTATATGTTGATTCTTTTAAAACTAAAAAGCGTAACAAAGCATTAGCACTTAGGATAGTTTCCTTAGAGAAAGATTTAGGAGAGACGAGAGAGAGAGGGTTCTCTGTTACCACTGCCTTGAGAGAGAGAGAGAGAGAGAGAGAGAGAGAGAGAGAGAGACTGTTTGCGTTGAAATAGAAAGAGTTTGTGTAGAGAGGGAGAGTCAGTTTTGTGAGAGAGAGATGTTTATAGAAAGAGAAAGGGTACTTTACCAAGAAAGTGGATAGTCTTATAAGTGAGCTTCAGACCTCCATGGACACTCAAAGAAACATGAAGCCCTTGTAGACCAGTGATAAGCACCCAAAAGTGTTCAAATAATACACCGAATAGACCGTTTTTAATTTCTTATTCTCGATAAAATGGGTCTTATGTGCTTTATTGTCTATTTTGTAGGTCGATTGCATGTTGCGGTTATTAAAGCAATATTTCGAGGCAATTACACGGATAAATGGATCAAAACCTAAAATCCTATCCCCGTACCTTAAGCCAAGCCTAGACCCTCTCTATCCTGTCCCAAAACCATCACCCGAGCCTGTGTGAGTTTGGTTTGTCCCCTTTTACTTCTTTTAATTTATTTTATTTTATTTTTAAATTTTTATTTGTGTCGTTTGTATTTATTTTTTATGATATATTTTGTTTTGAGTCATGTATATATTTTTAGGATTTATTTTTATATTTTATATTTGTGAGTCACGTGTGTTTGTATTATTTTTATATTTTAAAATGCGTGCGTTTTAGTTTATTTAATTTTTATTTTTATTTGATTTTACTTTTTTAGTAGTAGTTTAGTTAGATTTATTATTAGTATTTTACTTTATGTCCTTTATTAATTTATAGGGTTAGGAATTTGATTTTTAAGTTTTAATAGATTTTATTATTTTTAGTTTTAGTTTTAGTTTAGTTAGATTTTTCTAGTTTTTTAGGCAGTGTCATTTTAATGGGGTCACAAGTTAAACACACACACACCCTAAACCCGTACACATTCCTACACCTAAACACATCCTAACCTACACCATATTTCCCTACACCCTCACCACACACAAACACAACCTTTCCACTATTCATCATCATCTCCACATCTCCACTCTCTCTCATCTCAACTCCATTAACAACAAAACCCACAAACAACTTAACCCCAATCTCAATCCTTATACCCCCCCCCCCCCCCCTTTCAACCCGAACCTCCATTCCCGCCTACCTCTGCCCTAACCTGCTCGGAACCCCCCAGCGAACCCACCTTCTGAAAACACAACACTCAAACACCTTCTCCCAACCCTCTCAACAATACGAAACCCCAGATCCGCCATCCAACATAATCCGATCGAAACCTGTAGCCACAACCCGAGGCTGAAACCAACCAACTCCGGATCACTTCAACCCGCGACCTCAAAAAACCTCATGAACCCGGGTAGAAAATCAAACCCGAACCCCCTGTTCCCATTTAACCCAAAGTTTGATCCCGAGATGAACCCAAATGGCTAGTACCGAGGCCAAACCCGCAACCATCTCCAGACATGCCCGCAAACTCTCAACTTCCCCTGTCCAAATCCGCGACTCACCAAACCCAAATCCGATCTGAGAACCCAACTCCCATCTCCCATTTCAAGCCACAAGTCCCATTTCACCTAAACCCATTTCCTTTTTTTTTCCAAGCCACAATTTTCTACCTGTTCACAAAACCAAAGACCAAATAACTTATCCCATGTGTTATAAACCCACTTAACCCCTTTTCCCAAATTACTCCCGACTAACTTAATTCCCCTTTTCCAAAAACAACCCTCACACCCCTCATCTCCAACATCATATTTTTACTACCTTCCATACCTCACCCAAACCACATGCACACCTTTGTCCCCCCATTTATACCCCTAGCTCCATGTGCCACACTATAAAATCATGAGAAGACTCATTTGAGAAAAATCCAGAAAGACTTGGAGAAGAAGAGAGATAGTTTATAGTAGAAAATAAATTCGGATAAACAACATTTTGTAAATAGTTTTATTTTATTTCATTTTTATTTTTATTTTTATTAGAGATTAGTGAGTGAGAAATTTGTGAGAAATTCAATTGAGTGTGTTTTTATTATTAAAAATCATTTGAATGCTCAAATTGAATGGATGATGTGCAAATTCAAGGATTGGAGTTCAATTACACTCAAAGAAATTTGGTTTTATTATTTTCTTCTCTACTTTTATTTTAATTGCCTAGTTTGTTTGATTATCATGTTTAATATGATGTTAGGCTAAATCCCTTTTTAATGGGTGGGATTATCCATTAATTTGATGTTATTCGAATTTAATAAGTTTAATTAAATTAAAAATCCCTTTGATGAATAATTTTGCAATCTTATTTTTAATTTATGCCTCGAGAGAGGGTAAATGATTTTCGAGAGAAAATCAAGATTCTTGTCTTAATTTCCATATTAGAATCGAACTAGAGAGAAGTATTTCTAAAATGTGAAATTATTTATTTGAATTTAAACTCTAATCATATTTTTATGATTTAAACTAATTTAGTAAATCGATCCTTGCGGGTGATTTGTTGGATGATGTTTAGATCTACGTTTTGTGAGTTGTAGGATTGTAAATTTAATTCTTTAAAAGATTATTATTAAAATTACATTTGCAACGAGAGTCGATATGTAATTTCAATACTAATTTGAGAAGTTTAATTTGAATAAATTAATTATATAGATTAACTAGAAATTGTGGTGTAATCCCATTGCTTGATTGTTCTCACATTTACTTCCTCACTTTATCTCTTATTTTACTTAGATTTCACTTAGTTTTCATCACACTTTGTAGTTAGTTTTATTTACATCTTTGATTTAGTAGTCTTGCATCACCTTAATCTCAAAAATTGTTTTATTATTGAAAAATCTTTAAAAAAATAAAAAAAAGAAGAAATCCAAAAAGAGATAATATTTTTTTTTTGAATTACACGTGCTTTCCTCTCGTTTCAATCCTTTGATGTGGATTGATACCTCACTTACCACTACACTTTAGTTTATTATATTTTGTAGGTATTTAAGATTTTTTATTAGACGACTTTCAAGCAACGACAAATATACACAAAAGTTCGTCTATCAAATGGCGCCGTTGCCAATCTTTGGAGCTTGAAGCACTTGAGAGGATACATTTTGTGATTCATTTGTATTTTTCATTTTCGTACTCTTTTTTTTTAAGGATTTTATTAGGACTTTATTATTTGACTTGTATTGCGGTGCATAGAGACACCATTTATTTTTCATTTAAATTTGTAATAATCAATCGCGAAGAAAACCGTGATAGGGAAACCTGACAAGGTATAGAGATGGAGTCCAAGGAGAGGATTTAGGTGCCTCTTTACCTTGGGTCGGTAGGACTCCCGGGGCCGACTGAGATAGGCGTAATCTCCCCTCGATCGACTCAGCTTGTTCATCACCCCACGGCGTAAAAATCGTGGGAGGTACATCTCTTGAAACCTCGCGTCTCTCCTGTTAGTGAGCCAATTATTGTGTGTGCTTATATGCTCTTATTTAATTTTATTCTCGCACTTATTTTTGAATGTGTGTGATGAATTAATCAAAGTAAGACAGATACCCGGTCATTCACGAGAAGTGATTTCATCACCCGACTCACTCGCTTACCATTTGTGTGCTACCCTAGCCATCATTAAATTTAAAATCAATTAACTAGGTAGCCCAATAGGAGAACATTTTTGCAAAGGCGATCACTCAAAAATTTCCGTGATTTTTATCGCCTACGGACTTAATTAAAATTTAACTACCTTTTCACTAAATTTTGAAGATAAAAATTGGCGATGTGCTAGTTAGGAATTCTTCTTGACTTGTGTGTGTCCAATTTAATTTTTCGGTAGTCAGGTTTTAGTGAGTACGTCTCAAATTTAAGAGTCCAAATCTTTTTCCCACTCTTTTCTTCCAAAAAAAAAATCCAAAAACATTTTCTTCCTTTATTTTTTAGAAAATCCCATATTCTTTCACATTCCCATATATTCCCCACATCATACATATATCATTTACATTCATATGTAAAGAGTATTTTCAAATGTAAAATGTCTTCAGTGTTGAGAGTATAAAAAAAGGTGGAAAAAACAAAAAATAGAAAAAGAAAAAGAAAAAATAAAAAAAAAGAAAAGAAAAGCAAAGAGAGAAAAGAAAAGAAAAAGAAAGTTTGTAGTTAGTTCTTGTGTAATAAAGACATTTGTGCCTAAAGTTCTATACACTCTTATCGCGTCCATCATCCATCCATCACCATCATAACTACCTCATCTCATTTCATTTCCCCTTACACATATACATCAATGTTTTCCCCTACGTGTTCGGGCAAATGAAAGTCAACGTGGTGAATAACTCGATGTTCTCACTATAGTGATTAACATTCTTTCATGAGATCATTTTTGTCTACATGCCCGTTCTTTCTTATGTTTGTGTGAGACATTTGAACTTGCTTACGTTTACTCACCTCCTCACACACAAGAGCTATACACTTACCCAAATCTCGTGAGTTCGTTTGAGAGAGAGAGATCCGTGAGGTTTTAGAGTTGAAGCGTTGATTCCGAAAAGGCGATCTAGGAATTACTCTTACGATACTTGACCCGTTTTGACTGATTCACACTACACACATTAAGTTCTAGGAAGGATGTGCCTTGAATATTCACATAAGTAAACTTTTTGTGCACTTCGATCTTGTATTTATCAAAATATTTTTCTCTTGTGATGGATTGTATGATTATTCTATGTCTAATAATAGATAGACTGACCTTTGAAAATAAAGAATTTTGTGGGTATATTCCCTACAAATCCTCACGAGACAAAACTCATCATGTAGGGAAACCTATAGGTTTAAAGACTTATTGCACATGCTAAGTGCAATCGTAAGTGCCTGCGAAAGTGGTACACTTTTGGTTTCTTATCTTTCTCTTTCTCTCTATATTTTTCTCAAGGACTAGCGATGTTCCGTTTGAAGGTGGTGTGATAAGAACCCAAAAATGTTTAAATAATACCCGGAATATACCGTTTTTAATTGCTAATTCTCGACAAAATGGGTCTTATGTGCTTTATTGTCTATTTTGTAGGTTGATTGCATGTTGTGGTTATTAAAGCTATATTTCGAGGCAGTTACACGGATAAATGGATGAAAACCTGAAATCCTATCCCCGTACCTTAAGCCAAGCATAGACCCTCTTTATCCTATCCCAAAACCATCACCCGAGCCCGTGTGTGTTTGGTTTGTCCCCTTTTATTTTCTTTTATTTTTATTTGTGTCGTTTGTATTTATTTTTTTATTTTATATTGTGTTTTGAGTCATGTATATATTTTTAGGATTTATTTTTGCGTGTCACGCGTGTATTTATTATTTTTATACTTTTATAGATGTACGATTTAGTTTATTTAATTTTTATTTTTATTTGATTTTAATTTTTTAGTATTAGTTTAGTTAGATTTATTAGTATTATTTTACTTTGTGTCCTTTATTAATTTATAGGATTAGGAATTTGATTTTTAAGTTTTAAAAGATTTTTTTATTTTTAGTTTAGTTTGAATTTTCTAGTTTTTTAGGTAGTGTTATTTTAATAGGTTTACAAGTTAAACACACACACACTAAACCCTTAGACATTCCTACACCTAAACACCTTCACACCTAAACAAATCCCAACCTAAACCATATTTTCCTACACCCTCACCACACGCAAACACAACCTCTCCACTATTCATCATCATCTCCACACCTCCACTCTCTCTCATCTCACCTCCATTAACAACAAAACCCATAGACACCTTAACCCCAATGTTGATACCAAAATTAGTATGCTGATGTGGACGAATAATAAGAAGACACGTGTCAATCTACGCGACAAAATAGCAACAAGGAAGATTGTTTCCCCGACCAACATACTCACTACGAGCAACAAGTATACTCCGAGGAACGCCAGTCTTCCGAGGAACACCAACCCTCCGAGGAACTCTTATCTTCTGAGGAACTCCAACACTCCGAGGAACTCTTGGACGACGAGCAACTAAGGCGGTTCGAGCTGCATCTCGACCACAGCATTAATTGCCAGATAATCAACAGTTCAACTATTCATTGAATGCTTATCATCTTGACGCGCACGTTTGAAGAACATTAAATGAATTACCCTTTCATATGTGTATCATTTAATGTAACACCCTTTCATGTACAGCCTAAGGGCTATAAATACCTTGTATCACCCTCATTCAAAGGGACCGAAAATTCTTGATAGCAATTGTAATCGAGAATTCCCAAACACTCAACAATAACATAACAGTGGACGTAGGCCATTCATATAAGGCTGAACCACTTTAAAATCTTTTGTCTTATTTATTTATCTGTGATTAAATAATTAGAGTAATCTAGTTTTTTACATCAACAGATTGGCGCCGTCTGTGGGATGCGATTGTTATTATCGTTTTTCACCAAAAATCATTCATCATCAATGGCGGATAATCCAGAGTCTAGCAATCGAAACGCTGAAAATGCTGGAAATCCTCCAAATCCCTCTGCACCTCCAGATCTGGCCGGGATTATGATGAATCTGGCTCAAGGACAAACCGACATGCAAGAAACAATGAGGCAACTCATACAAACCCTTTATGGCGGTGCACCTACACGTTCAGGACAGCTAAGTGGTCAGAGGCAAACTTATTTACTTTCTTCACAATCCAGGCGTACTGAGTCATATCGTAATGAGGAGTCTGATGATTTCTCTTATCAACCTGGGCGAACTTCGTCAATAAGGGCTACAGATACTGATCAACGTATCACTCTCTCTCCAAAAAGACCCAGTGCCTTAGAAAGACTGAGTAGGGTGTCTCCTTCAGTCGATTAGGCCTTAGGAGGAATAGGAGTCCACCTAAGACCATGTCGAGGAGTTTTCGACAACCATCAGATCTAAGAGAAGGATCAGCACAATCACGACCAGTTGCTCGTCAAGATAGATCTCAAGAGGCTACTTCAGAACGATCTATTGCTCAAACCAATAGGCCCGAGGAAGGAAATGAAGCGTGGAAAGGATCCGTTCAGCGGTTGAAGGATAGATTGGGAGAAATGGCTAAGGCGAAGAATCCCCTACAACGAACTTTTGTTCAAGGGACACCTTTTTTCCAGGCCATTGTGAATTTTCTTACACCGTCAAAGTTTAAAGCACCAGTAGTGACCCCCAAATATGATGGAAAGACAGATCCTGTTCTTCATATAGAGCAATATCAAGCTGCCGCCGATATCTATGATGTCCCCGACGAGATGAGATGCAGAGCGTTCTCAGGAACTCTTACTGGAGCTGCCCAGATATGGTACAACAATCTTCCTCGGGGTAAGATTTCAACTTTCTTTCAGTTGGCCGAGTTGTTCATCGGCAATTTCTGTTTTGGAGCAAAGTCAGTAAAACGAGTAGCACACTTGTTAAGTGTTAGACAAAAATCTGGTGAGAGTACTAGAGATTACATAACTCGTTTCAATAACGAGAAGCTGGAAGTCATAGATTACGAGGAGAAGACAACAATCACCACCTTGATGAGTGGGTTATTGCCTAATAAGTTGTATTACACCTTAGCGAAAGATCCACCTAAAACTATGTCAGAGTTGATGGCAAAAGCGGCCAAAATCATGAATGCCGAGGAAGCTATGGCTGCAAAGAAGAATATGGATAAAGACACCAAGGTGGACGTCGACAAGTCTAAAAATAAAGAGAATAAGGGCAATGGAGGTGATAAGCGTTCCAAAAATAATAAGTCATCATGGGAAGTCCTGAAGAAATTCGATAATTATACTCCCTTGAAAATGGGTATTAATCATGTCTTGGAAGAAATCAAGAATAGAGAGGAGGTAAAGTTGCCGAAGAAACTGAGGTCAGATCCTGATGCGAGGAACAGGGATAAATATTGCGAGTTCCACAAAGATCATGGCCATATGACTAAAAATTGCATAGCTCTTCAAAACGAGATTGAAACACTCATCCGAAGAGGAAAGCTAGCAAAGTATGTTGATCGGGGAGGTGAAAGAAGAAATAATGATCGAACTAGAGAGAGATCTAGATCTCCTCGTCGAGCAGAGGAGAAAAAGAAGAGAGGTCATGAAGATGATGCCGAGGATGACCCCGATCTTCCCAAGAAACCAAGGCAGCCGGAACGAGAGGTATTTTCCATACGTTTTGGGTCATTTGATTGTAATGTTATTACAGGAGGAGATGCAGGAGGAGGAGATCTTACTGCAGAAAGAAAAGCTTACCTCGGAGAGGCACAAGCTTGCTCGTACATTCAGCGAATAAATTTGGCCGAGGAGGATCGTCCGAGGAAGGTAAACAAAGATAAGCTGGTTATTGGCTTTTCAAAAAATGACCTGGCAGGTGTTCTTTACCCTCACGACGACCCTTTGGTGATCAAAATGAGGATGAAAGAAGTAGTGATTTCAAGGGTACTGGTAGACAATGGCAGTTCGGCAGACATCATGTACTATTCATGCTTTGACAGTTTAAATTTGAAATTATCTCAATTGGAGCCTTATCACAGACCTCTTCTGGGTTTCGCTGGCGAGAAAGTTTTTCCACTTGGGACGATCAAGTTGGATATATTCATTAGAACTTGGCCTGCTTGTCGAACAGAGAGAATACGCTTCTTTGTGATTGATAAGAATGTGCAGTCAGCCTACAACATCGTCATGGGAAGAGTTGGTTTGAAGAAGTTCGAAGTAGTCCCATCTACAGTACATCAATGTTTAAAATTCCCAATAAATTTCGGAGTGGGAGTGGTGAAAAGTGATCAAAAAGTAGCTCGAAAATGCTATTATTCATCTGTCGAGCAAGAGGAGCTTGAAGAGTCAAGGAAAAAGACTACTACTTACCAGGTGGATGAAAGTACGGAAATTGAAACACTTGATCCGAGAGATGAATCCCAACTTGTAAAAGGACAGGTGGTAGAATCTACAGAAAATGTTATTCTGGACGACGAACACCCTGAACGAGTAACCCAGATAGGTTCATCGTTGGATGCTTCAATAAAACACAAGTTGATAACTTTCTTGAGAAACAGAAAGAAAACTTTTGCGTGGAGTCATGAAGACATGCCAGGAATAGATCCAAACTTCTTATGTCATGAGCTCAATGTGAATAAGGAGATCAAGCCTGTAAAGCAGAGAAGAAGGGTATTTAGCCCCGAGAAGAATCAAGCTATTCAAGAGGAGGTCGACAAACTCCAGAAAGCCCAATTCATTGAAGATGTGAAGTATCCGGACTGGTTGGCAAATGTGGTGATGGTAAAGAAGAAAAACAATAAATGGATAATGTGTGTTGATTTCACTGATCTCAACAAGGCCTGCCAAAAGGATAACTTCCCATTGCCCAGAATTGACCAACTAGTGGATGCTACCTCGGGGCACGAGCTGCTCAGCTTCATGGATGCTTACTCTGGTTACAACCAGATCAAAATGAAACCTGAAGACAGGGAAAGCACTTCTTTTATTACCCCTAGGGGAACTTATTGTTATAATGCTATGCCTTTTGGTTTGACAAATGCAGGAGCGACATATCAACGGCTGATAATAAGGTTTTTGCCGAACAAATCAGTTGCAACATGGAAGTCTATGTCGACGATATGCTGACAAAGAGCAAGAAAGCTGCTGAGCATCTAGTTGATTTAGGTCAGACCTTTGATCAACTGGATAAATACCAGATGAAGCTCAACCCGACGAAGTGCACCTTTGGAGTACGAGAAGGAATGTTCCTCGGGTACATCGTCAACCAGCGAGGCATTGAGGCAAATCCAGCAAAGATCAAAGCTCTTTTAGGGTTGCGATCTCCAACGACGAAGAAACAAGTGCAGAGTCTTACAGGACGAGTTGCAGCGCTCAATAGATTTGTATCTCGAGCAACTGATAGGTGTCTTCCATTCTTCAAAACACTCCGAAAAAATTTCGAGTGGAATGATGAATGTGAAAAAGCCTTTCAAGACTTGAAGAAATATCTGGGAACACCTCCATTGCTGTCCAGACCAGTGATGGGTGAAAAGTTGTACTTATACCTGGCAGTATCAGAGAATGCAGTCAGCTCGGCATTGATCAGATTGGAGAATGGAGTCCAGAAGCCAATTTACTACACAAGTAAGGCTTTCCGAGGTGCAGAGATCAGGTACCCAAAGTTGGAAAAATTGGCATTGGCATTAATTGAAGCAAGTAGAAGAATGAGGCCATATTTCCAGGCCCATACCATCATCGTGTATACCGACATGCCATTAAGACAAGCCCTTCATAAGCCAGAAAAGTCTGGGAGACTGATGTACTAGCTCGGTGAATATGATATTGTGTATGAACCCATATCATCCTTAAAAGGGCAAGCTGTAGCAGACTTTACATATCCTGATACCCCCGAGGAACAAAAGTTGCTCGCTGACCAACCTGTGGATGTTACAGGAGTAACAGACATAAGTCCAGACCAACTCCGGTTGGTAAAAAGGCTTGTGGATGTAGAAAAATCATCAAATTCAAACCCAGACCAACTCCGGTTGGTAAAAGGGCGAGAAGAGATGGTTGACGAGGAACGAAAAATACCAGGGGATGATGAAACAAAACAGCAAATATTTCACCGAGGAACGCTGTCAGATAAGAATTTTGAAGACGAGTTACCTACGTGGAGATTGTATGTAGATGGGTCATCTTGTACAACAGGTTGTGGAGCATGGATTGTTTTGAACACCCTAGACGAGATTGACATGGAATATACCTTACGATTCCAATTCAAAGCTTCCAATAATGAGGCTGAGTATGAAGCCTTGATAGCAGGTCTTAATTTAGCAAAGATTATGGAAGCGCAACAAGTGATGGTATTCAGTGATTCTCAATTAATTGTGAATCAGATGATGGGAACATATGCAGTTAAAGGAGAAATAATGGTCAAGTATCATGCAAAGACGATGGAGTTGTTGGCAGAATTTGATGCCATTCAGTTGATCAGAATACCAAGAATGGAGAATGTACAAGCAGACGCACTGGCCCGATTAGCATCAGCTACTCGTACCGAGTTGCGAAGAACGATACCAATTGAGGTGTTAAAAAGTGGAAGCATAGATGAAGGCCTGACGATGAATGTTATTTCCCTTGATTTAGGACCATCTTGGATGGATCCCATCAGGGCATATGTCGAGGAAGGAGAATTACCGGAGGATAAGATCGCTGCCAAGAAATTGAAGTTTAAAGCTGCTCGGTATGTACTAACTAATGGTGTTTTGTATAGACGAGGAATTATGGCAGGTTTGTAAAGATGTGTACATCCCTCCGAGGTGAAAGAATTGATTGAAGAAATCCATGAAGGGTCCTGTGGAGCCCATGTAGCAGGTCGAACACTTTTACAAAGGGTGATGACGCAAGGATACTACTGGCCAACGATGAGGGCTGATTGTATAGCCTATGCTAAGAAATGTGATAAATGCCAACGTTTTTCTTCCATCTGACGTACTCCACAAGCATTGTTGACACCCATAACTTCCCCTTGGCCATTTTCCATATGGGGAATTGATCTGGTTGGACCACTGCCAATGACTCGAGGAAGATTCAAGTACCTCGTCGTCGCAGTGGATTATTTTACTAAGTGGGTAGAAGCTGAGCCTCTGATTGATATGACATACGAGAAGGTATACCAATTCGTTTGGAAGAATATCATATGTCGATATGGTCTCCCTCATGCCTTCATCACAGACCATGGAACACAGTTTGATAACGAGGAGTTTGCCGCCTATTGTCATCAGTCAAATATTTTGAAGGTTCATTCAGCACCAGGCTATCCTCAAAGCAATGGACAGACTGAAGTGACGAACAGAACATTATTAAATGGTTTGAAGAAGAGGTTAAGTGAGGCTAAAGTTAATTGGATTAATGACCTACAATCAGTATTGTGGGCTTACCGAACAACTCCCCGAGCAGCAACTGGAGAATCACCATATATGCTGGCGTTTGGAAGTGAGGCTGTAATACCTGCTGAGTTGGGTCTCCCAACACACAGAGTGCTGAATTTCAATTCCCCAGTCAGTGACTTGATGAGAAGATTAGATTTGGACATGCTCGAGGAGGTTAAAGAAGAAGCAGTCATTAGGAATGCTGCATATCAACAACGAACAGCTTTGTTCTACAACAAGAGGGTGAAGAAATGCGATTTAAAGGAAGGAGATTACGTGCTAAAGAAGGTCATTCAGAAGCACAATAAATTGGAAGCAAATTGGCATGGACCTTATCGAGTTACAGAAGTTGTTCGACCAGGAACTTACCGAATAGCAACTCTAGAAGGAGAGGAATTCAAGAATGCATGGAATGCTGAACACCTAGGCAAGTATTATCAGTAATGTAAAATGTAAAGCAGTTCTATCAATATGAATAAAACGATGATGTTTCACCATCTTCTCTCCTTTTATTGAAAGTTTTTCGGGGAATACTAGTGTACAACACTACGCTGCTCGACAGCAAAAAGAAGACGATAGTTCAGACCCACGACCAACTCCGGTTGGTAAAAGGGCGAGAACATACTATACTCCTTTGGTTAGGAGGCATACACTAGCGTGACCAACTCCGGTTGGTAAAATAACTAGTGGACACTGATAGTTCGAGCGTGATCAACTTCGGTTGGTAAAATAGCGAGAACAAACTATAATCCTTTGGTTAGGAGGCATACACTAGCGTGACCAACTCCGGTTGGTAAAATAACTAGTGGACACTGATAGTTCGAGCGTGATCAACTTCGGTTGGTAAAATAGCGAGAACAAACTATACTCCTTTGGATAGGAGGCGTACACTAATGTGATCAACTTCGGTTGGTAAAAGAGTTAGTGGACATGATAGTTCAAACCCATGACCAACTCCGGTTGGTAAAAGGGCAAGAACAACATTCTTAAAAATGCCAATTTCGGCTGGTTAAGAAACAAAATATGCCAACTTATGTTGGTCGGAAGGTAAAACTATTCCAGAAAATACAAAGTATTCCAAACTGAACCAAGTATGGTTGGTCGGGGATAAAAATCCACTAACTGTAGTTGGTTGACGAGGATAAAATTATCGACCTTGGTTGGTCGGACACATTTTATGAAAAAAATTACCAAGTATGGTTAGTCGGGGATAAAAACTCTCACTAATTATAATTGGTCGACAAACACAATTTAACAACCTTGGTTGGTTGGAAAATTTTTAAACATTCTTATACTCATTACTTTATTATTAAGTGATCGAGCAACATTTTTTATACTTGTAACCTTTTATTACTAGATTGGTCGATGAATCACAAAGTATTGTTATGCAATCACAACTATAAAAGTGTTAGACAAGTACAAAACAATAGCAACACAGATTTGCAAACAGAAAATGAAAGTCTTTCATTAAAATTCAAAACGAAAAACAAATTACATGTATACTAACTAATACATTGAAATCCCTATTCTATTGGTTTCTTTCCTTCAGCTTTTGAAATAGGTTCCTCGCCAGCAGGAGGATCATTTAAGGTCTGAGGAGAATTGATAAAATTCAATTCCTTCAACATTCTGACATTTATTACTGAAGGAGTGTCCAATAGATGCTCTGGACGAGATACCTCGATCTGAGAATGAAGATTGTAATCACCGAGGTATTGTGCAATTAAGCTCCGAGGAATGGCACGAGCTGGGATCCATTCCTTGTCCAAATTGAACGGTGTCACAGTCAGGTCAAGCACCCCGGGGTCATAATAGTCCCACAAGTAGTGTCCCTATTCAAGTTTCAACAAGCATAAGGCATTCAACCAGCCTTGTTTATAGCCCTCATTAGTGGCATTCTGGATACAAACATCTAAATGGAATAATGCCTCGTTGTACCCAGCCATCCAAAATTCCCTGGGTTGCTTATGGAATTGGAAGGTCAGTCTCTCCAACTGCTCGTGAAGGCTTTTTGCAAAAATGTCCTTATTCTCTAAAGCAGACTTCGTCGCAGTAAGTTGATCCTCCAAAGTTAGGATTTTCTTGGACATTTCAGACAAAGCCCGATCTTTGGCATTCAGTTGGTATGCTTGGGTTTCCAATGTTGACAGAGTACGAGCTTCTTCAATACTACGAGGAGTTCTTGATCGACCCCGAGCAACTGGAGTACTTCGTTCCTCGACAACATCCTGGGCAACTCTTCCTCGCCCACGAGAACCTCTTCCTCGTCCCCGAGTAGAAGTAGAAGTACCAGATCTTCGCAGGGTATCCAACTCTTGCCTTAATTTGGCATTCTCAACCTCTAAGAAGGAAAATCCCTCATCGGTCACTGGGATTACCGCTGTTGAAGAAGAGGCTACAGACTTATATTGTGCCAGTTCTTTCTGCAAATTATTATTCTCTTGCTCCAGCAGTTCAGCAATTTGTCTACAAGCTTCAACTTCTCCCTTTAGGGTCCTCTCCCTGACATCATACCCAGCAAGGAGTTTGTCGTAGCCCTTCTCGACAGAAAGCTGTTGATATTTCTTTTCATACCCCTCATGTAACAAGGCATTTGACTCCTTGTACTGAGTCTGAAGATCTTCTAGAGTATATTAGAGCTCCTCGATCATATCATAGTAGGCCACGTTATTGGCCACAGCTCGATCAAGTAAGCCCTTCAGATATTGATAAGCTTCTACTGCCTGTTCTGAAGCACCATGGCCAAGGATGTCAGCAACTTCTGATGCACTGAGGTCTGTGTGACCAGCTTTATAATATTCATGGCATTGTTGCATCAACTTTGTGTCATTAGCAGACAAAAGATCCATCCTGGCCAAAAACTAACAGAGAAAGAAAAAGAAGATCAAGACAGAGTGCAGATAAAGAAGAGACAATCATATGGAAGAAAAGAACTCAAATTTTATTAGATCATAAGGAAAAGTTACAAAGATCTGAGATACAAAGTACAAGTAAAAGAAAAACAGAAAGATAATACCGAACAACTTCACACCTTTTCCTTATCTCCCAAGACTTTCTCGGGAGGCTGGGACGAGGAGCTTGGTTGCTCGGCAGAAATAAGGAGTTGGTCGACGGAAGCTGGAACTTGTTCTGGAGGAGCTGGTAGAGATGAAAGCTCCTCGTCAGCAGGCTGGGTAAGGATGATATCACCCACTACCAATGAAGATTCTTCTGAGGCAACTTCGTCCTCTTCTTCATCCTCGATGGCTGGAGGAGGACCAGGGAGATGTTGTTGAAATATCTCGGAGTCCTCGCTCACTTTCAATTCTTGCAAAGCTGCAACCCAGCCATCTCGGAAGTACTTCAAACTTCTATATTGCACTTGAGTCATCATAGCAGCTACTCCCTTGTTCCACCCTTTGTCCCAACCTGTGCTGAAAGACTTCGTTATTGCCTTTTTTCTTTTTGTTTTCTCCGAGGAGAGCTTCTCGGATAGAAGGTCCTCAGAGGCTTTCAGCTTGACCTCCAACTCCTCCTTCTGACGATTTGCTTCGCGTAGAAGGGTCAGCTTTTCCTCAGCTGATTTCAGCTTATTTTCAAGCTCCCCGAAGGTGGTGAGCTTCTCGGAGTATTTCTTATTTTCCCTCTCCAAGTCCTTCACTTTATTTCCCAACTTCACCTTCTCTGCTTTAGATGCAGCCAGTTTCTTCTCCCATTCACCTTTATCCTCGTCGTACTTCTGACGGGATTCCTTCAGAGATTGGGCCAAACCCTGGAATGCATCCTCTACTCCAGACGAGGAGCTTGAAGCCTTGAGTGCTTCATCTTTCTTCACAATGGTGTTGAAGCAACTCACCAGGTGAAAAAAGAAGGTAGTGATGAGTTAGTGCCGAGATACATATATTGATAGAAGGAAATAAAGAATTCAAGATAAGAAGAAACTTACTGAAGCGATGTGACGAGTAGCTAGGGATGTCAGCATATCCCTAGGCATGTTTTCCTCGATGCCTTGGACTTCAGGAATAATCCAAGTCTTTACCGAGCTCATTGCAGAGCTCGGGGGAATAATGGTTGGAACACCAGCTCCACTAGTTTGGAGATGGGGAATGACTTCAGAAAAACTAACCGAGGAAGACTTCTTCAATCTCCTCGGTGTCTTCTCAACAACCTCAACCAAAGAAGAATTTTTGGTTGGAGAGATAGTGATTACTTCCACAGGCGCATTCTTCTGTACAGGAGCCACTGGGGGCTTCTCGACGACCTTCTGAGGAGCAGCAGAAGAGGCAGCATCAACTTTCTTTGTCCCCTTTGGGACATCGGCTTTGCTTCTCTTTCCATCTCCAGCAGAGGAGGTCTCTTCAAAGAGAGCGGGAACTCTTCTCTTGCCCATCTTCTGACTCAAAGGAATGTGAGAGTCTGGTGAAGAGTCTTCAGAAGCTGGCAATGGTTCGCTAATGCTAGCCACAGGACGAGCAGTATAAGAGGATGTATAGCTCCTGTACTGCAGCAAGTATGAAGCAGACCTAATGTGTTCGTCTGCAATCTTATGATGCAAACTCCAGATATGTTTTAAATGCTTGATATTAACTTTTGTTTCTTTTGGAGTTTTTCTCTTGCTGTCAACTGCAAATAAAAATATAGTGAAATATCAGTCATACATTTTGTCAAACACAATGAAATCATAATTTCAAAAAACAAAATAAGATGAAAATAACCTATCCCATTGCCATATGGAGGGCATTTGGGACCCTCATATACTTCGTCTCCAACCAGAGGGGCATGTTGCCAATTTTTTACAACTACTCCATGTTCAAAATAATCCCTGTTGGCATCAGGGAGGTTGACTACTAGAGCCCTATTCAAAAATCTAGTTTTTAAATAATAAATATTGTCTAAAACAGCCCATCTATAACAGTACATAATCTTAGGAATTCCTATACGAGTTCCATGAGTTTGATTTAACCTATACACCCCATTAACTATTCTCCAAGTGTTGGGGGCTATTTTTGCAGGGACAACGTCGAAATACTGACAGAACTCTAAGCATAAAGGGTTTGGTGGAAAAGAAAATCCACATTCAGCAATAAAGAGGCTAGGGAACCAATGTCCCTCAGCCAAATCAAAATAACTTGAAGGCTCAGAAAGAACCTCTAAAATTACCCAAGATGGAATAGAGAAATCAGAACGGAATTTCTCAAGAGACTCAATAATGTAAACCATGATGAATAAAAGAAGAAGGAAGAAGAGCTTACAGGGAAAAAGGAGATCTGTTGACAAACAAATGAAGAAAAGGATGGACGCACAGGAGAGAGAAAAGCTATAGAAAACTCGAAAGCAGAAATTGAAAAGGTAGAAGACGATGGGATTGCCTCTGAAGCTTAAATACTTTGCCTTGGGAAACGGCGAAAGAAATTATTACAAAAAGGAAACTATTACGCTACCAGCGGCTAAAAGGACAAAAAGGGCACGAAGATCGAAGCGCCTATAAAAATGCAAAAAGGTGGATTCTACGAATTTGGAAGGAAATTCAAATATGAAGAAAAGGTTCCTAAAACCCAGGAAGGTCATTTAATATCGCCATATACCGAGAAAGAATGTTCCATACTCCTCAAAGGACGAAATATGAAACATTGGGGGCTTCTGTTGATACCAAAATTAGTATGCTGATGTGGACGAATAATAAGAAGACACGTGTCAATCTACGCGGCACAATAGCAACGAGGAAGATTGTTTCCCCGACCAACATACTCACTACGAGCAACAAGTGTACTCCGAGGAACGCCAGTCTTCCGAGGAACACCAACCCTCCGAGGAACTCTTATCTTCCGAGGAACTCCAATGCTCCGAGGAACTCTTGGACGACGAGCAACTAAGGCGGTTCGAGCTGCATCTCGACCACAGCATTAATTGCCAGATAATCAACAGTTAACTATTCATTGAATGCTTATCATCTTGACGCGCACGTTTGAAGAACATTAAATGAATTACCCTTTCATATGTGTATCATTTAATGTAACACCCTTTCATGTACAGCCTAAGGGCTATAAATACCTTGTATCACCCTCATTCAAAGGGACTGGAATTTCTTGATAGCACTTGTAATCGAGAATTCCCAAACACTCAGCAATAACATAACAGTGGACGTAGGCCATTCATATAAGGCTGAACCAC
Organism: Sambucus nigra; assembly: GCA_949130495.1. NCBI lineage: Eukaryota > Viridiplantae > Streptophyta > Magnoliopsida > Dipsacales > Adoxaceae > Sambucus > Sambucus nigra. The sequence goes on from OX422218.1 coordinate 483,241,493, forward strand.
TTTAAAATCTTTTGTCTTATTTATTTATGTGTGATTAAATAATTAGAGTAATCTAGTTTTTTACATCAACACCCAATCTCAACCCGAACCTCCACACCCTCCTACCTCTGTCCTAACCTGCCACCACCAGCAGGTGGTGGCTTGACCCAAAACCAACCCGGAACCCCCCAGCGAACCCACCTCCTGAAAACACAACACTCAAACACCTGCTCCCAACCCTCTCACCAATAAGAACCCCAGACCCGCCATCCAACATAAATCGGTCCAAACCTGTAGCCCAACCCAAGGCTGAAACCAACCAGCTCCGGATCACTTCAACCCGCGACCTCAAAAAACCCCATGAACCCGGGCAAAATATCAAATCCGAATCCCCCCAGTTCCCATTCAACCCAAAGCCTGATCCCGAGATGAACCCAAATCGCCAGTATCGAGGCCAAACCTGTAACCATCTATGGACCTACCCGTAAACTCGCAACTTCCCATATCCAAACCCGCGACTCACCAAACCCAAATCCGATCTGAGAACCCAACTCCCATCTCCCATTTCAAGCCACAAGTCCCATTTCACCTAAATCCATTTCCTTTTTTTTTCCAAGCCACAATTTTCTACCTGTTAACAAAACCAAAGACCAAATCACTTATCCCATGTGTTATAAACCCACTTAACCCCTTTTCCCAAATTACCCCCAACTAACTTAATTCCCCTTTTCAAAACATTACCCTCACACCCCTCATCTCCATCATCACATTTTTATTACCTTTCATACCTCACCCAAATCACATGCACACCTTTATCCTCCCATTTATACCCCAAACTCCATGTGCCACACTATAAAATCATGAGAAGACCCATTTGAGAAAAATCCAGAAAGACTTGGAGAAGAAGAGAGATAGTTTATAGTAGAAAATAAATTAGGATAAGGAACATTTTGTAAATAGTTTTATTTTATTTTATTTTTAGTTTTGTTAGATATTAGTGAGTGATAAATTTGTGAGAAAGTCAATTGAGTATATTTTTATTATTAAAAATCATTTGGATGCTCAAAATTGAATGGATGATGTGCAAATTCAAGAATTGGAGTTCAATTTCACTCAAAGAGATTTGGTTTGATTGTTTTCTTCTCTACTTTTATTTTAATTGCCTATTTTATTTGATTATCATGTTTAATATGATGTTAGCCTAAATCCCCTTTCAAGGGGTGGGATTATCCATTAATTTGATGTTATTCGAATTTAATTAGTTTAATTAAATTAAAAATCCCTTTGATAATTAATTTTGCAATCTTACTTTTAATTTACGCCTCGAGAGAGGGTAAATGATTTTCGAGATAAAATTGATCTTAATTTCAATCTTAGAATCGAACTAGAGATTGGTTTTTCTAAAATGCAAAATTATTTCTTTGAATTTCAACTCTAATCATATTTTTATGATTTAAACTAATTTAGTAAATCGATCCTAACGGGTGATTTGCTAGATGATGTTTAGATCTACGTTTTGTGAGTTGTAGGATTGTAAATTTAATTCTCTAAAAGATTATTATTAAAATTACATTTGCAACGAGAGTTGATATGTAATTTCAATACTAATTTGAGAAGTTTAATTTGAATAAATTAATTATATAGATTAACTAGAAATTGTGGTGTAATCCCATTGCTTGATTGTTCTCACATTTACTTCCTCACTTTATCTCTTATTTTACTTAGATTTCACTTAGTTTTCATCACACTTTGTAGTTAGTTTTATTTACATCTTTGATTTAGTAGTCTTACATCACCATAATCTCAAAAATTGTTTTAATATTGAAAAATCTTTAAAAAATAGAAAAAGAAGAAATCCAAAAAGAGATAATATTTTTTTTTTGAATTACATGTGCTTTCCTCTCGTTTCAATCCTTTGATGTGGATTGATACCTCACTTACCATAACACTTTAGTTTATTAAATTTTGTAGGTATTTAAGATTTTTTATTAGAGGACTTTCAAGCAACGACAAATATACACAAAAGTTCGTCTATCAAATGGCGCCGTTGCCAATCTTTGGAGCTTGAAGCACTTGAGAGGATACATTTTGTGATTCATTTGTATTTTTCATTTTCGTACTCTTTTTTTTTGAAAGATTGTATTAGGACTTTATTATTTGACTTGTATTGCGGTGCATAGAGACACCATTTATTTTTCATTTAAATTTGTAATAATCAATCGCGAAGAAAATCGTGATAGGGAAACCTGACAAGGTAGAGAGATGGAATCCAAGGAGAGGATTTAGGTGCCTCTCTACCTTGGGTCGGTAGGACTCCCGGGGCCGACTGAGATAGGCGTAATCTCCCCTCGATCGACTCAGCTTGTTCATCACCCCACGGCGTAAAAATCGTGGGAGGTACATCTCTTGAAACCTCGCGTCTCTCCTGTTAGTGAGTCAAATATTGTGTGTGCTTATATGCTCTTATTTAATTTTATTCTAGCACTTATTTTTGAATGTGTGTGTTGAATTAATCAAAGTAAGACCTATACCCGGTCATTCACGAGAAGTGATTTCATCACCCGACTCACTCGCTTACCATTTGTGTGCTACCCTAGCCATCATTAAATTTAAAATCAATTAACTAGGTAGCCCAATAGGAGAACATTTTTGCAAAGGCGATCACTCAAAAATTTTCGTGATTTTTATCGCCTACGGACTTAATTAAAATTTAACTACCTTTTCACTAAATTTTGAAGATAAAAATTGGCGATGTGCTAGTTAGGAATTCTTCTTGGCTTGTGTGTGTCCAATTTAATTTTTCGGTAGTCAGGTTTTAGTGAGTACGTCTCAAATTTAAGAGTCCAAATCTTTTTTCCACTCTTTTCTTCCAAAAAAAAAATCCAAAAACATTTTCTTCCTTTATTTTTTAGAAAATCCCATATTCTTTCATATTCCCATATATTCCCCACATCATACATATATCATTTCCTTTCATATGTAAAGAGTGTTTTCAAATGTAAAATGTCTTCAGTGTTGTGAGTATAAAAAAAGGTGGAAAAAACAAAAAATAGAAAAAGAAATAGAAAAAATAAAAAAAAGAAAAGAAAAGAGAGAAAAGAAAAGAAAAAGAAAGTTTGTAGTTAGTTCTTGTGTAATAAAGACATTTGTGCCTAAAGTTCTATACACTCTTATCGCGTCCATCTTTCATCCATCATCCATCCATCACCATCATAACTACCTCATATCAATTCATTTCCCCTCACACATATACATCAATGTTTTCCACTACGTGTTCGGGCAAATAAAAGTCAACGTGGTGAATAACTCGATGTTCTCACTATAGTGATTAACATTTTTTCATGAGATCATTTTCTTTCTACATGCCCTTTCTTTCTTATGTGTGTGTGAGACATTTGAACTTGCTTACGTTTACTCACCTCCTCAAACACAAGAGCTATACACTTACCCAAATCTCTTGAGTTCGTTTGAGAGAGAGAGATCCGTGAGGTTTTAGAGTTGAAGCGTTGATTCCGAAAAGGAAATCTAGGAATTACTCTTACGATACTTGACACGTTTTGACTGATTCACACTACACACATTAAGTTCTAGGAAGGATGTGCCTTGAATATTCACATAAGTATACTTTTTATGCACTTGGAGCTTGTATTTATCAAAATATTTTTCTCTTGTGATGGATTGTACGATTATTCTATGTCTAATAATAGATAAACTGACCTTTGAAAATAAAGAATTTTGTGGGTATATTCCCTACAAATCCTCACGAGACAAAACTCATACTGTAGGGCAACCTATAGGTTTAAAGACTTATTGCACATGCTAAGTGCAATCGTAAGTCCCTGCGAAAGTGGTACACTTTTGGTTTCTTATCTTTCTCTTTCTCTCTATATTTTGCTCATGGACTAGCGATGTTCCGTTTGAAGGAGGTGTGATAAGAACCCAAAAATGTTCAAATAATACCCTGAATATACTGTTTTTAATTGATAATTCTCGACAAAATGGGTCTTATGTGCTTTATTGTCTATTTTGTAGGTCGATTGCATGTTGTGATTATTAAAGCTATATTTCGAGGCAGTTACACGGATAAATGGATGAAAACCTGAAATCCTATCCCCGTACCTTAAGCCAAGCATAGACCCTCTTTATCCTATCCCAAAACCATCACCCGAGCCCGTGTGTGTTTGGTTTGTCCCCTTTTATTTTCTTTTATTTTCTTTTATTTTTATTTGTGTCGTTTGTATTTATTTTTTTATTTTATATTGTGTTTTGAGTCATGTATATATTTTTAGGATTTATTTTTGCGTGTCACGCGTGTATTTATTATTTTTATACTTTTATAGATGTACGATTTAGTTTATTTAATTTTTATTTTTATTTGATTTTAATTTTTTAGTATTAGTTTAGTTAGATTTATTAGTATTATTTTACTTTGTGTCCTTTACTAATTTATACGATTAGGAATTAGATTTTTAAGTTTTAAAAGATTTTTTTTTTTTTAGTTTAGTTTGAATTTTCTAGTTTTTTAGGTAGTGTTATTTTAATAGGTTTACAAGTTAAACACATACACACTAAACCCTTAGACATTCCTACACCTAAACACCTTCACACCTAAACAAATCCCAACCTAAACCATATTTTCCTACACCCTCACCACACAAAAACACAACCTCTCCATTATTCATCATCATCTCCACACCTCCACTCTCTCTCATCTCACATCAATTAACAACAAAACCCATAGACACCTTAATCCCAATCTCAACTCGAACCTCCACACCCGCCTACCTCTGTCCTAACCTGCCACCACCAGCAGGTGGTGGCTTGACCCAAAACAAACCCGGAACCCCCCAGCGAACCCACCTCCTGAAAACACAACACTCAAACACCTACTCCCAACCCTATCACCAATAAGAACCCCAGACCCTCCATCCAACATAAACCGGTCCAAACCTGTAGCCCAACCCAAGGATGAAACCAACCAGCTCCGGATCACTTCAACCCGCGACCTCAAAAAACCCCATGAACCCGGGCAGAAAATCAAACCCGAACCCCCCAGTTCCCATTCAACCCAAAGCCTAATCCCGAGATGAACCCAAATCGCCAGTATCGAGGCCAAACCCGCAACCATCTATGGACCTACCCGTAAACTCGCAACTTCCCCTATCCAAACCCGCGACTCACCAAACCCAAATCCAATCTGAGAACCCAACTCCTATCTCCCATTTCAAGCCACAAGTCCCATTTCACCTAAACCCATTTCCTTTTTTTTTCCAAGCCACGATTTTCTACTTGTTAACAAAACCAAAGACCAAATCACTTATCCCATGTGTTATAAACCCACTTAACCCCTTTTCCCAAATTACCCCCAACTAACTTAATTCCCTTTTTCAAAACATTACCCTCACACCCCTCATCTCCATCATCACATTTTTATTACCTTCCATACCTCACCCAAATCACATGCACACCTTTATCCTCCCATTTATACCCCTAACTCCATGTGCCACACTATAAAATCATGAGAAGACCCATTTATACCCCTAACTCCACGTGCCACACTATAAAAGCACATGTAATTCGAGAGAAAATTGATCTTGATTTCCATCTTAGAATCGAACTAGAGATTGGTTTTTCTAAAATGTAAAATTATTTCTTTGAATTTCAACTCTAATCATATTTTTATGATTTAAACTAATTTAGTAAATCGACCCTAACGGGTGATTTGCTAGATGATGTTTAGATCTACGTTTTGTGAGTTGTAGGATTGTAAATTTAATTCTCTAAAAGATTATTATTAAAATTACATTTGCAACGAGAGTTGATATGTAATTGTAATACTAATTTGAGAAGTTTAATTTGAATAAATTAATTATATAGATTAACTTGAAATTGTGGTGTAATCCCATTGCTTGATTGTTCTCACATTTACTTCCTCACTTTATCTCTTATTTTACTTAGATTTCACTTAGTTTTCATCACACTTTGTAGTTAGTTTTATTTACATCTTTGATTTAGTAGTCTTACATCACCTTAATCTCAAAAATTGTTTTAATATTGAAAAATCTTTAAAAAATTGAAAAAGAAGAAATAGAAAAAGAGATAATATTTTTTTTTTGAATTACATGTGCTTTCCTCTCGTTTCAATCCTTTGATGGGGATTGATACCTCACTTACCCCTACACTTTAGTTTATTAAATTTTGTAGGTATTTAAGATTTTTTATTAGAGGACTTTCAAGCAACGACAAATATACACAAAAGTTCGTCTATCAAATGGCGCCGTTGCCAATCTTTGGAGCTTGAAGCACTTGAGAGGATACATTTTGTGATTCATTTGTATTTTTCATTTTCGTACTCTTTTTTTTTGAAAGATTGTATTAGGACTTTATTATTTGACTTGTATTGCGGTGCATAGAGACACCATTTATTTTTCATTTAAATTTGTAATAATCAATCGCGAAGAAAATCGTGATAGGGAAACCTGACAAGGTAGAGAGATGGAATCCAAGGAGAGGATTTAGGTGCCTCTCTACCTTGGGTCGGTAGGACTCCCGGGGCCGACTGAGATAGGCGTAATCTCCCCTCGATCGACTCAGCTTGTTCATCACCCCACGGCGTAAAAATCGTGGGAGGTACATCTCTTGAAACCTCGCGTCTCTCCTGTTAGTGAGTCAAATATTGTGTGTGCTTATATGCTCTTATTTAATTTTATTCTAGCACTTATTTTTGAATGTGTGTGTTGAATTAATCAAAGTAAGACCTATACCCGGTCATTCACGAGAAGTGATTTCATCACCCGACTCACTCGCTTACCATTTGTGTGCTACCCTAGCCATCATTAAATTTAAAATCAATTAACTAGGTAGCCCAATAGGAGAACATTTTTGCAAAGGCGATCACTCAAAAATTTTCGTGATTTTTATCGCCTACGGACTTAATTAAAATTTAACTACCTTTTCACTAAATTTTGAAGATAAAAATTGGCGATGTGCTAGTTAGGAATTCTTCTTGACTTGTGTGTGTCTAATTTAATTTTTCGGTAGTCGGTTTTTAGTGAGTACGTCTCAAATTTAAGAGTCCAAATCTTTTTCCCACTCTTTTCTTCCAAAAAAAAATCCAAAAACATTTTCTTCCTTAATTTTTTAGAAAATCCCATACTCTTTCATATTCCCATATATTCCCCACATCATACATATATCATTTCCATTCATATGTAAAGAGTGTTTTCAAATGTAAAATGTCTTCAGTGTTGAGAGTATAAAAAAAGGGGGAAAAACAAAAAATAGAAAAAGAAATAGAAAAAAAAAAAAAAAGAAAAAAAGAAAAAAAAGAAAAGAGAGAAAAGAAAAGAAAAAGAAAGTTTGTAGTTAGTTCTTGTGTAATAAAGACATTTGTTCATAAAGTTCTATACACTCTTATCGCGTCCATCTTTCATCCATCATCCATCCATCACCATCATAACTACCTTATATCATTCCATCCTTCCTATTTCATTTCCCCTCACACATATACATCAATGTTTTCCCTTACGTGTTCGGGCAAATGAAAGTCAACGTGGTGAATAACTCGATGTTCTCACTATAGTGATTAACATTCTTTCATGAGATCATTTTCTTTCTACATGCCCGTTCTTTCTTTTGTGTCTGTGAGACATTTGAACTTGCTTACGTTTACTCACCTCCTCACACACAAGAGCTATACACTTACCCAAATCTCGTGAGTTCGTTTGAGAGAGAGAGAGATCCGTGAGGTTTTAGAGTTGAAGCGTTGATTCCGAAAAGGCAATCTAGGAATTACTCTTACGATACTTGACCCGTTTTGACTGATTCACACTACACACATTAAGTTCTAGGAAGGATGTGCCTTGAATATTCACATAAGTAAACTTTTTATGCACTTGGAGCTTGTATTTATCAAAATATTTTTCTCTTGTGATGGATTGTACGATTATTCTATGTCTAATAATAGATAGACTGACCTTTGAAAATAAAGAATTTTGTGGGTATATTCCCTATAAATCCTCACGAGACAAAACTCATCATGTAGGGAAACCTATAGGTTTAAAGACTTATTGCACATGATAAGTGCAATCGCAAGTGCCTGCGAAAGTGGTACACTTTTGGTTTCTTATCTTTCTCTTTCTCTCTATATTTTGCTCAAGGACTAGCGATGTTCCGTTTGAAGGTGGTGTGATAAGAACCCAAAAATGTTCAAATAATACCCTGAATATACAGTTTTTAATTGCTAATTCTCGACAAAATGGGTCTTATGTGCTTTGTTGTCTATTTTGTAGGTCGATTGCATGTTGTGGTTATTAAAGCTATATTTCGAGGCAGTTACACGGATAAATGGATGAAAACCTGAAATCCTATCCCCGTACCTTAAGCTAAGCATAGACCCTCTTAATCTTATCCCAAAACCATCACCCGAGCCCGTGTGTGTTTGGTTTGTCCCCTTTTATTTCTTTTCTTTTATTTTCTATTACTTTTATTTGTGTCGTTTGTATTTATTTTTTTATTTTATATTGTGTTTTGAGTCATGTATATATTTTTAGGATTTATTTTTGCGTGTCACGCGTGTAATTATTATTTTTATACTTTTATAGATGTACGATTTAGTTTATTTAATTTTTATTTTTATTTGATTTTAATTTTTTAGTATTAGTTTAGTTAGATTTATTAGTATTATTTTACTTTGTGTCCTTTATTAATTTATAGGATTAGGAATTTGATTTTTAAGTTTTAAAAGATTTTTTAATTTTCAGTTTAGTTTGAATTTTCTAGTTTTTTAGGTAGTGTTATTTTAATAGGTTTACAAGTTAAACACGCGCACTAAACCCTTAGACATTCCTACACCTTCACACCTTCACACCTAAACAAATCCCAACCTAAACCATATTTTTCTACACCCTCACCACACACAAACACAACCTCTCCACTGTTCATCATCATCTCCACACCTCCACTCTCTCTCATCTCACCTCCATTAACAACAAAACCCATAGACACCTTAATTCCAATCTCAACCCGAACCTCCACACCCGCGTACCTCTGTCCTAACCTTCCACCACCAGCAGGTGGTGGCTTGACCCAAAACCAACCCGGAACCCCCCAGCGAACCCACCTCTTGAAAACACAACACTCAAACACCTGCTCCCAACCCTCTCACCAATAAGAACCCCAGACCCGCCATCCAACATAAACCGGTCCAAACCTGTAGCCCAACCCAAGGCTGAAACCAACCAGCTCCGGATCACTTCAACCCGGGACCTCAAAAAACCCCATGAACCCAGGCAGAAAATCAAACCCGAACCCCCCCAGTTCCCATTCAACCCAAAGCCTAATCCCGAGATGAACCCAAATCGCCAGTATCGAGGCCAAACCCGTAACCATCTATGGACCTACCCGTAAACTCGCAACTTCCCCTATCCAAACCCGCGACTCACCAAACCCAAATCCGATCTGAGAATCCAACTCCCATCTCCCATTTCAAGCCACAAGTCCCATTTCACCTAAACCCATTTCCTTTTTTTATTCCAAGCCACGATTTTCTACCTGTTAACAAAACCAAAGACCAAATCACTTATCCCATGTGTTATAAACCCACTTAACCCCTTTTCCCAAATTACCCCCAACTAACTTAATTCCCCTTTTCAAAACATTACCCTCACACCCCTCTTCTCCATCATCACATTTTTATTACCTTCCATACCTCACCCAAATCACATGCACACCTTTATCCTCCCATTTATACCCCTAACTCCATGTGCCACACTATAAAATCATGAGAAGACCCACTTGAGAAAAATCCAGAAAGACTTGGAGAAGAAGAGAGATAGTTTATAGTAGAAAATAAATTAGGATAAGGAACATTTTGTAAATAGTTTTATTTTATTTTATTTTTATTTTTGTTAGAGATTAGTGAGTGATAAATTTGTGAGAAATTCAATTGAGTATATTTTTATTATTAAAAATCATTTGGATGCTCAAAATTGAATGGATGATGTGCAAATTCAAGAATTTGAGTTCAATTTCACTCAAGGAGATTTGGTTTGATTGTTTTCTTCTCTATTTTTATTTTAATTGCCTATTTTATTTGATTATCATGTTTAATATGATGTTAGGCTAAATCCCCTTTCAAGGGGTGGGATTATCCATTAATTTGATGTTATTCGAATTTAATTAGTTTAATTAAATTAAAAATCCCTTTGATAATTAATTTTGCAATCTTACTTTTAATTTACGCCTCGAGAGAGGGTAAATGATTTTCGAGAGAAAATTGATCTTAATTTCCATCTTAGAATCGAACTAGAGATTGATTTTTCTAAAATGTAAAATTATTTCTTTGAATTTCAACTCTAATCATATTTTTATGATTTAAACTAATTTAGTAAATCGATCCTAACGGGTGATTTGCTTGATGATGTTTAGATCTACGTTTTGTGAGTTGTAGGATTGTAAATTTAATTCTCTAAAATATTATTATTAAAATTACATTTGCAACGAGAGTTGATATGTAATTTCAATACTAATTTGAGAAGTTTAATTTGAATAAATTAATTATATAGATTAACTTGAAATTGTGGTGTAATCCCATTCCTTGATTGTTCTCACATTTACTTCCTCACTTTATCTCTTATTTTAGTTAGATTTCATTTAGTTTTTATCACACTTTGTAGTTAGTTTTATTTACATCTTTGATTTAGTAGTCTTATTTTACCTTAATCTCAAAAATTATTTTAATATTGAAAAAGCATAAAAAAGTAAAAAAGTAAAAATTCAAACAGAGATAATAAATTTTTTGAATTACATGTGTTTTCCTCTCGTTTCACTCCTTTGATGTGGATTGATACCTCACTTGACACTACACTTTAGTTTATTATATTTTGTAGGTATTTGAGATTTTTTATTAGAGGACTTTCAAGCTGCTTTAGGTTTTTGTGAAAGGCAGGAAATTGGTTTTGATGGTGCCTCCACGTCCCTTGTGACATTGAAACCGGTTCCTGAGTTTACTACGAACCCATATGGCCATCGCCAAAAATCCCAAAGAAGAGTTCGACCAAGAAAAGAAAACCAAGGGCGGCCACAACCTGTGTACTTTTGTACCTACTGCAAAAGAAAGGGCCACCTTAGGCGGTTTTGCTATAGTTTGGGTTGGACACGACGTACATTTGCATAACCATGTGCCACTAGCAATTTATCGAGTCTTAAGAGAAGGTTGAGTTTCTACTCGCCACTTTCCAAAGTCTAATGAAAGAGTTCCAACGGATTTCTATGCCGTCAGGGAACACTTCTAGTATCCCGAATAGAGCCAATAATGACAAGGGCAAACAAAAGTTTACCACACCTTGGGTGCCTAAACTCGACACAAAAGCCCTTGTTGTTCATGTTGCTCTTAAAGCACATAACACGTCTCAGTGGTACTTCGACAGAGGGTGATCCAGACACATGATATGTGATGTCTCATTTTTTATCTACTTAGAGCATTGCAAGGAATGTAAAGTCACCTTTGGAGACGGAGAAAATCTAGCGTAGTAGGACGAGGAACAGTAGAGATACCAGGATTTTCTAAGCCAGAGGGTATTTTGTACGTCAAAGGTTTGAAAGAAAAGATTCTCAGCATTAACCAGCTGTGTGACGCTGACTTTGCAGTAAAGTTTGATCAGAACGAATGTAATGTTTATGATCAAGCCGGTAAACTTTTATTACAAGCGGTGAGAACTGAATATAATTGTTATGGGATTGTTCCCAAGCCCTCATTTGGCTGCAACGGTGCCATGATCACTCCTATGGATCTGTCGCATCAGCGTCTAGGTCATGTGAACTTTTGAGATTTGGATAAATTAACTAAAAAGGACGTAGTATGTGGCTTGCCATTGCTTAGGAAGCCGACTTTCACGGTTTGTGGACCGTGCCAGTTGGGAAAGCAAGTCCATAGGCCCCACAGGAAGTTGAATTCCATTACTACTCCACGAGTGCTTGAGTTAATACACATGGATCTTATGGATCCTACTCGTACTGAGAGTTTGGGTGGTAAGAGGTATATCCTCGTGATGGTAGATGATTTCTCTCGATATTTGATTGTAGGTTTTTTAAAATAGAAATTTGATGCTGTGGAATTTCTTAAGACCAAGTGACGTGTCCTGTAAAATTAACACAGAGTCACTATCAATAGAATACGTAGTGACAACGGCACTGAGTTTAAAGAAGCTTGTAAGGACACAAATTTCCAATTGAGTCCATGTATTGTGTTGGCTCAATTCCGGACAAAAACATTTATTCATAGAATAGTATGTCATTGTAATACTCTCAAACCTATGAAGTGTTTGTTGAAGACGTAGCGGCAAAGAGTATAAAGCTTCATCAAATATGCCGATTTGCGTGCCTCGTTTCTACGTCATCAACTATAGTTCCATGCTCCCAAGGTATGAATGAAATTATATATATAGGAGCTTGGAACAAAGTTTGTTGGGTGTTAGGTTTAATAAAAAACTGTGTTTTATTTTCAGAAAAATTTAATTGGAACTTTAAATCAAAGTATATAAAGTTTCTGGGCCAAAATCGAATTTTACAAAATTTCTGGAAGTCGTTCGAACGAGTTTTTCGTTCGAACCAGGTTTCGTTCGAACGAGTTTGCCAACGAGTTCTCACTAACCTATACTGGTCTGTCGTTCAAAATGTCGTTCGAACGAGATTGTTCGTTCTAACGAGGTTTCCAACGAGATTCTAACGAAGTCCATACTGGTGTGTCGTTAGAAGTCTCGTTCGAACGAAATGTCGTTCGAACGAGAGGCCAGGCGGGAACAGTTTTTGGCAGTTTTTGGCAGTTTTTCACCCACTTCCCCACTTGGTTTTTAACCAACTTTTACAGACCTTAATATGTGCGGGAATGACATTTTCCAAACTTAACATTTCCATAACTTTTCCATCCTAGTTTATCTCTTAGAGAGAGTTTGAGAGCAAAAATTGTTTAGGAAAATGTTCATGTTTTGAGTGAGATTTTTAGAGAAAAATATTTTCATCACTCTAGTGTTTACACCCAATTATTGTTTATCCAAGTTCTTATATACATATCAAATTGCTTGGAGTTTGGTACCGATTTTTCTCTACCGAATTCAGAAGAGAAGTTTTGGTTTGCTTCTACATCCATCAAAGAAGAAGACGTTTGGTGTGATTCTACCCACTTGGAGAAAGGCTCCTTACTCGGGTGACGATGACCATAGAAAGCCCTATCGGTGGATTCCGAGACCGCGGTGGTGTTCCAAAGTTATCCGCTAGGAAGAGGTGTCTACAAGAAGAAGCATCGAGGCTTGAGAGGGATCGAGTCAGTCGTTATAAGTCTATCTGTCTTGTACTTGTAATTCCGTATCTAGTGGATTTGTGGCTAGGGCCGTCCGAGGTTTTTTCCCGTCTTGGGTTTTTCCTCGTACATCGCGGCGTAGTGTGATATTGTTTATTTTATCTTACATTATAACTTAGAACGCATGCTTAGGACAATTCAAGATAAAATTTGGTTTAATTATCACACTCAATTTAATTTGGACTTAAATTAAATATTGGGTAAAGTTGTTTAATTCAAGTTTCTTGCTAAAATTGGTTTGACCTAACTTTGTTTAATTGAAAAATATGACTTAGGCAAATTCTAGGACTTGGATTAATTAATCGGTTTAAGTGAATATATTAATTGACTGATTTTATTGAACCATCATCTTCCTAACGCTTCCGCATTTACCTAAAAAGGAAATCCTCGCGTTTACAAAGCTAAAGTAGATTGTTACTGTAATAGCCTCGGGATCAAACCTGAATTTTTGGCCATGAAGACTCCTCAGCAAAATGGGATTGTTGAGAGGAAGAATCGGATGATTCAGGAGATGGCTAGATCTATGCTTCTAAGTCGTAGAGTTGCTTGGAGTTTTTGGGCAAAGGTGGTGTCTATCGTATGCCACAATATGAATAGGGTTTACCTTCGTCCACACACACTAAAGACTCCCTATGAATTGTGGACTGGAAAGAATCCCAACCTTTCATATTTTCGTGTCTTTAGGAGTAAATGCTACATCCTACAAGACAGAGAGTAATTAGGAAACTTTGACTCCCGGTGCGACGAGGGAATATTGTTAGGATATTCATTGCCTAGTAGAGCATATCGAGTTTTTAACCTGAGTAGCTTTAAGATAAAGCATTTTCTACTGATGATCCCATTGTGCCTCCCACACCCAGAGTGGACCCCATTCCTGACTTAGGGGACACTTCTCCTTGGGTTCACAAGAGTCATGATCCTTCTACTATTCTAGAAGATACCACCCTTGGGGTCAAAACTTGTCCTCAATGAGAGAACATTATTAGCCATATTTGTTACATGTCCAAAGTTGAGCCCATGAACTATAAAGAAGCACTCAAAGATAAGCACTGGATATGTGCTATGTAGGATGAGTTGCTTCAGTTTAGAAAGAATGATATCTGGGAACTGGTCCCCTGGCCTAGTGAGAAAAATGTGGTAGGTACCAAATGTATCTTCAAGAATAAGGTGGATAAGACTGGTACTATTATCTGAAATAAGGCTAGGTTGGTTGCTCAAGGCTACATACAGATAGAGGGTGTAGACTTTGACGAGACTTTTGCTCTTATTGCGAGGCTTAAGTCCGTTCTCTTACTACTCGCCATCGCATGTCATCTACACTTCATGTTATATCAGATGGAAGTCAAGAGTGCCTTTCTGAATGGCGTTCTATAGGAGGACGTCTACGTGGAATAGCCAAAAGGGTTAAAGACCCTAAGCACCCTGATCACGTCTATTATCTAAGGAAATCCTTATATGGTTTGAAGCAACCACCCCGTGCTTGGTACGAGAGGCTTACTTCCTATCTCTTAGCCCATGGCTTCAAGAGAAGGGGAGTTGATATGATGTTATTCGTTAGGAGAGATGACGGTGCTATTTTGGTTGCCCAGGTCTATGTGGATGACATAGTCTTTGGATTCACGTGCTCCCAGCAGGCTCAACACTTTGAGGACGAGATGAAGAGTGAGTTTGAGTTGAGCATGGTTGGTGAGCTTACTTTCTTCCTTGGTCTCCAGGTTAGTCAGCTAGAGGATGGGATGTTCATCTCCCAATCCAAGTATGCTAGAGACCTTGTGATGAAATTTGGTCTAGAACCCGCTAAGAATGCACGTACACTGATGAGTACCTCAACTAAGCTTTGTAAGGAAACTTCAGGCAAGGACGTAGAGCAAACCTTATATTGGAGTATGATAAGTAGTCTTCTCTACTTGAATTCCAGTCCTCTCGACATAACCTTTAGTATTAGAGTCTGTGTACGATATCAGGAGCCCCCGAAAGAGTGACACTTACTCGCTCTTAAACGTATTATCAAATACATAAGTGGGACTCTCTCGCTTGACATTTGGTATTCCTTTGATACCAATGACTGTTTATCCGCCTATTCAGATATCGATTGGGTTGTGGATGTAGATGGATGTAGGAGCACTTCTGGTGGGTGTTTCTTCTTTGGTTATGCTCTTATCTGTTGGTTGAGCAAGAAGCAAAACTCCATCTCTTTATCCACTGTTGAAGCTGAGTACATAGCCGCAGGGAGTTATTGCACGCAACTTCTATGGATGAAGCAGATGTTGGAGGATTATGGGATATCACAGGACACCATGACTATTTCCTGTGATAACACGAGATACACATATCTCGTAATCTAGTCCATCATTCATGCACAAGGAATATTAGGATACACGAGCACTTTATCCATGAGATTGTAGAGTAAAATGTCGTATCCTTCAGTTTTGTATCTATCGATATCCAGTTAGCCGATATTTTCACGAAGCCTTCACATGACCTTAGATTCGAGAGTCTTAGGAAGTCTTTAGGAATTTGCATAATTGACTGAGGGGTGATCACCATGTCTAGAGTATGATGCATTTTCTTGTTCATATCATCTTATTCATGTCTCTAGATTGTATCAATATTTGTTTAATTTTTTTTGTTTTCGAATATTGAAAACTCCAAAAATATTTTATTTTTTGAAAAATTTCAAAAAAACCCAAAAAAGATTTTCGTTTTATAATTTTTTTTAAGCAAAAAAAGAGTTTTGTATTTTGTTTCCACCATTTATGAATAAATATTTAAGATAGCCATAGTCACAACTTCATTCCATATTCCACGTGACTGTTTGATAGTGATTTTAGATGCTACATCATTTCATCCATGTGCTTTACATTATTCGGAGTCTTTGAGATGTGATTAGTGATATCTTCTACATGTTTGGTTACTTATCTCAGTTATTTCACACATGCACGGTGTTATCTTAGTATTGTACTTGTCTATCACATATTGACTTAACTGTTTCCATCTCAATTCTGTCTATACAACGACCAAAATGCGCTAAAACTTTACAAGATATTAGTGCATGTAAAAATCGTTTACCGTGACGAATTAATTATAATAAAATATAATGAGTGAATCAGGGGAAAGGGATATGAGAGTTTAAAATTAACTCATCGAGAAAGCCAGCGTTTGAAAAAGAGCCCAAAAAAAATTAAATGGTAATAAAAAGAAAAATATGCCAAATCAAATGGGCCAATAGGTTTTAGTTTCATCACCTCAAAAGAAAATTGTAATGTATAATTATTTATGAGGGAGTTTGGATGGAAAGAAATTAAAAACGAGTTTGCATGTCCTTGAAAGTCAGGAAAAAGAGTTTCAACGTTTTGGACGTTATTGATGTGGAAATCACTTTGAGCTCTGATTTTCTTATTTGATTGAGTCAATTTCTTTTAATTCCACAATTTTTACACCTAAGGAAGATGTTGAGTTCATTCGTTAGGAATATCCAACATTCATCATGCACATATGTTATGGTTTTATGTATTGATTTTTCTGTCGAATTTGTTCACATCCACATTTCCGCTATCACCGACTTTGTTGTTTTGGTATTATTTCAAGGTGTGATTGATTGTTATTTTTGTAAGAAAAATTTTGAAAATTTTAAAAAGAGAAAGTTTGATTACCTTGTGACATTCTCCATTTGCATTTTCTTTGTGTTCTTCATAGTTGTCTATTTGGGGACATCATAAAAATGGGGAGAACGAATTATGGGGGATAATTTTTGTTTGATTTTATAATGATTTTGTTGATACCAAAATTAATATGCTGATATGGATGAATAACACGAAGACACGTGTCAATCTACGTGGCACAATAGCAGCGAGGAAGATCATTTCCCGACCAGCCATGTTTCTTTCCGAGCAACAAGAATACACCGAGGAACTCTATCACACCGAGGAACTCCAACGCACCGAGGTACTCTAACTACTCCGAGGAACTTTTGATCAACAATCAACTAAGGCGGTCCGAACTGCATCTCGGCCGTATCATTAATTATCAGACGGACAACTGTTCGACTATCCATTGTATTCTTGACGCACACGTTGCATTAAATGTATTACCCTTTCATATGTAAATCATTTAATGTATTGGACCTTTCATGTACAGCCTCAAGGCTATAAATACATTGTATCTCCCTCATTCAAAGGGACCGGAATTTCTTGAGAGAACTTGTAATCAAGAATTCCACAAACACTCAGCAATAACATAACAGTGGACGTAGGCTTTATTCCTAGCCGAACCACTTTAAAAATCTTTGTCTTATTTATTTATCTGTGATTGAAAAATTAGAGCGATCTAGTTTTTTACATCAACAGATTGGCGCCGTCTGTGGGAAAACGACTGTTATTATCGTTTTTCATAAAAATCATTTATCACCAATGGCTGATAATCCAGAATCCAGTAATCGAAATGTTGGAAATACTGGAAATCTTCCAAATCCATCTGCATCCCCAGATCTGGCTGGGATTATAACGAATCTGGCTCAAGGACAAACCGCCATGCAAGAATCCATGAGGCAACTCATTCAAACTCTTCAGGGCGGTGCACCTACCTATTCAGGGCAAAGAAGTGATCATAGGCAATCGCAATCTAGACGCACTGGGTCATATCGCAATGAGGAGTCTAATGATTTTTCTTATCAACCTGGGCGAACTTCATCAATACGGGCTTCGGATACAGATCAACGTATCACTCTCTCTCCGGAGAGAACTAGCGCTTTGGAGAGGTTAAGTAGAGTATCTCCTTTCAGTCGGTTAGGACCAAGGAGGAACATGAATCCACCTAGGGCTCCATCAAGAAGTTTTCGACCGCCATCAGGATTAAGAGAAGGATCTGCGCAATCGCGACCAACCACTCGTCGAGATAAATCTCAGGAAGCTACGTCAGAGCAATCAGTTGCTCGGACTAAACGGCCCGAGGAAGGAAATGAAGCATGGAAAGGTTCCATTCAACGATTGGAGGATAGACTGGGAGAAATGGCTAAGGCAAGAAATCCCTTATAGAGAACTTTTGTTCAAGGAACACCTTTTGTGCAAGCCATTGTGGATTTCCCTACGCCGTCGAAATTCAAAGCACCCGTAGTGACTCCCAAGTACGATGGAAAGACAGATCCCGTACTTCATATAGAACAATACCAAGCTGCTGCAGATATCTACGATGTTCCCGACGAGATGAGGTGTAGAGCATTCTCGGGAACTCTTACTGGATCTGCACAGATATGGTATAATAATCTTCCTCGGGGTAAGATTTCAACTTTTGTTTAGTTGGCCGAGTTGTTTATTGGCAATTTTTGTTTTGGAGCAAAGCCGGTAAAGCGAGTAGCACACTTGCTAAGTGTTAGACAGAAATCAGGTGAAAGTACTAGAGATTACATAACTCGTTTCAATAACGAAAAGTTGGAAGTCATAGATTATGAAGAAAAGACAGCAATCACTGCTTTGATGAGTGGTTTGCTGCCTAACAAGCTGTATTACACTTTGGCTAAAGATCCACCTAAAAATATGTCGGAGTTGATGGCAAAGGCGGCCAAAATCATGAATGCCGAGGAGGCTATGGCTGCGAAGAAGAGTATGGATAAAGAAGTTAAAGTGGAGGTCGACAATTCTAAGAAGAAAGATCAGAAAAGTAATGGTGGTGACAAATATTCCAAGAATAACAGGATGAAGTTGGAAGCCCTAAAGAAGTATGATAATTATACTCCATTGAAAGTGGGTATTAATCATGTTTTGGAAGAAATCAGGAATAGCGAGGAAATCAAATGGCCAGAGAAACTGAAGACAGATCCCGACATGAGGAATAAGACCAAATATTGCGAATTTCACAAAGATCATGGCCATATGACCAAAAATTGTATAGCCCTTCAGAACGAGATTGAAACACTCATCCGAAGAGGAAAATTATCAAAGTACGTAGATCGCAGGAGTGAGAGGAAGAATGATGATAGAACTAGAGAAAGATCTAGATCTCCTCGTCGTGCAGAGGAGAAAAAGAGGAGGGACCATGAAGAGGATCCAGATGATGACCCCGATCTTCCCAAGAAGCCAAGGAAACCTGAACGAGAGGTATTTTCCATACGTTTTGGGTCATTTGATTGTAATGTTATTACAGGAGGAGATGCAGGAGGAGGAGACCTTACTGCAGAAAGAAAAGCTTATCTCGGAGAGGCTCAAGCTTGTTCATATATTCAGCGAATAAACCTGGCCGAGGATGATCGTCCGAGGAAAATAAACAAAGAGAAGCTAGTGATTGGTTTTTCAAAAAACGACCTGGCAGGTGTTCTCTACCCTCATGATGATCCGCTGGTGATCAAAATGAGGATGAAGGATGTGGTCATTTCAAGGGTGTTAGTAGACAATGGTAGTTCGGCAGACATCATGTATTATTCATGCTTTGATAGCTTGAATTTAAAATTATCTCAGTTAGAACCTTATCACAGACCCCTTCTGGGTTTTGCTGGCGAGAAAGTTTTTCCACTTGGGACGATCAAGTTGGATATACTCATTGGAACTTGGCCTGCTTGTCGAACGGAAAGAATACGCTTTTTTGTAATGGATAAGAATGTGCAGTTCACCTACAACATCATCATGGGAAGAGTTGGATTGAAGAAGTTCGAAGCAGTTCCATCTACAGTTCATCAATGTTTGAAATTCCCAACGAATTTTGGAGTAGGAATTATGAAAGGTGATCAAAAAGTAGCTCGGGAATGCTATTATTCGTCGGCCGAGCAAGAGGAACTTGAAGAGTTACAGAAAAAGACTACTACTTACCAAGTGGAGGAAAGCACAGAAATTGAAACTCTTGACCCTAGGGATGAATCTCAACTCGTTAAAGGATAGGTTGTGGAATCTACAGAAATTGTTATCCTGGACGACGAGCATCCTGAGCGAATAACTCAGATAGGATCGTCGTTGGATTTTTCAATAAAACAGGAGTTGATAACTTTCTTGAGAAACAGGAAGAATACTTTTGCTTGGAGTCATGAAGACATGCCAGGAATAGATCCAAACTTCTTATGTCATGAACTCAATGTGAATAAGGAGATCAAACCTGTAAAGCAAAGAAGAAGAGTGTTTAGTCCCGAGAAGAATCAGGCCATACAAGAGGAGGTCGAGAAACTCCAGAAAGCCCAATTTATTGAAGACGTGAAATATCCAGATTGGTTGGCGAATGTGGTGATGGTAAAGAAGAAGAACAACAAGTGGAGAATGTGTGTTGATTTTACTGATCTCAACAAAGCATGTCCAAAAGATCATTTTCCATTGCCCAGAATTGATCAACTAGTGGATGCTACTTCGGGACACGAGCTACTCAGCTTCATGGATGCTTATTCTGGCTACAACCAAATCAAAATGAAGCCTGAAGACAGGGAAAGTACTTCTTTTATTACCCCAAGGGGAACTTATTGTTATAACGTTATGCCTTTTGGTTTAAAAAATGCAGGTGCAACATATCAGCGGTTGATGAACAAGGTATTCACCGAACAAATCAGCCGCAATATGGAGGTCTATGTCGACGACATGCTCACCAAAAGCAAGAGAGCTGCAGATCATTTGGTTGACTTGAGTCAAACTTTTGATCAACTGGATAAATACCAGATGAAGCTTAACCCGACGAAATGTACCTTTGGAGTACGAGAAGGAATGTTCCTCGGATACATCGTCAACCAACGAGGTATTGAGGCAAATCCAGAAAAGATCAAAGCTCTTTTAGGGCTGCGATCCCCGACGACGAAGAAAGAAGTGCAAAGTCTTACCGGACGAGTTGCAGCACTCAACAGATTTGTATCCCGAGCAACTGATAAATGCCTCCCATTCTTCAAAACGCTACGAAAAAGTTTTGAGTGGACTGATGAATGTGAGAAAGCCTTTCAAGATCTGAAGAAGTATTTGGGAGCCCCACCATTGTTGTCTAGGCCAATAAATGGAGAGAAGCTGTACTTGTATTTGGCAGTATCAGAAAATGCAGTTAGCTCGGCGTTGATCAGATTGGAGAATGGAGTCCAGAAGCCAATTTATTATACAAGCAAGGCCTTCCGAGGTGCGGAAATCAGATACCCAAAGCTGGAAAAATTGGCACTGGCATTAATTGAAGCAAGTAGAAGAATGAGACCATACTTCCAGGCCCATACCATCATTGTGTATACCGACATGCCGTTAAGACAAGCCCTTCACAAGCCAGAAAAATCAGGAAGATTGATGTATTGGGCAATAGAACTCGGTGAATATGATATTGTGTATGAACCCAGATCATCGTTGAAAGGGCAAGCCGTGGCAGATTTTATAGCAGAGTTCACATACCCTGATACCCCCGAGGAGCAAAAGATGCTTGCTGACCTACCTGTGGACGATACAGGATCGACAGACACAGATCCAAACCAACCAAGGTTGGTAAAAGGACTTGTGGATGTAGAAAAATCATCATATTTAAATACCGACCAGCTCCGATTGGTGGAAGGGCACGAACAAATGATCGACGAGGAACGAAGGATACCCGGGGATGATGAAAGAAAACAGATGATATTTCACCGAGGAACTCTAACAGATAAGAAATTTGAAGACGAGTTACATACATGGAGATTATATGTAGATGGATCATCTTGCACCGCTGGTTGTGGAGCAGGGATTGTTTTAAATTCTCCAGATGATATTGACATGGAGTACGCCTTGAGATTCCAATTCAAAGCTTCCAATAATGAAGCTGAATATGAGGCTATGATAGCAGGTTTTCATTTGGCAAAAGTTATGGAGGCACGTCAGGTAATTGTTTTCAGTGATTCTCAGTTAATTGTGAATCAAATGATGGGAATATATGCAGTGAAGGGAGAGTTAATGGTGAAGTACCATGCAAAAGTGATGGAATTGTTGAAAGAATTTGATGCTATTCAATTGGTGAGGATACCGAGAATGGAGAATGCCAGAGCAGACGCATTGGCTCGACTAGCGTCAGCTACGCGCACCGAGCTGCGAAGAACAATACCAATTGAAGTATTAGAAAGTCGGAGCATAGAAGAAGATCTGACGATGAAGATTATTACCCTTGATTTAGGACCATCTTGGATGGATCCTATCAGAGCATACATTGAAGAAGGAGTACTACCGGAGGACAAACTAGCTGCCAAGAAATTGAAGTATAAAGTTGCTCGGTATGTGTTAACTAATGGTGTTTTGTATAGACGAGGAATTATGGCAGGTTTGCAGAGATGTGTGCATCCATCAGAAGTCAAAGAATTGATTGAAGAAATCCATGAAGGATCTTGTGGAGCTCATGTAGCAGGTCGGACCCTACTGCAAAGGGTGATGACACAGGGATACTATTGGCCGACGATGAGAGCTGATTGTATAGCTTATGCTAAGAAGTGTGACAAGTGCCAACGTTTTTCTTCCATCCGAAGAACTCCACAGGCATTGTTGACACCTATATAATCACCTTGGCCATTTGCCATGTGGGGGATTGATCTGGTTGGACCACTGCCGACGACCCGAGGAAGGTTCAAGTATCTCGTCGTGGCAGTAGACTATTTTACTAAGTGGGTGGAAGCTGAACCACTAATTGATATGACGTACGAGAAGGTGTATCAGTTCATATGGAAGAATATCATTTGTCGATATGGTCTCCCCCACGCTTTCATCACAGACCATGGAACACAATTTGATAATGAAGAATTTGCTGCCTATTGTCATCAGTCAAACGTCTTGAAGTTTCATTCAGCACCAGGCCATCCCCAAAGCAATGGGCTGACTGAAGTGACGAACAGAACATTACTAAATGGGTTGAAAAAGAGGTTAAGTGAGGCTAAAGCAAATTGGATTAATGAGCTACAGTCAGTTTTGTGGGCTTATCGAACAACTCCCCGAGCAGCAACAGGAGAATCACCATATATGCTAGCATTTGGAGGTGAGGCTGTGATACCTGCCGAGTTGGGCCTACCAACACATAGGGTGTTAAATTTCAATTCTCCGATCAGTGATTTGATGAGAAGGATGGATTTAGATATGCTCGAGGAAGTCAGAGAAGAGGCAGCCATTAGGAATGCAGCTTATCAACAACGAACAGCTCTGTTTTACAACAAGAGGGTAAAGAAATGTGATTTAAGAGAAGGGGATTATGTGCTAAAGAAGGTCATTCAGAAGCAGAATAAACTAGAAGCAAACTGGCATGGACCTTACCGAGTTACAGAGGTTGTTCGACCAGGAACTTACAGAATAGCAACTCTAGAAGGAGAAGAATTTAAAAATGCATGGAATGCTGAACACCTGCGCAAGTATTATCAATGATGTCCAATGTAAAGCATTTCTCTCATTATGAATAAAACAAAGATGTTTCACCAGTTTTCCTTTTGATGAAAGTTTTTCGGGGAATACTAGTGTAATACACTATACAACGAAAGTGCTCTAAGGAGCCAACCTCCT
This sequence comes from Sambucus nigra, assembly GCA_949130495.1. NCBI lineage: Eukaryota > Viridiplantae > Streptophyta > Magnoliopsida > Dipsacales > Adoxaceae > Sambucus > Sambucus nigra. The sequence goes on from OX422218.1 coordinate 483,265,268, forward strand.
TTGGTTAGGAGGACAGCTCTTCGGAGCAAAAGTGCTCTAAGGAGCCAACAAATACAGCTCTTCGGAGCAAAAGTGCTCTAAGGAGCCAACAAATGCAGCTCTTCGGAGCAAAAGTGCTCTAAGGAGCCAACCTCCTTTGGTTAGGAGGACAGCTCTTCGGAGCAAAAGTGCTCTAAGGAGCCAACCTCCTTTGGTTAGGAGGACAGCTCTATTGAGCAAAAAGTGTTATAAGTAGCCAACCTCCTTTGGTTAGGAGGATATGCTCTACGGAGCCAAAAAATGCTCTAAGGAGCCAAAAGCTTTAAGGAGCCAAAAAGTGTACACCAGCAGGATCAACCACGGTTGGTAAGATAAAAATATACTCTCATATTACAACTTATGTTGGTCGGGAGGTAATATTGTTACAATGAGTTCTTTGAAGAACAAAATGTTCAAAAAATACACCAAGTATAGTTGGTCGGGGATAAAAACCCAATAACTGTAGTTGGTCGGCGAGGACAACTTATTGATCTTAGTTGGTCGGACGCAATTTTATAATCAAACCAAGTATAGCTCGTCGGAGCTGTATTTGGTCGACAAACATTATTCACCCACCTTGGTTGGTTGGAAACAGTTTGAACATTTTCTCATTACTTTATTATTAAGTGATCGAGAAACATTACTAATACTTGTAACCTTTTATTAAGTTGCTTATTGAACAATAATACTGTTAGCTGTTTAATAGATACATAGATACATATGTACAAATATAAATGTGCTTGATAAAACAAAATTGGCAAACAGAAAATGAAAATCTTTTCATTAATCTAGAATAAATTACAAATTACAAAATTGTTACATGGACATTACTATTCTATTGGTTTTTTACCCTGTGCTTTAGAAACAGGTTCCTCGCCGGCAGGAGGGTCTTCTAGGCAAAGGGGAGAATTGATGAAATTAACATCTCTGAGCATTCTGACGTTCATAACAGAAGGTGTATCCAAAAGATGCTCAGGACGAGATAATTCAACTTGGGAGTGAAGGCTATAATCACCAAGATATTTCGAAATTAGACTGCGAGGAATGGAGCGAGCTGGAATCCATGCCATATCCAATTTGAAAGGTGGTACAGGCAGGTCTAATAGTGATGGAGCATGATAGTCCCATAAAAAATGCCCTTGCTCCAACTTTAATACACCCAATGCATTTAACCATCCTTGCTTGTAACCTTCATTATTAGCATGTTCAATGCGAGCATCCAGATGAACGAGAGCTTCATTGTATCCTGCCATCCAGAATTCTCTTGGCTGTTTATGGAATTGGAAGGTTAATCTATCCAATTGTTCATGAAGGCTTTTGGCAAAGAGATCTTTGTTATGCAAGGCAGATTTCGTTGATGCCAGCTGATCTTCCAGAGACAGATTTTTATTGGACATTTCAGTCAGAGCACGGTCTTTTACTTTCAACTGGAATGCTTGAGTTTCCAGAGTAGACTGAGTGCGAGCTTCCTCAACATTTTGGCTGACTCTTCCTCGCCCCCGAGAACCTCTTCCTCGTCCCCGAGCAGTTCCAGAAATAGCAGATCTTCTTAAGTCCTCCAGCTCTTGCCTCAGTTTGGCATTTTCGACTTCTAAGAACGAGAAGCCTTCATCAGTGACTGGTATTAATGCAGTAGAGGATGAAGCAGCAGATTCATACTGAGCTAATTTCTTCTGCAAATTGTTATTTTCTTGCTCCAGGATCTCAGCGATTTGTCTACAGGCTTCAATTTCACCTTTTAGGGTCCTCTCCCTGACGTCATACCCAGCAATGATTTTCTTGTGGCCTGTTTCTGAAGAGAGCTGCTGGTATCTATTTTCATAATCTTCATGTAACAAAGCCATTGATTCGTTATGTTGATTTTGAAGATCCTTTAAGGAACCATGAAGCTCTTCAATCAACTGATAGTAAGCGACATTATTGGCCACTGCTCGGTCGAGTAAAGCTTTCAAGTATTGATAAGCTTCAATAGCCTGCTCTGAAGCACCATGACCAAGGATATCAACAATTTCCGATGTACTAAGATCTGTATGACCAGCCTTATAATATTGATGGCATTGCTGCATCAGCTCGGTATCATGAGAAGAGATCAATTCCATTCTAGCAACAAACTAATGACAAGAAAAAGACAACAATCAACAAAAACAAGTTATCAACAACAGAGATGAGCAAAGATATATTTTATTAGATCATCAAAAAGTTACATCGTTCGATTACAAGGAAATACAGAAAGGCTGCCGAACAACTTCACACCTTTTCCTTGTCCCCCAAGACTTTCTCGGGAGGCTGGGACGAGGAGCTCGGTTGCTCGGTGATAACTACAGCTTGATCGGTAGAAGTCTTCTCGGGAGGAGGAGGCATGGAGGAAATGTCCTCGGTGGCAGATGGTTGAGAGGCAGAAATTTGATCGCCCATAGCCATGGAAGATTCATCTGAAGCAGGTTCATCTTCTTCTTCTTCCACAATTGGTGGAGGAGGACCAGGGAGATGCCGTTGGAATAGCTCAGAATCATCTTGGACTTTTAGCTCTTGCAGAGCAGCTACCCAACCATCATAGAAGTATTTCAACTCCCCATATTGGACTTGGGACGTCATTGCAGCTATCCCTCTCTCCCATCCTTTCTCCCAACCAACACTGAAATGTTTCTTGATTGCAACTTTTCTCCTCGATTTCTCCGAGGAGAGCTTCACCTCCAGTTCCTCTTTCTTAACCTTAATATCTCGCAGAGTAGATATTTCTTCTTCTGCCTTCTTCAATTTATCATCAGATTCCTGATGTTTAACTTCCAAATCTTTAATTTTCTCCTCCAAATTCTTGGAGGTTTCAGCCATCTTCATCTTATCAGCCTCAGCCACAGCCAATTTTTTCTCCCAAACAATTTTCTCCTCGATGTATTGTTGGTGAGATTCCTTCACAGATTGGGTTAAACCCAACAAAGCATCGTCAACATCGGACGAGGAAGTGGAAGCTTTAATAACTTGATCTTTCTTCACGATGGTATTGAAGCAGTTCACCAGCTGAAAGATAAGAAAAACAATAGAGTCAACACAAATGCAAGCATTCAAGAAAAAGAGAGAAAGATCAAAGGTATGAGAAATTTACTGAAGAAAGATGGCGAGCAGCTAGGGACGTCAGTGTATCCCTAGGAATTTTTTCATCAACCCCGAGAACCTCGGGTATAACTGAGTTCGTTGAAGAACTCGGAAGAAGGATGTTTGAAACACTACTACCACCAGCGGGTAGAGAAGATGCAGTCCCAGCAAGATTAACTGAGGATGATTTCCTCAATCTCTTCAAAGGACGGTCAGCAGCATCAACCAAGGAAGAAGTCTTGGTCGGAGAGATGACAATTACATCAGCAGGAGCATTTTTCTTGCTCGGGGCCACTGGAGGCTTCTCGGCAATTTTGGAGGAACCAGCATCTACTTTTTTAGTCCCCTCCGGGACATCAATTTTGCCTTTCTGGGCTCCAACAGCAGAAGAAGTGTCACCAAATAGAGCAGGAGGAGCTCTTTTCTTGCCCATTCTCTGAGATAGGGGGATATGAGAATCTGAAGATGAACTTTCTGGTGTTGAAGCTGGTTCAACAGGGCGAGCAGTATAAGAGGTTGTGTAACTCTTATACTGTAGTAAATATGAAGCAGATCTAATATGCTCGTCAGCAATGGTCTTATGCAAATTCCAGATAAGTTTCAAATGCTTGATATTCACTTCTGACTCTTTTGGAGTTTTTCTTTTGCTATCAACTGCAAACAAATACATAATAGAATATCAGTCATACATTTTGTCAAACAGGATGAAAGCATAATTTCATAAGTAAAATAAAACGAAAAATAAACCTATCCCATTGCCGTATGGGGGACATCTGGGACCGTTGTATACTTCATTCCCAGATAAAGGCGCATGTTGCCAATTTTTTATGACCAACCCATGCTCAAAATAATCCCTATTTGAGTCAGGGAGATTAACTACAAGAGCCCTATTCAAATACCTAGTTTTCAAATAATAAATATTATCTAGAACGGCCCATTTATAACAAAACATAATTTCAGGGATCCCAATACGAGTCCCATGAGTTAGATTTAATTTGTGCACCCCGTTAATTATTCTCCATGAATTGGGGGCTATTTTTGCAGGAACAAGATCAAAATATTGACAAAACTCAAGGCATAATGGGTTTGGTGGAAAGGAAAAACCGCATTCAGCAACAAAAAGACTGGGGAACCAATGTCCCTCAGCCAATCGAAAGTAATCTAAAGGCTCAGAAAGAACCTCTAGAGTTACCCACGAGGGAATGGAAAAATCAGAACGGAATTTCTCAACAGATTCCACAATATAAACCATATTGAATAAAAGAGATACAGAAGGAAGAAAGAAGATCTTACAGAAAGAAAGGAGATGTGTTGACAACGAACGGAAACAAAGATGAACGCACAAGAGAAGAAGAGAAGAGAAAGCTTGAATGCAGAGAATGAAAAACGTAGACGACGGTATGGTTACCAAAGAAGTTTAAATACTTTGCATTGGGAAGCGGCGAAAGAAATGATTACCAAAAAGAAATTACTAAACTTCCGGCGGCTAAAAGGACAAAAATTGCACAAAGATCGAAGCGTTTATAAAAAAAGGCGGAAACTGCGAAATAAGAAGGAAATTTGAATACAGTGTTCCTGAAACCCAGGAAGGACATTTAATATTGCCATATACCGAGAAAGAATGTTCCATACTCCTCAAAGTTCGAAATATGAAACATTGGGGGCTTCTGTTGATACCAAAATTAATATGCTGATATGGACGAATAACACGAAGACACGTGTCAATCTACGTGGCACAATAGCAGCGAGGAAGATCATTTCCCGACCAGCCATGTTTCTTTCCGAGCAACAAGAATACACCGAGGAACTCTATCACACCGAGGAACTCCAACGCACCGAGGTACTCTAACTACTCCGAGGAACTTTTGATCAACAATCAACTAAGGCGGTCCGAACTGCATCTCGGCCGTATCATTAATTATCAGACGGACAACTGTTCGACTATCCATTGTATTCTTGACGCACACGTTGCATTAAATGTATTACCCTTTCATATGTAAATCATTTAATGTATTGGACCTTTCATGTACAGCCTCAAGGCTATAAATACATTGTATCTCCCTCATTCAAAGGGACCGGAATTTCTTGAGAGAACTTGTAATCAAGAATTCCACAAACACTCAGCAATAACATAACAGTGGACGTAGGCTTTATTCCTAGCCGAACCACTTTAAAAATCTTTGTCTTATTTATTTATCTGTGATTGAAAAATTAGAGCGATCTAGTTTTTTACATCAACAGATTTGCTTGAGCATAAATTGGTACTTACTTTTGCTTATCATTATATTTCAAACTGTTGCGCGTCACGGGCATTGTTTCTTGTCTCATGTGTGTAGGTACTTAATTGAGGATTATTTTTGCACACCCTGATGATGACAAAGAAAGTTTGAAATGTTGAAGACATGTCATTTAGTATTTTCGTTTGTTGGGTTTAATGGGAATATTAAATTGTATGTATCTTTTGGGTTGGGTAGCATAATTCAGATAGTTTTTATGTATGTACCGGCATAGACATAGGGGGAGATTTGTAAGGACAAGATTTTATAAATTTCCGTTTAGTATCTAGGAAATTTTTTTGTATATCCTAGATCACTGTAAGTATGTCTAATACCGCTACATTCTTCACGTCTCCACGTTCAACCATGACAGCCTCGACTTGGATACAAAGTTATCATGCATCCACTAGCTTCATATATTCATAGTGCATCAACATTGTCCTATCATGCATCTTGAGTCTTCAACATTCATCTATTCCCACTACTCCAGTAGCAATTATAGTAAAATAATTTAATTGGAGTTTTTAATATTTGGATAAATATTTGGAAATATTTTTAAAATAAATTTTTGAAGTCTCAAATATTTTATCTCGCAATAAGTCTTTTTTCTAAGTGTAGAGGCAAAAAAATAAACGTCATTCAAATCGTTCGAACGATGGAGTTTGTCATTCAAATGACAGCTCATGTCGCGTGAAGTCATTCTAACGACACCTGGCGTCGTTCTAACGACACTCCATCTCATTCGAGCGAGACACCGCCTCGATTTTTGTATTTAAGCAATGTTCATTCTACACCTTTTTCCAAGTCTTGGACCTGACGTTTCTGCATTAAAAATAGACTCTGTTTTTCATGTTTTATACATTGTTTTGATTCACAAACAATTCCCAATCATATATGTGAATCCTCTAAATCCAAGAAAACTGTTTTACTCGTCTGGAGTTCTTGTAGAGAAGAAGAAGGTTGATTTTCCCCTACTGATCTTGGAGTTATTACGGGACCTCTTGCTGACGACACCGAACCGGCACCTGCGGGTATTTAGCGTGTCACTGTATTTCATTGTATTTCGTGTAACTTTAAATTTACAAACTATAGTGAAATAAAAAGGTTTTTCTCCTTTGGGAGATTTTTCCTCAAATTTTGATTGTCTTGCATATTTAATTTATTTAACTTATCTGTCACAATTATTTACAAAAGTTAGGACTGAGTTGGGTTAAAATTGGAATTTAATTAAATAAGTTGAACATTGATTGTGCACTCTCACTACTATCAGCAGTCTTAAATCTTGCTCTATTTCCAAACAAACTACCATGTTTACTTTGTTGGATTCTCATTGGAGTAAAGACTCACACACTTTTGCTATTGGTTGGGGAGAGTCTATTATTACTATGGAAGAGGTTTGCAAATTGATCGCCCTACCTTACTTAGGAGACCATGTACTTACTAATGGTTTCGAGGATGAAATTGAGGAGAGAATGGTAGGAGAACTTCATTCATCTCTAGGTGAGTGCTAAAAATATGTTGTTATTAATCAAAATGGGGCCGCTAAACACTCCTTCACCAAGTGTAAAAGGTAATGGTTTAAAGATTTCGAGCAGCTGTCCAATGATGAAAGCTCAAGCAGGGCTTTGAGGAGTCAAGAGGGACCAAACATTAACTCCCCCTCACACTTAGTAGCATTCTTTGTTGCCTTTCTGTGTAGGTTCCTACTTTCGGGGAGGCCAGATGACTCCCCTCACAAGCTTCTTTTCAAGCTGGCTATGAGGTTTTCTCGAGGGGGGCAGTCCCCCTTGCTGCTCTAATATTGGGATCCCTATACACTTGGCTAGATAGAGCTCACGGAGATGTCGAGGGTTCATGTGGATGCTATAATGCCATTAATTTTACCAATACTTTCATTCTCATGTCATTTATATTTGAGAGGTTTCCAAACTTTGATCCAGAGGCTAGGGGTTGCCATAGTAATGTTGCTTGTGTTGCGAGGTGGCACAAAAAGACTCCTAAGGCCTCCCTAGGCCTTTTGATAGGTAATATTGATGAGTTCTCTTTTAGGCCTTACTGTAAGACAGTAGGTGGAATTTTCACTTGTAACACCTTTTCTGCTTTTAGGGGCACCTTCTATTGCCCTGCTGATGTTGAGTCTTCTTCGACTTTCCCCACATCCATGTAGATGTTATGCTTCTACCATGCACCTTTCCTTTCTTGACTGATCTGGGCTAAGGTGTGGAGTTTTATCATTCTGAGAGGGTGAGGAAGCAATTTGGCTATGATCAAGGTGTTCATACCCCAGTTTATCCTTCCAGCACCTCCCCATCCGAGATATACCTTGAGGCCTTTGAAAATTTTACCTTTGAGGGGGTGGTTCACAAAGTTATCCATCTGGGAGGTTTTTCGTGCCTTCTCAATATTACTTGCCTGCTTTCACTCGTTCCTGGTTTACTCTCTGGTAGAGGCAAGTCCTCCTCATTCAAAACTGTGTAAAGGATGTTCCCCATGAGACTATCTTTATCAAGATCCCTAATAATGACAAGTATCTAGGCAAAAGGACCCAAAAGACGTTATGGTATCGAAGCACTATTTCTAAGACCCCTCTCGAGAAGGTCCCCCTATTCTTGGTGAGGCCCTTGCTCGATGAGTCTATTTACTCCAAGCAACTTGAGCCCCATCCTGCCAAGCCTAAGGGAAAAGTCAAAGCCAAAGCCCCTGCTGCTTCTAAGAGGAATCATCCTGATGTGGATATTTTTAACTTCATACCAGCTACTACTGCTCCACCTGCTGCCACTACTACCACTGCTACTGACCCTATCCCCCTCTCCTCCGTAAGAGCTGGGGCGAATAGAAATAAGTAAACAACTAGTATTGAGGTTACTGCTACCTTTTCTGCACCAGACCAGGGGTCTAACACTAATGATCTTGGAGTGGAGGAGACATACCGAACGCTGCACGAGCAAGGATATGAGGCCATAGGATTTTCTTATGAGGAGTCTGTTGTTACTTTCATTTATGTTGGTGAAGGTACTACACCTTATTCCTCTTTACTTAGTGAAACTGACTTTCATGGGTTTCACTTGCTAGTTCCCCTTATTTATAATTTGAAGAGGAACTAGTCAATTATAGAAGCACCCCTTCCTATGATAATTACGGTTATTCTTCAAATGAGATGAGTTCTATTGACCCTTTTGATGGTTAAAATTGGGATACTTCTTCTTTATTGCTAGTTTCGAGAGAGTCCTCTAGTAAGGACATCATGATAAACACCCCTTCTACCATTAATCTTACCACAAACATCTACTATATGGGAAGACCGCCCGTACAAACATTATAAGTCTCTTCCTTTTCTTCCTTTTATATAACTTATTATTTGGCTAGAATTTCACAGTTTTCTTTTTAATTCATATTTATCATTGTGACATTTACAGGGCACTTGTGTTACAGCGAGTGATCCTTCGCCTCCTCCTCCTGCTTGAGGGCCCTTTCCTAGGGCTAGGAATTCCATGGTGGTTTCCTCTTTGGGTCTTGCTAGAGAGGTTTATTGCCTCCTCATTATTTTAGTATTATTCTCCGTTTATACTTTTCTTTGCTGACACGATCTATTCTCTTCTTCTACTCCTGCAATTATCTTCTGTGTTCCCGACGATTACGAGGGCTTCTTTCATGTCGTCCCCTTCTATATAGGTAACTTGCCAACTTTTATTGGTTTTTTTATTTCAAACTGTAATATTTTTAACATATTTTGATGCCTTTCTCTTTATGTGTTCATAGGTGACCCTTCCTCCTAGCCATACTTCCTTACATCCTGCTTCATCTGCGAGGAGTGGCCCTTCTGCAGGGCTTCCTGAGGTATTTCAAACTTGTCATTTCAATTACTTTTATTTGTTCACTGCCATTTTATATGCAGAACTATGTTTTCTTTGTCTTCCTTCTTTGTAGGTATCATCCTCGCGTAGCCCTTTCTCTATTGGGGGAATGGCACAGCTTTTCGGAGTCACTGTCCAGGGACTCTTTCCCTCTGGGAGGATTCCTATCCCTCGAGTTTTTGTGCCTACGGATAATAGGCCTCAGATCTAGCGTATACCATCTCATCCAGTTTTCACCATTGTCTCTAGTGAGCCTATTACACAGGCTATCACAAGTACTACATTTTGTATTAGGATCAGCTTCTTTCTTTATCTTTATTTGACTCTTAACAAATTTGTGGTGGTTAGGCCATTACTTCTGTTGCGACTACTCTACCAGTCATCTTTCATTCTTCTTCCTTAGAAGAAACTCAGGTACAGCCGTTTTAAATTCTTTACTTTATTAACTCATTTTACTTTATCATTGGAATTTTATTCTCATATATTGTTTCTACTTATTCATATTTCAATTAGTTAGTGCTACTGCCTCGCCAGTCACTTCTTCAGTTGCTCCTTTGGCAACTCCTATGGCTGGGAAGCTCCTACTGCCATTGTCTTTGTTGGAGGCATTGTCATAGTACCTCTCCTGGTACTTACTTTAACTTGACTCTGCTCCTTCTCTATATACTTTCTTCAGTATTATGAACAAATTACCGACACTAACATTCTTCTTCGATTAGCAGACCGATGATAGTGAGACTTCTTCATCCATGGTGCCTACGATGAGAGCCACAGAGACTGCTCCCCCCGCACCACCTACAGGTCTCCATTTTATTTCCACAGAGGTGACAACATAAGTACTAGGTCTTTCCTTACATAAGAGTAGTTGTTTATGTGTTTTATTTTTACTTATACATTTTTTTTTTCTCTTGCCTCTGTTGGGATGACTTTAGTGGTATGCAAAAAAAAACTTTACACCCATATTTGCTATACTTGTCATTCTTTCCTTTTCTTATATGCCTGAAGAATTTTGAGCTTTTTCTAACATATCTATAGTTGTGGTCCCTTTACCTACAGGACCTATACTTGGGTTCTCAGGTTAGTGTTGTGCCGGCTCCTGCGCTGGCGAAGACTTTTGCTAGCATTTCGTAGGAGATGGCTCCGGTACGTACAGCACTATAGATTTTCTTTTTATTAACTTGCACTTCCTGTGCAAGAATTTAATGACACTTTACTGCTTTGTTATTCCGTAGGTCAGTATGGCTCATGTTCTTGCTGCTGCAGGATCTCTGGGTGGTGTCTTAGAGGAGAGATCCCAAGTAAGTACTTGGTCTACTTAGACCTTTTGAACCTGAGTTTTCGGTGCAAGTGCTTAGTGAAACTAATCTATTTTCTTGTTCTCAGGTTAGCGTCACGATTGTACCTATGAGTGTATAACACCCAAAGGAGGTTACTACGTGAGCGGTATTATATTATCATACCATAGTCTCTTTTCTATGTCCCCTTGATTCTTGCTTTTAACTGTGCAACTAGGCTCATCCTCTCACCCCTGTTTCCTTATTTTCAAATTAGCGAGGCGGTCGTCCCAAGTTCTACGGGATATATTTTAGTGCTATACTGCACACTCCTCGGGTATCAGAATTTTTTCATTTCTTTTTTAGCAAAAGAAATACTAACTCTTACATATCTTCTATTAGGCCAATGTTTTGAGCCACATGGTACCTCCTCGATTTGGTGGCAGCATACTGACCCCTATGGGTTATGGGGTAAGATTTTGTAACATTTTTTTTAATGGTAGTATGGATATTCCACCACCTACCCCTTTATTCGTTTGTGACATATATTTTTTTATTTCTCCTTTTGCAGGATCCAGTTAGTGAACCTACAGAGGCAACTGGTGAGGCGGAGCAGAGTTCTAAGGCTACTGATGACCCCGGCTCAAGAAAGGATTCCTATATTCCTCTTTCGAAGCTTGAGTCTCAAAACACAGGCTATGATGATATAGAGGTATAGGCTCCAGTAGGTTTCATGAGTGTGCTTTGACACTTAGAGCTGCCTTCTAGATTCCATGCGCACGAGCGGGAAATGACGGATATGATCCCGAAGCAACACCATGAGACTTTTACATATTAGAGTGTGATCAATATTAATAGCCTCACTGTCTTTCAACTTCAAGGCCCTGGCCAGTCATCTTCATAACTTCCTATCTACTTCCCTTACTGGCATGACCACTCAGAGGGCTACATTGTTCCTCCAGGCTCTTCATGACCTCCAGCACTGCTATCACTTTCATCTGGACTGGATTGACACTATGGTCCATCACTTTCTTGGTGTCATTTTTAGGAAGATGATGAATCTCCACACCTCCAAGAAATCCAAAGTACATTAGCGTCAGGCTGAGGCAGCTCAGATCCAGGTTCAGAAGCAGGCCCTCCAAGCCAAGCTCGCCAAGCTAGAGGCCGATGATGTGGGGGAGGAGACTAGGATGGCTAGACTAAATGAGCAGCTTGCTAAGGAGGTAGGTCCTTCCTACACATATTTATGTTCTCGACAAGACTTATTTTTCATTTTGTCCAGTGGGTAACTAGTCTTGTTGTGTAAGCCTCATTTTGTATATATATTTTTTCATATGTAAAGAACTGCTGACTTATTAATGGAAAAAAAACCTCGGTTGGCTTCCATCATATTGTTTATTCTTTTCATATATTTGGATTTTAATATGATCTTACTAAGACCTGTTCCAATTTTTTGTGACCACTTGGTCTATTTGAACTGCCCCGTGTATCGTAGGGTACTTGTATATTATCTGAGCATGTTGGCATTTTAAAGTTGTCCCTTCTAACTATGGGGTACTTGCATATTATCTGAGAAAGATAATATTTTATAGATATCCTTTCTAACCGTGGGGTACTTGTATATTATCTGAGTAAATTAATATTTTAGAGTTGCCACTTTCTAACTCTGGGGTACTTGCATATTATCTTAGCAAGTTAATAATTTAGAGTTTCCCCTTCTAACTGTGGGATACTTTGATATGCAAATTCATTTCTTAGGGAATAATTGGGAGAAAAGGGTTAGCCTTTCTCCTTCCCACAAACTTTGAATATAATTCACAAATAAAAATGAATATTTTTTTTAGAAACACAGCGTGGTTTGCGGGGTCTTTATTTCAAACAGTTTGTTAGGAATTTTTTTTCTAAAAAAAATATTTAGAGCAGGGGGTGTAGACCCCATTTCTCCACAATTTAAAACAACTGGCCAAGTAAAGCTTTTCTTTGAGAACAGATACTAAAACTTATACTCTAGGCTATAAATTTTGTTGTAAGAAAATAATTAAAAAAAAATTATTATTACTTAGAGGATGTCCTCCTACTGGTCTGGTGACAATGATAAAACAATTTGTCTATTACATTTGGATGGATTTTGATCAATATACTTTTCTCTTAGGATGGATGTACCCCCCCCCCCCCCCCCCCCAAAAAAAAAAGTGTAAGAAAAGTTCTTTTTATCATGGACCCTCTTCCAGCCTAGTAGAGAGTTTTCTAAAAACATATTATGGTGCATCTAACTCATACAGAAGGTAAGTTAACCAAATAAGAATCATCTTGCAATGATCAGAAGAGTTGCTATTCATTTCTTTTCAAATTGTGTAATGTTTACAAGATTATGTTGCTCTATCATCTTTACAAAAAGGCTTCTCTAGTTCTAGAGCAAGCCGCTCAAATTCTTTAAAAGGAAATGAATTTTAATAAAACTATGCATAATACATTTTCAGCCAGTTGCAATTAATGGATTGAAGACAGTCACTCTCCCTCTCTAAGATCTGGCAGTACCCTGATTTCCCTACCCCTCTTACCACAAAGGAGCCTTACCAATTAGGTTTGAACTTTGATGCCGACATGCTGCGGAGGTTATGAATAGATGCGCGAAGGACCAAGTCTCCCACTTGAAACTCTCTGGGCTTAACAAGGTTCTCATAATCTCAAGACAACTGTTGGGTGTAAACTTTAATGTTCTCTTTTACCTTATCTTTATGCTCATCCAATGCCTTCAACTGCACATGTCGTGGGTCAAGGATGAGTCCATTGCTTAGAGAAACCCTAGCTGAGGGTACCGCCAGTTTCACTGGTAGGACAACTTCATATACACAAGTGAGAATGGGATAAACTCGATCGGCTTTCTCTTTAAAGTACGATAATCCCATAGTACCATGGGTAGCTTCTCATCCCATGACCCTGTCATGTCTTCCAACATATTTTTCAAGATATTCATTAAGGTCTTATTTGTGGCCTCTGCTTGGCCATTCACATTACGTTAGGAGATAGTTAAGCTATTGTGCACAGTCTTATACTTATCTGTGAGAAGTGCCATCTCTTTGCACACAAATTATTTCCCATTATTCATGAGGAACACTTTGGGTATAACAAACATACATATGATATATTCCTTTATAAACTGGGTAACCACTTGGTCAGTCACTCTCCTGAGGGGGATGGCTTCAGCCCATTTGGTATACAATTCGGTATCCACGATACCAAAATCTTTACCCCGAGATGTTGGGTTGATCTTTCCAACCAAATCAAACACCCATGTGTGGAAGGGGTAGGGAGTTTCTAGGCTTTACAGACCGACAGAAAGGGTATGTACTATATTGCCATGTACTTGGCAAGCTTTGCACTTTTTCACATAACCAATGGAATAAACCTCCATGGTTGGCCAATAATACCTAATTGTTATTAACTGGTCATACAGTTTGTCACCTCCCGTGTGGAAGGGCTCATGGGCCTCCTTCAAAACTCTTCCCACATCCTCTTTGGCTACACATTTCAGTGCTTTCTCATTGTATCCCTTCCTGTAGAGCTCCCCTTCTACTAGGTAGAAGCGGTCAACTCTCTTTCGTAGATAAATCTCATCTGCTCTTTTTGCGAGCAGTTTACCATATTTAAAATAAGTTATGTAGGGTTGCCTCCAATCATCAAAGGCCTCTACGAAACTAGCTTATGTTGGTTGGTCGAATTGGTTTTGACACTTTAAATAGCTTTACTGCAGACGAGCAGCCTCTGTGCTTATGGTTGGCCAGTAATAGCCCCCCCCCCCCCCCCCGCTGCAACCGGTGATAAAGAGGGATATCAGTATCCCCGCGATGATTTTCATGCATTGCTACCAACCTCTTTATAGCTTCTTATTATCCTACACACCTTGATAAGGACCCCCCCGGGCTCTTATAATAAAGTTTTCCCTATAGCAGATGGTAGTTGTCCAGCTTTAATATCTTCATTGTTCCGTCCCTTATTTTTAGCTGCTTCACAATCAGGTACCTCCAATCTTCTAGATCATCACCTTGGAATAGTGACTTCACTGTGGTAGGAACTGTTCTCCGTCGTACTATGATGGTCTCCTATGACTCATTCATGTCTAATTTATGGGCTCTTATAGCTAGCACATCGGCATGCTTATTCATTGTTCGTGCATGCCTCTCAATGATCACTTTCAAAAACTGTCCTAGTAACTTTTGTATGATGGATATGTACGGTGCCAAGTTGGCATGCTTGAGGTCGAACTCCCGATTAACTTATTTCACCACCAGGTTAGAGTCCCCTCATATACACAATACTCTAATGCCTCTTCAAAGCGCCTCCAATAACCCTAAGATGAGGGCCTCGTACTTAGCCTCATTGTTAGAGCATTTGAAGTCAACCTTGAAGGATAGAGTTATCTTCTCCTTACTTTTTGAAAGGATAATGACCGCACCTCCTGTTACCTGTGCACTAGAGCCATCAAACTCCATATCCCACGTCTCCATCTCTTTCGCCACTCATGCTTGGAAATTTTCCCCAGGCAGTTCTTCACTAAGAAGATCTCAACTTCCACTTGGGAAGTGGGCTAATAGATAATGCTTGACTTTTAACGTGTTTGGGTGCTATGCACTGCAAATCATATTCTGATAAAATTAATAACCAACTCGTTGCTCACCCTACCAAGACTGTCCGTACTAAGAGGTACTTGATAGGGTCACACTTAGTGACTATATGGGCGATAAAGGCCAGTAGACAGTGTCTCAACTTTTGAGCCACGAATACTAGGGCGAGGCAGTGTCTCTTAACATTGGTATATCTTCATTTTGAACTCAAGATCACCCTTGACAAGTAATACACTGGCTTCTCTACCCCCTCCTTCTCTTGAGTCTGCAATGTTCCTATAGACTTTTTCGTTGAAGTGAGGTAGAGATGTAGCGGTGCCCCAGCCTCCGACGGGATCATCGTAGATGGAGAGGATAAAATTTATTTTCTCTTCTCAAAGGCTTTCTTATTTTCCTACCCCCAGATCCACTTAGCTTTTTCCTTCAGTAGGGGGTAAATGGGTGGCTCACCTCCACCAGTGCAGGTATGAATCTTTTTAGGTAGGACACCTTTCCTAAGAAGCTATTTTGTTTCCTCTAACATTTTGGAGGTGGCATCATCACGATTGCTTTCTTCTTTTCTACATCAACCAGCACCCCTTTCTATTTACTATAAATCCTAAATACTTTCCTAAAGTGATTTCGAAGGCACACTTCGGGGGGGTCATTCTCATCTTGTACTTGTGGCATCTTTTAAACACTCGTCAAAGATCCTGGACATGCTTTCTTTCTTTCTTGGACTTGACCACCTGGTCATCCACATAGAATTCCAATATATCATGAAACAAATCATGGAATATGGTCATCATAGTCCACTGGTATGTGGTTGTAACAACCCTGATTTTTTTAATTGGGTATTTTTTTTAAATTAATTTTGGAAAATTCGAGGAAAATAAAATTTTGAATTTAATTATTCTTAATAATTAAATATGTTGAGTTTTATTTTTGAAAAGTGAAATTTCAATCGGTTTTGAAATTGGAATGAAAATGAAGTTTATAAAGATTTTTTGGTTTTAAACCTTTTATTTTCTCGCTGGCAGATTCAATAAACCGATCGAGGGAGTCGATCGATCGACGAGCCCAGTTTTGAGGCGGTTCGGCAGTTGGATGGATTTGAAGAGTCTTAGCTTTTACAAACTCCTGTCTTTACTCCTTATAAATATAGGTCGTGGGTGGACCTTTTAACCAATTTTTTATCACCTCAAAAATGCACTAGACCCTTTATATTTCCTCTCCCTCTTTATACAAACCCTAGCCCCTATTTTATTCAATGTTCAACCTTAAATTTGGAGGCCTATTTGGGATTATTTTGTGTCAGGATAGAACGTGACTTGACTATTTTTGCGAGGGGAACGTGATGGTGCAATATGATTTTGAGGCTGAATTTATGTGATGATTCACGTGATGATTTTGAGGTACGGGACTTACACAATATGCTCCTAAATTCTCTCGAGAGTATTCCGTTTATTTTCTATGTCAATTGCACTCATGCTGAATTGTGATATTCATTGGAATCCTGAAAAATTGTTGGAGTCTATTATTTGATTCATTGAGATATATTATATTGTTGATTAGAGCATAATGTCATGAGATTTTAATATGACACGGAGAATGGGCACCCGCCAACAGTCCAAAAACCGTTATATGGCTTTGAGATGCCTAGGGGAGGTGAGATGAGGCCTAGTGACCCATTGATGTGTTATTGAGAAATTAATATTGATATAATACTTGAGTATTGCATTTGATTTGTATATGCGCATTCGTATTATTGCGATTTATTCATCGTGCTAATTATTTTTGAGCATCTATTCCTATCATATTTTGTACTTCCCTGTATTTTCTTTTGGTGGCACGCTAGCGTGGATTGGGACGCTATCGACTATTTTGAAGAATTATTTTAGAGCATAGATTGGAAGAGTTATTTTTTATGTATAAATTAGTGGTGTAATTTTTGTTGGAGAATTGTGAATTTTGGGAGAAACATTATTGTGGAAATAGAAGAATTGTGGTTTTGTTATATTTAAATCATGGAATTTAGATGCTCTATACTTATTTTGGATGGTTTTAGTTTAGTTTTTATTGCAGTGGTGCCTCGTGTTTTGTACCGGGTGCTACAAATGGTATCAGAGCTTAGGTATACGACAACCCTCGGATCTTGAGTTTTGGGTCTAACTTGCACGTTAGACGAGTTCTCTTTGGAGATAGAAAACTTTTGAAGAAGTGTTAGGTATCATTGTGAGGATGTTTAGAATTGATTGTAGAACTTTAGTATTGTAATTTTTGGGAAATATAATCGAGTAGTAGTTTAGTTAGGTTTCATTGAATTTCGAAGATGAAATTCCTTGTTAGTGGGGAAGTACGCAACAACCCGGATTTTTTTAAATGGGTTGTTAAATTAATTTTGGAAAATTCAAGGAAAATAAAATTTTGAATATAATTATTTTTAATAATTAAATATGTTGAGTTTTATTTTGGAAAATCGAAATTTCAGTCGGTTTGAAATTGGAATGAAAATGAAGGTTATAAAGAGTTTTTGCTTTTAAACCTTTTATTTTCTTCAGATTCAACAAACCGTCTTGATCGATCGATCGATCCAGGTAGTTGATCGATCGACGAGCCCAGTTTTGAGGCGGTTCAGCAGATGGATAGATTTGAGAAGTTTTAGTTTTTACAAACTCCTATCTTTACCCCTTATAAATATAGGTTGTGTGTGGATCTTTTAACCAACTTTTTATCACCTCAAAAATCCAGTAGACCCTTTATATTTCCTCTCCCTTTTTATACAAACCCTAGCCCCTATTTTATTCAATGTTCAACCCAAAATTTGGAGGCCTATTAGGGGTTATTTTGTGTTGAGTCCAGAACGTGAATTGACTATTTTTTCGAGGGGAACGTGATGGTGCAATCTGATTTTGAGGCTGAATTTATGTGATGGTTCATGTGATGATTATAAGGTATGGAACTTACACAATATGCTCCTAAATTCTCTCAAGAGTATTCCGTTTGTTTTCTATATCAATTGCACTCAGATCCTTATGAACATGAATCCTATGAATATATGTTCTAATGCTAGGTCATTCCCCTTAAGCGATGCGTTGCGCCTGCCACCGGGTGTCTCAAAAAATAGTCAAGGGGCGTCGCATCGGCGCCCGAATGCGACGATAAATACGCAAGCGTTCCTGCAACAAGCTGGACGTGTGCGGGTAAAGAAGCTAGTCCAAGATACTAGACTTAGGTTAGCGACTTGGAACATAGGGACTGTGACAGGAAAAGGGATGGAGTTAGTAGATACCATGACAAGAAGAAAAGTTAACATAGCTTGTTTACAAGAAACTAAATGGGTCGGTGAGAAAGCTAGAGAATAGAAAATACAGGATTTAAATTATATTATACAGGAAAACATAGATATAAGAACGGAGTTGGAATAATAGTAGATAAAAACTTTAAGGACGATATCGTAACCGTTATTAGGAAAGGTGATAGACTTATACTTGTAAAATTGGTATTAGGTGAAAACATAATTAATATTGTTAGTGCTTATGCATCTCAAGTAGGATTAGATGAGCACACTAAAGTACAATTTTGGGAACAAATGGATGAACTAATTCAAGAAATACCCCTAGGTGAGAAAATCTATATAGGTGGAAATGTTAATGGCCATGTTGGAGAAGATCGTGTAGGATATGAGATAGTGCATGGAGGACATGGTTTTGGAGATAGGAACGATGGGGGAGAGTCTATCTTAGATATGATTTTGTACTAGTAAATACATGTTTTAAAAAGAGGCTTGAACACTTAATAACTTATAAAAGTGGAACACATAAGAGCCAAATAGATTTTTTCATTACTAGGAAAGGAGACCGATTAACGTGTAAAGATTGTAAGGTTATCCCGGGAGAGAGCTTAACCTCACAACATAGGATAATGGTGTTGGATATAAATATTAAAAATCAATCACGAGTGCGAAAAGTGAAGATTAACCCACGAACTAGGTGGTGGAATTTAAAAGGAGAGAAATTAGAACTATTTAAAGATAAAGTATTAAATGAAGCAACATGGAATTGTGAAGAAGAAACTGACATAATGTGGAATAAGATGGCCACATGAATTAGGAGAATATCAAAAGAAATTCTTGGAGAATCAAAAGGCAAAGGGCCACAGTCTAAAGAAACTTGGTGGTGGAATGAAGAAGTATAGAATATAGTAAAAATTAAAAGGGAGGGCTTTAAAACATGGCAAACAAATAGAAATGAAGAGAATTTTGAGAAATATAAATGGGCTAAAAAGTAAGTTAAGAAAGTGGTAAGAGATGATAAGTTAAAAGCGTATGATGATCTTTATACAAAATTAGGAACACAAGAAGGGGAAAAAGTATTTATAAGCTTGCTAAACTTAGGGATAGGAAAACAAAAGATTTTAATAACGTTAAGTGCATCAAAAGTGATGATTCGAGAGTCCTAGTCAAAGATGATGAAATTAAGGAAAGATGGAAAAACTACTTTGAGAGGTTATTAAATGGAGATAATGGGAGTAGATTAGATATAGAGGAACTTAGGGAGACTCGAGAAGATATATTTTTTCGTAGAATTAGGACAACAGAGGTCAGGATTGCTCTAAAAAATATGAAAACAGGGAGGCTTTAGGACCAGATGGTATCCCTATTGAGGTTTGGAAGTGCTTAGGGGAGGATGGAGTATCATGGATTATAAAATTATTTAATAGAATTTTAATGACTAATAGGATGCCCGATGAATGGTGAAAAAGTATTTTAGTACCTATTTATAAAAATAAAGGGGACATACAAAGTTGTTCAAATTATCGTGGTATTAAGTTAATAAGTCATACAATGAAACTTTGGGAGAGAGTGATTGAATATAGATTGAGATTGAAGACAACAGTATCTGAGAATCAATTTGGGTTTATGCCTGGGAGGTGAACAATGGAAGCAATCTATTTATTGAGGAGATTAATGGAGAGGTATAGAGAGAAAAAGAAGGATCTTCATATGATTTTTATAGGCTTGGAGAAGGCGTATGATAGGATACCCAGAGATATAATATGGTGGGTTCTACATAAAAGAGGAGTGACTCGCAGATATATTGACGTGATCAAGGATATGTATGATGGTGCGATGACTACAGAAAGAACATCAGCTGGAGAAAGTTGTGAATTTTCAATTGCGGTAGGGATAAACCAAGGTTCAGCATTAATTCCTTATCTCTTTGCTCTTGTTATGGATGAGTTGACTGGAGAAATACAAGATGAGGTGCCATGGTGTATGCTATTTGCAGATGATATTATTTTAGTCGATGAGACTAAGATGGGGATAAATGCTAGGTTGGAATTGTGGAGAGAAACTTTAGAAACAAGAGGATTTAAAATAAGTAGAACTAAAACAGAATATGTGGAGTGTAATTTTAGTAGTAATAGGAGGACAAATGGATATGTGGTGAAATTGGAGGGTCAAGAAATACCTAGAAATTATCATTTTCGTTATTTAGGATCAATTATACAAAAAGATGGAGATATTAGTGATGATGTTACGCATAGGATTAGAGCATGCTGGGTTAAGTGGAGAAGTGCGACCGGCGTTCTGTGTGATAGGTGTATACCTTTGAAGTTAAAAGGAAAATTTTATAGGACGGACATTAGACCCACCATGTTATATGGGACAGAGTGTTTGGCAACCAAGAAACAAAATGTGCAGAAAATGAGTGTGGTGGAGATGTGAATGCTAAGATGGATTTGTGGTAAAACTCGAAAGGATAAAATGAACAAATTCGTGAAACGGTAAAAGTAGTTCCTATAGAAGATAAATTGAGAAAAAATCGACTTAGATGGTTTGGACACGTCAAGCGTAGACCGATGGATGCTCCTGTAAGGAAGAGTGATTTAGTTAGTATTGATGGTAACCCAAGGGGTAGAGGTAGGCCTAAATTAACTTGGTGGGATATTATAAAAAAGGACATGATATCATGTGGTTTAACCGAAGATATTGCACTGGACAGAATGGAATGGAAAAATAGGATTCATGTAGCCGACCCCAAATAATTGGGAAAAGGATTTGTTGAGTTGAGTTGATATATTATATTATTGATTTATAATGTCATGAGATTTTAATATAGCACGGAGAATGGGCACCCGCTAATAGTCCAAAAACCATTATATGGCTTTGAGATGCCTAAGGGAGGTGAGGTGAAGCCTGGTGACCCATTGATA
This sequence comes from Sambucus nigra, assembly GCA_949130495.1. Classification (NCBI taxonomy): domain Eukaryota; kingdom Viridiplantae; phylum Streptophyta; class Magnoliopsida; order Dipsacales; family Adoxaceae; genus Sambucus; species Sambucus nigra. The sequence continues at coordinate 483,286,606 of OX422218.1, forward strand.
TGTTGTTGAGAAATTAATATTGATATAATGCTTGAGTATTGTATTTGATTTTTATATGCGCATTCATATTATTGCAATTTATTCATCGTGCTAATTATTTTTTAACATCTATTCTTGTCATATGGTGTACTTCCCCGTATCTTCTTTTACTGGAAGGCTACCATGGATTGGGACTCTATTGACTATTTTGGAGAATTATTTTAGAGCTTGGATTGGAAGACTTATTTTTTATGTATAAATTAGTGGTGTAATTTTTATTAGAGAATTATGTATCTTGGGAGAAACATTATTGTAGAAATAGAAGAATTTTGGTTTTGTTATATTTAAATCATGGAATTTAGATGCTCTATACTTATTTTGGTTGGTTTTAGTTTAGTTTTTATCCTAATAGCGCCTCGTGTTTTGTGCGGGGTGTTACAGATGGTATCATAGCTTAAGTATACGACAACCCTCGGGTCTTGGGTTTTGGGTCTAAATAAAATATCTGAATGGAATATCAACGCAAGAAAAACAACAACGGAAGTAAAGAAATTACAAAGCAAGAAAAACAACAATGGAATCTTGGATTAAATAAGAAGATGATGAATAGTGACTTACAAACCGATTTGGGTGAAACCCTTGGAGAGAGAAGCAAAACCCAAGATCCCCTCCAAAAACGTTCTTCCTCTAACCTAATAGTAAAAAGATGATAAAATAAGATAATTAAAGATATCTTCAAATACCAAAAACCCACTTATGTAGTAAGTGGTAAAAGAAATAAAGATAAAAGAAAAGAAAATGATTTGTCCTAAGTGGTTTTGGTGTTGTCCTTCCTCCGCGAGAAATTTCGTAATTTTTTATTTATTGATCGGAATCGCTCACCATCAGTGGCCACACGAAGATGACTCAGAGATCTTCAACTTTTGTGAAGACATTGACCTAGAAATTCAAATTGTGAAATTACTAAATTGCCCTTGTACGTGTGATTATCGACGGAACTTCTTCGGAACGCTACGAACTTCACACTAAGCACCATAATACCTACAAAAGGTCAATTATACCTCACAAAATATGTAAACATATAATTTGTCTGGTTAATGAGCATAAATATAGGAATTAAGGTACCTGAGGAGGCTAAAATGCATAAGTAAAGAAGGTGAATATATGCAATATTCGAGCCGAATCACATCTTTGCTAAGATTTGTCAATGTACTTATAGGGGTCTGTGAGTGCTTAACAAAGTCTAAACCAAACTTATTTGCTAAGTCCCTGGCATATTTTTATTGAGATAATAATGTTGAATACCAAACCATCCGAGTGGAATAACATGCTAGATTACTCATTCCAAATAAAATATCACAAATCAAAGGACAATGTAATACTTAAAACAATCCCAACTAAAACTGAATACTGAAATAATAAAGAGTACAAAGTCTCTCTGAACTAAATAAAAACTAGAAATGGGTGACACATGCCCCATCTAAAATGACTAAGTGAAGAGGTGAGATGACAAGGATGAAGTCGTCTAAATGCAAAGACCTGCAACTTCCACACTAGCTGCAGCACGTTAATAGTCCAAAGATCTAAGTCTGATGCCCTTGTGGTTGAGCACCTATAATACATACATACATACATACATGCATACATATATATATATATATATATATATATATATATATATATATATATATATATATATATATATATATATATATATATACATACAAGAGAAGAGAAGATGCTAAGAAACGGGTCAGAGCCCGAGTGAAAATAGCTTTGAAAATAGGTTAGCAAGTATATAAAATACTTACCAGTTGATATTACATACATGTTAGTGCCTCGACACTCACTTGAGAATTCTCACCTCTCAACTAGTGTGCACGCCTAACCTATGACTGAATTAATCTAGATAAAGCTAACCCAGTTAACTAGTCTAACCCAATCTCCCCTCTTCAATTATGAATCACGTGATCGCATAACTATAATTTATACATGATAAATTTTCTTATGAATTTACCAAGCTAGCTATGTACATCTCAATACAACCTTAAGATCTCAACCACTTAATTTATTTAATAATAATTAGTCAATTTTATCTACTTACAAGCACAGTAGATGAATCACAGGTACATATATTTATCACTCATAATATATATACTAATAGGGCACCCCACATAAAAGCTAAGACGCTGGCATACTCTGCTATCAAGTCCATATACCTCTCGTACAAATAAGGAAAATACTAGTTCAAATCCATTCTCGAACTTTATTAACACAAAACACACATATTAGAGGTGAAGCATAGTTCCAGATCACTAAAAGGTCAGCACATACCCTCACATCTCTTAGGACCGTCATAACTATCAATCTCATATATCATATACCATGGATACTATGTTCTAGGGTACAAGTCAAATATCCCCCATAAAGGTGCCGTCGAGATAAGACTGTCCCAGCGCGGAAAACTCCGTGATAGCAAGTAGCGCGGGTATGATTAAATACAGATATTCATATAATAGATATATACATGCACCCATATACATATGTTCACATTATTCAGATAGGTACGCCCACAACCCATAACATATTCTAACCATACATGGCACATAGCACTCGAGTCCTACGTATAATTCATTCATCCATTTATTTTCTTGATTACTATAGGTTTTTAAGTACTTCTCGGCTCTCGAAGTGTATTATTTTGATAAATATCAAATCATTAGGTGTACACTCTCTATCCTACTGGTCCAAGTCATCCTTAATTCTCACAAGACCTAATTTAACATACATGCGATCACCACCCCATTTTATACCCTCGTGAGCCCACGGTTAAATCTCATATAAGAATCGTTGTACCCGAACCTTACCTGCCACCCTACTAGTCCTTCCCAAGTCCCATCATGGTATTTAAGTTATGGATAAGGGTCCTTATACATTGAGGTTGGATTAACATTAAAAATGAAGAAGATTCAAATTCCAAGAGGAGTCGATCGATCGAATAAAAGGCTCGATCGATCAGTTATCGGCCAAGAAATTCTTCACAAGATGCTTACAGGTTTCTTCCATTTTATTCATAAAAACCTCCATTAAAATGTCCCAAACTCCCAACCAAACATCACAAACATTATAGTAATAGGTCTGAATGATTTCTAACGTAAAATCTAAATTAAATCCTTAGGAAATCATCAATAAATGGGCACAATTCATGATTTGGTCTCTAACCCTAGTTTATCATATTAATTCAAGAATCCACATGATATTTCCATATTTAATTCTCTAATCATCATTAAAATTAGTGATAAAAGTTATACATGTGATAAGGATACCAGCCTAACATAATTTCCATTCAAACATATGAATTATAGTCTTCTAATTACTTCAAATCTCCATAAAAATTTATAATTATATTTCCTACTCTAACATGGATGAAATATCAACTCAAGAATAGAAAGATAGATACTTTCCTGGAAATCAAAGGTCTGATCCGACGAATTTGAGTGGTATAGGAACGATCATCTTCTTTCGATCTACACATTGGTGGTGGAATTAGTGAGAACGGTGTAGTATTAATGGTTCTCCCCCTTGGAAACCTCCTCTCTTATCCCTTCCACAGCCTCTCTGCAACTCAAGTGTTTCTAACCCTCGAAGACTCTATCGTACATTAGATATAACCCTTTAATTTTCGTCATTAATTAAGGCCTAAAATCGAAAATTACCAAAATTCCCTCCCGAGTTGCCGATTAGGCCTAAAAACGTCTCGAGACTTAAACTAAACCCCCGGATACACTTTTTTGACTATATTGACCCTTTCGGACACATTGGCGCACTCTAAATGACTATACGGGCAACTTAGAATTAATTTACTTTTTATTTCCTTAAATTAGTCCCGACACGACTCACACGCGCGTCCCGACTTAATTTCTATAACTGTTGTATTATTCACTCGCGATACTTTTAATAAATTCAATCTCATACATTACTTTAATCATTAAGTAATATTCAACATAATTCTCACTAATAATTACTAACTCTCGTCACACTAGTAAATATTCAATTTATAACCTGGATTAATATTAAATTAATTTATCTCAATTTAATTTAATTAATCCTATAATTAAAGGCCATAAAAATACAGGGTATTACATACTTCCCCCCTAATAACGGAATTTCGTCTTGAAATTCGAAAAAAATAAGGCATACCCGGTAAAAAAAATTCTGGATACTTTTCTCCCATGTCTGCCTCGCGCTCGCAAGTGAACTCCTCTATATTATTATGCTCCCACTGGACCCGTGCAAGTGGGACTACCTGCGACCTCAATCTCCTCTCACTATGGTCTAGGATAGGCACTTTTCTCTCCTCATAAGAACTTTCGAGCTACAAGTCAATCTCCTCTATCACAATGTGAGTGTGGGCCAAGTCATCCCGAAGGTACTGCTTTAACGTCGAAATGTGAAACACATCATGGATACGGTGCAAGTACTCCGGCAACTCGAGTCTATATGCCACCGGTCCAATCCTCTCGATAATGGGAAATGGTCCTACGTACCTCAGAGCCAATTTCCCCTTCTTCCCTAACCTCATTACTTCTTTCATAGGAGACACTCGCAGTAATACTTGGTCCCCCACACTAAAATCCCTGAAGAACCACTTTGCATTAGCGTAGATTTTCTACCTGTCCTAGGCTACCCAAATGCGACTCCTGATCAACTCAATTCTGGCTTACATGTCCTGAATTACCTCTGGCCCGAGTAACTTGTTGTCCCCCACTTCTAGCCAACAAGCGGGAGAACGACGAGGTCTGCCATACAACGCCTCAAATGGGGCCATGCCAATCATAAACTGGTGGGAGTTATTATAAGAGAATTCCACCAGTGGAAGATACTGCTCCCAATACCCTCCAAAATTAAGGACATACATGCGTAACATATCCTCCAACATCTGATTAGTACACTCAGTTACCCATCTGTCTGTAGGTGATAAGCCGTGCTCAACCACAGCTCATTACCCATAGCCTCCTGAAAGCTCTCCCAAAAGCGTGACACAAAAATCTTGTCTCTATCGGACACGATATCAAGGGGCACCCCCTGCAATCTCACTATCTCAATAATAAATAGCTGGTCATACTATCCCATAGTGTAGTATGTCCGCACCGGTAGAAAATGAGCTACCTTGATCATCCGATCCACCACTACCCATATAGAATCGTGACCCCGCTATGACGTAGGCAACCCAGTGATGAAATTCATGGAAATGCTCTCCCATTTCCACATAGGGATCTCTAGAGGCTAAAGTAACCCTGGAGGTCTCTGACAGATGACACCTGGTGTGAACCAAAGTCAAAAGCAAATATGTCTCCTAATGGATACAAAATATCTGATTTGGTAAATATCTTTTGAAACAGTAACTTGTTGTACAAACTTTGTAAACTTAAGAGGGGCCTCAAAGACCACCTCCTTTAAAATTATTAAACTTGAGGGAGGGTGTTACACCCCAAACCCAAATCCATTCTAATCATTTGTTTTTAAAATTATTAAATCAAATCTTCAGTCCATTTGAAACATAATTCATTTATTAATTTTTTCATGCATATTGTACATAATGAACATAATACCGTTCTTTGTACCATAACATAATTAGCATCATAGTCATACTTAAGCGAACATGAAATACTATGATTAACTATTCCAGTTATCAAGTTAAATTACAGTTATCGCATTATATACAATGTGTGAGTGTAGTAAAATCCTCAGTGTGACATTAACAACCCCAGCTCTTTCTAACGGTGTAGCTCTCAAAATTGCCGATTATATGGTATCCTAGCTGGTAGCGGACAAACCTAAAAAGTTTAAATATAAACATTAAGCAATAAGTTAGTGAGGAACTCCTTCCCTGTAATGAAGTAAAGATTCTATATCAAATATGTGGATATAAAATCTAAACAATCTTAACCGTTATGGCAATAACAAAACCTGGAAAATAAATTCCAACAAATCCTTATCATAAAACATAACAAATCATTGGATCTTTGTCCAATTCCAATCCTCGATCATAAGACCCAAATAATCCAGGATATTTGAATATCCAAACAAATCCTGAATACCGAAGTATTCAAACCAATCCTCTCTTAGAACTATAATCGTATCCAGCATATCCTTTTCATATCTATATATCAAACAATCATAAGTACACTCACCTTGGAAACTTAATAGGTTTTTCCTTTTTCCTTTTTTTGGCACTTGTTCAATCGGTTCTTCTTCCTTTCCTATCATTCTTACAGTATTAGTATCATCATAAGAATATTAACAATCCAAAGAAGAACTCAAACGTAACTCAATTCATAAGCTTCATATGATTCCATTCAAATCATTTATCATAGATAAAGTTCCATCTAAATTCAAGTTAAGATATTTAACATATCCAAATCGTAGCCCAGACATACATTACTTTCTTCTTGGTAATCATGTCCTTATTGTATTAGGTTTCCAATACAAAAGACGACAAATCATTTTAAGTTTTTAGAGCAAGATATGCCCATTTCTTCCCTACCTAAAAATATGCCCTATAGGCCCCTCTATTGTTCAGTCAACTTCCAAGAATTTTCAGAATTTTTATAGATCATAACTTTCTATGATATTCCACCAAATTTCCAATAATACAAGATTAAAGTTTCATAATTTTCAGAGTTCATTTGTTATGTCAAAAGATTTATTAAACTCGCGGCATATAACAAGATTCATGTATAGAAGTACCATAGGGACTTTTATGTAATTTTCTATTGATTTTTCTCAACTTTTCTCCTCACTTTATTCTTCCTAAAGTTCCCGATTCTCTTTCCTCTAGATCCAACTCTCTCATGGATGAATTTTCTGAAAGATAAGGTTATTTCAAGGGTTTAAAGGCGGACAAACCAGCCTCCCCTTCCAACCAATCAAAACATAACACATGGTGTACAAATAATACAAATTACCACTTAACGAATACACAGATTTACCCTTGTTTCGTAATTTCAGCAAAACTCCTTACTCGGACCTATGTTTTACACATCGTTTGTTGTGTTACAAGCTTAAATCATATATATACTACTATATAGTTTTAACCTCAACTCAGTTGTTATATTATAAGGGTTAAATTAGTTTCCAATATGAACATTCCTATCGAAAACTTAAAAATTTTGTGTTTGTAACTAATTCGATATTTCATGATTTATAAAAGTAGGATTAGACTAAACATAGTTACTTAACTTTAGATATAATAATAACAAATTCTATATATAACATAAGCTAATCATGATTCAAACATAATTTATCAAAATTATATTCGGGTTGTCACAACTCTCCCCCCGTTAGGAAATTTTATCCCCGAAATGGACATACCTTGGTTGTCCAAATCAAACATATACGAATAACGCATTTTCATGCTATATTCTCTCTCCCATGAAACTTCTTTCATGGAATACCTTCTCCACACAACTTTCACAAGTGGGATCACTTTGGATCTCAATATTGTTTCCTTTCTATCCACGACAGTAAATGGTTCTTCCACATTTCTCAAGTCTTCCTTCAACTCAATGGGATGTTCCACAAATACATGTGAAAGATTCGCTACATACTTTCTCAACATAGAAATAAGGAAAACATTATGTAATCGGGCCAACTCTGATGGTAATGCTAACTTATATGCAACCATCCCGACTTTCTGAAGAATTTTATAAGGTCCAATGTGTCGTGTACTCAATTTCCATTTCTTTACAAATCTCAAAACTCCTTTCCATGGAAATATCCAAAGAAACACATAATCACCTTTCTATAATTCCAAATATGTTCATCGTTTATCTGCATAAATTTTTTATTTGCTTTGTGTTGTTCTCATTATATCTTGAATAATCTTCACTTTTCCAGTAGTGACTTCAATCAACTCTCGACCCTCTATCTTCCTTTCACCAACTTCACCCTAATATACCGGTGTACGAAATTATCTACCACACAACACTTCATATGGAGCCATACCAATAGTAGACTGGAAACTATTGTTATATGTGAATTCTATCAAAGGCAAATATTCATCCCAATTACCTTTAAAATCAAGCAGACAAGCTCTAAGTATATCCTCCAAAAATTTTATGGTTCTTTCATACTGCCCATCTATCTGAGGATGAAAAGTTGTGCTAAACTTTAAGTTAGTACCCATAACAAACTGTAAACTATCCCAAAATCTCGATGTAAAAGTAGGGTCCCTATCTGAAATAATAAAAACGGGTTCTCCTTGCAATTGAATAATCTCATTAATATATAATCTTGTCTACCTATCAACTGTATAAGTAGTTTTGGCTGCTAAAAAATGAGCTGACTTGGTCAATCTGTCCACCACTACCCAAATCGAATATGACCCCTTCTGAGATCGAGGAAGCCCAACCACAAAATCCATCGTTACATGATCCCATTTCCATTTTGGTATTGGTAATGGTTGAAGGAAACCCGCAGGTTTCTGATGTTCTACTTTTCAATTTCTAACATATAAGGCATTTAGCAACAAAATCAACTATTTCCTTCTTCATATTATTCCACCAATAGTGATCCTTCCAATCCCTATACATTTTAGTACTGCCAAGATGCATAACATAAATGGAATTATAAGCTTCATCTAAAAAAATTCTTTTAATCCATCAACAATAGGAACACATAATTAGTGCTTATACAATAAAGTGCCATCATTAACAATACAAAAATTGTAAGACTTACCATCTCTCACATCTCGTCGTTTCTTCTCAAGAAATGGATCCTGACTTTGTAAGTCTTGAATATGGGTAGCCAACAAAGGCCTCACACTTGCATGAGAAAATAATTTGTCCCCGTCTTCTAACTGTAATTCCACTCCCATCAATCTCAACTCCAAAATCTGAGCAACTCTAGCACATCGAATACAAGATAACCTGCTCGAAGCCTTTCTACTTAGATCATCTGCCACTACATTTGGCTTCCCTAAATGGTAGTGAATTGTACAATTATAATCTTTAATTAACTCCATCCACCGCCTCTGGCTCAAATTCAACTCCTACTGAGTAAATTAATACTTGAGACATTAATGGTCAATAAAAATTTCACATACTTCACCATATAAATATTGACGCCACAATTTCAGAGCAAACACAATAGCAGTAACTTCTAAATAATGCATAAGATAATTACATTCATGTGTACGCAACTATTGGGAAGCATAAGCAAAACCTTACCATGCTGCATAAACACACAACCTAACCCCAGATGTGAAGCATCAGTATAAATAATAAAACCATCTCCACCATGTGGAATAGTAAGAACAGGTGTGGTTACCAACCTATTTTCAATTCTTCAAAATTATTTTCACAATAAAAATTCCATTCAAACATGACATATTTTCGGGTTAATTTAGTCATTTGCAAGGCAATCGAAGAAAATCCCTTTATAAACCTCCTATAATACCCAGTCAAACCTAGAAAACTCCTCACCTCGATCACATTATCGGCCTCTCCCATTTTACAATAGCTTCTACCTTTTTAGGATTAACACATATACCATCCCCATAAATAACATGGCCTAAAAATACAACTTGTGATAGCCAAAATTCACACTTGCAAAACTTAGCATATAATTGCTTGTCTTTCAACACATTCAAAACAGTTCTGAAATGTTTTTCATATTCAACCATATCACGTGAATAAATCAAAATATCATCAATAAAAACTATTACAAATGAATCAAAAAAATGATGCAGTGCCCGGTTAATAAGATCCATAAATACAGCTGGAGCATTAGTCACTCCAAAAGGCATCATGAGAAACTCAAAATGACTGTACCTAGTACGAAATGCAGTTTTAAAAGTATCACTCTCCTTTAACCTCAACTGATGATAACCTGACCGTAAGTCTATCTTTAAAAACACTTTAGTACCCTGCGACTGATCAAACAAATCATCTATACGAGGTAAAGGTTAATTATAGCTTTATTCAGTCTCCTATAATCAATACATAAACGCATGGTGCCATCTTTCTTTTTCACAAATAAAACGGGTGCACCCCATTGAGATACATGAAGTTGTATGAACCCCCTATCAAGTAAATCGTGCAACTTAATCTTGAGTACATTCAACTCAATAGGTGCCATTTTATATAGTGCCATGGAAATAGGGGTTATCCCTATTACTAATTCAATACTAAGTTTAACTTCTCTTTCTGGAGGTAACCCAGGAAACTCAGTAAGAAACACTTCTGGAAAATATCGTACATTAGGAATATCAACTAATTATAAAGCCCCATTTCTAGTGTCAAGAACATATGTAATAAAACCCTCACAACTCTTAGTCAATAATTTCCTCGTCTGAATAGCAAAAATGATACAACAAGGAACAATTTTCCTTTTCCCCACAAATTTAAATTCAGACTGGCATATTAACAAAACTTCCTTTCTAAAACAATCCATTAATGCGGGATATTTAGATAACCAATTCATTCCTAGAATTAAGTCAAAATCATATATATCTAACGGAAGTAAGTCTATAACTGTATCTCTACCCCCCCCCCCCCCCCACCCACCCACACACACACGATCAAAACCCAATCAAGAAAACATATTCAACTACAAATATATCCCTCATAGGCATATAAAAACCCAAACCCACATCTAAACAAGTACATGGTCTATTCATATATATAGCAAAATCATAGCACACAAAAGAATGTGCGAAACCAGGATCAATCAAAACATAAACACTTCTATCAGTAATAAACAGTTGACCTGTCACCACGTCCGAAGTAACCTGAGCCTCTTTTATCGTAAAACTCATCCACCTGGCCTGGAACTACTATCTTGTCCTCTGCCCACACATTTCATTCCACTAACTGAAGGTAACACTCTACTTACTACTTCACTAAGTGATGTTCGAGTCTCTGCCAACTGTGGATAATTCTTTTTAACATGCCCCACTTGATGCACATTCTATTCCTTTAAGCTTAGGACACTCGGATTTATTACGCCCCTCCTCTTTACAAAAGAAACATTTAACAACTCTCGTCGGTGCTTCACCTTTTCCTCACCTCCTAACTAAATAAGAAGATCCTTCATCCTTGTTATCTCTACCAAATCTCCCCTGACCTCTACCACTATCTCCACCACCTCTCTGAAATTTATGAGGTTCCATCTCAACACTTCCACCCTCACCTCCCTTAGACTAAAATGAGTTGAATTTACTTTTCTTAAAACTCTCTCTACTCACTGTAATACCCCGTATTTTTAATGATTTTAATTATGGGATTAATTGACTTAAAATGGGAAAACTTATTTATAAATTAATTCGGATTTAATTAAATAATTACTAGTATGACAAGAGTTATTATTTATTGATGTGAATTACATTGAATATTACTTAGTTACTAAACTTAATAAGTAATTATGAATTTATTCAAATTGTCAAGTGAATAATACGACAGTTACGGGAAATTAAGCCGGGACGCGCGTGTTAGTAGACTAAAAGTTATGGAATAGAAGTAAAATAATTATAAGTCACCCGTATGGTCATTTCGAGTGTGTGAAAGTGTCTGGAAGGGTCCAGATAGTCAAAAAAATCTACTCGGGGGTTCAGTTTGGGTCCCAGGGCATTTTTATGCCAAACCGGCACCACGAGAGTATATTTTAGTCATTTTAATTTTAGGAGTAATTAAACCCATGAAATTCCTAAGGCTATATCATCTGCTATGGTTAGGTATTCTTAGATTATCAAACACAAAAACAATAAAGGCTATTGGAAGGGGAAGGAGAAAAGATTCCAAGCCAAAAACCACCCATAGTTGCACCTCTTTCATAATTAAAGCCATCTTAGTGTAGATCTAAAGACGAGGAACGTAGCCATACCCTTTATCATCAAAGGATCAGACCCACTGTAATAAGGCAAGTATTGTTCTTGCTTAAATTAATCTAGATAAATTATCCATGTTAGTATATTATGATTAAGAATTAAATTTCATGCATGTAGAGGAGAAATTTTGGATTAAATCATATTATGGGTAGAATTCATGATTAGGATTGAAGTTTTGTCATGAAAAAATAAAATTTAATATATTCTGGGAATCGTTATGTAGAGGATTTAGAGGTTTGATCATGTTCTTGAAGAAAATCCATAACTAGGGTTCTTGAGGGTTAAATTAGAATTCAATTGAAAAGTTAATGAATCTTTATGTTTAAATAATTCTTATACGTTAGAAATTGTCTATATGTGCTTATTTAATGTTTAGCACCTTCGTTTTGGAGTTTGGGAATGAATTAAGAAGGTTTTAGAGAACTTTTGTTGAAGAAACCCGTAGCTGTAAATTGTAGAAAACCTAGGCTTATACATGTTTGATCGATCGATCGACTAATCGATTGATTGACCCATTTCTTCGATCGATCGACTCCTCTGAGAAATTGTGACTTATTTTTCATTTTTAGTTTCGATGCAACCCCAACTTATAAGGACCCTTAATGTTGATTAATTGAATATAATGGGACTTAGGTGAGGTCAGTAGGGTTATATTTAAGGCCCATAAAGTATCATATTGGATGGGATTAAATGGGGAAATTTACGAGTGTTTCTTTGAATGCGTTACGATTAGAAATTTATGAATTGGGGTTTAATTAGATAAATGATGACTTAGGTTTAATACCATTAGTAGGGGGACACTATAGTACTGAATTTACCTAAGGAATAATTAAGTGACTTTGTACACATTTGGGATAGGGAAGGTACATGAATTTATATGTCGAGATCTATAGCATTAATTAAATGGGAAGTTTACAGATAGGTCCCTTAGTAACAATTTTTAAAGAGTTGGGGAAAATTTACTATTAGCTCCATTTGTTATACCACTAGCGTGGACTTCTACAAGAAGAGAATTAGTGGACCTGAGTGTTTAAAATTTCTGAAAATTCTTTTAGTGTTTAAATTTGTTTGTGAGGGACCTAAGAGTACTTTCCTCCAATTAAATTTACGTATGATATACAAGTTATAAATACAACGTGTGAGACTTGTAATATGGGATGTGTGAATACTAATATTGTAAGTATAAATACTTAGGTTATGTGAATACCTATTGTATGAATTTTTATTTGTATGACATACCTACCATACTTGTTATCATCGGGAGGTCTTTAAAAGGGACAGTCTTGTCTTGAGGAGCCCTTCAGGGGGTGATTATATATTGGTGCCTCAGAGCAAAAGATATAAGGAGGACTTATCTGTGAGTAGATAAGTTTGGATTATATGGGTGTGTAGGTATGTGCATGACCCATTACACCGTGGTCTGTGTTTGCCTCCATTATCTGTGTGATTTTTTTTATTACGATTCCTAAGAGATTCGGAACCGATAGTCCTTATTATGTACGTGAGGTACTGTGACTTGATAGCAGAGTATGTGTGCACTGTTAGTATTGCCTATGTGGAGTGCGGTATTAGTATATATTATAATAGTGAGATTTATATAAACATACAAGGTTTAATCTACTGTGTTGTTTAGTAGAACAGAAAGATGATGCCAATATATATTAAGTGTGTAAGAACTTAATTGATTAATCAGATACCTGGAATTAATTAACAGAGTATGAGGAACTTGGTAACGTATATTTTTATTATACAAGTGGGGACAATCGGTTAGTTGGCATATATGGAAAACGGTTGAAATCTAGTTATGTGGGGTAGCGTAACTAGGAAGGGTAATAATTATGTGTTAGGTGTGCACACTAGTTGAGAGGTAAGAATCTCAAGTGAGAGCACGTGACTAACATGTAGATAATTATCTGGTATTTGTGCATTTAAATACTTGTTGTTGTAAAACTGTTTTCGACTCGAGCTCTAACCCATTTTCTATCAAATCTATTTTGTTTTTGTAAAAACCTTTTAGGTTCCCAGCCACAGGGACACCAAGCATCGGAGATTCATTTAGTTGACATGTTGTAGCTGTTGTCGAAGTAAGAGGACCTCGGTATTAGACGCCTTCACATTCATCCTTGATTCATTCAGAGACATTAACTTCATTCAGGGCATGTTGCCCGTTCTTATATAGAGATAGTAGTTTTCAGACAGTTGTTTACATTTCAGTTGTTGGATTTATTTTATTTCAGAGTATTGTATTTGGTATTTTGACTGGAGGTGTTTCCTCCAGACTCGTTTTATTTCATTATGTCGTTTTAATTCCTATGAGTTGATATTGGATGGTGAATGTTTAGTTAATTATTTAAATTGATTTCATGTTTTATTAAAATATAAAATTTTACATTTGACTTTTAAGTACTAGGTGGTTAGTAATAAATAAAAAGTTTTCGACAGTGATGCTAAGACTGATCCAATTGGTGATGCTAAGGCTGTGTGTCACAGTCACCCCTGGTTCATTTGCCTTTTTGCTATCATGGCTTTATTCACAAAAGAAGAAGAATCTTCTAACTAATAAGTAGCCACTCTATTTTGAATGGGAAAAATAAATACCTCTTGTAACTTACTATATTTCTCTTCCTCATCCTCTACATATTTAGTAGAAAATCTAGATAAAGTTGTAAATTTATCCTCACACTCCCTCACAGACATTTTCCCTTGGGTCAAATATATAAATTCCCTCACCTTCTCCCTTCTATAAACTTTAGGAAAATACTTAACATACAAGGCTTTTATAAATTCAGTTCAAGTAACAACATCAGTACCTTCCATCCTGGGCACCAAATACTTATTGGTTTCCCACCAATAATTAGCCTCTCCTTTCTATCAAAACATAGCCAAATTTACTTTCTGGTTAACTGGAACTTTCATCACTGCAAATATAGTCTCTAGATCTCTAACCCACATCTCACCTTCTTTAGGTTTAATTGACCTAAATATTCTGGAGGATTCAACTTCAGTAACTTTTCATATATGATGTCTTTAATTTCCTTCCTTGCCTCTTTCTCAATTCTGTCTACAGTCTTTGATTCCAGATATCTAGTTTGTTATTCTTCCACTAATGCCATCTTTCTTTCCTGGTGTTCTGCCATCCTCATCATTATCTGTGCCATTACTTGCATCTTCATACACTGCTCATGTTCTCTAATTCTTCCTATTATGATCTTCTCAATTTCAGTATCCTCGTAAGCATGAGAAGCTACTCCCTCTTCTCTATGTGGTCCATCCCTAGGTTCCATATGTAATTATCTGTAATACAATAAAGTTCTAACAACCATCATAAACAGTTCATAATATTGAATTATTGGTTAGTACATAAGCAATTCAACAATATCATATCAAACCAATAACTGTCGTATAACCATCACACACGTCCAGAATTTATAACATAGACGCTCTAATACCACTAATTGTCACACCCTAAACCCAAATCCATTATAAGAATTTATTTTTATAAAAATTAAATCAAAACTTCAGCCCATTTGAAACATAATTCATTTATCAATATTTTTATGCATATTGTACATAACGAACATAATACTGTTCTTTGTACCACAGCATAATTAGAATCAGAGTTATACTTAAGCGAACATGCAATACTTTGATTAACTATTATAGTTATCAAGTTAAACCACTCTATCTCAATACATACAATGTGTGGGTGTAGTAAAATCCTCAGTATCACAATAATAAAATCCCCATGTCTAAACCCCAGCTCTTTCTAATGGTGTAGCTCTCAAAATTATCAATCATATGGTATCCTAGCTAGCAGTGTACAAACCTAAAAATGTTAAATATAAATATTAAGCAAAAATCTCAGTGCGGTACTCCTTCCCTGAAATGAAGTAACAATTCTATATTATATATGTGGATATAAAATCCAAACACTCCTGCCCGTTATGACAATAACAAATCTTGAAACATAAGTTCAAAAAAATCCCTGTCATAAAACAAAATAAATCACTGGATCTTTGTCCAATTCTAATACTGGATCCTAAGACCCAAACAATCCTAAGACCCAAATAATCCTGGATATTTGAATATCCAAACAAATTCTGAATATCGAAGTATTCAAACCAATCCCCTCTTAGAGCTATATTCATATCCAACATATCATTTTCATAGCTATATATCAAACAATCATAAGTACGCTCACCTTGGCAACTTAACTGGATTTTCCTTTTCCCTTTATCCGGAACTTTTTCAATCGGTTCTTCTTCCCTTCCTATCATTCCTACAGTATTAGTATCATCATAATAATATTAACAATCCAAAGAAGAACTCAAACATAACTCAAGTCATAAGCATCATATGATTCCATTCAAATCATTTATCATAAATAAAGTTCCATCTAAATTCATGTTAAGATATTTAACATATCCAAATTATAGCCCAGACACACTTTACTTTCTTCTTAGTAATCCAATCCTTACTATATTAGGTTTATAATACAAAAGATGGCTCATCATTTCAATTTTTAAGAGCAATATATGCCCATTTCTTCACTACGTGGCAAATCTGCGCTATAGGCCCCTTTATCATTCAGTCAATTTCCAAGAATTTTCACAATTTTTATACATCATAGCTTTCTATGATATTCCACCCAATTTCAATACACGTATTGAATAATATAATATTAAAGTTTCGTAATTTTCATAGTTCATTTGCTATGTCAAAATATTTATCAAACTCATTGCATATCAAAACGAATTACTCAAATAACAACTATGTACAAAATTACAACCATCACCAAGATCTAACCACAAGGAGTTAAATTCTAATTTTTGGGAATGATTTGCATATATGAGCCTATTTTAATCTCCAACTAGAACTACTCAATTCTATTTAGTATACAAAAAGATATAAAAGTTTGAATACACAAGGTTTCCAATCGAAGCAATACAAAGGGTTTACACTTTCAACTTTCTTTAAACTTGTATTAACCCATACATATACATCAAGGTATGAAAATTTAGTAAAATTTTTATGATTTATATCATTTCAATTAGTAATACAAAATAAAATATAACAAGATTCATGGATAGAATTACCTTGGGGATTTTTATATCATTTTCAATTGATTATTATCAATTTCTCTATTCACTTTCTTGTTCCTAAACTTCCCGATTCTCTTTTCTCAAGCTCCAAATCTCTCATGGATGAATTTTATTAAAGAAGAGGTTATTTCAAGGGTTTAAATTAGGCCAACTACCCTCCCCTTCCAACCAATAAAATCATAACACATGGGGTACTAATACGACAAAATACGACTTAACGATAGGACAGATTTGCCCTTATTTCGTAATTTCAGCATAACTCATTAGTAGGACCTCTGTTTTACACATTTTTCATTGTGTTACAAACTTAACTCATATATCTACAACTATCTAGTTTTTACCTCAAGTCAATTTTTATATTATAAGGGTCAAAACTAGTCTCCAACATGAACATTCCTACCAAAAATATCAAAATTTTTTGTTTATAACTAATTCGATATTTCATGATTTATGAAAGTAGGATTATACTAAACATAGTTACTTAACATTAGATATGCCAATAACAAATTATACATATAACATAAGGTAAGCATGATTCAAACACAATTTATCATAATTGTATTCGGGTTGTCACAGGGGGCTTTGAGGACCCCCTTCTCTAAAATATTTTTACTTGAGAGGCTCCTTGAAGACCTCCTCCTTTAAAATAATTTTTATAAAACGTTCATTTCTTGTGAGCAACTTCTTGGTTTCTCACTTTTATTATGACTGGGTGTGAATTGTGTAAGGGTTGGGTTACCCCTAGGGTATTTCTACTAGTATTCTCTCAATCTTAAAATGCTAAGTGGTTGAGTTTGCTCAACAAACCTTGATCCTTAGCCACCAAGCCAAAACTCCCAGGAGATCATCTGGCCTATTTGAGCCCTGATTGCTCAACTAGGTTACCTGTATAAGAAAGTAAAAATAACAGTACTTTAATATTTTTGGGGTAACAAACGCTAGAGAAGAGGCACTCTAGGTAAACCTCCTCGTTTTGTATCATTTCTATGGCGAGTCATTTGGGAGTAGAGGGATCACTCTGGGTAAACCTCTTCACCCTTCTTCCATTTCTGTGTTATGTTAACTGGGGCAGAGGCGGCTGCTTTTAAAGAGTCCCCTTGCCTTACCCTTTTTTTGTGGTCTCAATACCTTTGGAGGCGTTGCTCGTGGTTTCCCTTCTAAAATTTTCCTTTTCTGTGGCTTGAGATTTGAGGATGAGGGGATCCTCCTGGTGGTCCTCCTCATCCTAACTTCATTTCTATGATTTTGAGCTTTGGGGACGAGGGGCTCCTCATAGTGGGCCTCCTCGTCCTAACTTTCTTTCTGAGATCTTTGAGCTTTGGGGACAAAGTGCTCCTCATAGTGGGCCTCCTCGTCCAACTTTATTTTTGTGATTTTGAGATTTGGGGACGAGGGTGTGACAACCCGCTCAAAATAATAACGGGTGGCCAGCCCTATAATACATTAAATGAGGTATCTCAGATGGCTCAGTCTCAACATCAACTGACAATACTAAATAATATAAGGCTAACTACCCGAAACTATTAAAAGCGAATGTCAAAAATTTAAAACTTTGATTTAGCACCAATATAAAACCAACCATGCAACCATAAACCACAACATAACATTTAAATATGATGAGGGAAACACATATGCCAACAATGTGTAAAAAAGTACAACAAAATGTACACAGTAAAATACCCGAATAAGCTGTCGGGTCACAGACAATACAATGATCTGAAAGGGAGAATATAAAAGTGTTAATCTATAATACATGGATATAAACCCGATATACAAACCGAATCCTAATCTAGATGTACAAAAGATAGGAATCGACTAAAACAAAATGTCGCAACACTCCGCTACTGCCACATCTCCACGAATACCCTGAATGGATAACATCAACGATGTCCTAGCGGAGGAACACCTAGAATAATACAATATATACGCATAGTAGGAGAAAATATAAACGAGTCAGAGCCCGAGTTGAAAACATTTTACAGCAAGTGCATTAAAATGCAAAATCGTTATAAATGCATTATGACATGATTTAATGGAGTCGCACTTTCCATAACAATCCAACTCACCTCTCAACTAAAGCACGCAACTAAACGTATGCACGTGGTCTCCAAATAAATGCCCAATTCTAATTAGGCAAAATAGATCTAACTAAACCCCAATATAAATATTCAATTAAAATCGTCTAACTCATCTCCCAATCTACACTTATCTAATTTCCATCAAAAACATATACTTTACTTTTTAATGTTGTTATTCTCTTTCATTTGTTCAGTTACTTAACGTATAAGGTTTACAAAAACATTTTCCAATCCAACATACAATGTACATAAACATTCTCTTTACTAGAATTTCTCATATTCTAGATATACCATCAATACATATACATTTATATAGATGAGTTATTGGAATCTAGTGATAAGGACTAAACTTCTCCCAAGTCTCAATACTGCACTGCGTTTCGTGCGTGGGACGTCTCGCAAAGAGAAATCCAAACAAGGAACCCCCCCCCCCCCCCATTACACTACTCCTGACAGTATTGATTTTTTAGACTCATTATGCCCTCAATGCATGATGCATGTAACCCAAATTCTTATTACTCCATTTTAATTAATTTATTATTCCCAATTCTCAACAGTGCACTGCGGTTCGTGCGTGGGACGTCTCGCAATGCGAAATCCAAACAAGGAACCCCCCCCCCCCCCCGATACACTACTTCTGGCACTGTCGATCGTCGAGAAGTATATACTATATACAATTATGAGTAGAGCCGGAAATTTTGGACACGATAACCCGTTTATGTTAATAACCCGAAATGACCCGAATGTGACACGATTAGCTTGTATAGATTTAAAAGTACCCAAAACTTATACTCAAATAAAAAATTAATGTGACCCGAAAATGACACGACTAACCCGAATTGCCACCCCTAATTATGAGCATTAAGGACTAACTTCTCCTCACTCACAACATTACACTGCGTTTCATGCATGGGACGTCTCGCAAAGCGAAATCCAAACAAGGAACCCCCCTGTTACACTACTTCTGGCAATGTTGGTCATGAGGTCCATTATGCCCTCGATACCCAAGTAACCAATCACATCAATAATATAATAACCATCTAAACGAGCTATAACTCGAGGACGCAGGCTCACAATGCTATCATCTTCCAGTTTCCTAAACCACGTAGCAAACTGGGGACCACCTGGTGGGGCTAAACGACACCCACCGTGATCACTCACAAACACAACGTCCCAGGAAGCGGTCATAGTTCGTAACCGTCAAGTGAGAACGACACATACCCACGACTTCTCATCCCCAAAATATAATGTAAATTACATATCAACACAATGGACGACTATGACCTGGGGAATATCTACACACTTCTCATCGAGCCAGAGTGTTCACCCTCATCGCACGCAACTTCCCACTGATAGAAAGGAGGGGGTATGCTTCACTATATATATATATATATATATATATACCATCGCATAAGGTAAACATACATCATCACATCATATAAATATATACCATCATATAAGGTATACCTACTACATCATTTACATAATTATGGTACGCTCTTAGGCGTAGATGAAATAATATTATTGTTTAGTATATTTCCCTCTCGATATACTTATCATCAATTCTCACACATCTTTTCCACTTAGTATACCCTATACTATTCCTTGCTTGAAGCTCACATGTAGCTTCTGATTATGAATTGTCTCTCAATTCTATTTATGTTAAGGATATTCTCTATCCTAATTCACCTCAATTATCATTTCTCATTGTGTGAGACATCTCCCAAATCAATCATCGTTAAGGATATTTCTACATCCGTGTGCACAATTATTAGCATTTAAAATTCTCAATCCATAATATGGTTCAATCAATAATATTAACCTTTAAAGTTATCCCATTTGGAATTTGATTCTAAAATCCGATATCTCAAGCTCATTCTCACTCTTTCATATAAATTTAATAATCATCTCCAAATAACATTTTCATCAATAGTGGGCTTCCCCACTTAGTATATACCATAATCTCTAATCGATATTCCTCAATTTTAAGTCAATATCACTCCAATAATTTCTTATAAGGAAAACTCTCTAAAAATCTCCAAAACATACTCCACATAACTCCTATAGAGGTTCCCAATCGATAACCTCAAACAAAACGGAATGAAATTCTCCCTAGAAAAACATCCCTCAAAAAACCCTGTTTCCGAATCGATTCGGGCCAATTCCAAATCGATTCGGCCTCCAAGGCGAATTGATTCGGGTCATCAGACATGGGATGTCGTCTCAAGACGAATCGATTCGGCTAGGGGCCGAATTGATTCGGTCACTCAGACCTGGGCAGCTGCATATTTTCGAATCGATTCGGTAAGGGGCCGAATCGATTCGGCTCTGCAGAACTCACGAAAATGGATACTTTTTAGTAAGACATTTTGATCATTTTCTCTTCATTTCTCTTCAACTCAATCACATATAGAACATCAATACTCATCCAAAAACATATTTAAACAAATTTCTAACCTCAAATCTCTTTATACACTATAAATCTAAGGTTTTCCCAAAAAGTTAGGTTTTGATAAACTAAACCTAAAACCCATAAATTTAATCCACAAATCATGCAATAAATGGTACACAACAATTATTTAGTAAGTTTAATCACTTGCCTCAATTTCTTAGGGTCTGATCCGTCCTCGAGATCGCGTATTGGCCGAAAAATCCACTTTCCCTCTTTTTTTCTCCTTCTTTTCTTCTTCTCTCTTTCTTTCTTTCTATTTCTCTTTCTCTCTTTGGAGAATTAATCTCCCGTAGGCTTAATAAGCCTTATCTCCCAAGATACACAACTTTAAATGATAATACATACTTTAAATGACTCAGTAACTTTAATTCGAGCCAAACGAACTTAAAATTATTTCGGAACCTAAATAGACCCCAAGTACAGTCATTTCGACTTTCTCGATCCTTCCGGACACAACTACACCCTCAGAATTACCATTCAACACACTTTCTAACAACTTCAAATTTTGACCTCAAATGTCAATTTAATAATCCTCCAAATCAAATAATATTTATTTCTCCCAAAATGAATAAATTATCGTCTCTAAAGTCTCGGGTTGTTACCGAGGGGATCCTTATGGTGGGCCTCCTTTCCCAATTAAGTTTTTATCTTTTCTAGAGCACTCTTTGGAGGGGGCTTCTCGTGATGATTCCCCCTCGCCACACGTTCATGCTCCCTTATTTATTTAGGCAAATGGGTGAGCACCCCTTGTAAGGACATAAATTTCCAATTGAGTCCCTGTATTGTTTTGACTTAATTTCGTGAACAAAATTGTGTTTGTAATATGTCATGGGCCGAATTTATTATTTTGTCACGATCCCACTTGGTCTATGACGTATTAAAGAAATTGAAGACATTGTGGCAAAGCTTCAAATAAATAATCATGCCAATGTTTATTTGGTGCAAGTTTACTCGTCTTCAAAGTTAATTTCATTCCGAGATCACTCAGGTATGAATGCTTATAATTAATGGTGCTCGGAATTATTTTATAAAAGATAAGGATGTAATTTTTATAAAGAAAAATGTTTTTAAATGTTTTAAAAGTGTTTTAAAGGTCTAAACTTCGTTTTATGATGATAAGCTCGAAATAGAGTTTGACTAATTTGAATCTCTTTGTTAAGAGACGTTTTTATCCGAAAGTCAAAGAAAGTCAAACTTTCACGAGGTCGCTCGAACGACATTGGATCTCGTTCGAACGAGATACAATGTCACTCAAACGACATGCGTAAGTCGTTCGAATAGCACGTTTTTCGAGGCGTCGTTTAAATCCTATTTAAACAGTGTTTGCATCATAATTTCGGTAGTGTGCTTTCTGGAAAAAAGTTTTACGAACCAGAACCTTGTTTGCACATGTTTTCTAAGGTTTAAAAGTCTTAAACACATCCTTAGAGTTTGCAAAGATCCGAGTTATCATTCTTATATGTCTACGTGATCTTGTTGCACCAAAGTTGTTTGTTCTACACATTGAACACAAAGGGTTTTGCGGTGAAGAAGAGACGAACATCGTGTTCGACATCGTAGACGAATCAAAGCCATATCGGTGGACACCGAGACATACGTGGAGACGTATGTTGTGGACAGAGATCGTGGAAGATGGAATTTCTGCATGGGCACTAATGAAGAACGGTTGAAGATCAGAAGGAGCGTCAAGACCCGTGGGGATCGAGTCTTAGTGTAAGGCTAATCTGACTTTGTAAAACCATTATTCATAGTGATTGTCTGGCTTGGGACATCCGAGTTTATTTTTCCGTTTTGGGTTTTTTTCTCGTACATCCGGCGTTGTGAGTATTCTTTACTTTATTTTACTTGCTTTAATCACTAGATGCATGTTTAGGATTAATCAAGATAAAATTGGTTTAAAGTGAGAATTGGGATTTCACAACTTGGTTTGGTGCATAATTTAAAGTTGGATCTTTTTCAAAGAAAAATTGGTTTTGCTGAAAAACACACGTTGTAGGGCACTCTTCACCCCTTTATAATATCTTTGGATATGATTTCACACTACATGAGAACTAGCATGCCTATTGAGTCTTATGGTGTTTATCATATTGATATTGCTTTATGTACTTAACTTGATCAGAAACAAATCCTATTTCATATTGGTTTTAAAAAGTTTTGTTGTCCGTATGCGAGAACTTTGAGTGTTTCTTACTATAATGGAGTTGAAAATGTATTTATTTTAATGCATTGATCGGGGCTACTATTATGAGGGATTACACCCATTTTTGGCACAACAAAATTTTTATAGGTAGGTGTCATCTAGGCAAGTGAAAATCCAATCAATGGCAAAAGCTAAATATGTCGAAAACGAGCCATAAGCCAAGTGCTCGAATCGAAATAAAAAGAAGATAAATAATTTTAAAGTGAAATTTCTTTTTAGATGGAATTCAAAATATTCTATCAATATGTTTGAGGGAGATATAATGGCTTGAAACTACCATTTTTGATAATTTGGATATTTATGTAATGATTGTCATGTAAGCATGTCTAGTAATTTCATATATGATTTGGTTATTTGTATTCATGTTGATTATGAAATTTTTACTGTCACTTGAATCGCGCCTTGAAGTAAATTACATAGTTGCAAAATATTGATTTAATTAGAATTTTATTCCATTTACGTTGAATTGATTGAAATTATTTTAATTGCGTTTTCAATTCATATTTTCCAATCAAGATTTAAAGGAAATTTCTATGTCAAATCATTGAATCAGTTGATGCCTAATCATAATCACAATTTGCACGTTTAGAGTTTGCACTTATATATGTGTGTGTTATTGAGTTGTTGATTTTATGCGTTTTGAGCATTTTATCCCATTTTGGTGATTTTATTGCATATTTGAATGATTTTTTATGCAACCACATTCATTCATATCACTAAGATATCGAGAGTTAGGATTAGGGAGGTTATGGCATAAAGTTTTGGAGATTTTAGGCTTTATTAGTGATATCCTATGTTTTTCGTTTGAATAACTATTTTTGGTGTCCGTTTACACGGTGCACTATTGAGGGCGTGCGCACGGTGCTTTTTTTTTAGGTAATTGTTTTTTGGATTGGGAAGTTTCTGTATTGTTTGTACACTTGTTTTTGTTATTTATCAGTATGTTATGTTGTACTTCTCTGCCTTAGCGCTTGTACTATGGTTGCTTTATCCTCATAGAGCCCTCGTGACATTGTGTTTGATTGATCAATTAGTTTTTAGAGCTTTATGGTTCTCTAGGATTGTTATTGACTACTGTTTTTTTAGACTCTTTTCCCTAGGTAGTTCGAGTGCGTGATGAGATCTTGGATATGGATAGGCTATGGTCTATGTGAGATTTGGTTGTGTTTGTGAGTCGAGATTGTGCTTATCACGTTACTATCTTTCTAGTTCGATTTTTTATAGACCCTGTACCTTGTAGATATTCTTATCTCTTATGACCACGTGGATATGGATAAGTGATTAGTCGAGATTGTGCTTGTAGATCTTCTGACTTATTTAATTGATCTGTTTATGATATTACGTTCTTCTTATTGTTGGTTGTGGGAATACTTAAATGTTTTCATTGTTTTACTTTATCATTCACATATTCTATGATCAGATATCTCTATCACATCATTTCATGTTCTATATTCATGATTAGCATCCTCACAGGTCTCGTATAATCTATATACATCTTGTCGTGGTACTTATACTCCTATTCCCATCATGCTTCACATGTTTTTCACATGCCATGTATGCCATGCTTTGTCATGTTCTTTATGACTGGCTTCTTCCATACATATATTTAGAGGGGTAGATGTTTACCTTAGGGAGAATTGTAGTTCTTTCCATGATATTTCATTTCTATACTCCTACACTTCATGCATTCCATGTTTCACATGTTTCTTATCATTTTCCCTGCCATGAATAGCTTTAGGGGGAGTATGATGTTCCTTGTCGAGACGTGACATATCCATACTTTATATATGATCTCATTCTAATTAGATTATTCATATATCACAATCCTATTCTTGCTTATGGATTGGTATCTTTCATGCTTCTTATCCTTATCGATTGATATCATTAATCTACTAGTTCTTTCTTTTAATATTTATATGATGATACATTTGTACATTCTCATTGCATATTCCCTTTTTATAGCTTTGGTATTTTACATGCTGTGACGCCCCATCCAATTAAATATCGGGTGATCAGTCCTTTATAAAATTTATAACAGAATGATCGGTTGGTTCATTCTTAGCATCATTGTCGAAAATTAAATCCAATTAATTACCTAACATTTAATTAAGCTAGTGTCAAAATATTTTCTAATTAAACTTGAAACCAATTAATTCATTTAATTTCTGAACATTGAATTATAAACCATACAGAAGAAATGAATACTGACTGAATCAAATACTGAATAATTAAGACTGGATAAAACCTTCCAGTTCAAAGTCACAAACCAAACCATAATAAATACTCAATCCAACTGAAAAGAACTACAAAGGAAACTGAGTACAACCTCGCTAATGAGAATGGGCGACACATGCCGGAACTGAAATATCTGAATTAGGAACTGAATGAAATGAGAGAGGCGTCTAATCTCAATGACCCGCAACTTCCACAATAGTTGCAGCTCGGCAAACCATCCAAGTATCTAGAACCAATGTCCCTGTGGCTGGGCACCTGTAATAATACACACACACACACACACACACACACACACACACATATATATATATATATATATACAGAGAGAAGAGATGCAAGAGACGGGTCAGGGCCCGATGTTTTAAAAAGATTTATTAGCAAGTATTTAAAATTGCATTAAAGCAAGTACTGTGTGCATGTTAGTTATCGAACTCTCGCATGATATTCTCACCTCACTTCTATTGTGCACGCTTAACGCATCTTCTAAACCATACTAGCCATGCTACCCAGGCTAACTAGTTCGAAGTCATCATAGCACTATGTTCACCAGTAGTATACCCGTATCGCCCATACAATACGCTCACAAGTAGTCTATCCCAGATCACCACCTTTTATATTTATCATTTGAGTAATTAAATCTTTTTTACTAAGATTATTTTATTTATCCTTATTGCCATGACTACTAGTTTCACTTACTAGAAATTCCTCAATATATATATATATATATATATATATATATATATATATAGTCACCTCATCTCTATACATATATATATCCTGCACCCCTGGTTAAGACCCATTAGCACAAATTATAATAATGTATATAACTACATATAGTTACATCATCTCTATACATATGTATATACTAATCATGCACCCCTGGGTTAAGACCCATTAGTGCCATAACAATAATAATCATGCACCCCCGGGTTAACACCCATAAGTGCACATAAAATATAATAATCCAGCACCCCCGGGTTAACACCCATTGCGCCTAACAATAATAATCCAGCACCCTGAGGTTATCACCCATTAGTGCTCCTGACAATAATAATCCAGCACCCCCGGGTTAACACCCATTAATGCACCAATAAATCATAATCCTGCATCCCCGAGTTAACACCCATTAATGCACCTAACAATAATAATTTTGCACCCCCGAGTTAACACTCATTAGTGCAATATAATAATCATAGGCATATACACATCCTATTAAAATCCATAGGTATTCTCCCAACCTACTCATATACTTCCCATACATATTTTTTCTTCATTATTACGTATAGTATAATTATTAGATTACCACCTATTTCTCTCGTAATCTCCAAGGTAAATTTTATTCCACAATAATAAAAGCATTTCCCTCACATACTTTCCCGTAATTCTGTCCTACGTTAAATTCACCAAATAGCAGTTTCTCTCACTCCAATAAACTATATAATCGATTTGGGGTAAAAATAGAAATTTCCAAATTTTTCTTGACCTGTCGCTTGAACCAGAGGACTCTGTCGCTTGAACAACTTCCACGTGTCGTTTGAGCGACTTCGCGCGACCTGGGCAGTTCGACTTCAACCTCTAGCCCATTACGTTTTTCCACCATTTTTTTTATCTTAAAACCTCTATGTATCAATCCCAAGCTCCCATCAACCAAAACCAAACAATATTCTAACATGTAAGGATAATTTATAATACTCCAGAATCGTTAAATCCTCATTAATCATCCATGAATCCAATTAAGTTTCCCCCACTTAATTAACAAGGTTACAAATCACTCAACATAAACCTTAATTCACTATTTGGATATATTCTGTAATAACAATTTTCAAAAAAAAACTTTATTAAAAATTTGCCCCACATTCTGCACAGATTAATAAATTGACGTTTTGAGGCATTTTGGAGCCGTTTTGCAGGAAGTTCATGAGAGAACAAAATGTAGAAAATGCGATTTTCTTCAGGGCAATGTGGACAGAATCGCCATTAAGGCTCCAAAGCCTGTTATTCCGCCCAGATCCTTAAATCACCAACATGAAATCCCCAAATTAAATCATTAAAACCCTAGTTCTTCCAGTTTCAACTCAAGAACCATTAAAACCCAAATTCGTTTCTCAATCACATAATATATTTCTGGGTTTCCTATTCTACATGTATAGGGGATAAATTCTTGATCAAGATAACTCTCAATTTGTGATATTAATTCTCTATAATCACCCATTTCCAATTCAAATCATGTAATTAATTCCTATACTAACATGAGCACAATTATCGCTAATGGAAAGCAAGTCATAAACACTTGCCCTGATTTCGAAGGTCTGATCCATTGGTGTTGTTGGTATAGGTGCGTTCCTCGCGTTCCAATCTATACGATGGTGATGGTGGTTGTGCAAGGTGGTGCTAGATTGGCCTCCTCCCTTGGGATTTGCTCTCCCTCACCCACTGTGGCTTTCTCTTGATTTTGGTGTATTCTCACCCTAATTGTCCCCGATTACCTGATATAATACTTCTCTAATTTTCTTCCATTTAATTTCTTCAAAAATCCAAATAACAAAATTACCCCTACGGGGTGCTGGTATGGACTAAAAATATCCCGGAGTCCAAATAAAATACTCAGGTAGAGTTTTCTGACTATATCGACCCTCCTGGACTCAAAGGCGCACTCGAAATGATCATACGAGTTACTTACAAATAATTTACCATTATAATCCATTTAATTGGTCCCGACACGACTCACACGCGCGTCCCGACTTAATATACCAAACTGTCATATTTCTCTCTCACGGCCAGCTATCTAAAATCATCATTCCATTTTACTTATTCTCACAGTAATATTAATAATTACTAACTCTCGTCACGATAGTAAATATTCAGTTTTAATTCGGATTAATGTTTCAATTAATTCTCACATATTAATTTAATTAATCCAACAATAATAATTAATCACATTATTTTTTAAATCCTAAAAAAATACGGGGTGTTACACATGCTTTCCTAACTCTTACACTGCTACTCCTCTATGTCATTATGTCTTGTTTACCATGTTATTTATTCACTTGGCCTTTATTCAATGACAAAAAGGGGGAGAGAAAACCCTTGTGACAAAAAAAGGTAGAAAGAGATTGAGGGGGGAGAGAATAATGTTTTCCCAAATCCCATGTGCAACAAAGATGGATTTACCAAATAGGGGGAGACATATCCATATTTAGGGTAGACATTGTTTAAGGGAGATATTCTACATTTATTACTTATTGATATTAGATTATTTCGTATTTCACATGCTTACATATGTTATATAATCTATATCACATTTTTTAGAGGATTCCCAATCAGGGGGAGTTTTTCTTTGTGCATGCTTGCCTGCATAATGCTATTTGTTATTTCGTGTAATTTCAGGCATTACATTGATAATTCTAAATCCAACCCATGCTCAAATACGATTTTGTCATTGTCGTTTGGTCTTATGGATTTTGTACATTACTTTCTACTTCATTCACTATATGTCTAATGGAGTGTAAGTCTTGTAGGGATAATAAATATATTTTGGGTTTGGGCTTTTTTTTCATGGAATATCCAAATTGGAGATTTAAAAAAATAAACTTTTTAATGTATATAAATTGGATTTATTCCAGTGATAAAGCATTGAGTCTATCGAATCACATAGAGTTGATTCGTTACGAGTGAGGCATAATCTAGTGTAGGTTAGATGGACATTGAACTTATCTCAATATTGAAGTCTTCCGTTGTCATACATTCACAATTTGACGGCGAGAAGATTATATCCTTTTCATAGTTTGTGAATTAAGATTGGCTATGCATGCATATGTGTAAACAATGATTTTTGATAATGTGTATGTCTTTTTAAAAATTATTGGAATAAGTGCAAAATGATTTTAAAACAAATCTAAAAAAACTTTTGAAGTGTTTTTGAAAAACACATTGGGAATTATACTTGTCCTTTTGTATTTCCAAAAATGATGAGAAATTAAGTTTGTGATGAGGCTTTCGCATGACTCAAAAGTGTGCCCACGTTCAGGACTTCAAAGTGAGCCCATACGCATGGCTAAGTTGAGTTGGCCACACTGTTCAGTGGCGTGCCAATGGCCAGATATAACCATGCGCACGATTAACGATTTTTTTCAAGTTTGCCTATAAATAGCCAAAGTTTCCCAGTGTTTCTTAAGATTTGAAAACCACACTTCTAAAATATACTTATGAGATTATTTTCATTATTCAGAGCTTTTACCCTAGCTTCCCTATCCAAATTCACTTTTTTGATGCAAAAAACTAGAATAGATCTAATTCTTTAATCACGAATAAATATGAGTAAGTAAAAGAAAGAGACAAAAAGGTTTTTAAAGTGGTTCGGCTATAGAGACAAGCCTGCGTTCACTATGCTTCTTATTGCCTTGTGTTTTCCTTTCAATTACTTACCCTTGATGAAGGGATTACAATGTATTTATAGGCCAGTAGGGAGACAAAGAGATGGAATGTCTTTATAAATTAAGCACTTACATCAGTGCATAATGTCCATAATGTTTATGGTTGTTGGCGTTTTGCTGATAAAGTTAGTCGGCTTCCTTACCGTTGGTCGGGCATCCTGTATGCTGGTCGGCATTCCAAACCTTGTTCGGTGGTTATGCCTTGAATACTAGGATTTTTTCTAGTGGATAACACATGTTTATTTCTGGTTGGTCCACGTAAGTGGGTAATATTTGGTATCATCATAAGCCCCCAATGTTCCATGCTTGATGCTTGTTTGAAAGTATGGAGCATTTAGCTTTGGTAGTAGCTTGGGCTATATTCCTGATGCTTGATCAGTTTCCAACTTCCCACACTTGTAAATTTTCGTTGATATAGCTGGTAGCGCGCCTGTTGATGGCATTTTTATAAATATTCCAAACTTTAGCGAACAGTCTTAAGTCAAATACGTCTTTTTTTACCTCACAGCTAAAATTTCAATCGTCGTATTTCTTTAATCATTGCGCTTGTCGGTTTTCTAGTCAATCTATAAAAGATGATACATTTGTGTTTGTTTCTTAACTCAAACCTTCTATGTTCTTGTTACAATTTCTTGAGCTTTCGTGTGATCGTTCTTCCTGTCTTCTAGTTTTTGCCAAATCCTTAAGTTTTTGTAAGAATTCTTTCTCTTTTTCTTTTCTTCGTATCGAATCATGGTTTACATTGTTGTCTCTCTAGATAAGTTTATAAAGGAATGGAATATACCATATTGGGTAGACTTAGAGTTCCCCCATCCCCCTGTAGACGCTTTTTCTTTGTCTGATGGTCACTGGATCCCTTCCTTACTCGTTGCTGAATACGGCTTTACTTTTCCCCTAAGTCGTTTTTGTCTGAAATTTTGTCAATACTTTGACATTGTACCTTCTAGAGTAACCCCCAACACCTGGAGAATAGTTAATGGTATCCATAGGCTTAATCAAATCTATGGGACCGATATCGGTATCCCTGAGATTATGTTTTGTTATAAGTGGTTCACAAGTGACAGTACATATTATTTGAAAACTAGGTCTACTAATAAAGCTCTAGTCATCAATCTACCTCATTCCAATAGGGATTACTTCGATCATGGGTTTATAGCTGAAAATTAGCAATATATACCTCTTGAATGGGAATAGGATATACTGGACCAAGATGCCCTCAAGAGGGTCATGGCATAGGTTGTTCTACATATATTTTATATGCTTTTGCTATTGAATTATCTGCTGAAATTTTAATTAACATTGGTTGTTTATTTACTTGCAGTTAATAGGAAGAGGAAGTGACATTAAGCTTGACAAGCTCAAGTTTCTCTAGGGTCTTCATCGAAAAATTGGTGAAGAGAATACTAAGTCGGCATCATACTTGCTGAAATACAGGAGTTTTATCACCTCTTTTGTTGCTCGATCTTTTACTGTTGCTCCTACCATTGTGCTTAACTTGGATCAGGATCCAGTGTCCACTTCATCAGGCAGTGGTGAACTTGTTGTTGGCCCTTATTCTTATCTTGAATCAGACGTTCCTCTTTCTGCATCCATGGGCAAAAGAAAGTTTCCCAACCTTCTTGGATATGCTGGTTCTGATGGCACCCACAAGCCTGTGAATGGTGGGGCCAAAAAGAAAGATGATGTTGGGAAGAAGCCCCTAGGAGATGATTCCTTATTAAAAAGATTGAGGAGAGGTCCTGCTGTTAAGAAGGGTTAAGGAATTATTGATGCTGACCAACAGAGTTTAGTCAGTGTTACTCCATCTGCTGTTGACTCCTCTATAGCCATAGGTTCTAGCTTAGCCAGGAAATTAATTAAATCTGGCACTCTTCCAGACCACAGGGGTGCTGGCCCCGACTTAAAATTTCTGACAGGGCTGATCAAAGCCTTGCTATGGTGAGAATTCTTCTTTTTCTCTTTCATACTTTGTATTTTATCTTTGACCTCTTGTACTGATTTTTCCTTTCTTCTTTGCAGTTCCTGGTTGATTTCAACTAGACGTTGAAGAAGGATGATTCCCTTCATTCTTCTTCAACTAATGTTAAGGAGGATTTTGTTGGTCTCAAGAAGTCTTTGCTTGACACCCAACAAGCATTGGCAACTGAAAAAAGGATTTGGGAGAACAAAATAAAAGTTATTGAGGAAGCTCAGTAGAAGGCTGAGGATGAGGCTGCTAAAGCTCAGAAGCAAGTGGTTGAGCTGATAAAGAGACTACCTACTGAGAAAGCTAAAAAAAGAAGGCCAGAGAAAATTACTTCAATAAAGTATGGGATAAAGCTATCAATATTGCCTCTGCTCAGATTGAGTATGTAAAGAAAAACTATTACAATAATAGTGGCTCGGGTGCACTGAAGGAGGTCGGTAAAGCTGAAGATTCTGAATTCTTTCAAAGGCATGAACTCGTCTTACCCCCCAATATGGACGATGAAGTGGAAGATGATGTTGGTTCTGGGGAGTCATCTTTGGTGATTGAGTCTTTAGTCGATCAACCTAAAAATGTTGTTGGGTCAGTCATCCCATCTACCGAGCAAGTCACTCCAGCCATCCCTTCTGCCAACCAAGATGGAGTTGAGGCTGACAGAGAGAAGGTATAGATTTTCTCGGTAATTGGCCTCTATATTTTTTTCCTTTCTTTCATTTAATTTTTGTTGTACTTATAATTTTCCGTAATATTATTAAAAGGACTTTTCCCTCTACATACTTCTTGTCGTTTCTTGATTCTTCATTCTTTCTTAATTGTTGTCACATATTCCTTTTCTTGTTATTGATTGAATATATCTTTATTTTTCTAGTTCATAGCCAACATGGAAAAGCTATCTTCCAATGAATCATATCTACTCAAGCGCTACAACAGTTTATTTAAGGCTGGTTATATAAATTTAATCGAGGAAGAATTATCAAACTTGCTCGGGGTTGTTGCCACTGATCAAGCTAAAGATTTATATATTTATCTCAAGTTTCTTCTTGATCGGATTGTGGCCAATAACTTGGCTTACTTTGAGATGATTGAATAACTTCAAGAAGAGCATAATGAATCTAAGGCTCTCCTTCAAGCTGATTATGAGGCCAAGTATAAGGCCTTAAGTGGAGCTCGGTGATTTGAGGAGATGTTGGAAAAGCACCTTTTTGTCTTTAGGAAGAAGGAATTCCTACTTAAGTGTGAAGTTAATGAAACTAGATCCATTGCCAAGTTATTGGAGGAAGAAAATAATAAATTAATGAGTGAATTGGATTCTTTGAAGGCTCGTTCTATAACTTGTTATGCCCGACCTATAACTGATGAGGCCAGAACTAAAAAAACACTTACCAACCGGGCTGCATAGATAAAGTCCAAAAACTTAGCCATTTCTGAGATGTCTCTAAAGATTCAAAATCAGGGCGAGCAACTTTCTACCCAATGTTCTCAATTACAAATTAAGGATGGAGTGCTGAAGAAATTGCAACACCGGGTTGAAAGATTCACCTTACGGTTTCACAAGCAACCCAGAGAAGTTTGGATGGAAGGGTAAAAATGAAGCTCTTGGACAATTTGATGATCATTTTAGTCAAGCTCGGCATGAAGGCTATAAATGAGGCTGGACCAATTACCTAACGGTTATGAAGGTTGATTAGGACAACAAACTATGGTACTGGGTTGATCCTGGGTTCTTGGATTATGACAAATGTCCATTCAAGCTTGACGTTAGTTGGATCCCTGAAGAAACCACTCCTCAAAGCTTGATCTCCAAATATTTAGGAGATTATGGTCTGCATGATGAGCTGGAAATAGTTTGACCTCCTCATTTAATACTCCGAGCAGGAGTAATGGGAGAATGCTTCATGATTTTAACTTTATCAACTCTCCATACACATTGGATGATCCTCCCGCAGGCATGGAACCAACTCTGAGCTCCTCTAAAGCAGAAGAAAAGCATCTAGTAGAATAATCTTGAGAATAGTCTATTCCTGTATTTCATTTGTACATAATAATTTCATGTAATCCTCAATAATATAAATTAAATGGGATTTACTAACTTATCTTGTTAATTTCTGGAGGCTTGAATGACTTTGTTGTTTCATTAGTTCTACTGATACACTTGGGCATTTGCATAAATTTAGTATCAGTTACGAATGAGATTATTATAGGTTCTACTGATATACTTAGATTTCTAAGTTTAATACCAATTACCATTGATGTGGCCATAGGTTCCACTAGTGCACCTAGATTAAAATCTTAGTTTAGCACTAGTCACCTATAGTATTGCCATAGGTTCTACTAATGCACCTAAATTTTTTAGGTTTAACATTACTTATCACTGGTGACCAAGCGTATGTGTAATATGTGTCTACATTCCTATTTAGGAATCTTCACAACATGCTTCCTCCATTTTGCTCAGCTTGGATAAAACTTGTTGATTTTTATACAGAGTTTTATCCATAATGTTTCTTGACCAAGTACTGAGGACTTAAAATTCTGTTTTGACTTGGGCTTGTGTTTTGCCGATTAAGTATTGAATTTATGTTGTATCGTCGATTAATTATCACCTTTTCTGACAAAGTCCGACCAATTACTGAATTTCTGTCGACCAAGTTTTGGGGTGCATATCACCAATATTCCCCAAAAAAATCAAAAAAATAAGAAAAAACAACTTTTTATTGATACTGAAGTAAATTGATTACAAAAGATATTACTTGCTACATTACTGGTAGTACTTCCTAAGATGCTCGACATTCCAAGGATTTTTGAATTCTTCCCCCTCTAAAATTTCAATTTGATAAGTTCTTGGTCGAACCACTGCTGAGACACGATAAGGTACATACCAATTGGCTTCAATCTTGTTGGTTTTCTGAATCACCTTTTTAAGTACATAATCCCCCTCTTTTAAGTTTGTCGGATTCACCCTCTTATTATAAAAGTGTGTTGTTTGTTGTTGATAGGCATCATTTCTCAAGGCTGCATCTTCTCGCACCTCTTTCAACATATCAAGGTCTAGCCTTTGCATCAAATCACTAACGGGAGAATCAAAATTTAATACTCTATGAGTTGGCAAACCTATCTCAGTTGGTATCACTGCTTCAGTCCCAAATGCTAGCATATATGGTGTTTCCCCTATTGTAACCCTAGGAGTTGTTCAGTAGGCCCATAATACCGAGTGTAATTCATTTATCCAGTTTCCTTTGGCTTCATCAATTCTCTTCTTCAACCCATTGAGCAAGGTCTTGTTTGTCACCTCGATTTGCCTATTGCTTTGAGGATAACCTGGAGCAGAATATAACTTCTAAATCTTGGATTGGATACAGTATGCTGCAAAATCCTCATTATCGAACTGGGTACCATGGTCAGTAATGAAGGTATATGGCAAACCATATCTACAAATGATGTTTTTAAAGATGAAATAATTAATAGCTATGATCAAGTACTGAAATCTTCCTCGGGTGGTCGACAATGGACCGACTAAGTGTATCCCCCAAATAGCAAATGGCCAAGGTGAAGTAATGGGAGTCAAAGCTGGATGTGGAGTTTTTCAAATATTGGAGAACTTCTGGCACTTGTCACACTTCTTTGCAAAGGTTGTATAATCTGCCCTCATGGTCAGCCAGTAATACCCTTGAGTATTCATTCGTTCTAGTAATGATCTTCCTGCCACATGAGCTCCACAAGATCCTTTATGAACTTCTTCTATTATATCTTTAACTTCTGTTGGGTAAACACATTGCTACAAAGTAACGGTTAACCCTCTTCGATACAGGACTCCTTTTTCTAACACATATCTTTCTGCTTTGTACTCAAGATTTTTAGCCTCAATTGGGTCTGCTGGTAGAATTACTTCTTCAATATAAACTCTGATGGGATCCATCCAGGATGGTCCCATATCTTTAGTAATGAAACTAATCACCAAGTCTTCAACAATACTTCGATTGGACAAAATTTTGATGGGAATGATTGTCCTGAGCTCAATTCTGATTAATGATGTTAGCCAAGCAAGTGCATCAGCTCATGCGTTCTCCAATCTTAGAATTCTACTCATCTGAACAGCGGGAAATTTTTCTATAACCTCTAATGCCTTGGCTAGGTATTATATCATCAGTTCACCTTTGGCTCTATACAGACTCAAAATTTAATTCACCAGCAACTGAGAATCACTATGTGCCATAACTTGATCGACGTTCAATGATTGATCCAAACTCAACCCTACGATGAGAGCTTCATATTCTGCTTCATTATTTGAGACCTGGAATTGAAATTACAATACATACTCAATATCTCTCCCATCAAGAGTGTTGAGTATAATACCTGCTCCACTTCCTGCTACATATGATGATCCATCTACATATAACTTCCATATTGGGATGTGATTATCAAACCCTTGGTTTGATAATATCCCATAATTGAATACTTTATTCCTTACCTCCTAATATCTTTTAGCCATCTCCTGCATCTTAGTTAATTTTTTCGGTAGGTCGACAGCAACTTCTTTTAAGCTCTCCTCCGACGGGGTCTTCTTGGGATGCTGGTCGATGATGACCTCAGTTGAGTTTTCCCTTATTGGGGTTTGTTCTGCCCGTATTCTTTATTGCTCGGGGACCTCCAGTTAAGTGAATTTCTCACTGAAGTCTGCCACAACTTGGCCCTTTAATAAGGACCTTAGCTCATATTTAATATCATACTCTCTCAGTTCTACTGCCCAATACATTAATCTCCCAGACTTTTCAGGTTTATACAAAGCTTGCCAAAGAGGCATGTCAGTGTATACAACAATGGTATGCACTTGAAAGTAGGATTTCATCTGTCTGGATGCCTCAATCAACACCAAAGCTAATTTCTCCAAATGTGGATATCTAATTTTCGCTCCTCGGAAGGCTTTGTCGGTGTAGTAGACTGACTTCTGAACTCTATTATCTTCTCGTATCAAAGTAGAACTTACAGCTAACTCAGAGATGGATAAGTATAAATATAATTTTTCTCCCAAAACTGTTCGGGAGAGTAACGGGGGTGATCCCAGATACCTTTTCAACTCCAAAAAACCTTTATCGTATTCATCATTCCATTCAAAAGCCTTCCTCGGCACTTTAAAGAATGGTAAACACCTATCTGTAGCTCAAGACACAAACTTGTTCAATGCTGCTACTTGCCCAACGAGCCTTTGAACCTCCTTTTTGCAGGTCTGAAAGAGTTGGCGCTTGCGTTCAAATAAGAAATAATATAATAAACACCAATTTTAACCCAAATTAACCCTAAGCATGCAACTAGGTGTGAATGAAACAATATGAAATCATGCACAAGATATTCAACACACAAAGTTTAAGGAAAAATCCCCCACAGAGGCAAAACCATTTGTATATCACTATAATTTGTAAAATACGGTTTACAATCGGATTACAATGAAATACAGGTTGACTAAGAATTACCCTCGGGTATCGGATTCTGTAGTCGCGGCTGGAAGAAAATCCCTTTCCAGTAGGGCATGCGGCTGGAACTATCCCTGTCCAGTAGGGCTGCAATGAAGAGGAAGAAACGGTCCACTTCACAAAGGGTTGAACAACATCAATGGTGTTCTTTGGGTTACCGAATTTGATTCACAAAGATACGGAAGATGTGTGAATCTAAAAACCTAGAATCATAGGACTCAATAGGTGAAGACTTTAGGGTTGATATGCTCTGATAATCGTGGGAAAGTCTTATGTAAACCAACTGCTGATCGTGGATTAAATAAGGGATCGAAACCCTTCAAAATCGGCTGCACGATCTGGCAGTGATTATCCTCGCCGGATCGGTCCGGTCGATTAGGCGGATCGGTCCGGGTAAGTCGGATCGGTTCTTTTTCTGAAACCGGATCGGTCTGGTTGGCATCGGATCGGTCCGGGACTTTTGCCTTCATCGGTTCGCTATGGATCCGGTGGCTACTGGAGTCTGACAAAACGGATCGGTCCGGTAGATGGTCGGATCGGTCCGATAAACCGGATTGGTTCTTTTTCTGGACCGGATCGGTCCGGCCAGGTCTGATTCCCAAATTCTTCTTTTGATCTTCGGATTTTGTTGATGACGATGTGATCTTTTCAACCAACAATCTTGTAACGGCGTATGACATAACATATACATAAAGATGGACAAATTGTCCTTACAAATCTCCCCCTATGTCTATGCCGGTACATACATAAAAAATCCGAATTATCAATTCACAACTGCCTATACAAATCTACCCTTCCATGAACCCAAAACTGGAAAGATACATATGAATAAGACTGCATCGTTTGTTCTTCAATTCTTCAGGAATCTTCACGCTTTTCTCATCAGGGTGTGCAATTCAGAGATCATCAAGATAGTGCCTACACACATGAGATAAAGCAAAATACCAAGTGACGTATCGAGTTTTGAAATGAGATAAACATAAGCATATATATGTAAGATGATATTTTCAGAATTTCAAAAACTCCCCCATAATCAGATAATTCATTCTCCCCCTTTTTATGATGTCCCCAAATAGACAAATGAGAGAAATAAAACAAGCAATCAAGTACCGGGATGTCACAAGGCATAAAATCACACCATGAATGAACATAAAACAACCAAGTCGGTGATAGCGTAAAAAAATGGGTGTGATCAAAATTCAATAGGAAAATCAAAGCATACAAACATGACATATGTGCACGATGAATATTGGATATTCCTAACGAATGAACTCAAATGCTTCCTTTGGTGTAAACGAGTGACAGTATAAGATATTGACTCAATCAAATCATCAAATCAAAGCTCAAAGTGATTTCTACACCAATAACGTCCAAAATGATTTATGCTTTTTCAGGACTTTCAAGGAAGTGCAAACCCGTTTTTCAATCTCCAACCAAACTCCCTCAGATTTATATTATGAATAGAGGTATACTAAATTCTCAAACTTTGGAGAATTGATAGTGAAACCTAAATGGCCCATATTTGGCATGTATTGCTTTTTATTGCCTTTCAATTTTTTCGGGCTCTTTTAACCTCTTAGGACCTGGGATATTAAAATTCCTCCATTTTTTAGGTCCTTTTTAACGGTGGCTTTTGCGCAAAGGATAAGAATCAACTTTCGCAGCCCCTCCCCGTTATGCAAATAATCACACAGTCTCACCAAAACGGTTTTTACATGCAATCCAATCTTGTCAAGTTTTATCGCATTTTATACATTGTATAGACAGGATTGAGATGGAAACACTCAAGCCAACATGAGATTGACAAGTGCAATAATCAAATATAGCCGTGCATGTGTGCAATAAAGGATCTAGGAGTCAAGCATGTAGGAAATATCGCTAATTACATCTCAAGGACTCCAATCAATGTTAAGCACATGGATGAAATGATGTAGCCTCTCAAATCTCTATTAAACAGTCACATGGATATATGGAATGAAGTTGTGACTTGGCTATCTTAAATGCTCATCCATAAAAGGCAAATCTCTTTTTGAATTTTTCAAAAAAAATTTTATCAAAATAAAATCTTTTTGTGCTTTTCTCAAAATTTTTCAAAAAAAATCTTTTTGTATTTTTCTAAGAATAAGAAACAAATACATAAAAGCTGTACAAGAAAGCTATGGTACATATAAACAGACTAGTAATAGGAAGCATATGATATGAACATGAAGAAGCATCCTATTCTAGACATAGACCAACCCCTCAGTCAACAGTGCAAATCCCCAAAGACTTCCTAAGACTCTCAAATCTAAGGGCATCTAAAGGTTTCGTGAAAATATCGGCTAATTGACAGTCGGTAGGAACAAAACTCAGGGTTACGACTTTCTCTTCAACTAACTGACGTATAAAGTGCTCGCGTAACCTGATGTGCTTTGTGCGCGAATGTTGGACAGGATTGCGGGATATGTGTATCGCGCTCGTGTTATCACAGGAAATGGTCATGGTGTCCTGTGAAATCCCATAATCCTCCAACATTTGCTTCATCCACATGAGTTGCGTGCAACAACTCCCGGCGGCGATGTACTCAGCCTCCGCAGTGGACAAAGAGATGGAGTTTTGCTTCTTGCTCAACCAAGAGACAAGAGCAGAACCAAAGTAGAAACACCCACCAGAAGTGCTCCTACAACCATCTACGTCCCCAGCCCAATCGGCATCCGAATAGGCGGACAAACGGTCATCGGTATCAAAGGAATACCAAATACCGTATGAGAGAGTCCCACTCACGTATTTGATAATACGTTTTAGAGCGAGTAAGTGTGACTCTTTGGGAGACGCCTGATAACGCGCACAGACTCCAACACTAAAGGTAATGTCGGGACGACTAGCAGTCAAGTAGAGAAGACTGCCTATCATACTCCGATACAAGGTTTGCTCTACGTCCTTGCCTGAAGTGTCCTTACTAAGCTTGGTAGTGGTACTCATAGGTGTACGAGCATGCTTAGCGGAGTCTAAACCAAATTTCTTTACTAGGTCTCTAGCATACTTGGATTGGGAGATGAACATCCCATCCTCTAGCTGACGAACCTGGAGACCAAGAAAGAATGTAAGCTCACCTACCATGCTCATCTCAAACTCACTTTTCATCTCCTCCTCAAAGTGGTGAGCATGCTGGGAGCATGTGGATCCAAAGACTATGTCGTCCACATAGACTTGGGCAACCAAGATAGCACCGTCATCTCTCCTGACGAACAACGTCATATCAACTCCCCCTCTCTTGAAGCCACGGGCTAAGAGATAGGAAGTAAGCCTCTCGTACCAAGCACGGGGTGCTTGCTTCAAACCATACAAGGCTTTCCTCAGATAGTAGACGTGTTCAGGGTGCTTAGGGTCTTCAAACCCTTTTGGTTGTTCCACATAAACCTCTTCCTGTAGAATGCCATTCAGAAAGGCACTCTTGACATCCATCTGATATACTTTAAAGTGCAGATGACATGCGATGGCGAGTAATAAGCGGACGGACTCAAGCCTCGCAACAGGAGCAAATGTCTCTCCAAAGTCTACACCCTCTATCTGTGTGTAGCCTTGAGCGACCAACCTAGCCTTATTTCTGATTATGGTACCATTTTCATCCATTTTATTCTTGAAAATCCACCGGGTACCAATAACATTAGTATCACTAGGTCGGGGGACAAGTTCCCAGACATTGTTCTTCTTAAACTGAAGCAACTCATCCTGCATAGCAGATATCCAGTGTTCATCTTTGAGTGCTTCCTTGTGATTCTTGGGCTCGACTTTGGACGTGTAGCAAAGATGGCTAACAACGTTCTCTAGCTGAGCACGAGTCTTGACCCCTAGAGTGGGATCACCAACAATGGCAGAAGGGTCATGACTCTTGCGAACCCAAGCAGGTGTGTCCCCTAACACAGGAATAGGGTCCACAGAGTGTGGGAGAGGAACAGGTAAATCACTGTCAGAATTGTTCTCATCCTCACACTGAAGGTTGGGATCAATAACCGTCGGAGGTTCGTCATCTTGCACAGTGACGTTTATTGATTCCATAACCTTAGAGCTCTTTAGGTTAAAAACCCGGTACGCTCTACTGTCCGATGAATATCCTAGCAATATTCCCTCGTCGCTCCGGGAGTCAAACTTTCCTAATTGCTCTCTATCCCGTAGGATGTAGCATTTACTCCCAAAGACACGGAAATAAGCCAGGTTGGGTTTCTTGCCTGTCCACAATTCATAAGGCGTCTTAAGTGTGTGTGGGCGCAGATAGACCCTATTCACCGTGTGGCATGCAGTAGACACTGCCTCTGCCCAAAATCTCCTAGAAATTTTACGACCTAGAAGCATAGATCTAGCCATTTCTTGGATCATTCTATTTTTCCTCTCAACAATCCCATTTTGCTGAGGAGTTCTCACAGCAGAGAACTCATGTTTGATCCCAAGGCTATCACAGTACAAATCCACCTTTGCTTCCTTAAATTCAGTGCCGTTGTCACTACGTATTCTGTTAATAGTGACCCCGTGTTGATTTTGCAGGACACGGCACTTAGTCGTTAAAAATTCTACAGCATCAGATTTCTCTCTTAGAAAACCTACAATGGAGTATCTGGAGAAATCGTCTACCATCACGAGAATGTATCTCTTACCACCTAGACTCTCCGTGCGAGTAGGACCCATAAGATCCATGTGAATCAACTCAAGAGCACGGGAGGTGGTAATGGAATTCAACTTCCTATGCGGGCTACGGATTTGTTTTCCCAACTGACAGGGTCCACAAATCATGGAAGTTGGCTTTCCAAGTGAAGGTAAGCCACGTACTAGGTCCTTTTTGACTAAACGAGATAAGTCTCTGACGTTCACATGACCTAGACGTTGGTGCCACAGATCCATAGGAGTGATCGTGGCGCTGTTGCAGACAAGTGAGGATTTGGGCTCAGTCCCATAACAGTTATCTTCTGTCCTCACCCCTTGCACTAATAGTTTACCGGCTTGATCATAGACCTTACAAGTTTTCCGGTCAAACTTCACTGCAAAGTCATCGTCGCACAGCTGGCTGATGCTAATAAGGTTTGCTTTCAAACCTTTGACGTACAGCACGTTCTCTAGCTTTGGAAATCCTGGTAACTCTACTGTACCTCGTCCTACTATGCTAGATTTGCTACCATCTCCAAAGGTGACTCTCCCATCATTATAATCCTCAAGATGGGTAAAATATGAGGTATCACCTGTCATATGTCTGGAGCAACCACTGTCAAAATACCACTGTGAGGTATTATGGGCTTTGAGAGCGACATGGACAACAAGGGCCTTTTTCTCTTTCTTAGGAACCCAAGAGTAGGTACCTTTTAGTATTCCCTTGTTGTTGTTGGTTTTAGCCGGAATGCGGGGCGCATTCATTGATGGTAAGGTCATCCGTCGGAATTCCTCCATCAAGCTCTGTGATGTGGCGGCTAGAAACTCAACACGCTCTCTTAGACTGGCAAACTCATCAGTCTGAAGTGGTGGAGCAACCGTACGTCGTGTCCGACCCAACTTATAGCAATCATCCCTAAGGTGTCCATTTCTTTTGCAATGGGAGCAAAAGGGCACAATATTAGGAGAACCTTGGTTTGCTTTTCTTGGTCGAACTCTCCTTCTTGGTTTTTTATGACGGCCATAAGGAGTCGTAGTAAACTCAGGAATTGGTCCGGGTGCAATTTGAGACGTGGAGGCACCATCAAAACCTATTCCATGCCGGTCACCAAAACCTAAAGCGGGACCGAGGAGCATCTTTCCCATCTTCCCAGATCTGTCCTCGATTTGTACCTTGACTTTCCTAGCTCTCTCAACGTCATGAGTAAGCTGAGCAACAAGGGATTCAAGTTTCTTTCGAGTCTCCAGGGAGGAATGGAGCTCACTCGTAAGACTAGCCACTTGTTTAGTCAAGTCCGCTTTCTCTTTATCAAAACTGCACTCTCTCTCTTTAAGCAAATTTTCTTTACTAACCCAGGCAGACTCTCTCTCTATCATAGTGGTGTAGGTGGAGGACTCTCTCTCTCTCATCTTTCCTAACTCTTCTTCTAACGCGGTGATCCTAAGAACTAACGCCTTGTTACGTTTTTTAGTTTTGAAAGACTCATCATATAACTCGGCGTAGGCGCGTTGAAGGCTACTCTCGTCCTCACTACCTTCCTCCTCTCCCTCACTCTCTTCGCTCTTGCTGTCGAGGTGTCCCTGTGAAGTAGCATCCTCATCGTCGTGAGATGCACTAGGAGTACTCACATGACTAGCCATGAACGCGGTGAAGTTACGCTCATGCGATGACTCATCTCCCGAGTCCACCGACTCGACCTCACTGTCGTCACTAAGGGTAGCGTTTAGGACAGCTTTACCCTTTTCCCTATTCAGACGAGTGGCACACTCAAACGCTCTGTGTCCCTTACCGTCGCACTCAAAACACCTCTCACTGTCTTTAGGGGGTTCTTTAAAGTCTTTCTTTTCAAACTTATTT
This sequence comes from Sambucus nigra, assembly GCA_949130495.1. Classification (NCBI taxonomy): domain Eukaryota; kingdom Viridiplantae; phylum Streptophyta; class Magnoliopsida; order Dipsacales; family Adoxaceae; genus Sambucus; species Sambucus nigra. Next base: position 483,330,878 of record OX422218.1, read on the forward strand.
TTCTGAAAATTCTTTTTATCTTTGAAATTCCCATTTTTCTTAAATTTCAGAATTTTCTTGAAGTTTTTAGCAAAAAGTGCCAAATCATCTAGGTCAAACTCACATTCAGAATCAGAAGTTTCTATCTTTCTAGACGACTCGACTCTCTTTCTTGCCGACCCCTCACTTTTTCTCTCTTGGGCTTTAAGGGCAATCCCCTTATCTTTTGGCTTGGCAGATTTAGGAAACATGTCTATTTCATAAGTTTGTAAATCTCCTACCAGTTCTTCCAATTTTAGAGTATTTAAATTACCCAAGGAATTCAGCACAGTGACTTTAGGTATAAAACGCTTAGGAAGGGAACGAAGAATCTTTTTAACAACTCTAGCATTTGGAATATGTTCACCAAGATTATAGCTAGTATTAACAATGTCAGAAAGCCTAGCATAAAATTCATCAAAACATTCATTTTCATGCATGGTGATGGTTTCAAATTGAGTTGTTAAATTTTGCAATTTTGACTCTTTAACAGCATTTGTTCCTTCATGGGTAAGTTGCAAAATATCCCAAGCTTCTTTTGACGTGGTGCACGTCATAATGCGTTTGAACTCATCAGGAGTGACCGACCCAGAAATAGCACTTAGACCCTTAGAGTTAAAAGACGACCATTTAAATTCATCATCAGTCCAAGTGATGTCAGGTTTCAAGTTGGTCACATTATCAACAGTCACGGTTGGAGGAGTCCACCCTCGTTCAACCAAAATCCAGACACGTTCATCAATGGCTTTTAAAGCCGACCTCATACGAGCTTTCCAATAGGCATAATTCGACCCGTCAAAAATAGGCATTTTATAATATGACTTCTCCATTTGAACACGCTCTTTTCAAAAATCAATTTATTTCAAAAATTGATATCTTTAGAAAAATTTTGCGGAAAAAGGAATACGCGATAGATTAGCGTAACCTGCTCTGATACCAATTTGAAAGAGTTGGCGCTTGCGTTCAAATAAGAAATAATATAATAAACACCAATTTTAACCCAAATTAACCCTAAGCATGCAACTAGGTGTGAATGAAACAATATGAAATCATGCACAAGATATTCAACACACAAAGTTTAAGGAAAAATCCCCCACAGAGGCAAAACCATTTGTATATCACTATAATTTGTAAAATACGGTTTACAATCGGATTACAATGAAATACAGGTTGACTAAGAATTACCCTCGGGTATCGGATTCTGTAGTCGCGGCTGGAAGAAAATCCCTTTCCAGTAGGGCATGCGGCTGGAACTATCCCTGTCCAGTAGGGCTGCAATGAAGAGGAAGAAACGGTCCACTTCACAAAGGGTTGAACAACATCAATGGTGTTCTTTGGGTTACCGAATTTGATTCACAAAGATACGGAAGATGTGTGAATCTAAAAACCTAGAATCATAGGACTCAATAGGTGAAGACTTTAGGGTTGATATGCTCTGATAATCGTGGGAAAGTCTTATGTAAACCAACTGCTGATCGTGGATTAAATAAGGGATCGAAACCCTTCAAAATCGGCTGCACGATCTGGCAGTGATTATCCTCGCCGGATCGGTCCGGTCGATTAGGCGGATCGGTCCGGGTAAGTCGGATCGGTTCTTTTTCTGAAACCGGATCGGTCTGGTTGGCATCGGATCGGTCCGGGACTTTTGCCTTCATCGGTTCGCTATGGATCCGGTGGCTACTGGAGTCTGACAAAACGGATCGGTCCGGTAGATGGTCGGATCGGTCCGATAAACCGGATTGGTTCTTTTTCTGGACCGGATCGGTCCGGCCAGGTCTGATTCCCAAATTCTTCTTTTGATCTTCGGATTTTGTTGATGACGATGTGATCTTTTCAACCAACAATCTTGTAACGGCGTATGACATAACATATACATAAAGATGGACAAATTGTCCTTACAAGGTCGGGGACTGCATTTCAATCAACGCTTTGATTTTTTCAGGGTTAGGCTCAATTCCCCTTTGATTCACTATGTACCCAAGAAACATGCCTTCTTGGACATCGAATACCCACTTCGCCGGATTCAACTTCATCTGGTGCTTCTCCAGCTGATCAAAGGTTTGGTTGAGGTCGCTAATATGATCACATGATTTTTTGCTCTTCGTCAGCATGTCATCAATGTATACCTCCATGTTTTTGCCTATATATTCCTCAAAGACTTTATTTACCAACCTCTGGTAAGTAGCACCTGCATTTTTCGAACCAAATGGCATAACATTATAGTAATAAGTTCCTCAAGGAGTAATGACAGAAGTGATTTCCTTATCTTCGGGCTTCATCTTAATCTGGTTATAACCATCGTATGCATCCATAAAACTCAATAGTTCATGCCCTGACGTAGAATCAAAAAGTTGATCAATCCTAGGAAAAGGAAAGTGGTCCTTTGGGCAGGCTTTATTCAAATCTGTGAAGTCCACACACATTCTTCAATTATTGTTTTTCTTTTAACCATAACAACGTTTGCCAACTAATCTGGATATTTCGCATCTTCAATGAATGAGGCTTTTTAAAGCTTATCAACCTCCTCCTGGATAGATTGGTTCTTCTCGGGGCTAAATACTCTACACCTTTGCTTTACTGTCTTGGCGTTTTATTGACGTTGAGCTCATGGCAGAGGAAATTGGGATCAATCCCAGGCATGTCCTCATGACTCCAAACGAACAAGTGTTTTCTTTATCTCAAGAACGTCATCAGCTCCTATTTAATAACAGGTTCTAGCGTTGATCTGACCTATGTAATTCGCTCTTGCTTGTCATCGTCTAAGATGATATTCTCTATTAGTTCCATAATTTAGCCTTTTAACAACACTGTTTCCTCTCTTGGATCTAAAGTTTCCACCTCAGATTCGCTATTGGGCTCAGTAATGTCCACTTGGTAAGTGGTGATCTTCTTATTTATTTCTTCCAGATCTTCTTGCTCAGCAGAGGAGTAATAGCATTCTCGGGCTACTTTTTGATCACCCTTCACCACACCTACTCCAAAGTTAGTCGGAAACTTTAAATACTAATGGACTATTGAGGGAACTGCTTTAAACTTCTTCAATCCTACTCTTCCCATGATGACATTGTAGGCTGACTTCACGTTCTTATCCATGACAAATAAATGACTTTATCGATCCAACCTGCTAGCTAGGTGCCAAGCAACACCTCCAGCTTGATTGTGCCCAAAAGATAAACTTTTTCACCAAAAAAACTGATCAAAGGTATGTGTTACGGATCTAGCTGATTGATCTTCAAATCCTAGCTTTTAAAAATAGGAATAAAACATGATATCTGCTGAGCTACCATTGTCAATAAACACTCTGGAAATGATTATGTCCTGGAATATAAATTTGACCACCAGAGGGTCGTCATGGGGGTAGAGAACTCCTGACAAGTCATTTTTAGAAAATTCAATTACAAACTTTTCTTTATTCAACTTCCTTGGCCTATCTGCTTCGGCTAGATTGATCTTTTGGATGTAAGAACAAGTTAGAGCCTTATTAAGGTAAGCTTTTCTCTCAACAGTGTGATCTTCACCTCTAGTATCTCCACATGTAATCATCTAACAATCAAAGGTACCAAAACTAAGTGTAAATACCTCACGCTATGGTTTCTTGGGATTTTTGGGTAAGTCGGGATCATCTTTATGATTTATTTTCTTCTTTTCCCTGGGCTTACATGGAGATTTGACCTATGCCGAGCTCCTCTGTCGTCCTTTCGATCAACAAACTTGTCAAGTTTCCCTCGTCGGATGAGGGTTTCTATCTCATTTTACAAATCAATACAACGATCTGTAGTATGCCCATGGTCCTTATGAAATTCACAATATTTGGATATGTCCCTCTTCCTAGTAGATTCTCTTAACTTCTTGGGACAACATACCTCCTTGTTGTGCTTAATTTCTTCCAAAATAAAGTGAATGTCGATCGTTAATGAAGTGTAATTATTGTATTTCTTGAGCCTGTCATCAATCTTCTTTTGCCTTGAATCCTTCTTTTCCTTGTGTTCCTTCTGCTCCTTCTTTTCGGTTTTTCCCTCAAACTTCATGCTCGAGCCTTATTTCATTGCCATGGCTTCCTCGGGGTTCATTATCTTGTATGCTTTAGCCATTAATTCATCATAGTCTTGGGAGGATCTTTGGCAAGAGTGTAATAAAGTTTCTCGTGGAGCAGTCCACTCATGAGAGCAGTAATAGCTATTTTTTCCTCGTAATCCATGTCCTCCAACTTCTCATTCTTAAAGCGAGTGATGTAATCCCTAGTGCTTTCTCCTATTCGTTACCTCACACTTAACATGCGAGATACTCTTTTACCGGTTTGGCTCCAAAGTAGAAGTTACCAATAAATAGTTTGACAAGCTGGTTGAAACTAGAAATTTATCCCCGAGGAAGGTTGTTGTACCATATTTGAGCAGGACATGTGATTGTCCCTGAGAATGCCCTGCATCTCATTTCATCAGGTACAAAATAAATATCAGTTGATGCTTGATACTTCTCTATATGAAGAACATGATATGTTTTCCCATCAAACTTGGGAGTAACCACAGGATCTTTGAATTTTGAAGGAATAGGAAAATCCACAATAGCTTGGACAAAAGAAGTCCCTTTCACAAAGCTTCGTTGTAAAGGGTTCTTTGCCTTTACCATCTCTCCCAACCTATCTTCCAATCGTTGAATAGAGCCTTTCCATGCATTATTGCTAAAATCATATTTATGAGTGGTAGCTCAACTATTATGACCAAGTGTTTGTGCTGAGATCTCCTCCTATGAGGTCTGCTCAGAATGGGTAGATCATCGGTCATCTGATCTGGATTGGGATGAGCCCTCACGTTGATCGGTTGGTTGTCGAGTATTCCTCGATAATACCCTGGGAATATTTATATTCCCTTTAGGTCCCAATCGATCAAAAGGATATACTTTTCTTAATCTTTTTAAAGCACTTAATCTTTCGGGAGTAAAGGATTGCTCATCATAAGGTTCTGAAGTTCTAAGAGAAGAACTTACTCCTGGGCGGTAGGACGTGTCTCTGGTAGTCTTGGATTTACTGTGCCTGCTAGTTTTTGGAGGAGATGGTGGAATATTTTTATCCTTGTGACTAAATAAGGCGGGAGATCCAGCTTGTAGTGTTTGTACCAATTGCCTAATAGTATCTTACATAGCCTCTTGTCCTCTGGCAAGACTAGCCAAGATTCCAGTAAGATCATTATTTGGTGGAGGAATAGATGGAATAGGCGGGTTGCCATCATTTCTGGCACTGGATTCAGGAATGTCAATCATTTTTGGATCAATGAACGATAATGAAAATGTTTAAAAATACGTTCCCACATACGGCGCTAATATGGTGATACAAAAAAACTAGAATAAATCTAATTCTTTAATCACAGGTAACTATGAATAAGTAAAAGAAAGAGACGAAAAGGGTTTTAAAGTGGTTCGACTATGGAGAAAAACCTACGTCCACTGTGCTTCTTATTACCTTGTGTTTGCCTTTAAATTACTTGGCCTTGATGAAAGGATTACAACGTATTTATAGCCCAATGGGGAGGCAAAGAGATGGAATGTTAAATGATGGAATGCCTTTATAAATTAAGCATGTACATCAGTACATAATGTCCATAATGTTTCTGGCTATTGGCATTTTGCTGATAAAGTTGGTCGGCCTCCCTACTATTGGTCGGGTTGCCTATATGCTGGTCGGTATTCCAGGCCTAAGTTGGTGGTTATGCCCTGCTGACTAGGATTATTGCCAAAGTGGATGACATATGTCTATTTTTGAATGGTTCACATAAGTGGGTAATTTTTGGCATCAACACACTTATTCTCTCATTTGTTTTAAGACTTTGATCCGATGTCCTAGTGAGATAATTGAGAGTGTTTTGGCTTAGATCTATACACAATAGCCTTTGTTAACTCAGACTAATATTTGAATTACTATTATCAAGTACTTTGCGATCTAAAATTGGAGTAGTCTTCATCTATTGGAGAGGTTATGGAATGGTGCGATTCTAATGAGAAGAATGGTGTTTCTCAGCTGATCCATGGAGTTTTGAGCTGGTTTCTATTTGCTATGGAGGAAAGTTTGAAGTTCGTAGGAAATTAATCAAGAGGTTAAGAGTAAGAGGTACTTTATTTATTTGCATGAAACTCTTTTAAAGTAGAAATATATATTGGAGTGCGTCTGAGGTTTTTTATCCCTAGGTGGGGGGTCCTCGTAAAATTTGTCCCGTTTGTGTTTATGGTTGTTTCTCATACTTGTACACATATTTGATCACACATCACTTAGGTCTTCACTGTGACTTTTGAATTGGACAAAAATAAACTCAGGTATGTTAGATATAGTCTTGTTCATTTACATTCACCTAATCTCTTAATTATGCGTGTTAATATAGTAATTGTCTAATTTAACTGGTAAAACTTGTTTATATACGTGGTTATGCAAGCAAATTTATTGGAAATTGAAAATTGATAATAATTTGAGTTCAAACCTATTCAATCCCCCCTCTATATTTGTTGTTGATATCTACTTAGGGAACATAACACGTTTTCCCACTACATAACTGAGATGGTTCACTATGTTTGTGTGATGGTTATCGTGAGTCGATCAAGGTGACGGTGTGGAATAAGTACCCTTTGTAGAGGATCAATGATTTGTTTGATCAGTTACAAGGTGCTTCATTCTTCTTGAAGATAGATTTAGGTTCTGGATATTATTAGTTGAGGGTACGGGAGGGGGACGTGCCTAAATATATCTTTTTGACTCGTTACGATTCTTACGAGTTCACGGTCATGCCATTTGGGCTGAGGTGCAAAGCGAAAAAAAATCCGATAAACCGAACCAAAACGGTTGTATTAGGTTATTTTGGTTCGATTTTTATTCTAATGGTTCAGCTTCGATTCTTAAAAAAATAAATTTTTGGTTCGATTCTCGGTTACAGCCTACAATTAATCTGATCTAACTCGAAAATTGATCCAATTCGAAACCAAAATTGAAATCAGCACCGAAGAGGGACCGACCGAATATACACCTTAATATATATATATATATATATATATATATATATATATATATATATATATATATTTATAAGGAGGAGGGACTTTGGCCACATCATATAACCATGTTATACAATTTTATACACAAAACCTATAAGGAGTGGTTTTTGCCACGTCATATAATTTGGATACAAAACCTATATAAACAGATTTTGTATCTATCTATATAAATAGTCCAACGGCTGAAAACTGCAAAAAGTCTTTATTAGGGTGGTTACACGCCATCAGAGAAAAGTACAATTTATAATAACCAACTTGACTGCTTACACGCTAAATTTCCAAATTTACTTGCCAGCTCTTTATTTTCCAGCTCTTTAAGTTCGTCCCATGCCTCGAGACTGGTTGCAATCTTTTAAGAATCCTTTTACCATCACACTTCCCAAAAAGCGTACCAAGGAAGTTCATCACTTTCTCTTTCATTCAATCTCTCTACACCCTTTATCTATGCCATCTTCATACACCGTCAAAGCCACAAAATCTGACCAAGAAATCATCTTCGTTGACCCCGACCAAATAAAAACATTATCCCCACCCAAAATCCCAGATGACTTTTCCCCGCCTCCCTCCTTCGACGACGGCCTGCCCGAAGACGCCATCGTTGTTGCCTACAAATAGCTTTATGGCCCGACGAACAGCGACGTGAGCGTCTTGGGTTTCACGAGAGAGTTGTGAAGGTTGTGAGGGTAACGAAAGTGGTGAAGGAGGGGAAGCAGTTACGAGAGTTGTGAAGGTTTTACCTCTCTATCTGTTGTAGGTATTTTTGTTGTTTAGATTTAGATTTGGATAAATATTTTGTTTACCTATTTGGGATTTTAGCCTCTTACGGCCTTTTTTTCTATTTTTATAGCAATTTAACACTTATGTTGCAGGAGGGTTCACACTCAAAGGTTCTAACTTTGGTGTTGCTAGTCCAGAAAACATCACCGTCGAAGTCTACTGGAAGAAAAGTATTTGTGTTATTTTTTTTGTTCTTATTTATTGCTCAATTAGCTCACAACTAAGAGTCGGCGTTTGGTTTTATTATTTTATAAAAAAAATGTCCGGCTGAGGGACTCCGAAGGCAGTAGGTTCCAAAACTGACGTTGGATGATGTTGAAGTAAAAGCCGTTTCGTTGTCGTGTGCTTCGCCGATTTATTTTTCACTGGTGGCTTCCCCGGCACGTGAGACTAGAGGTGGTTTTCCATCAATCTAAAAGTTGCATTCTAGGGGTGTGTACCATTGCATTCTTCAATATCAGATCTAAATGCCTAGATGTTTTTTTGGTTTGTTATGATGAAATCGCTGGTGATCAAATAGTTGGTGAATAAGTTTTTTATATGGGTTTTATCTAGCACGAACACAATATGATAGGACATCGTTTTTTTTTTGTAAACATGAACCCAGTAGTAATTTTTTTTTTACAAATAACAACATTTTACTCTATTTTTAATTTTCATTTATTTTGTTGATTGACATATTTTTTACTTCTAAATATTTGCATTGTTGGAAAGAACTAAACATATAACTATAGTGTACCAACCAGTCACTTTCAAAATGCATACCATAATAAGGGTTAAATGGTACACTAGATATATAGGTAAATAATTTTTTAAATAAAAAACTTTACAAAATCTCTTTGCCAAAAGTTACAAGCAGGTCATAAAGAACTAAAGGTACAAAATCTCAAAAATCAATAAAATTAGAAACAACTAAGGCTCCTAATAACCAATTGGTCTTAATCCTATACTAGGCATAAATCCTAGCATAATTTGACAAACACAATAATCCATTGAAAAGGTTTCGTGTGCCATAATGATGAGGTTAGTAAAGGTACGACATCAGTGTTCATAGTCTACAATATGTAGACTTAATTAAAAAGAACAAGACACAAAGCTAAAATTATTGTTAGGTACAAGTTTCAGTGGTAAAGTCTGACATGCATACTTATACTTATATTGGAATGACAAATATTTTGAAACATACAAGATTTTTTTTAAATTGTCGATTTAATTTTCAAGAGAGAAAATATTTTACAAATTGTCTACTTAATAAAATCTGTAAATCAATTTATAGCATAGATTGACTATTATGTCAATTTTTGTGTCAAGATTTTTTATGTCAAATTTTTCACTTTTGGCTAATTTAAACTATTATTTAATAGTTATAAGTAAATTTCATAAATACTAAATAATAAAATAATAAATTATTGAAAGCCTTTTTAGTACTTACAAATAATTTCAAGCTATTATGAGTTACCATGTTAATCTATTTCAAAAACTAAAACAATGACAACATTATTTACATGAGTAAAAGTTTTGACATTGAATTGACACATTTATGGGATAAAATTATCAGCTACTCTTTAATAATTACAACTTTTGGATTCGTTTGGTGATTTTTGTGTTGTGTTATCATATTATGTCTAAAATTATCAAAACTAATGCTTTGTTTTCTTCCTCAATCATAAGGTGTAACTAATTAGCTTATAGTGTGAAATTTTAAGTCTTTCTTAAAGTGACATTAATGTTCATATGTAGTATTACAAATGTGTGAGATGAATAATACCATGCGTGGTATTGCAAAGTTTTTTAAAAGAGAAAATATCACAGAACACGTGGTAGGGGGAGTGAGGAGTTTTTTGTGATAATAATCCTAAAGTTTAGTCTTGGAGTGTGTGAAGATCAAATGTTAGGAAGAAAATAATGATCTTGATGGATTAGACTCTTTTGGTTGGATTTTACAATGTTCACAAAGGCATGGAAATAGATTCAATGGAACTTTTATGGAATTCAAATCTCTTTATATTCCATAAACTACAATCGATCATCATCTCATAGCCCTCACTTCTCATGTCGACTTCAGAAATATTGCCTTTTATCTTCTAGAACCATATCCACCATGTCCAATTGTCAAGTCTTGGATGGTCTGAAGCATTTGAGGATTTTCTAGTTGAGGTGTTAAAGGATTGGGAGATGTATATCTGATTAGTGAAACGGATGGGTATAATCAGACCACAGTAGTGGTCATATGCCTTCACTCCATAAAATAATTTTATTATACTACAAATGAGATCCCATATTTTTAAATATGTATATGAGATCAAACATGAGATCTCATGTTTTAGAATCTGTATATGTTCGATTACAATAATTGTTGGGTGTTCTTATCGATTTTTTTTTCTATTTTTAGTTGAAGATCAAAGTCGTTTTTTCTTGTTGGGAGTTCTTGTAGATTTTTCTTACTAGTGTATAAAGTAAAAACCCATGATTTTAAGCCGTAGAAATCATTGACAAATTAAATACTCTGAAAAAATAATTTTTGGAATTTAATAAATTTTAGGATGCAAAAATGTTAATTTTAAAGTATATAAAATAAGGTTTTAAGTTGAATTTGATTCTGGCGTAAAATTGGATTTTTCTAGAATTATATATAAAACCGTGGTCTTTTCGATTCGTCAGGCCGACCAAACCGGTTTTGCCCTAGGGATGGCCGACAGTGGTGCGCAGGCGATTTAGTTTTTAAGAATTTATGTTTAACTTAAACTCTCATATTTCCCCCTATTAATTCTCGGGCTAAGGGGTTTCAAAACACTTTAAACCCTTCTCAAAAAGGAGTAGCCTCCCATAATTTTATTCCCTCACTTCCACAAAACCTGAACCCCATTAAAAATAATTTTCAACCCAAGTTTTGAAGATCCAAATCTAGTTTTCTCAAGAACATCCAATGACGTGTTTTTGCTATTCTTGCGAGAGGAACGCAACCGTGTAATCAGATTTACAAGATGACTTCTTTCCAGTCATGAATACTTCTATTATTACCCTAAAGTGTTATGCGTTTTAGATATTGCCTAAACTTTAATAAATTGTATTTTTCTTAAAATAAAATAGAAAGATTAATTAGTGAAAGTGAAAATAATTTTGGGGTTGTTTTTATTCTAATCTAATAAGATATATTTAAGACTTGAAACAATCGCATGCTTAGATTAGAGATTTGGTCTACAATAGAATTGTGGGATATTTTGTACATTAAGATTAAAAATATGAATTTGTAATAATGTTTCGACTCGCAAAATCACGATTTTTATGTAGATTCTAGAATGGATTTATTATTGGGTAATATTATGCATAAGTGTATTAAAAATGGAATCTTGTGTTAACCAGTAAAATATCCATTGAATGGAAATTGTGGAATTCGACAACTTGTGTGACGATAGGTAAGACTTGTTTAATTATATAATCAAACGGAAGTAATTTGGATAATATTGTAATTGGAGAATTAATCAGAAGAATTGTAGCTGTAAATTGAAAATATGCTTTACAAGAATGTCGCTTGTGATAATATTTCGACACCGCGGTGACGTTAGGATTTTTGGTTAGTTATTCCTTTACCCTTATTTGTAGGTTTCTTGCTAGGTATGAGACTAGTAAGTAGGACTCATTGTTGTTAGCATTTTCTAGGTATGGGACTAGTGAGTGTAGGTTCGTACGGTTGGGTATTTCCTGGGTAAGGGCTAAGTAGTACATCATCGCGTGTTTTTTGTTAGCCTAGGTGCGAGATTATGTGGTGATTTGGGGTAGGTATTTTTTCATAAGTGATACGTTAGGAAATACTTTTGATTTTGGTGATCTCTAGGTATAGGACTAAGGATGATTTAGGCTGGATTACTTAAATAAAGGGTGGAACTACTAGAGAATAATGAGAACTTGATAATTAATGACAAAAATAAAGAACAGGTATTAAAATGGAATTGCATCGCCAATATGTGCAAAACTAATAAAACTTGGGTTAGTTGGTTATAGTGACGTGGTCGGGTGTTGGCGTCGCCAATATGTGCGGGGATATCGATAATTGGGCTATCTGGCTATAGTGACGTGTCGTGCATGGAACATCACCAATATGTGTAGGGTTAATGAAATTTGATTGTCTATCTATAGTGATGGGAATGGGTGTGATGTATTGATAACTTTAGACAGGCCCGAATATGTGCAAGATCCATAGAAAGGTTGGTAGGCTCTAGTGGTGGTGCTTTAATAATAACTTGATTAAATGCATTAAGTTAAATTAATAGATTTGTTATAATAAAATGTGGTAATCTTATTTATTAAACCTGAATAGCGGGGTGGCTTAGTTATGTGGGTAGTTAGTGTTGTGTTACTTTACTCACATGTAAATATATCGTTTAATTTAAAATACTATGTCATAATATTTATCACATATTATGCTTGTGTCTGGGTTCATGGACCCTAATTGGAAGGAGTAGCTAGTGTTCACGCGGTGGGCTCTAATCTATTGCGTTGACTAACATTTCAGGTATAGTTGCTACAGTAGATGCACATGATGAATTGGAGTTTTTGGAGTGCATATGGAGATCTACTTTTATTTATTTAGTAGTTTAGATTATTTTTATTCCATCGTTTTATTATGAGACAGTTATTATGAATTTGGTGGATCATTCGGTTCCATAGTTATTTACGATTTTTCATTTGAGATTTGTAGTTGGATTATTTATTGGATATTATTTTATCTTTTGGAGTTGGATTTGTTTTTGGAGTTAACATGGTGATGGATTTTATTTACGTGGATGTTTATATTCCTTGGATTTATTCAAATTTTATCTTGTGGGAAAAGTTTTTAATGTCTCATATTTCTGTCACATTCTGAGAATGATATTTTATATAGTGACACCCGATGTAGTTTGGCAGCGAAGGCTAGCCACCTCGCTCACCAGAATGCGCGGGGTGTTACAAATGGTATCAGAGTATGGTCTTAGGTCTCGTAGGTTGTTAGTCAGTTTTATCTTCTGCATTACCTATCTTTTATTACTTTTGATGATTTGTACTCTTTAGTTATTCTGAGTCTGATCGTTGTTTGTTCTTATCTTTTTAGATGGCGAACATTAGGAGATCTAGTGATAGGAGATAGGAGTCGATTTTAGGTCCTACAGTTCACAAGAGGCGAGGGCAATTTATTTTGGGTGACGAAGAGTTAGAGGCTATCATCCATGAGGCCACAATGGCTGGTATTAAGATAGGGAGATAGAGGTGAGAAAACCTAGAAGTACACCCGCTTCAGTTTGGGATAAGGTGAGGACCAGTTTCCATAATAGCAATCCCCCCACTTTTGCCGGGGGATCTGACCTAACGGTTCCTCACCAATGGAGGCATGATATAGAGAGTCATTGGAAGATGGTAGATTATACGGATGTGCAAAAGCAAATATTAGTTACGTTTAAGTTGACTAGGGATGCGTTGCAGTGGTGAGAGAGTGTCACCACATCTGAAGATAAGGATTATCTAAATTATGGAGATTTTTTGGTGAAATTTAATGACAAATATTTTCCTTATTCGATTAAGAGTGCAAAGAAGAAAGAGTTACTGGATTTAGAATAAGGTTCCTAGTCAGTTACTGAGTATGAACAAGAGCTCAAAAATCTGTCAATGTCTGTATCGAAGGAGGTAAACACTAAGGCAAAGAAGATGGAGTGTTTTATTAAGGGTCTGACATGGTCGATTAAGCATATGGTTTAGGGGAGTCCTTCATGCACTACTTACACGCAAGTGGTGGGCGTCGCATAGTTGTTATGATAGAAGAAGGTGAATTATCAAAAGAAGTTGGGTAAAAGATATGAGCCGAGTGGTCAAGATGGGGATAAGTCAGGTGGGGAGAACAAGGGTCGCAATGACCATCCATGGAAGAGGTAGTGAGCAAGTCAAGAGCATCAAGACTTTCAGTAAGGCAATGGAATCCTACAGGGACCTCAAGGACAAGGTCAAGGATAACAGGGTGAGGGAGAATTGGGAAGGCATTCGCAACCTTTCAGGGGAGCATGTTTCAATTGTGGAGAGGCAGGGCATCGAGATTCTAGGTGTTCGAAAGCATATGAATAGCAGGGCAAAGGCCTCCAGCACCGACAGTATCGGTGCAAAAAGATTGCTCGCAACACCAGCAGTGGGTACGCAGGGACCGATTATGCCTAGGTGTGATTTACTTCCGACTCGGGAGCCTCAGATGGGGCAAGCTCAGCAGTAGCCAAAGCGCGGCTAGTGGAATAACATAGTACATATTATTTTCTTAAATATGTTAATATATATACTGTATTTTTGTTTGTGGGGTAAGCGCGTGTAGGATTGGGTGTATGGGCGCCCAATCGTAGCATCCTATGGGTAGGTATATGTAAGCCTTATTTTATTTTCTAGATTTTACATTTGACGTTTACGTTTCATCGAATTTAGAGGACGAAATTCCTATACTAGTGGGGGAGAATGTAACCCCCCATGATTTTGAGCCGTAGAAATCTTTGATAAATTTAATATTTTGAAAAAATAATTTTTGGAATTCAAAAAATTTTAGGATGTAAAAATGTTAGTTTTAATGTATATAAAATAAGGTTCTGAGTGGAATTTAATTCAAGAGTAAAATTGGATTTTTCTAAGAATTATACACAAAACTACAGGTTTTTTTGTTCGTCAGGCTAACCGAACTGGTTTGGCCCTTGGAGAACCAGTTTGCGCCGGCAGTGGTGCGCGGGTGGTTTAGTTTTCAAGAGTTTGTACTTAACTTAAACTCTCCTATTTTTCCCTATTAATTAAACTCGATTTTTAGAGATTTTGAAGCACTATTAACCCTTCTAAAAAAGAAGTAAATGTCACACCCCGCAAGATCCGACAGACAGGGTGGCCAGCCACCGCCGCCAAACTATGTCGGGCGTGAACTAAATAAATACCAATCTTAGCATGAGACATAAATAAATCAGTCCATAAGATAAATAATTGAATCAACCTCAAATGATCATAAACAACTAAGCGAAGAAAGATCCATCACATGCTAACTCCGAATAACTCTAATCTCCAATAATGATTAAATAAAATCTGAATAATAAAGATCTGAATAATCCAACAGAAATCCTCTAAACAACTTTGGAACCGAATGGCCCAATAAAACTCAAATGAAGTCTCATAATTAAATACGACTGAAAAGGAAAATCTAACTAAATCATGCCATAAAAAGAATAAATCCAGCTGCACCTCCAAATGATAACTTTGATAATTCTATACAGCTTCTCCAAATCTTATCTTGAAAAGTTAGTCAACGCACGAGATCAGAACCCCGAGCATGAATACACACTACTCCCCTCAAATAGGATCCTTGAATCCAAACAGTAGCATTATACGCAATAAATATCACAATAGAATATTTTAACTTAAACGGGATAATTAAACGCGATAAATATAAATTACTAACTACCCGTAGTGATCCCTATTTATAAAGGCACACCAATATGATTTTAAATTACCAAGTCCAACGAAGTTAATCTCTTATTAACTTAACTCAACTTTTATTTTTATTCTCACTTTTCATTATGACGGTCCTCCCGTCCCGGGTGGTAATCCACCAAAGTGTCACACTTCCCCTTGTCAATCGTCCTCTGACCCGTTTAAACTGGCGGCCCCGACACATGACAAGGTTCCACACAGACACGACATAAATCATCTTCTGACCCGTTTAAACTGTCAGCCCTGACAAATTATGTCGCCACAAATTTTAACACTAGTCTTTATCTTAGGCATTAATCCTCATTTTCACAATTTATAAATTACCCTACCCTTTTAATCAATTTGAGATCCTCAAAACACCCCCTTAGTCTCATACCTAAGGGTCCCCAAGTTATTACTACGTCCTACCCTATATATAGGATGAATTTCTATTATAAACCTCGACCTAGTCTCATGCCTAGGCTAGTGTAATGACAATAAAATACCGAAAATCAGCCCACCCCCAAGATGATAAAAACGCGATAATCTACCCTCACTAGTCCCATACCTAGAAGATGTAAATCATCAAAAGGCCTACCCAGTAGTCTCATACCTAGAAGGCATCCTAAAATATAGGGTGAGCACAATTACTCAACAACCCTTCGTCACAAAGGCAATATAATAATACCAACAAGTCACACAAACAAGCATAATTAATCAAATATAAAACTACGCATGATAGTCCAATTCAATTAAATCTTAATTTAATTATCACAACGTCAAAATACCCAATTAATCTCATTTATTTATTTTAAATTAAATATACCGATTTTTCATCAATTATACATCAAAAACTAAATTTCATTATCTCTACACAAATTACATGAGTTATACTGTAAGGACATTTTTGTCCATTATCAAAAACCAAATCAAGATCGCATCTACGTCAACGGATCCGAATATCAAAGCGTCTTCAACATCATAACCTCTGCGAGAATGAACTTGGTAAAGTTTTGTTTTTAAGTTCCTTAAAGTTCATACTTAGTATTGGGAAATTTGTATAAAATATTTTTTTATAAAAATAAGAAGTAAGTTTTTTCAAGCAAAATGAGGCTTTTAAAGTTTTTTTTGTTTTCTGGGATACCGGACCGGTTCGCCTCCCTACCGGACTGATCCGCCCCCGGACCGATCCGCTTTGCACCAGAATACCCCGGATCGAATGCAAACCGATTAAGCCATTTTGAAAAACGAACCGATCCGAGGTCGGACCGATCCGCCCCCATACCGGACCGGTCCGCCTGGGATAAAATCGTTCAATTCCGTGAGTTGTTTTACCACCAACTTATATTTCCTATATATATACCTATTTCGGTGGTATATTGTCCAAGTCTTTGAGAAAACGTTTCTAAGAGTACAAACACAACAAGACTTCGATTTTTGATGTGCCAAACATATTTTTGATTCACACACAAAAATTCCAATTACTTTTGTGAATCTTTTGGAACCCTAGAACACAAGATTTGCTACTGTTCAACCTTTGTGGAGAGATCTTTGCAACCGAGGGTTGTGTGTCATTGCTGAGGGAGTCTCTAAAAGAGTTATGACTGTGTGTCATTGAGGAGAGCTGTGGTTCTTCCTTTATTGTTTGGGCTGCGAGTCCTTGGAGGGTGCTGCGTGTATTCTCTTGCTGAGTTCAAGACTGCGTGTCTTTGTGGGTTGGCTGCGCGTTGATCCATTGCAGATATCTCTATGTAATTGTAAGTTGCGACTTGTATATTCATAGTGAAATAAAGGTTTTACCCGAAAGGTTTTTTTTTCTGAAATCTGTGTCTCAGCATATTTACTGTGTTGCATGCTTTATTTATTTATTGGTTGACACACGCACCTTAGATGCATGTTTAGGGACTCTAATTAAATAAGGGGTACTTTGAAACTTGCAAATTTAACTTAAATCAATTATCACATAGTCGCACTCTTCATAAAAGCCCCCAACTTCATTTATTTCAAAAGTAGGGTTTTTCTACATGCAACTTACACCAATAAAACCCAAAATTCACTCATGAATCCTACATACCCAAAGGTTATAAATTTTATTCATATTAAAATATTTCATAACAGCAGCCCCAAACTTTAGTGTTCACTTTCTCTAATTAGATTATTAATTGATTTTAAGAAAGCATTGAATTAAGGTTTAAGCAACACTTAAAACGCATAATACTAAAGGAAAAGAATAGAGTATTCATGACTGAATAAAAGTTGGCTTAGAAATTTGATCTTGAATGCGTATTCCTCTCAAAAAAATTGACAAAGATTCGTTCTTGACGCGTCTTGAGAAAATCCGGTTAATCTTGACAAAACTTGAGTTGAATGTTATGTGTAATGGGGCTAAGGTTTGGAGGTTGAAGAAGATGAGAGGTTTCTGATTTTTGAGAAGGCTAAAATGTGTTTTAAAAGTCCTAAACTCGTCACTTTATGTTTATATACCAAAACGAATTAGAGTACTAATCAAATACAAACACTAAAAAAATCAATACGGACGATCGAACCGTCAGAATCACTTGAAATTTTAATATATTGTAGCGATCAGCGAGACAGGACTGCTATGAAAAAATCATCTCGATCGGATGGTCGAATTTTTAAAAATATTATTTTTATCCTCCTTAACTCGGATCCTCCCCCGATTTATACAAAAAGTTATAATTTCCAAATTTTAATCCCGATTTAAATTCCACTTAAAATCTTATTTTTATATATAAAAACCAACATATTTAATTACTAAGAATAATTATATCCAAAATTTTATATTATTTCTCGAATATCCCAATTAATTAATTAAATATATTATTAAAAATACGGGGTGTCACAGTAACCTCCCATAATTTTATCCCCTCACTTCCACAAGGCCTAAACCCCATTAAAAATAAATTTCAACCCAAGTTTTGAAGATCCAAATCTAGTTTTCTAAAGAACATCCAAGAACGTATTTTTGCTATTTTCACGAGAGGAATGAAACTGTGTAATCATATTTGCAAGATGACTTCTTTACAATCATAAAGATTTCGATTGTTCTCCTTAAGTGTTAAGCGTTTTAGATATTACCTACACTTTAATAAATGGTGTTTTTCTTAAAATAAATTGTAAAGAATAATTAGGGAATTGAAAATAATTTCGAGGTCGTTTTTAATTCAAATCTAAAAATATATTTAAGACTTAAAACAATCGAATGCTTAGATTAGAGATTTGGACTACGATATAATTGTGGGAAGTTTCGCGTATTCAGATTAAAAATATGAATTTATAATAATGTTTCGACTCGTAAAATCACGATTTTTATGTAGATTGTAGAATGGATTTTTTATTGTGTAATATTGTGTATTGGCATGTTAAAAATGAAATCATGTGTTAACCGATAACATATCACTTGAATTAAAATTATGGAATTTGACCACTTGGGTGACGATAGGTAAGACTTGTTTAATTATATAATCAAACAAACGTAATTTGGATAATATTATAATTAGAGAATTAATTTGAAGAATTATATCAATAAATTGAAAATATTTTTTACGTGAATGTTGTTTGTGATAATTTTTTAGATACCGCTGGGACGTTGCGATTTTTTGGTAGTTATGCATTTACCCTTATTTATAGGTTGCTTGCTAGTATGGGACTAGTAATTAGGCCTCGCTGTTGTTAATGCTTTCTAGATATGGGACTAGTGAGTGTAGGTTCATATGGTTGGGTATTTCCTGGGTAGGGGCTAGGTAGTACGCTGTCGCATGTTTTCCGTTAGCGTAGGTGTCAGAGTAGGTGATGATTTATGGTAGGTATATATCTTCCGAAGTGATCGGGTAGGAAATACTTATGGTTTTGGTGATATTCGGTTCCATAGTTGTTTACGGTTTTTAATTTTATATTTGTAGTTGGATTATTGATTGGATATTATTCTCTCTTTTGGAGTTGAGTTTATTTTTTTATTTACCATGGTAATGGATTTTATTTGAATGGATGCTTATATTAGTTGGATTTGTTCAAATTTTATTTTGTGGTAAAAGTTTTTAATGTCTCCAATTTCTGTCACATGCTGAGAGTGATATTTTATTTCGTGATGTTTGGCATAGTTTGGCGGCAGCCGCTGGCCACCTTGCTCTCCCGAATGTGCGCAGTGCTACATATAAAACAGTAACTGTTGGGAGTTCTTGTTTGGTGTTTAAATCTGGGTGTTCTTGTTGGGTGTTTAAACATGATACACATATTATATATAATCTTTTTAAATATGTTACACATATTATATAATATGTTTTTGGTATACAGTTTGTTTTTATATGCATATGTATAAATATTTTTACATATAATATGTTTTTTACTTCTAAATGTTATATATATATTTGGTATTGTATCTGATTTTTTCTTTTGTTTTTTTCAAGTTTCACGTTCGGGTCATACAAATTTGTCTCAACCCTCAACCGAGCGAACAAATGTAACTCCCGTTGTTGTATCACAAGCACCAACCCTCAATCGAGCGAATAACTGTGACATCCACAAAATGCTTAATGTGTTTTTGCTCTTTCTTTGTTCTTTTAAAGGACTTTTGTTGCTGCTCTTTGTAGGGTTATGTAATGCGAACTATTAATACTTTTTTTCAGTGTAATGTGAACTATTAATGATGTTTTATAACTGTAATGGGAAGTTCGGGAACTATTACTGTGGAAAAGAAATGGTTAGTTACTAATTACTAAAATATGATGAAATACTAGGGATCAACTTGAAAACTATAATTGCATATGATAAAACATTAAGGAAGACTAAATGTTGTTTTTTCGTTAAAAAAATATTTCTAAAAATGAATTTTAACATTTTATTAAAAAAAATGTTATCAGAACTGAGAAACGATCCGAACCAACCCAAGAAACATCGGTTTGGTTTGGTTCGGTTCTAATAAAGATTGGTTCCGATTCTGTTTCCAAAATCCTGAAATCGGGAAACCCCAATTATGGTTCTGGTTTAGTAGTAAAATCGAACTAACCCAAACCGTGCGGACCCCTAGTTCAGGTTGACGAATGCCACCTCTATATTCATGGATTTGATGAACCAAGTGCTCCGGTCATATTTAGATCAGTTCATCATAGTCTTTATAGATAATATATTAATTTATCTTGCAGACTGATGAGGAGCATACCGATCATTTAAAAGTTTCACTTCAGACGTTGCGAGATCACAAGTTGTTTGTGAAGTTGCAAAAATTTGAGTTTTGAAAACATGAGGTGTAGTTTTGGGGCCATTTAGTTTTTGAGTAAGGACTATCAGTGGATACAAAGAAGGTGTCGGCCATTTTAAATTGGGGATAACTCATGACACCTACAAAGGTTCTTAGTTTTTCAGGGTTGGCCAGATATTATTGGAGGTTTATTCGAGGATTTTTTACGATAGATGGACCGTTGATCGAGTTGACTCAAAAGGGGATACATTTTGTTTGGACTGAGAAGTGTCACCATCCCTTCGACACTCTAAAGGGAAAGTCAACCTTGGTTATAGATTTGGTTCTTCCTAAGAGAGAGGTTGAGTATTTAGTTTACACCAATCCTTCCCTACAAGGATTAGGTGGAATGTTAATGGAAGAAGATCATCCAATTTCCTATGCACCTTGGAAGTTAAAATCCCACGAGGGTAACTATCCGACTCATTAATTGGAGTTAATAGCAGTAGTGTTCACACTACAAACATGGAAGAATTATTTGTGGGTGAGAAGTTCAGGCTCTTTAGTGATCATAAGGGTCTTCACTATTTATTCACACAAAAGGATTTGAACATGCGATAACGATGATTGCTCGAGTTTATTAATAACTACCATTTACGACTTGTATCATCAAGGGAAGTCTGATGTATCGGCAGGTGCTTTGAGTTGACGACCTAACAACAATTTGTCTTCTCGTTAGTTGATCGATGTGGGGTCCATTCGGGTAATTGATGAGTTGCCTGTTATGTTTATGGGGATGCTCATCGTGACTCCCAGTATTCTTATGCAGTTGGCTTAAGCACAGGCATATGATGTATTTTCCAAAGAGAAAGTGGTTGAGATTTTGGCCACCGATATACCTACTTACATCATTGGTTCAGATTGTGGTGCCTTCATATGAGGAGTTGTATGGGTCCATCATGGAAGAGGTCCATGGATCATAATTTTTAGTATATACCAATGGGGATAAGATGTACCAAGACATGATGATATAGTATTTATGGTTCGGGATGAATTAGAATCTTGTTATGTTTATGTCCTAGTGTAGTACTTGTCAAATGGTAAAGGTGGACCACCAACGACCATCGATGAAAATTAATCCCTTGCCCATTCTTAAGTGGAAGTCGGATAACATTTTAATGGATTTCATCACCGGGTTACCTTTTATGCCTATGAATCATGATTCTTTTATAGTGGATTCTTGATGAAGGTTTCACATTTCTTTCCCATTCTCATAGACTTCACGATAGAGCAATATGCACGTTTGTATGTGTCTGAGATTATTTGGTTACACAAGGTACCTTTATTGATCATCTTAGATAGAGATACGACTTTTGTATCTCTCTTTTGGGGAAGTTTTCAGGAGGTTATGAGGACGAGGTTGCACTTGAGTACATTGTACCATCCCTAAGCAGATGGAAAGACAGAGTTGGTGAGCGAAATTTTGGAGGATATGCTTCAGGCATGTGCATTGTACTTCAAGAGTAGTTAGGAGGTACACTTAACTTTGGTTTATTTCACCTATAATAATTTTAATCAAAAATTGATCAGTTTTGAACCGTATGAGTCATCGTACGGGGGACTATGTAGGTCAGCAATATTGATTGGACCTATGAGAGTGTAGCTTATTGGGACTCGAGTTTGTTCAGGAGACTATAAATAAGATTAAGATGATTGATAAGCAAATGAAGACATCCCAGAGTAGGCAAGAGAGTTACACTGGCTTGGAGAGGAAGGATCTTGAGTATGAGGTGGGAGATCAGGTACTTCTCAAGGTGTCACCCAATAAGGATGTGATGCGCTTTGAAAAAAAAGGAAGGTTCACCCTGAGGTATTTTGGGTTGTTTATGATCAGGGATCGTGTAAGGTCGATCTCTTATCGTTTAGCGCAACTAAACCACCTAACTCGAGTACATAATGTATTTCATGTATCGCTGCTTTGTAAATTCTGGCATGGTAAGGTCATGTATCAGCATACTGGCCTAATGGATATTCAGTTAAATGTAGATATTTTCGTGCACTCAGGATCCAGCTCATATTTAGATTCTAGGGTCCAAATTTTGAGAACTAAGAGACATACCATTAATTCGTGTTTAGTGGGGTCACCATAATAAGGATGAGTTCACTTGGGACTGAGAGGCTACGATGAGACAACAGTATATTCATTTGTTTTGAGGCAGGTATGTGTTCCGTGGACAAAATTCTTTTTGTTAGAGGGGACGAATATACTACCCTGATATTTTAAGGGATTATTTAATTAATAATAAATTAATTAAGTAGAAAGAAAATTGAATAAATTAATTAGAACGGATAAATCAGAAATCATTATGTGGAAATATATTAAATTAAGTTAACTTGTAATTTTAAGGTTCAATTGATAAGTTGAAAAACGTTCATGGGCTAAAGTTTAATTTTATAAAAGTTTGTGGTAATTTGATAATTACTTTAAATTATGTTGAGTTGGTTTTGTTAGGAATTTTGAATAAATGCTTAGGGTATTTAGGTTTTTTTATTATGACTTGGAAAACAAGTTGGAATTATGGTTTATGACATTATAGGGTTTTCTATGGTTGCATAGCCGCCACAATGGGGCAATAGATTCTCTTGGGCTGCTCCCGCGAAAATGGTACATGCAACTGTGAGAATTCATGTCACATCCGCAGTGGCTAGGCTATAGCCTAGTTGCAGAGTGCATTGGGCTTATGTTATTTTTGCATTCTCTTTAAAAAAACCATACGCTTTTTCCTCATTTTTATGTTTCAAACCCTCATTTCAAATTACATTCTCCTCTAAGAAACCCCAAAACACATTAGCTTATCTCTTAAGCAAGCCTTTTCCTCCAAATCAAATCAAGAGAATTTTTCATGAATCAATCAAGATTTCTAAGCGATTTTCAATCAATAATCTCAAAGCTCTTAAATCAAGTTTCAAGGAGGGTTTTCTATAGGATTTCAAGATAACTTTCAAATTGTTTTTCAAGTGGGTTCAAATCAAGTTTTCAATGGCTTTCTCATTCAAATCAAATCAAGTTTCTTTCTACTACTCTCTGTAAAATGTCGTATATGCGACTGTGTGATAATGATTTAAATTAAATTCGCAAGTTTTCTAAGTAACACTTATTTAATTAGAGTCTACTTTTAAATCAAATAAATACAACCCCTAAACATGCAGCTAAATCAACCCATCACATATAAAGCTTGCGACACAGTAAATATGCTAAGACACAGATGTCAGGAAAAAACCCCTTTCGAGTAAAACCTTTATTTCATTATGAACATATAAATCTCAACTTAAAAATACATAGAGAAATCTGCAATGGATCAACGCGCAGCCAACCCATAAAGACACGCATTCTTAAACTCAGTAAGAGAATACATGCAACACCCTCCAAGGACTCGCAATCCAAACAAAAAAGGAAGAACCGCAACTCTCCTCAATGACACGCAGCCATAACACTTTGTAGAGACTCCCTCAGCAATGACACGCAACCCTCGATTGCAAAGATCTCTCCACAAAGATTGAAAAATAACAAAGCTTGTGTTCTAGGGTTCCAAAAGATTCACAAAAGTAATTGGGATTTTTATGTGTGAATCAAAAAGATGTTTGACACATCAAAAATCGAAGTCTTGTTGTGTTTGAACTCTTAGAAACGTTTTCTCAAAGACTTAGAAAACAACTCCCCGAAGTTGGTTTAAATAGGGAAACCTGGGCCGGAAAAATCTCAAGAGGATCTGATCGATTTTATCTCAGGCGTATCGGTTCGCTTCTGATGTCGAACCGATCTGATAGCAGATCGATTCATTTTTGAACAGGGCCTCTTCGGTTTGTATTCGATCCGCGGTTTACTGGTTTTGGTTCAAAGCGGATCGATCCGGTCCGTAGGCGGATCGGTTCATTTTTAGAATGGGCGGACCGGTCCGGTTTACTAAAAAAATTCTTCTTTCTTCTTTTTCTTCTTCTTTTTTTAAAAACCTCATTTTGCTTAAAAAAACTTACTTCTTAATTTTTATAAAATCATTTTATAAAACTTTCCCAATACTAAGTATGAAGTTTAAGGAACTTAAAAACAAAACTTTACCAAGTTCATTCTCGCAGAGGTTATGATGTTGAAGACGCTTTGATATTCGGATACATTGATGTAGATACGATCTTGAATTTCTTCAACGGTGTAACGGCGTACGACATACATATTGACAATGGACAAAAATGTCCTTACATTCTCCTTTTATATGGTATCTATTAAAGTTCACCTAAATTTAATTGTAGTGCCAAAACTAATTAGAATTTGCGACTTCTTGACACATTGTTGTAATTAGGTGAAATCCATTATTATCATATGATTGATATTAAGTTCAAGTTCCATCAAAACCCTTTTACGATATATTTGAAGTGCCATGAAAATGAATTTTTTGTTGTAATACATGGGGGTTACAATACACATCATAATGACAATATTATTTAAAACAAACCACATACGCACCTCGTTCACCACTCGACGAACAATATGTCTCTAGTGATGGGGATTTGATTCATATTGAGTTTTTTTAAAGTAAATTGTAATTTATTTATAACAAAAGAGCAAAGCCTAAGAGTATACAATAATAAGACCCTACAAAAACAAACTAAGAGGCCCAAACTGTAATGCCCCGACACGAATTTATGGGTTACCCATAGTCAACCCGATTTGACCCGAGTATTATGTGTGAAGTGCAATGAAAATACTAATGTGAATTGGTTAAAATGAAAAGGGTAGTTTCGGTAAAGAAATGGCTTTAAGTCAAACCAAGTGTAGTTGTTTAAAGCATTTTAACCGTGTGTGTTAAATAAAAGGATAAATGTCAAACTAAGGGAAGGGAAGTCCTTGTACAAGATTAAGGTGAATTAATCGGGATAAATAATGTTCTCGAAAGTAAAACGATTTCATTGACAAAGTATATATATATATATATATATAGTACAAGGTAGTTGCTCGTGTACGTAAGTATAACGCGTAAAGTACTCTTTCTGGCGTTAGTTCCTATAGTGAATTTGTACATTCCCACTGGGCATTGGCTTAGACCATCATCTTTGTCACAACAGGTTGGGTGCGGGTTCATATTTTGAGAGCATTACATAGGTAAGTGTTCTATTTAATATCACATTAGTAGATCTGTATGCTTGGATTTAGGGAATGCTTCCCATTGTTCCTTCTCATATTTTGAACTTGAAATTGGAATCGCATGCTAAATGAGTGAAACTTTAATTAAAATAAAACTGAACTAGCAATATTATATAAGTTGTTTCATTGCACTTTAAACCTAATGCTTGGATCGGACCGGGTTGACTACAGTGTAGACAACCCATTTTGTTACCCCCTAAACTCGTCTTAGGTCCCTAGCACCTCCCTTCATCACTACAAACCCAAGTCATACCCCGAGTACCGACCTAGAATCCATCGGGCACTCCCAGGCCCCGTTTGACCAAAAGTCAAATTCTTCAGCTCGATCGAGACTGAATGAATCTTCGAAGGGCCCTAAATCCCCTTTCTGACGGTCTAACCCGTGCGCGATTCTGACTTATGGTACGGACGAACGATTCGTTTTACTCCAAAAGATCACTGAATGCTTCAAAGGCCCGATCAACCAAAGTCAAATCCCCGAAACCGGGTAAAACACTTTGGAATGTTAAATTACATCTCCTAACTTTTCCAACGGTCCGCCCCGTGCGCAATTCAGACTTACCATGCGGACGAACGATCCGTTTGCGTTCGACGATTCCCCGTCCAGTGGACGAACGAATGTTTCCGACCCACATTTGACCCAAAGTCAACTCCGGAACCCTAGAGCAGTCCAAAGGACTTTCGAAGGTATATGAATTACCTTTCCAACAGTCCACCTCGTGTATGATTCGGATCAACGGTTTGTGCTCTGCGGTCGATTTTTTGAAAAAACCTGAAAGACACTGCCAAACGACAGGTCCCAGGCCCTGCCTATCGGCAGTGTGCCTAAACACACTTGCCGACTGGTATGAACAGGGATATGCCGATCGGCAATTCCCTTGGTCTATAAAAAGGAGGACCTAACTTCATTTGCAAGGAGAGCCCATATGATAAGCATATCACTCTCAGCAAATTCCGGGTCGGCCTGCCACCCGAATTTTTGCGCATTTTTAAAACGGGACCCTGCTCGTGAGCCTGGTCACAAGTCCAGCCATAGCTTTGCATATATTACAAACCCAACTGTTCCAGACTCGGGTCCCGTTCGGCATTTCATTTTGCATTTAGGAGAATTAATACAAGTGAAAACATAATAATTGTAATAGTCATGCTGAGACCGTCTCTCCTTTCTTTATAAAAAAATCCCAAAAAAAAATCTTTCTCCGTTCTTTCTCAAAAATCCAAAAACATTTTTCCCCTCTTTATCAAAAATCAAAAAACATTTATGATCTCTTTATCAAAAATTCAAAATTATTTTATCTTTTTATCTCAAAAAGAAAAAAAAATTCTGAAAAATAAATCCCATTTTTGTGCCTTCTCAGGTCGATCGCAAACCCTTGGCATGGCTCCTTATTGGTTTCGGTCTTCAGTCAAATTACCCCGGAGTTCCGTCCATTCCCCTATTACTTCTTCTAAGTCCGGAATCCATCTGCTTTCCACAGAGAACACAGACCAAGTACCAGTTGGGCAACCAGATCTGACGGTAGTCCTAGCTTAGCTCGTGTCCAAGATTGATAACCTCCAAACTGAGGTCCGAGAGATGCAACGAAACTAGGTTCCCATTCCTCAAGAGCCCGAGGCCCTATTTCCTCATGCTATGGGTCCACCCGAGCCTATCTGGGTTCCCGAAGAGTATCAGCACGCTCCACGTGTCCCTCCTATTAATCGCCCACCGCCTGCCCATCTTCCTATGCCGAACCTTGCCCAGCCTGAGGCTAACTTGCCTATGATCATTGATCTGAAGGAAGAAGAGATGAACAAAGTCAAAGAAGAACTCAAGATGCTCACCAAGAAGTTTGACCAAGTCAGAATCTCAGGAAATTACATGGACTACACCTACATGTCTCCTTATCCTAAAGCGGGGTTACTTGAGAAGTTCAAGACGACAAATATCAAGAAATTCAGAGGAAGTGGACCCCTGACTGTTCATCTCCGCAGCTATCACCGCTCCATAACTCTACCAGGGGCTTATGAAGAAGTGATGGACCAATTGTTTTAGCAAACTCTGAAGGATAGCGCCCTCCGATCATTTTTGTCTCTCGAAGAATCCAGAAGTCGTAGCTGGGAGGATGTGGCTCGAGAATTCATGTCGCAGTACAAATACAATGAAGAGCTTGAGGTCACCCATCATGATTTTGAACTGTTCAAACAGAACTCTAGAGAATCAGTCAGTAACTTCATAGCCCGATGGAGGGAAAAACCAGCAACCATGATCAATCGGCCATCCGAGGAAGAATAAGTCAGCATAGTAAAGAAGAACTTCTTACCCCATATCCGAGCAACGATGGGAGGACAATACTATCCCCATTTTTGAGCTCTCAGAGAAACAGGAGTAAAAATTGAGGAAGGTCTTGCTAAAACAGAAATTGAACCAAAGAAGATGTCCGGACAGTTCACCCTCAAAAAATATGATAAGCCTGACAATGCTACCATCTTAACCATCAACAACATCTCCCAACCAACCACATTATGGGCACTAGAAAACCGCCCTGTCCTGGTTCGAAAGGAATACACCGAGTTTCATGCTCCCCTCTCCAAAGTTTATCAAGCCCTGCTAAGACGAAATCTTATTAAACCCTTGGATCCTCATCCATTGTCAAATCCACTTGAGAGAGCAGCTACAGCGGAAATATTGCGACTTCTCAAATAAAAACCAATTTTAATTAAACCCAAATTTTAGTTAAACCCTAAGACATGCATCTAGATGATTTAAACAAATAAATTTCAGGAAACATCTCGCGTTCAAATGATCAAATTATACATAAAACCCTTTTAACACAAACAAACCCTAAACATGCAGCAGTATGTGATTGAATAAATTGATAATCTACGCAAGACCATTCAAACACATGCAATTAAGGAAAAATCCCCCTCAGGGGCAAAACCATTTATTTTCACTATAATTTGTAAGAAAACGGCTTACAATCGGATTACAATGAAAATACAAGTTGACTAAGAATTACCCTCGGGTATCGGATTCTGTAGTCGCGGCTGGAATTATCCCTTTCCAGTAGGGCTGCAATGAAGAAGAAGAAGAACGGTCTCCTCCACAAGGGTTGAACAAACCAAAGTTGTGTTCTTGGGTTGCAAAAGGATTCACAAATATTTGGCAAGGATGTGTGAATCAAAACATGAGTCTTGGGACTCAAAAATATGAAGACTAGATGTATTTGGACTCTCAAATTCGTCTCCTAAAGTCTTGCAAAATAACTCTCCCGAAGCTGGTATTTATAGGGAAATACATGAAGAGACCCACGATTTTAAACTGCTGAAATTCTATCCAGCGTACCCTGCGAACCGTTTCGCCCCCCCGAACCGGTTTGGGTCTGGGTTCGGGAAAGTGTGCTGGAAAAAGGCTTTAAACACTTAGAAAAATTTCCAGACTTTTCAATGAACATATCTCCATATTCAACGGGCCATAACTTGTTCACCGTAGCTCGGATTGAGGTGCTGTTTCTTCCAGTATCTTTGTTGTGGCAAGCTCTTCAACTTTCCAGTTGACCGGTCCTCCGGAAGGTGGCTGTAAAATTACCAATATGCCCTTGAACATCCCTATCATGCCTTATTTCACTGATTTGACTTCTCTTGCGTTCCACTTGCATTACGAGCCTACAATCAAGGAACGTGAAGTCGTTGATGCAGATGAGAGACATATTAGTGGAGATAATGCATGCTTGATTCCCGGAATTCGGATAGAGGCCGTCATGTGAGATCGTGAGGTGACGTTCCAAATGTAGCGGCGTACGACATAAATAAATGAAACATTTCGGACATGAGAAAAATGTCCTTACAAATCTCCCCCTATGTCTATGCCGGTACATACATAAAAAATCCGAATTATCAAATATGAAATTGCCTATACAAATCTACCCTCCCATGAACCCAAAACTGGAAAAGGTACAAATGAATAGTCTTCATCGTTTGTTCTTTAATTCTTCAGGAATCTCAAAACTTCAATCTTCAAAATCTAAAATCTTTTTCTCATCAGGGTGTGCAATTCAGTGATCATCAATGTAGTACCTACACACATGAGATAAAGAAAAAATACCAAGTGTCGTATCGAGTTTGAAATGAGATAAACATAGATACCAATATATGATAAGCATAAGTCAAATCTCAAAACTCCCCCAAAATAAGATAATTCTTTCTCCCCCTTTTTATGATGTCCCCAAATAGACAAATAAGAAGAATGAATCAAACAAGCAAAATCGGGGTGTCACGGTATTCAAAACAAATGATCAATCAAATGGCAAACGTGCTCTTGCAAGGAGATGCTCAAACAAATCTTCACAAACTATTTTTTTGAGTTTTCAACCTTTTTGTACAAAAAAATAGATACCATTTGAAAAAAAATATGCTACAAAAATCACACCATGGATTTAAACTCAAACAACCAAGTCATGGAAATGGAATGAATGGGTGTGAACACATTCGATAGGTAAATCAACTCAATCAATCATATGTGCACGATGCATATGTGTACCCCTAATGAATGAGCATCAAAAGTATCCTTAGGTGTAAAAAATTTGTTGAATTTAGATGACATCGTCTTATGCAAATCAACAAATCAAAGTCAAAGTGATTTCCACACCAATAACGTCCAAAACTATGTAGCGCATTTTCAAGCAATTCAAGGACGTGCAAACCCGTTTTAAATTCTCCAACCAAACACCCTCAAATATATTATCTTTTAGAGGTAATCTAAATTCTCAAACTTTGGAGAATTGGTGCAAAAACCTAAATGGCCCATAATTGGCATGAATTTCTTTTTATTGCCTTTCAATTTTTTCGGGCTCTTTTAACCTCTTTGGACCTCGGATAATAAAATTCCTCAATTTTTTAGGTCCTTTTCAACGGTGGCTTTTGCGCAAAGGATAGATAATTACCTTTCGCAGCCCCTCCCCGTTATTCAAACAAAGCACACAAACTCACAACACGGTTTTTATATGCACAAATTCCTTATAAAAAATTATCGCGCTTGGTTTGTTTTTAAGACAGGATTGAGATGAAAACACCCAACCAACAT
Source organism: Sambucus nigra (assembly GCA_949130495.1). Taxonomy (NCBI): domain Eukaryota; kingdom Viridiplantae; phylum Streptophyta; class Magnoliopsida; order Dipsacales; family Adoxaceae; genus Sambucus; species Sambucus nigra. The sequence goes on from OX422218.1 coordinate 483,361,616, forward strand.
GTGATAAGACAAGCACAATAATCAAACAAATCCGTGCATGTGTGCAATAAAGGAAACATGAGTCAAACATGTAGGAATTAACAATTAATTACATCTTAATGACTCCAAACATTATAAAGCACAAGGATGAATTGACCTATTATCTCAAAACACTATCAAATAGTCACATGAAAAAATGGAATGATGTTGTGACTTGGTCATCCAAAGTGTTCACCCATAAATGGTGCAATACAAAAATCTTTTTGGATTTTCTCAAAATTTTATCAAAATAAAATATTTTTGTATTTTTCAAAAAAAAATCAAAAACAAGAATTTATACAAAAAGTACAAGTCATCACACTAGTAAAAATATATCATGAAACCACAACTAGTGTATGACAAACATGCAACCACAATCAACCAAAAGATTTCACATGGGGTGAATCACGTGCAAGCAAACGGGAATCGTGGACAAATAAACCATAAGCCTCTAAATCCGATTTTCTAACCCAAATTGATGTGTAACGAAGTGTGGGGGTTTTGGGAATCGAAATTATTCTTTCATTAACCTTCTTAGGTCCATTTAAAAGCTTATAACAAAAGTGCCTAAGATGACCTTGCCTACCACAATGTGTGCAAGAGTAAATCGGGCGATTTGTGTTCCCTAAAGGTGGCCCTCTCCTCAAATTTATCGGTTGCTCTCTCCGAATTTGCCTAGGTGGGTCTCTCCTAATGATCCTAGAAGGTTCTCTCACAATGTTCTTAAGGGGTGATTTCCTAACAACTTTAGGTGCCTCTTTCTTAACAAACCTAGGAGGCTCTCTCACACGTGTGGGAATGGGTGCAGCATATTTTTCAAGACCAATCCCACCCCTATCCGTTTTGATCTCGACTGTGCCTAAAATCTTATCAAGTTTTTCAGACCTAGACTCCAAATCAAATTTCACTTTACTTGAATCTTTCAATTGCACCTCAAGTTCACCTATCCTAGATTCAAGTACTCGTTTAGAATCCTCAAACTCTAAAAGCTCCTTTTTCATAGTCTCCATCAACCCTCTAAGACTATCTCTCTCACCCTCGACGTACTCAAGCTTCTCTTTCAAAATTTTCACATGAGCCCTAAGTTCTTCAACTAAAAAATCATTATTTTTTATAGCACACTCTTTCAACTGAGCTTTCAATTTCAAATTTTCTTTCTTTGTTTTCAAAGTTTCAGCATAAAGTTCATTGAAAGCAGTTTGCAAGTCATGCTCATCTACACTTTCCTCCTCACTTTCATCCACACTTCCATCACCTTCACTATCATCACTAATCACATGGATGGGAAACTCTCGCCTAGAAGCATAAAACACTTCTTCTTCCGAATCACAATCACTAAGGGTAGAAACATGAGAAATCGGTTTATTCAATTTTTTCTTTAAATTTGTGGTACACTCATGTAACGTGTGACCAACACCCTCACAACAAGGACACTTCTCAGATTCGTTTTCAACAGAAGATTTAAAGCAAGAGTTCATGTGAATTTTCCAATTAATTTTTTCAAAAATTTGACATCGAAGATCATCAAAACCATCAAAAGCCATTTTTGTGCAAAATCAGAATCAAATCACAATAACTTAGTGCAACAGGCTCTGATACCAATTTGACGACGTGAGAAGTCAAATTGTATCAAAAAAAATAAATCCTCGAAAAATCAGGATCACGCGATAAATTAGCGTAACCCGCTCTGATACCAATTTGAGAGAGCAGCTACAGCGGAAATATTGCGACTTCTCAAATAAAAACCAATTTTAATTAAACCCAAATTTTAGTTAAACCCTAAGACATGCATCTAGATGATTTATCAAATAAAATATAGCATGCAGGATAAAAACAAATAAATTTCAGGAAACATCTCGCGTTCAAATGATCAAATTATATATAAAACCCTTTTAACACAAACAAACCCTAAACATGCAGCAGTATGTGATTGAATAAATTGATAATCTACGCAAGACCATTCAAACACATGCAATTAAGGAAAAATCCCCCTCAGGGGCAAAACCATTTATTTTCACTATAATTTGTAAGAAAACGGCTTACAATCGGATTACAATGAAAATACAAGTTAACTAAGAATTACCCTCGGGTATCGGATTCTGTAGTCGCGGCTGGAATTATCACTTTCCAGTAGGGCTGCAATGAAGAAGAAGAAGAACGGTCTCCTCCACAAGGGTTGAACAAACCAAAGTTGTGTTCTTGGGTTGCAAAAGGATTCACAAATATTTGGCAAGGATGTGTGAATCAAAACATGAGTCTTGGGACTCAAAAATATGAAAACTAGATGTATTTGGACTCTCAAATTCGTCTCCTAAAGTCTTGCAAAACAACTCTCCCGAAGTTGGTATTTATAGGGAAATACATGAAGAGACCCACGATTTTAAACTGCTGAAATTCTATCCAGCGTACAGGTACCCCGAACCGGTTCGGGTACCCCTGCGAACCGGTTCGCCCCCCCCCCCCCCGAACCGGTTTGGGTCTGGGTTCGGGAAAGTGTGCTGGAAAAAGGCTTTAAACACTTAGAAAAATTTCCAGACTTTTCAATGAACATATCTCCATTTTCAACGGGCCATAACTTGTTCACCGTAGCTCGGATTGAGGTGCCGTTTCTTCCAGTATCTTTGTTGCGGCAAGCTCTTCAACTTTCTAGTTGACCGGTCCTCTGGACGGTGGCTGTAAAATTACCAATATGCCCTTGAACATCCCTATCATGCCTTGTTTCACTGATTTGACTTTTCTTGCGTTCCACGTGCATTACGAGCCTACAATCAAGGAACGTGAAGTCATTGATGCAGATGAGGGACATATTAGTGGAGATAATGCATGCTTGATTCCCGGAATTCGGATAGAGGCCGTCATGTGAGATCGTGAGGTGACGTACCAAATGTAGCGGCGTACGACATAAATAAATGAAACATTTCGGACATGAGAAAAATTTCCTTACACCACTCCCAAGAAACTTTAAGGCAGATGCCCATTGCGCCTTTCACCAAACCGCTGGACATACCACTAACCAATTCTTTCACCTCCGAAACGTAATCCAAGGTCTAATTGACTGGGGTACCATCGCCCCATCAGCCAATCCTAAGCCAAACACTACTCACAACCCACTTCCAAATCATACCAATGCCATCTTTCTAGAAGAGAACCCAGAATTCGATCCCTCAACTCAAATCACACCCATATACTCTCTTAAACCTCTCCAAATTTGCCCATATTTCCTCCTATACCCTACTAACCTCGTTGATCCAGTACTGTCACTCCTTACCAGAGCATGCATCGTTGTCCGTACCTATTCTTAAAATAAAAGTGTGGAATTAACAGAAGTGTTAAACCAACTCCTGGAGTTCGATATAAAATTACCCTTACAGATGATCATTGATTGCCAAAGGTTCAGTACGCTATTCTTGGAAGCAAGAAAATGGGCCCGAGAGTCAGACAATTGGGTAGTACCAGTCGATGAAGTCAGACTAGATTATGTCATTCAGATTACGGCAGAATTATTCAGACAAACCAACGATATCTACAGTACAATTGAGTTACTTAATACTCTGAAACTACAAGGGCGCCTGGTCCCTTTGCCCTCACATATCCCCACAGAATGGGAAGACCTGTATGAAGAAGCCATTAAAGTTGTGTAATGCATTGACTTCACATGGAAAGACATAATTGTTGCCACCGAATGGGGAGAAGAGTTCGAAGATTCAAATAAAGAACCAGCTTCAGAGAAAACTAGCCCGGTAGCCGACATGTGTGGGATGATATCATTCGAAGAACTCCTCGAAGAAATAAATAAGGTGGCAGAACAATCCGAGATTGATGAGGAAATAGGGTTCATGTTCTTCCCTCCTTCGATAAATCACATGACCAGATCAGGGAGGCATTACCAGATTCCAAGCTCATTATCAGCAAATGACAAAGGGAAGGGTGTTAAAAACCTTCCTATGCCAAAGATGACCCTCGAAGAGAAAAAGATCCTCGATCAACTAAAGAAAACTCAAGCTAACATCACCCTATGGGGGCTTTTCATGTCTTCCCAGCTGCACATAAATGCTTTGATTAAGTTGCTCACTGGACCCATAGTTCCTCCTTCTATCACACCAGAAGAAGCGATAAATTTAGTCGGATCCTTGACCTCTACCCGAATGCTATCTTTGCCCACTAAGAACCTTCAAATGTTTAGGATTGAAAGAGAGCGACCTCGCTCCAACCTCAGTTGTTGTACGTGCTTACGATAATACCCGTCGGGAGGTGATGGGATCCATAAAGCTTGTAATAGGTCTCGCCATATAAACCCTGTCGTTGAATTCCAAGTTATTGACATCCCAGCTTGTTTCAATCTGTTGCTAGGATGACCTTGGCTCCACAGTATCAAGGGCGTGTCTTCCTCACTCCATCAGAAATTGAAGTTCTTCGCCGACGAACGGGTCATTACTATTTTGGGCGACGATGATAATACTGAGGGTGCAAGTACCAGCAGTCCGATCCTTGAGATACAGCACGGGTTAAATGATATGCTCTTCTCAGGATTCCGGGTTGAACCACCTCTACTCCCGGCAAGGGACGACTTCAAAGAAAGGGTTTGTCCAGAATATAACCCTCATGAAAACGTCAATGTGATTCAAATGTTCAGAAACATGCACTTTATGACCGGACTGGGGCTAGGTCAAAGACAGCATGGGATACTTGAGCCCATTGAACTGACGAAAGCTTTCCCTCCTTGTGGTTTGAGGTATCAACCATTAGAACAAGAGCTCAGAATGATCCGCCAGTCTCGACCAAATAGAGTACTAAACCGCATACAAACTATCCCAATTGACTCCTTGAATGGACGATTTATCAAAGAGGGCGAAGACTTCCCCTTTTACCTTTTTCCAGAACCCCGAGAAGATGAAACCTAGAATGGAGATCTTTTTCTAAGACAGCTACCCATGGGCCGAGAGTTCCTAACACCATGTACAGCCGTTCTTCAAAGATATTGAAGAAACTCAAGAAAGTGACTCCGAAGATTCCTTCAATTTACAGACACTAGGACTGACACTCTGCATGGTTCACTCAAGCACTACATCACTGGATCCATCCCACATAATTAAAGTTGCTGATACACCTCTCCTCAATTGGCATGCCGCGCCAATTCTACCTGCTGAAATCTCCCCTAATCCTAATGTTTACCCCATTTCTTCTTTTATTGTCTATCCCTGTTCAAATATAATCGAGACCTCCTTTGATGAGGTTCTCAATGCTGTTTTTCCAATCAATGAAATAAATAAAGATTTTGAGTGTCTTGTTGTGCCTTACATTAACTGTTTAGATTCTAATCAAACTTTTGATGATGATGATTTTACAAATGAATAATTCTTAACTGATCTAAATAAGGATAATAATAAACAACGTAACCGCGTTTAAGTTAATGAAGAAGAGACTATTATTGTTAACCTCGATTCTAGAAGCCAACTGCGCGAGATTAGGATAGGGTCTACCCTTGACGAGCATGAGCACGCACAACTCGAAGAATTGCTAAAAGAATTTGTTGATGTCTTCACATGGTCCTATGACGATATGCCCCACATTGATCCTGAAATAGCTCAGCATGAGATTCCCACTCTCCCAGATTACAAGTCGATCAAACAAAAGTTTAGAAAGCTCAGCACCGAATGGTAGCTCAAGGTCAAAGAAGAGGTGGTCAAACAGTTGAACGTGGGCTTCATTCGTGTGATCGAATATCTCGCATGGCTAGCCAACATAGTGCCCGTGCCAAAATTAGGAGGAAAGGTTCGGATGTGTGTAGACTACCGAGACTTAAACAAAGCCTCTCTAAAGGATGATTATCCGTTACCTAATATCGACATAATCGTGGACAACACAACCAGTCATGCTCTCAAGTCATTCGTCGAAGGATTTTCCAGATACAACCAAATCGAAATGCTCCCAGACCACCAAGAAAAGACCACATTCATCACCCCATGGGAACCTTTTGTTACACTATTATGCCATTTGGTCTCAAGAACGCTGGGGCTACCTACCAGAGGGCTGCCACAACCATCCTGCACGATCTGATTCACAAATAAGTTGAGGTCTATGTGGATGATATGATTATCAAATCCAAGACTAAAAAAGGTCATATTCCCGCTCTCCGAAAGTTCTTCGAACAACTGCGACAATATCAGATGAGACTCAATTCGTAGAAATGTGTCTTCGGCGTTACAAAGGGAAAACTCTTGGGATTCATGGTTAGTGAGAAAGGGATAAAAGCAAATACTGCCAAGCTAAAAGCCATACTTGAGATGCCACCTCCCCGAACAGAGAAAGTAGTCTGAGGTTTCCTCTGGAAATTGCAATACATCAGCCGATTCATCATCCAGTTAACCTCCATCTACGAACCTGTCTTCAAACTCCTCTAAAAGGATTCAACTAAGGTTTGGAATGAGGCATGCTAAGAATCTTTTGACCGAATCAAACAATATCTGACCCAACCCCCGGTACTCATGCCACCACAACCTGGTCTCCCCTTGCTCCTATACCTAACCATAATCGACACTGCAGCTGGGGTTTTGCTAGCCCAATACCTTGAAGATTCCCGCATAGAAAGAGCCATCTATTATGCCAGTCACAAATTGGATGGGTACGAGGTTAACTACACTGCTTTGGAAAAGGAATGTGTCACGCTTATCTGGGTAACCCAAAAGTTGTGGCACTACATGCTCGCCTTCCCCATTAAATTTGTATCCCGAATTAACCCCATCAAATACCTGCTTGAGAAGCCTAACTTATCCAGTCGAATGTCCCGATGGTTGATGCTCCTAGCCAAGTTTGATATCGTATATATCACACAGAAAGCTATAAAAGGAAGAGCCATCTCGGACTGCCTCGCTGATTATCCCATGGAAGAAGCTGATGTATAAATCTTTGAATTCCCAAATGAAAGCATCCTTTGCATTGCCCAGGACAATCTCCAATGGCAAATGTTCTTTGACGGCGCTGCTAACAAAAAATAGTATGGCATTGGGATACTTCTGATCGCCCCGGATGACTCCCATACTCCAATCTCCATCAAGCTGGATTTCCCCTGCACCAATAACATGACTGAGTACGAGGCATGCACGGTAGGCCTTAAAGTTTCTCTTGAGAAAGGTATTCAATGCCTAGATGTCTACAGGGATTCTTCCCTCATCATCGGTCAAGTGCTCAGAAATTAAAAAGTCAAGGACGAGACACTCCAACCCTTCCATGCCCACTTAGAAGAACTAGCCTCCCAATTCCAAGATATCACCTTCCATTACCTACCTCGAGCAAAGAATAACCGAGTCGATGCCTTTGCTACCTTGGCCTCCATGGTCGACATGCCCAAAGGAATCACAATGACCCCTTTTTAGATTCAAAAGCAAGACAAACCAACCCACTGTTATCACATCGAGCTCGTCACTACAGAAGATCCCGAACTAGCCAATTGCTGATACTATGAAATATAACGCCTCCTCAAACATGGTAGGTATCCTGAGGGTTCCAACAAGAAAGATCGAGCAATCCTTCGAAGACTGGCCATCCAGTACATCATCTATCATAAAGCATTGCTCAAAAGGAACTTAGATGGAACTCATCTGCACTGTATCGCAGGGGCTGACATTAAAAACATAATGCAGAAGATCCATAGCGAGGAATGTGGACCCCACATGAACGGTCACATACTTGACAAAAATATCATCCTACGGGGCTACTACTGGACCACCATGACCCAAGATTGCACCGCCTATGTTCGAAGATGCCTCAAATGCTAACAGTTCTCTAACCTTCAGCATCTGTCTCCGCACGAATTATACAACAGGACTTCTCCCCGGCCATTCTCCACCTGGGGAATAGACATCATAGGGAAGGTTACACCGAAGTCTTCCAATGATCATGAGTTCATCCTAGTTGCTATCGATTACTTCACCAAATGGGTCGAAGCTGAGTCATACACAGTGCTGAACGCCAAGAAAGTGGCCAAATTCATCAAGAAAAACATTATTTGTAGATATGGGGTCCCACACGAGCTAGTATCAGATAACGGATTGCATTTCGAGGCAGAAGTCACAGAGGTGGTCAACGAGTATGGGATTCAGAGAAACAAATCATCTCCCTACCGACCTCAAACCAACGGTGCAATCGAAGCCGCCAATAAGAACTTCAAAGCCATCATCAGCAAGATGACCAAAAGCTGTCGAGATTGGGCCGACCGAATCCCATACGCACTTTGGAGATACTGAACCTCAATTTGAACCTCTACTGGGGCTACCCTTACTCTTTAGTTTACGGCATGGAAGCAGTCCTGCCCGTGGAGCTAGAAATACCCTCGCTGCGTGTCATGCTTTAAAGAAAAATCAGCGAAGAAGGCTGGTGCCAAAGCCGTCTTGATCAGCTAACCCTCCTAGATGAAAAGAGATTGAAAGCTCTATACCACAAATAAGGGTACCATCATCGAATAGCGCGTTCATTAAATAAGAGAGTCAAGGACTACGGTGTCCGAGAGGGGGATTTAGCCCTCAAAGAAATCATAAAACCCATCTGGGACCCCAAAGGGAAATTCAAACCCAATTGGAGCGGCCCCTACATTGTCAGGAAGATCTTGTTCGACGGTGCCGCCATGCTCACTGACTTAGATGGGGAAGAGATGGATCATCCAGTTAACATGGGCCGTCTCAAGAAGTTCTACCCTTAGTTCGAAATCTCGGCACGCTACGACTCTTCTCATCTCCCTTCTATTCTTTAAAAAATCTCTTCATTTCCTTCTACCCAGAACTACGTAGGGCCTGATCCTCTGCAAAAACCATTTTCAAATAAATTTAAACTTTTCAAAAACCCTAGAGGTACGTAGGTAGCTCATATACCTTACATGAGCACGACTCTTTCTTTTTCACAAAATACTATTCTTTTCTTATCTCCGAAAATGGCAGTTCATTCTAACATACACTTGAACAAAAGGATTATGTATGCCTTAGTGATCGGTAGAGATAATTTAAAAATACAAAACTCATCAAAAGGCATAGCTGGATGATCAAAAACTTGTTTATTTCACTAATAAGAAATTGCAGTGCAATTACATGAGAAAAGGAACAGATAACTCCCTTCCCCCCACCTTCCTAAAAAAGCCAAAATAAAATCCCCACATTCATTCCCCATTACAAAATAAACTCTCCAAGAGTCCTAGCCGCAGCTACCAGAGGAGCCCGCTCCATCATCATCATTTACATCCTGGGGTCCCCAGACTTCCCCCGCCTGAATAGAGTGTCGCAAACGCTCCATAGACCGATAAGCCCGAACCAGCTTCGAAAAAATCACAGCACACCCCTCCATGATATTAAACAAAATAATCCACCTTTGTCCAGTTTCTATTGCCAACATCTTGCTGACTACTCTCCTCCACAACCACTTCATATAATCCCCAGGGATATGCCAAACTCTCCCAACAAACTGAGAAGGACGGATCGACGGACACCGATTCTCCCACATAGAGTCAAGCCACATGCGCAGATGCTCAGTCAGATCTTCTACCAGAAAGAAGTCTAGTGTCCGAGGTGGCACGACCTGCTCCCATCCAAATTGACGTAGAAGCTGCCAAGGAAAATAAAAAAAGGTCTGCCTGAGACCAACCAGCCGGACATACGGGTATTCTCCTAGCTCCAGAATAGGCAGCACTAAGGCACTGACCAACATAAATTTAAAACCCCGTGCTCCACAAGCCCATTCTCCCAGCTCTCAATATCCAAGCCAACGCTGATGAAGTAGTGAGAAAATAAGTTGGGTACAGCCGATAAAGGATATTCTGGAGGTGTCACCAGGCGGAGTCTTTCAGACAACCATATGAACAGCATCACGGGGCTACCCCTTAGAAAGTCAAAATGACCTTCTCGCAAGGCATCTAGGCCATTCAAGGTCTCCGCCAGTATCACTGTCGCAGTATTACGACGGTATGACATCCAGGAAGTTATGGCTGCAAGTTATGGGTCCACCAGCAGTTCTCTAGTCACCAGCAGTAATTTTGATACTAAGCCCAGAACAACGGCTCAAGCGTATCTAGCATCACCTACTTCCCGCAAATGCACGGACTATAACACCGCCGAAAGGGAGATCATTCCTCCAGTAACCAGTGGTCTGGCCATCAAAGGCGAAATGCGAAGAAGCTGGTCGGCGAATCCCTAGGAGAACGGGAAAATTCGAGTAAAGCCGTAGCAACACTTTCCTCCAAAATCCCAAAATATCTCTTTTTACGGTCTCAGCAGCAAAGTAAAAGCGCATGTGTATGCATTCACTCATTCATCATTAACAAAAGATAATAAAAAAAATCCCATTGCATTGTGTATATATATATTCTTCTGTGTTACATCAATGTTGCAGGAAATAAAAGAAAAGCAGAAAACAACGGGACTCAGCCCGAACCCACCTTCTCACTTTCTCACTTACCCTTCACCCCTCTCTCTAAGAGATTCCACCCCTGTAGCATGCTCTATTTCCCCTACGACGAGACGACTCACCACCGCTACCCGAGCCAGAGTCCTCCCCGAACGAAGCAGACGGCACCAAGCAAGAAGGAACCGGGACCGCGTCGCGAATATGGGTAGTCGCCGAAGATATCCAATCTCTGATATCCCTCAGCCAAGTGGTCGACACCCGGACTTACTGCAAGTAAAAGGTAAAATCAGTATCAAAGAGGGATCAAAACAGAAAAGGAACCAAAAAGAGGAAGAAGGTATACTGCAAGACGAAGAACCTCTTATGTCAAACTCAGCTCCTCCGGATCCATCGCATGAGGACGATGCAGCATAGGCACCATCCCTCAATCGGCCTGCCAAATATTGTATGAAGGGGCATGCAACCGTACAAAAGGAACCTCCGAAGTAGCCACTGCCGCAGTTTTCGACAGACCACCGTCGCTGTGGGAGGACCCCACCGCCCAACTCGAACTCACTGGAGGGAAAAGCAAGGCATCATATATGCTGGGCGCCATCAACCACTCATCACAAAGTCTATATAATCATACGGCACAGTCATATCAGTATACAACAGGTAGGACTCACTGATCATCGCAACGATCCTCACATCCTTCGAAAATAGTCGTTCCCGCCTCATAGATATAGGAGGCTACGCAGGTGGCACCACCACCTCCTCCTCAGCAATCTTTCGAATCACCCGCTCCCCGAGATACCCAGAATGGGTGAACTCATGCGTCAGCAAACGCCTCATCAGCGCATTCACCCCAATCGCCCTCGTATCCTGAACGGTTGTCCCCCAAGGGTAAAAGGTCACCAGAAAATTCCCAGCAAGCATAAGTCAATACAGAATCATAATGTGAAAAAATCAAGACTGAAAAGAAAGAGTCTTACCCTACCACTGGTCAGGACATTCAAGACCTGACGCACCGCCTCCAAAGAAAGAGATCCTTTCGACTGCCGATTGGCCTTGTGCCATCGATACAATCGACAGAAGTCCCCAACGGTCTCATTCTTCAAGGCAATCAGTGGGGTATTGCACCCAATCACCTCATAAAACCACGTCTGCCAAAGACAGGTAATCACAAGCAAAAAGATACGCATGAGGAAAATGTGAATGCATGAAAGGAAAGTGCACATATTAAGAAATACCTCAAGAAGATACATGGCTCCAGTAAAAGTTTACCACCAGCACCGACTGAATGTGTCCAAAGAAAAATAGAGGGTCGCCAAAGTCAGGCTCCCCCAATCATAGAGAGGAATGTTCGAAAAGATCCTCAAGTACGGCAAGAACCACAAATGGACAACGTCGCCGCTCGACGCCACCATGAAACCTCCCAGCACCAACAAAATGAACAACCGGACCATTTGCCTCACCTGCAGCCCGTCCTCCACATCAACCTCCCTACTTAGCAAAATATCCTTCAGCAAGGACAGACGGATATATCCCCAGAAAGTATCCTCCCTACGTCACCGAGCGCCGCCCGCACTGCCTCCGGCCTCACCCATAGGGTGCGATCCACCTCTATCTGCTCCCCATTGCAATCCAGCCCCAGCAGCTGCTGCACATCTATGGGAGTCATGGTCATCTCCCCGAAACCAAAATGGAAGGTGTGGGTAGTGTCCCACCACCTCTCCCCCAAAGCGCATAAGACCGTTGTCGAACGAGGCGTCTCATCCAGCGCAGATGCCAACCTCCCAAAACCCGCTGATGATACCACCCAACGCACCATAGGTGGAAGATGCTCCCAGACATCCTTAAGCCCCGTCGTCCCACGGGCACGCATGTTCTTTAAAGAGATATCAGACTGTCAAAAGAAAAAACCTCCTCAAAATTCTAAAAAAAAGGGGGGGGGGGGATCACCAAAAAGAGAAGAATGCCAAAAGTCAGGTTACTTACATAACCTCCGGGGCTCACCACGCTCAAGGAGCGATGACGTGACATCTCTCGTAATAAGGTCCGCTCATCCGCAACCGGATCGAATGCATCAAAGGAGTTCTCACTCCCCAAAGCAAGAGGCGCCCTGGCCCTCCACTCCACGTTTGACCAGTCATCAACAGTCAACCATTCCATATGCGTTGCACTGCTCACAGTGGCGGCCATTTCTTAGAGATTAGAATGCTAGAACGATTTGCAGACGAAAATCTCAGGAATAAAGAAAGCAAGAAGCTCTGAAAAATGAAGGGAATTCGCCCCCTTTATATAGGATGCCAAGGCTCATGCCGATCGGCATTGACCCCCCACCCACCGATCGGCACTGACCCTTTACCTTCCCGAGACAGGCCAAAAGTCTGTGCCACAACAAAATGGCACCCTCTGTATCATGTCGACCGGCACCCTCTTAAAATTTCGTACAAAAATTCCCAGAAAATACCAGAAAGTCCAGAAAAATTCTCAGAAAATTAATAAAAATCCCAGGAAGGATTTAGAACATTTTCACCAAGAAAATTTTGCACTCCCCCAAGCGAAACCCCTATTTCCCCAGTAAAACTCTCAAAAACCAAGTAAAACTCCTTCCGTCAACGCCCCTGGAGGATCTCTAAAGATCACCCCCTATGCCCCAAAGGTCTCAATTTTCCCCGAGCAATACATCCAAACCCTAGGCCACCTAATCACCTCCCCAGTGGAATTTTGGCTATTCTTCCAGAGGATGCAAAAGATTTCCCCAACAATCGGCTCCTCAACCCAAAACAAAACCACAAGATAATTTCCCCGACAGAGTTCCCCAAGAGCATCTCATCCTTAAGCCCACAGAATTGGCTTCGACCCGCAGAAATGGTCATCTCTACTTAAGCCCGCAGAATTGGCCATCTCTACTTAAACCCACAGAATTAGCTTCGACCCGCAGAAATGGTCATCTCTAATTAATCTCGCGGAATTGGCTTCGACCCATAGAATTGGTCATCTCTACTTAAGCCCGCATAATTGGTCATCTTAAGCCCGCAGAATTGGCTTCGACCCGTAAAATTGGTCATCTTTACATAAGCTCGCAGAATTGGCTTTAACCTACAGAATTGGTCACCCTCATCTTCAAGCCCTCATAATTGGCTTTGACCCGCAGAATCGGTTATCCCCAGCACCTCCTCAGGAATTGACCTAAACCTTTCCTCCAAACCATCCCTTAGGTCCTCAGAATTGATCTCGACCCCCTGAATTGATCATCCTTGTTTCCTTAGGTCCTCGGAATAGACATCGACCCCCTAAATTAGTCATCCTCGTTTCCTTAGAATCGACCTCGACCCCCTGAATTGGTCATCCTCGTTTCCTTAGGTCCTCAGAATCGACCTTAACCCCCGGAATCGGCCATCGTCGCTCCCCCAGGTCCTCAGAATTGGCCTCGATCCTCTGAATTGGTCATCCTCCCTCAAAAGCATCATGCGGTGTCTATTCGACGGCTATCATTTGTTCCAAACTCACCCGTAGAGGGTCTCTATAGACACCCCATTATGTTACCCCCTAAACTATCCTTAGGTCCCTAGCACCTCCCTTCATCACTACAAACCCAGGTCATACCCCGAGTAACGACCTAGAAGCCATCGGGCACTCCCAGGCTCCGTTTGACCAAAAGTCAAAGTCTTCAGCTCGACTGAGATTGAATAAATCTTTTAAGGTCCCTGAATCCCCTTTCCAACGATCCACCCCGTCCGCGATTCTGACTTACGGTACGGACGAACGATCTATTTTACTTCGAAAGGTCACCGAATGCTTCCAAGGCCCAGTTGACCAAAGTCAATTCCTCAAACCAGGTCAAACTATTTGGAATGTCGAAGTACATACTATCCTTTATAACGGTCTGCTCCGTGTGCGATTCAGACTTACCATGCGGAATAACGATTTGTTTGCGTCCGATGATTCCCCGTCCAATGGACCGACGAATGTTTCTGAGCCACATTTGACCCAAAGTTAACTCTCGAACCCGGGATCAGTCTAAAGGACTTTCGAAGGTCTCTGAATTACCTTTCCAATGGTCCACCCCATGTGATATTCGGATCAACGGTTTGTGCTCTGCGACCGATTTTATGAAAAGGCCTGAAAGACACTGCCAAATGGCAGGTCCCAGACCCTGCCTATCGGCAGTGTGCCTAAACACACCTGCCGACTGATAGGAATAGGGCTATGCCGATCGGTAATGCCTTGGGCCTATAAAAAGGAGGGTCTGACCTCATTTGCAAGGATATCCCATATTAGAAGCATATCACTCTCTGCAAATCCAAAAAACCTATCTCGAAGTCGGCGTGATTTCCACATCAAAATCCCTTTCCAACCTTCATTTTTCATCATCCTTTTCATCAAACTTGGTGAATTAACCAGTCTCCATCATCATCCAAGTGCAAGGGCTGCTCTCCAACATTCAAGATCAAGTGCAAGATCTTCAAGAAGGTCCAATTTTCTCAATTCTCCCCTTGAATTCTCATAAATTCACAATAACTTGTTTTATTATTTAACACTTTTTATTCTCTCATCTCAGATATCCTAATATAATTTTTTATTTAGTATTATTGCACATCTCTTATTTTCATATAAAAAAAACCCAAAAAACAAGAAAAAATAGGGTTTGCTCATAAATTCCAAACGGGAATTCTCACATTTTTCTTACACTTTCGCCACAACAAAAACACTTTTTTCTACACACACAAATAAGAGAATCCCCGATTGGATTTATGGGATAAACCCCACCCCTCGTTTTACATACGAACTACGTGGACTTTGATGCCTCTATAGGCTACGTAGGCATCTCGGGGTAAAATTCGAGATTCGAGTCCTATTTTTACTTTTTATCTCATCTTCTATTCTCTTTAAATTCAATCCTCATAGGTTACATATATATACATATATTTATCCTTAGTGGCGTATTATTCCACATGCGTTATCGTTCCATCATAACGGTCAACGTAAGGATAATCGCGTAAATCCTATTTTCTAATATTTTTATACCTTCCTATGGATGACTCGCTTTACCTCTTCTATGGTACAAGTCGATGATTCTTATCTCCACTACATATACACATGCACACATATCACGGAAAAATAAAGGAAAATAGCAAAAACCCATGAGAGACCGTAAGGGAGGAATGGGTGCCTAACACCTTCCCATTTCGTAACTTAGCCTCCGGACCCTTTTCGAATCAATTTGGTTTCGTATGTATCAGGATGTCCTTGGATGATATCCTTTGGGATGGATCACTTTCTTTTGTCTGTTTTGAGTAAAATAGAATGGTGACCCTATCTCTCTACATTTTTCACCTCACCCAAATGACGTTGACCAAAGCGCTTTCGAGAGGGACACGCGGGACCTAGGATCCTCCCTCACGCCGCCCGCCCGCCGCGAGGATCGGGGATGGACACATATAGGTAACCCTTAAATCCGAGTCAGGGAGTTTCAAATGGTATAAGAGCTCTAGGTTCAAGGTTCCTTTTGAGAGCGACGTGGTGAGGTTAGTAGTGGATCTTTTGACATCGGTGTTGGTTTTGGGCCGGTCACGCTAATTTTGGATGACGGTTTAGCTTGTGTCCTCAATGATGAAGTCAAAAAGGTTACCACGACAAATAAGTTAGTGAAAAGTGACATGAGACTACGTTTTTTGTTATTAATCGTTTCCGCGCTTTTGATTTAGATATGCTAGTAAGTTGCAAGTGTCCGTGCGAGCCGATAGTGGTGATATCGCATGATTTTAGTGTGAGGTGCTTATGTGTCAATCCGTAGTGATATGAGAATCCAATTGAGGTGTAGGAATGACTAATGAAGTTTATTAAGCTAGAAATATGATTCGTGTAAGGTCAATCGTGGATATTATAGCTAGTGCATCATTCCGAAATAGTGTTGATTAGTGATAAAAATGTGTTAAGTTCTTCAACTAGGTACTTTCGATTAGTAACTACCAATGATATGATTAGGCAAATTCGATACTTGAGAGAGTAACAAACCATAAGGAAATTGATGATTTAATGGACATGATGTAACGTGTTGGTCAACAGTTAGAATGTGATTTAAGTCTAAGTCAATGAGATAGTATCGTTACAAGTAAGTGCCCTGGTAATTCTTAATTTAAAGTTGTACCTTGTAGTGTATGATGAGAGTTACGGGAAAAATACAATAAGTATATTACGTATGCAACAATGATGGTTGAAGAGACTTAGGAGTGAACTCTCTATGTAGATGTGATTTCAAGGAATAAGATCATCAGTGATGTTAGTGATGCAGACCTAAAGGTTTATATGTTATAGTCGACGTCTTGTATCCTACCAGAATCCTTAGTAGCGTTAGTTGTGGTTTGACATATGGTCACAACCATTTGGAAGAAAGATAAGATTAGTGTCTGAGTGTAAAGGTTCATTTTAGCCGCAATGTAATGGCTAGGTGCGAGGTAATCCTAGTGTAAGAGTATGTTAAAGGCATTTTGGGGTGCCCATAGAACTAATTGTGTGTGGCGTTATTGGAGACATAAGTTGACTTATTGCGACGTCCTGAGGAGTTCTATGGTTAAGGTGCGCCACATGTGGAAGCTCATCGACTAGTGTCTTTACGAGCACCAAGTGATCGCGTTATGGGTATTGAAAGGTTTAGGAAGCGCACCTACAATTGTAAAAGTAGGGACGATGAAATCTTATCGATTCTTGAGGACGGTTAGATGGAATGTGTTTGGTGTCCTTGGGAGACCAACTAAGTCTGGTAGAAAGAATAATTAACATCCAAGTAATGATTGTGTTAAGGATCAGGCGATGATATCAGATTGCTTGCCAAGGGTTTAGAAGAGTCGTATGGTGTACGTGTCGGCTGAGGCTTTTTGAATCGGCATAGATAGGTGGTGTAATCCCTAAGGTAATTTGAAGGTTTGTGTCATTATGGGCATGAGGCGCGAATGTCATGAAGTGACTAGTATTAGTGTTGTGACACTCGGTTTCGAGGGGTACTAGGAAACATATTCGAGAATTCAGGGTGATGACGTCATGCGGAGACTTCAAAATGGCAACCAATGTGGGATAATATCAAAGCATGGTTAGGATGTTGGCACGTGACGTCGACATCGATAAATAGACAAGGTCAGTGTAAACAAGGGTGCTAGGCTTTTTCCAATCGGGGTGGTTTATGTGTGGTAAGGATGCGAGGGGTAGTGCCTTACTCCTAATGAGGGAATTCGGGCATTGACTTCCTAGATAACTATATGTTCATATGCTGCTTTTATGTTACGAGAGTGAATGGTTGTGATTCGATTCGTCACGGATGGTGACCCAAGCCAGGGTATGTGGCTAGGATTAGTTTTTGGTGAGAACATTGGGGATGAGTACATATGGAGAAGGTTCATTTTTGTAAATCATAGTTGGACACTTATGGGAAAAATTTCTTAGGATGGTTGCTTGTTCCTTTTGACTCTTGTGTGTCCCTTTTGGTTTTTGCAATAAGAAAAATGGTATTCTCACGTATGTGGTAACTTGAATTGGTGCCATGTTATGGTATGGTGCAGTTAAGCCTGGTAGAGCATGGTTGACCAGGTATGGTCAATGCGACTCGATAACTGAGTGCTCCTTATCTGAGGTGTTCTTGCTATTGTATAAAGCTCCATGTACGGGTGGCTACGCCTTTGGCCATATGGTTTGCTCGTAGTGTTGGCTTTCCTTATAATTAATGACCTTTCGACTGGCTAGTATGGCAGTCAGTGGCTCTGGTTGTAAAGAGTGAGATGATGGCTTGAGGATATTTCATAGCATTGGAAATCGAATAAATTTAGCATACGGTGTTGCTTTGCCACGGTGAATGGATTAGAGTGAGGCTCAAGTGAGTGCTCAAAGGTGAGATGCCTAGAGTAGTACTAGGATCATCATAGTGATGTAGTGGAAGGTGTCATCCAAACTCTTAGTGATAATTTGATGGGTGTGTTACTTCTCGGAGCAAGAAATCAACAGTATATAATTAGTGTCAAGCCTAGGAAAAATATTGTGGTCAGAATAACCTGAAAATTTTGGGGGCGCGGGATGCGTAGTCCTAAGAATGGAAATGGTTCTTGATGAGGCATTTGATGACTGGTTATATTGTGGTTCGATCTTTAGTGAGTGTTGATCGCTAGAGAGGGTTTCCCGTGGATGCGCCGACATGCCTTGGGTACTAGCATGGGTTGTACTTTAAATTATTTGGACATGATCATCAAGTGAGTGGAGACTCGGAGTCGATTATATGACATTCATGGTTAGCGAGATGGTGAGCATTAGATCATGTCACATGTTGATTATTTGGTGACAAACCCCGTATGGGGGTGCATAGTGTGACCTTAGTATTGAGAACTTTGATGATTTTCTCTTGAAGAATTTCTATGGCTTAATATAGAAGTTGGTGAACCCCGTAAGCTTAAGGTCTAACAAATTGAGAATTTCGGGGATGAAATTACCCAATGAGAGAAGTTTGTTATATCATGTCCTAATATTTCATTTAAGTTTTTGTATAAATTGTAATGAAGTGGGGTTTGATGATAATTGTAGAAATTTATGGGTAAAAATTAGAATTTGGAGATGAGAAGTGCGAACTTGATAATTGATTAAACTAGATTCGCAAGTTTCCAAGAACCCCTTATTTAATTAGAGACCCTAAACATGCATCTAAGGTGCGAGTGTCAACCCATAAATAAATAAAGCACGTGACACAAAAAATATGCTGAGACACAGATTTCAGGAAAAAACCCCTTTCGGGTAAAACCTTTATTTCACTATGAATATACAAGTCGCAACTTACAATTACATAGAGAAATCTGCAATGGATCAACGAGCAACCAACCCACAAAGACACGCAGTCTTGAACTCAGCAAGAGAATACACGCAGCACCCTCCAAGGACTCGCAACCCAAACAATAAAGGAAGAACCACAGCTCTTCTCAATGACACGCAACCATAACTCTTTGTAGAGACTCCCTCAGCAATGACACGCAGCCCTCGGTTGCAAAGATCTCTCCACAAAGATGAACAACAACAAAGTTTATGTTCTAGGGTTCCAAAAGATTCACAAAAGCAATTGGGATTTTTGTGTGTGAATCAAAAAGATGTTTGGCACATCAAAAATTGAAGTCTTGTTGTGTTTGTACTCTTAAAAATGTTTTCTCAAAGACTTGAAAAATATACCACCGAAATAGGTATAAATATAGGAAAAATAAGCTGGTGGATTAAAATCTCACGGAACTGTTCGAACTTATCCCAGGCGAACCGGTCCGGCTTGGAGGCAGATCGATCCGACCTCGGATCGATTCTTTTAAAATTTGGCTTCTTCAGTTCGCAATCGGTCCGTGGTCTACTGGACAAAGCAAGGCAGATCGGTCCGGGTAGATGGCGGACCGGTCCGGTGGCGAATCGATCCGGTAGGGAGGCGTACTTGTCCGGTTTTCCCAGAAAAATAAAAAAAATTTAAAAGCCTCATTTCGCTTGAAAAAACTTACTTCTTATTTTTATAAAAAACATTTTATAAAAATTTCCCAATACTAAATATGAACTTTAAGGAATGTAAAAATAAAATTTTACCAAGTTCATTCTCGCAGAGGCTATGATGTTGAAGATGCTTTGATATTCGGATCCATTGATGTAGATGCGATCTTGAATTTATTCAACGATGTAACGACATACGACATACAAATTGATAATGGACAAAAAAGTCCTTATAGGAGAAAACTATCGAACAACGGTGAGGTCATTTGAATGAGGTTTGGACCTCGTTTAAAGCAAGGGATCGAGCAAGGTTCCACTGCCTAACAGTTCCAGGTCGCACGAAGGTCGTTAGAATCCATAACTCGAACAAGATGAACTTGTCGTTTGAATTAGGCTCAATATCGTTCGAATGACGTGCTTAAAAAATGTTAGATTTGACTTGCCCTTGTGTACTGTCACATTTTTGGCCTTTGGATTATTGAGTTGTCGAAATTTGGTGAGCCCAGATGGGTAAAAACGGGATTTTTGGTGTCTTTAGGGTTTTTATAAGACTTGGTTTGGGTCATTTAGGCATGGGAGAAGATGAAAGAGGGAGACAAAAGGTGGAGAAGTCTTCCACCATTGTTTGCTTTTCTCCACCATTTCACCACCATAAACCACCACTTTCTTATAGTATTCCATCATATTCAAGCCTACAAAACCCATTTACACCCTTGTCGAAGTGGAGCTACGAATGTTGGAAAACAATTGGGGGATTTTGGGAGAATTTGATGGAAGCTTTCATGGAGTGTGAAGGGGTTTTTGGCATGGAAGCTTAAATGGAGCACATGTAGGGCACATATGGAGCATTTTTGGAGGATGCATTTGGTAACCCCTTGAGGAAACCTTTGGAGGTGGGGTTGCTCTACCTACACCAACCTTTTTACCACCATTTGGAGCCTTTATAGGTAGGAACAACCTACTCTTATATTAAGACTCTATTTTATGCATTTGTGGTATTGATTGTTAGAATATTAAGAATAGGATGCTTATGAACTTAGTGTTAGATTTTCTATTAGAAATTAGTGATAAATATTTTTATGAAATAAAAATGTTGGAAAAATGTCATTTGGTCGTGAATAAGTGCAGAATAAACTTTCCAAGGTATTCTTGGAATAAATTGGATTTTCATGTAGATTGTATGTTTAAGTTGGTGCTAAACATTTTTATGGAATAAAAATAGTTTAAATTTACATTTTTACCTTGCCTAAGATATTTTGTGAATTAAGTTTGATTTCTTATAAAAATTAAGATTTTATAAAAGAATGGGACATTGATTTAAGTTTTAAAAAATTAAATGTCCTATGGTCTAGAAAAGATATATTTTCTAAATATTATGAATTTATAGAATGAAATGCATGTTTAACCCATTTAATAGGATTTTAGGATTTAAAATTCATCTTCTCATGCATATAAACTCGTAGTATTTTGATGATAAATATTTGAACAAGTTTAAAGAAGGTTTTGTTGGGTTTAAACAAGAAATAAGAAAAGTAGAAATTTTAATCTTCAAAGTGTGTGAAAAATGGGTTAAAGGTGTGATGAATATAAGTTTGTATAACTACATTTATTGGTAAAGAGGAAATGCTAAGAGTAATAAGATTTCTTGAATAAAGAAAGTAAAGAAAAATATGATTAGTAAAGGTGTTGGATAAGTATTAATGATTAAACATTGGGAAGTTGGAGCGTGTAACTTAATAATGTTTTGGATGATTAACACTTATGAAATTGGAAAGAAAATAATGGAATAGATATGTTTCCAACTTGACAATAATAATACTTCTAACGCTCAAAAGGTGTTTTGGAAAAACAACACTTGTAAAATGGAGGAAAATAACAAGTTTGGAAACAAATGGGTAAAATAGTAATTTTACTTAAAGTGGAACATTTAAAAATGTTCGAAATGGTGTTACACAAATTGGACCTGAATGAATATGATTTTTAGAATAAAATCATAGTTAAAGTGTAAATCACATGAAATGATAATTTCAAAGTGTAACACAAACTGGGGTGAAACCCTGGGTTTGGCTTCGGCCTGGTATAAAGGGAAAGAAGGAATAATGTGGACATTTGTAAAATTTTAAAATATATAAAAGAAACTCGGATGACATCGAAATAATTAAGGAGGGACCGAAGCCCGGGGTGAAAGATCCAAAACCACTGGCCAGAGAATATAATGGCATCGCCGACTGTGTGGAGCCCGTTAAAGTACGTGATTATTGGAAGATTTCGAGAAAAGATAAAGGAATAAGGAACATATCAAGAAATGAGTTGTGTGATGAAAACGTATTAAGACAACCTAATTTGAATGAATTGATAAATGTTCCAGTAAAGGTTAAATGAAAAATTGAATGTGAAATTGGTTAATCTCCATAAGGTAAATAAAGGGTAAAGTAAGTGAGTGAATGGGTGGGTAAACAACCTAAGTGATTCAAACCATAACTAACACAATGATGTGTTGTAAAAAGGGTTTTTTCAAAGACTAAATAAGTATTTTCTAACACGGTGCCCGCGTGTATTGAAAGGGCAATTTTCAATGAAAATACTAATGTAAATTTGTTAAAATGAAAAGGGTAATTTCAGTAAAGAAATGACTTTCGATCAAACCAAGTGTAGTTATTTCAAGTATTTAACCACGTGTGTTAAATAAAAAGATAAATGTCAAACTAAGGGAAAGTAAGTCTTTTTACAAGATTAAGGTGAATTAATCGAGACAAATAATATTTTCGGAAGTAAAACGGTTTCATGCACTAAGTATCTATATATATGTGTGTGTGTGTATGTGTGTGTGTGTGTGTATATGTATACAAGGTAGTTGTATGTGCATGTAAGTATAACGCATAGAGTCTTCTTTATGTCGTTTGTTTCTATATTTCATTTTTATATTCCCACTGGGCATTGGCTCACACCTTCAACCTTGTCATGGAAGGTTGGGTGCGGTTTCGTATTTTAAGAGCGTTATATAGGTACGTGCTCTATTTAATTTCACGTTAGTAGCTCTTATGCTTGGATTTCGGAGATGCTTCGCACGGGTCCTTTATGTAATTTGAAAATTGGAATCGTATGCTAAATGAGTGAAACGTTAATTAAAATAAAACTTTACAAGCAACATTATATATGTTATTTCATTACACTTCACACCTAATGCTCGGGTCGGATTGGGCTGACTAAGGTAACCCATAAATCCAGGTCTTCCAAACCTTCTCACAAAATAAACCAAACAAAAATCACCATCCAACTAACCAAGCCCACATCAAGCCAGGAAAACATGCAATGAAATCACACGATTGCCACCACCAAACTAACTAATAACAAAGCATACAAGCATTATCCTCCCAAGACAAACTCTACAATCTATACACAATAACTCCATCTGACCAAACCATTCCAAAAACACCTCGTCTTCAACCCTTGAATCCCCAACCCCTCCTAACCTCTATAAATACACATTATAACCCTAAGAGAACCCACAAAGAAGTATCACCAACTCTAAAATAAGTTATGGAACCAAAGGAGAAGAACCCATAAAACGCCAACCATCCAACTACTTAACCAATCCTAACAATTGGAACCAAGCCACCTTGCATCCAAGATAATTATATTCCCTTGATTTATGATTGGACTGGTTCAAGACTGACATTGAGATGAGAGCATAATAATCTTTATCAAATATAAACAATCTTGAAGCCAGTCCAATCATTAAGTCAACGGTTTATCAAAATCCCAATTGAGAAGACTAAGAGAAAAAAGAATAAACTGGCCAACAACAACACAACTCCACCATCACCCAAGAAACACTTGCAACCCATTCAGAAAAATAACCAACATGTCACCCTCAATCTCGAAAAAGGATCACAATTCCATACTAGAAACCCTAAGACACGACTCCATCCAACAAGTCAAGTATACCTTGCTACTAATTTGAAATGTGGAACATCATCTCATCTAGACCCCACTTCTTACAAAATTCTCAGGTATTTTGATTTCTATTAACATTCCTCCATTTGCATGTAATATTTTGAACATTTTCTATAATTTTCCCTATAATCTGACAGGTTTATATATGCCCATTTTTAAATATCTTCGTATTTCTAGTCTTCTATATAATATAAACTGGTATTGATAACACCAACTTGTCTATGACACTCTCTTACTATTATTTTAAACTTCTTTTATTTCTCTATAAAAAATCTGAATGTCTTTGTTGTGCCCACTATTTCTTAAACACTCCCCCTCAAATTTTCTTTTTAATCACACATTTAAAAAATAAGTGATCCTTGCTCTCCACTTCACTATCACACAGCACATACTGATCATTATCAATTACCCACCATTCCTTCAATTTATCTCTCGTCCTCAATCTGTTAAGACAAGCAATTCATAATAAGAAAGCAAACGTAGGCAGGAAACCAGATAGCTTTGGTCCAACTAACTTTCCCTTTCCTCTTTCTTAACATATTATAGGTATCTTTGAGGTTAAAATTACCATCTTTAGTTGGAATCAAACTAACCCATTCACTAATATCCACCTGGCGCCTAATATTAGTATTAGTGATCTCGACCAAATCAATAGAATTAGGTCTAGGCATTCTCCATTCCCCAATATTAATAAAGTCATAAACTTTAGCATCCTTTTTACTTGTGGCGTTATAAATGACTTCGCTCTTATGGTTCTTATGCCAGTTGTCTAATTAGAAAAGAGTATATTTGCCATCACCAACATTATATTTGTTGAACTTCTTAATCTCCCCCCTTAACTTCCATAGCTTCCTCTAGGTGCATGAGAAATTCACATTCAATTTAGTATCCCATATTAATTTATTCTTTAACACAACAAAGTGAAACCATTTAACCCATAGAGAGTCTTTTTTCCTGACTATTTACCACAAATGTCTAAACATGAAGGCCTTATTTCATTCATAAAGACTTTTAACTCCCAAACCAACTTCT
Source organism: Sambucus nigra (assembly GCA_949130495.1). Taxonomy (NCBI): domain Eukaryota; kingdom Viridiplantae; phylum Streptophyta; class Magnoliopsida; order Dipsacales; family Adoxaceae; genus Sambucus; species Sambucus nigra. Next base: position 483,386,489 of record OX422218.1, read on the forward strand.
TCATAAGGAGAGCAAATATCACTCCATGAAACTTTAGCCCCAACTTTCTTAAGCTCAGTTCCAGACTAAATGAATCTACTCAGAATCTAATCAATCTTTATAATAACCCCTTTATGAATTATAAACAGACTAATCCAGTATACTTGAATACTCCTGAGAATATAGATGACATGTTGAACCCTTCCCGCACAGGACATCCATCTATTAGTCCAAGTTCTTATTCTGTATAACAGTTATTTAATGAACATTTTACATTCAAAATTCTTCAGTCTAGTTGATATCAAAGGAACACCCAAGTATTTCATAGAAAGATAACCATGCTTCATATCCATCATATTGCACAACCTATCTTTCATCCCTCCGTCAACCCCATCAAAAAATACTTCACAATTAGCATAATTAGGCTCCAAACCTGATAAAATTTTAAAGTCTTTCAAGACTATCAATGACTTTAAAAGTAATCATATCAGCCCTGCCAATAATAAACAGGTTATCAACAAACATAATATGTGAAATTCTTAGTTGCTCATAATTTGGATGATATTTAAACTCTCATCTTTGAATTTCTCCATCTATTAACCAGGAGAAACCTTCTGTCATGAGAAGAAACAAATAATGGGATAAAGGATCCTTTTCTTGAGCCCATTAGTGCTTTTGAAAATGCTATCAACCCCTTAATTAACAATCACATAATAACTTGTAGTCTGAATACATTCCATAATATAAATAATAACTTCCAAGGGAAACTCCATAACCTCCAAAATAGCTTTAACAAAATCCCAATTAACATAGTCATAAGCTTTTATTAGATCAATTTTAATAGAACATCTAGGATTACCCTTGTTCAAATGATAACCCTTAACAATTTCTTGCATAAAAACAATGTTGTCATCTATATTCCTCCCCTATACAAAAGCAGATGGTCTATTGTTAACCAATGAAGGAATAATACTTCAAAGCATTCTCACAATGACTTTAGAAATGATCTTATAAGTGGTACGACAATAAGAAATGGGTTTAAACTCTTTCATAAAACTAGGATCATTGCATTTTGGGATTAAGCTAATCAGAGTAGCATTCCATTCTTTCATCATCTTACCTTTCTTAAAGGAAAAAAACACTGCATCAGCTATACTCTGACCCAATATATCCCGGTTACTTTGAAAAAACCCAACATTACAACCATCAGGGACATGAGTCTTTTTGGGATCAATATAAAATAAATCCTCTTTGATTTCCTCGTAGGTAACAACCATTTTCAAATACCCCTTATGTTGATCATTAAGCCATCTTTGCTTGATACCCCAAAGTTTACTTATATCAACTTCATTGCTAGTATAATTTGATCCTAGAAGTTAAGGGAAAAAATCTCATATCCTTCTTATGCATATTCTTCTGCCCACATGCTAAATTACCGTTACCATCCCTTATAGCGAGAATTTTATTTCTAAAAATATTATTATTAATTTTCTTATGAAAAAAGCAGTGTTTTATCACCTAACCCCAACCACTGGACTCTAGACTTTTGTTTTTAGAATTTCTCTTATATATCTCTCAACTCAAGACACTCAATAAGGCAGTGTTTTCTTCTATTAATGAAATCTCCTTCTCTCCCTTTGTCAACCAATTGTCTCTGAATACCACATAACTCCACATTTTTAGCATTCACCCTAAATGATATGTTAGAAAACCATTTCTTATCCAAACCTTTAAACTCAATCTTTAACATTTTAAGTCTTCTAGAAACCTTGAACATAGGATTACCATTGATCTCAGTATCCCAACCTTTCTTGAGGATATCCTTAAAGGCAACATTTTTCAATCACGTATAAAACAAATTTAAAAGGTTTTTAAAATTTGTCTCTAAACATATGAATAGTTAAGACTACAAAGGATTGATTTGATACACCTGGAAAATTAACCAAAATCTCACACTCCATAAATAGTTGTTGGCAAATCTCATTACAGAACTCTATCAATTCTACTATGAATATTAGCTAATCCTTCTCTACCATTACTCCATGTTAACCAACACCCTTTAATTGGAAATTTCTCCATATTGATATCAGATATACACTCATTAAATTCCTCAATCTCCTCCCAGTCAACACCAACACCACCCACTATCTCTTCTGCATTCCTGACAACATTGAAATCGCCTCCCATTACCCATGGGTCATCATTACATAGACCATCAATAACTTTATAGTAATCCCAAAGATTTCTCCTACTGTCTCTTTTATTAGACCCATTAACTCCAATAATCCATCAGGAATTCCCACTAGACCCATAAACTCGAGTAAGGCATCAAGAATTCCCATTCTCGCTTACAATAGTGTAACACACCGCATTTTAAGCATTATATGTTTAATTAATTCGACTAATTTAAATTACTTGTATATCGTAATTTAATTGAATTAATTATTAAAGGTTTATTTAAATATTAATCGAAAGAGTAAATGGTTAATATGTATGGAATATAAATTACTAATTCAATAGTAATAATTTATTTACATCATAGCGAACAATAGTGACGTGGTATTATTTTATTTCAACCAGGAGTCGGACATAGACTATTTTGAGGTCGAGATAGTGACTTCTAGTAAAGTAATTCAGATGATAATTCCAAGTGCACGATTGAGTCCGAATAGGTCGAGATAGTCGAAAAAAAGTACCCGGGGGTAGTAAATGGGTCTCGAGGAGTTTTTAGGCATAATAGGGCACACACTAGGGTGTTCGGGTCATTTGGACTTGGCCCATTAGCCTAAAAAAGGGATTTATGATATTTAACCTAAGTCTTACGAGGTTGAACGACAGATAACACTATTCTAAACCTAAGAACTTGAGAAAAGGAAAGAGGGAGAATTTGGAGAGCTTTTGGGAGCCAAATTCAGGAGGATTCGTGCGTGTTCTTCGTTAAATCGTTGTCTACTTCAAAGGACCAGACACTACTAATCAATAGAGTCAAGTGGTTATTTTTCTTTGATTGTAAATATATGATAATCGATTCATATTATGGTGGGTGCAATTGAAAATCCGTTTTGGGTGGGTATTCATATGAAATTGGATTTTTGTTAAATGGGACACTTGGAGAAGATTAAAAGTGAAATTCATGATGATATAGGATATAGAAATCTGAACTCTATAAGAAACCCAGTAGTTGTTGATGGATAATGTCAGATTATAGTGATTAATTTATAATCGGTTGAATGAAACCCGGAATAAACCCAAATCGGCAAACGTTGGATGTTATGTAAATTAATTGGGGATTAAAGGTTTCTAGAGTGAGTAGAACCTATTCTTACATGAATTAAGTGTTGGTTAGGATTGGGTAAATATTAGAGAAGAAATCAAACGCTTGTTTGCATAAAAACGGTGGAAAATAGAATTTGGGGAAGATCCCATATATTTTCTCGATTAATCGATCGATGAGCCTTTATTTTTGGCACTTCAACTTATTTGTGTATATAGGTGAGATTTTTAATTGGGATTTGTTTTGGACTTATTTATTTGATTAAAATTAAATACGGGGCTTATCTCCTATTAAATTATAGATGATTATAATTGTGATTAGGAGGGTGGAAAGTGTGTAACACAAAACGAATAAATTTTGGGAAATAAATTCATAAGTATTACATTACGGGTCGAGTTAATGTGTTCGGGTATTGTAGTTGAGTGACACTACTTTAATACATTAGTTAATGTGAAAATTAATTAAATTGAGAGTCAGGACATAGACTCGGATATTTTCGGGCTATTGCTACGAGAGTTAGGCACAGGTTGGCCGGGTTTGATTTATTTTATATATATATATATATATATATATATATATATATATATATATATATATATATATATATATATATATATCATTGTGTGCTCATTAAATATCGGTATAAATTTTTGTATAAATACATATGCCTCTAGTGCTATCACATGAGGTTGCGCGATGTGGGTGAATTCCCTGTCTTGAGGAGTAAGGAGAGTATAATCCCCATGTCATATCGTCTATTATATTATATTGTGATCTTTTTCGGGGTGAGACGTTTTGGGTATGATCCGATCTCACAATCGGAGAAATATAACCACCTCCATTACGTTTATTTTCATTGTTCTGATTCGCTGAGCTAACCGTCTCGGGGTATTTGGGTGGATTGAGAATACCTGGGGTGTAGCATTTTAGAGAAAGCATCTGGTGAGTTCTAACTCAAGAGGATGGATAACTATATACAATGTGTGTGAATGTGTAGTATATGTATACGTATATAATAGAGGAGATAATTATATATGAATAAAATATTGGGAGAGCAATAGTATTATTTATATAACCAGTGAAATTTTTATATAGTTATTTAAAGATGATAAATTAAGATTAACATGAGAAATAACTTATGAATCATTAGTAAAAGTTAATTTGGCTAGAGCAAGGCTTCAGACAACAGTTATAACATGGCTAATTAGACGGGGTGGTGTAGCTAGGAGGGTTATAAGGAAAAGCGGTAGGTGTGCACAATAGTTGAGGGGTGAGTAGTATCTTAAGTGAGTGCAACACTAGCTTTAAATATGAAAAGCATTCATGCATTTTAATTAATGCAAACTTAATCACTTGCTAAATATTTTCAAAATATTTTGGGTTCTAACCCTTGTTGTAAATATTTTTAAAAACCTTTTAGGTGTCCAGCCATAGGGACGCCAGCCTTGAGATTCTTTTCCAGGGATACGCAGCTGCAGCATATGTGGATGCATGCAGGAGTTGGATTAGGCGCATCATTTCTTCATTCCTAATTTATGGATCTCATTTTAGTTACAGTTCTATTTATGGCGTGTTGCCCATTTACTTTCAGATTCAGTTTTGGATTATTGATTTATTCATTGGATTATTATGTTGGACTTGAATTTATAGCCGATGGTTTATTCGACCAGTCTTTTAGCTATTTATTCAGCATTATTTTCAGACTCATGGAATTATTATTTATTTTTGCATGTGTATTTATCTGTTTAATGAAATACAAAATGTGGCACCGGTTTAATTAATTAATTAGGTGGATAATAATTAATATGGTTTTCGACAGTGATGCTAAGAATGAACCACATGGAAATCATGTTTTAATTTAATAAAGGATTGATCGACCGGTATTTAATTAAGCGGGGTGTGACAAGTAGCTCTAATTGTCAAAGCTTGTTGCATCTTACTATCTTCCACATCATCCAGGACATTAGGATCCCAGATAATCCACTAGGCGCAATCACAGGGGTATTATGAAGAAGATCCCATCTATAAAAATAATTTTCTTGGACCTTCAAAATGTTATTATTCCTCACTTTAACTTCAACCAAACATAACAAAATAATATTATTATCTTTAACGTATCTATTAACTTCCCTTTGTTTATGGGGCGCATTGCATCCCCTAATATTCCAAAAACCTACTTTTATCATTATTTATTTTTGGTTCCCCTTTTACCTCCACCTTTCTTGCTCATTTTGTAGCTCTTATTACTTTTGACAATTTCATTAACTCTGTTCATGTCAATATGCTTATTTTTGCCTCTACTATTACCCAATATCTCTTCCACCATGATGTTAATAGCATCTATATCTTGCAAGACTTCGAAATTATTCCCCATTTCAATTATTGCTATCTCTTCCTCCTTTACCCCACTAACCATTTCAATTTCTCCTTCCACTATTTCATGCACCCCTATTTTTTGTACTACTTTAACTACCTCCCTTAGCCTATTCTCCTGTGTTCCTCCTATTTCCTGCACTTCATTAACTTGCAAATCAGTACCAACATTTTTCCGAACCCCAACACACTCCACATTGCCCCCATGTAATTCATTCCTCTTTTCGATATTTCTCCTTCCTGGATTTTCAATGATCTGGTCATTTTTTATTCCACTAGTACCAACATCTTCCATTCTCCCATCAGCATCCTTTATTCCAACTTGTTTCCAGACTTGCACTGGTTTCTTATTCTTCAAGTAGTTCTCTCCTTTATGATCAAAGACTTTACACGTATTACATTTAGCTGGGATCCATTCATATGCAATAACTTGCATCATCACATTCCCATCATGGTTTTGAATAGGAATTAGCTTGGCTAAATCATCCTCCAATATAATCACCACACACACTCTCATATAAGTAAGTCTCTCCATTATAGCAGTCATTCCATTTGTGAATAGAGGTTTCCCTACCACACTTGCAATTTTGCTCAACACGAAATCAACCCATAAATGTAGTTTTAGTCTAGGCAATCTGATCTAAGTAGGAACAGTTTCCAAAACCTCTTTCTCAAGACTAATATCAACACTCCGTGGCTTCACAATAAGAAGTTTCTTTTCAAATGACCAAGGTCCTAGATCTAGAACCAGTTGTTGAGCTTCTATATCGTCAAATACTATAATAAACACTCTTGACTGTAGTATATAGACCTCTGCTCTTCCAAACTTCTTTCATCTGCGATCAACATAACTCTTTATAGCTCCATATGAAACCCTAAATCCAAGGGCATAGGTATCCATGAGTTGCTCGGTATCCATGAGTTGCTCGGTGCAGTAAAGTTCCTTGGTGAGCACCTACTGCTCGGAGTATCTGAGCTGGTTGGGGAAATTGAGTTCCTCGGAGTCAAGGTATTGCTCAAAAAATGTTTGTTAGTGCCATGTAGATTGACACGTGTCTCCACTTCATTGTGCCATGTTAGTAGACTAAAATTGGTATCAACAGAAGCCCCCAAAGTTTCGAGACTAAGGAGTGTGGAACATTCTTCTCGAAATATGGTGGGATTAAATGGTCATCCTGGATTTTAGGAGTGTTTTCTTTGCATTTTTCGAATTCATAGAATTAGACTTTTCGAATTTTCTTAACTGCTTCGATCTCCGCGCCCTTTTTGTCCTTTTAGCCGCCGGTAGCGTAAACGTCTCCCTTTGTAATCATTATTTTTACCTTTTCCCAAGGTAAGGTATTTAAGCGTTGCACAAAATCATATCGTCTTTTATTTTTTCAAATCTGTATCTTTGAGTTTTGCATTTTCTCTCTCTCTTGTGCATTCGTCCTTTTCATCGTTCGTTGTCAACAGATCCATCCTTTTTCTGTAAGATCTTCTTCCTTCTCGTTTATTTCCTTTATTCGCCATGGTTTACCCTGTTGAGTCGATTGATAAGTTTCGTTCTGATTTCTCTATTACTTCATGGGTTGTTTTGGAGGAACTTTCTGAGCCTTCAGATTATTTTCGTTTGGCTGAGGGACATTGGTTCCCCAGTCTCTTCGTTGTTGAATGTGGATTTTCTTTTCCCCCAAACCCTTTGTGTCTGGAATTCTGTCAATATTTTGATGTGGTTCCTGCAAGAATAGCCCCCAACACGTGGAGAATAGTTAATGGAGTTCATAGATTAAATCAAATTCATGAAACTCGTATAGGAATTCCAGAAATTATATTTTGTTATAGATGGGTTGTTGGTGACAATACTTTTTATTTAAAAACTAGGTTTTTAAATAGGGCTTTAGTGGTCAATCTCCCAGATGCCAATAGGAATTACTTCGAGCACGGGGTTGTTATGAAAAATTGGCAACACCCTCCACTAATTGGAAATGATGTGTACCAGGGTCCTAAATGCCCTCCCTATGGCAATGGGATAGGTTGTTTTTATTTTATTTTTAAAATTATGCTTCCTTTGTGTTTGATAAAATGTGTCACTGATATTTTAATTTTCATTTATTTACAGTTGACATCAAAAGAAGGTCTCCAAAAGAGACAGAAGTTAACTTAAAACATCTGAAACTTATCTGGGGTTTGCATCAGACTGTTTTCGACGAGCATATCATATCAGCTTCATATTTGCTGCAGTATAAGAGTTACACCTCATCTTTTACTGCTCGTCCGGTGATAAGCGACGTGGAACCAATACCAGCTTCTATAAGTTCTTCACCTGAGTCACACATTCCTTTGAATGAAAGGATGAAGAGAAGAAGAGCTCTTGCCCTCTTCGAGAAATCTGCCTCTGTTGCTGGAGAGGCAAAAAAAAACAAACATGATATCCCAGAAGAAGGGACAAGAAAAATCGATGCACCTCCTCCAGCTGCTCCTGTGAAAGTTGTCGAGAAGCCCCCAGTGGCTCCGAGCAAGGCTGCTGCTCCAAGCGAGGTTATTGTCATCTCCCCGACTAAGACTACCTCCTTGGTCGAGACCGCTGATGCTCCTTTGAGGAGGTTGAAGAAGAGTTCCTCGATCAATTTGGTTGAATCCATCGCTCAGCCCCCGACTACTGGAAGTGGTGTTCCCACTTTTGTTGCCCCGAGCTCTGCCATGAGCTCGGTGAAGTCTTGGATCATTCCCGAGATCAAAGGTATTGAAGAAAATCTTTCTCGGGACATGGTTACCACATTAGCTGCTCGTCATATTGTTTCTGTAAGTATTATTGTCCTAAACTTTTATTTTTCCCTTGTTATATCTGTGCACTGACTTGCTATTATTTTTTTTCCCAGTTGGTGACCTATTTTAATACAATTTTGAAGAAGGATGAAGCTATTAAAGCTTCAAGCTCCTCTTCAGGTGTAGAGGAAGCTTTGGTGGGTCTCACGTAGTCTCTGAAAGATTCTCGTCAAAAGTATGTTGATGATAAAGTTGCCTGGGAGAAGCAGCTCAATTCGACCGAGCAGGAAAGGAATTAAGCTGTTGAAGTCTCCAAGGGATTGGAGAAAAAAATAAAAGAATTAGAAAGTAAGAATAAAGAGCTCGAAGGGAAGCTCCAAAATACTAGGGAGCTTGAAGGTAAGATCAAGGTTGCTGAGGAAGAGCTAAACAAGCTTCGTGAAGTAGGTCGTCAGAAGGAAGAAGTGGAGAATAAACTGAAGGCTGGCGAGGATCTTTTTTCCGAGAAGCTTTCCTCGGCGAAGGCAAAAGGGAAGTTATCTGTAAAAAAATCCTTCAGTGCTGGCTGGGATAAGGGGTGGAATAAGGGTCTGGCTGCCATGATGTCACAAGTGGAATATGGTAGCCACAAATACTTTAGGGATGGCTGGGTCGCTGCTCTGCAAGAGATGAAGGTTGATGAAAATTCTGACCTGTTTCAGCGACACATCCAGGGCCCCCCTCCAACTCCTGAAGAAGAAAAAGAGGACGAAGCTGCCTCTGAGGAATCTTCCATGGCGATGGGAGATTAAATTTCTCATCCCACAGCTGTCCAGTCTTCCTGCGAGCAACTTTAACCATCCCTTATTTTAAACGAGCAGCTTCCAGCACCCCCCGAGCAACCATATGTGCCATCCGAGCAACCTACTTCCCCGTCCCAGCCTCCCGAGAAAGTTTTGGGAGATAAGGAGAAGGTGTAGAGTTGTTTGGATTTTTCTCTTTATTTATTTTTGTCAATTGTAATTCTGAACTATGTACCTTTCTCTTATGATATAATAAAATTTGAAGTTTTGCCTATTCATAATGTTGTTTCTCTTCCTCTTGCTCCTAATTGATTCTTGCTCTTTCTTCTTTTTACTAGTTTATGGCCAGGATGGAATTGTTATCTTCTCATGATACAAAATTGATGAAATAGTGCAACGAATATTTCAAAGCTGGCCATACAGACTTGACTGATGCTCAAATTGTTGATATACTCGGTCCAAATGCTTCAGAACGAGCAGTTGAGGCCTACCAGTATTTGAAGTGCCTGCTCGATCGTGCAGTGGCTAACAATATAGCGTATTATAAAATGATTGAAGACCTCCAGGGCACTCTTGAAGAGCTTCAGCAATAATATAAGGAGTCTACAGCCCTTTTGCACGAGGGATACGAGAAGAAGTATCAATAACTCAGTGCTGATAAGGGGTATGATAAGTTGTTCGATGCTTACAATGGGAGGGAGAGAACTTTGAAGGCTGAGGTCGAAGAGCACAGACAGATAGCTGAGTTGTTGGAGCAAGAAAATAATAATCTGCAAAGAGAGGTATCTCAGTTGAAATCTGCAGCTTCCACCTCAAACACTTTGGTCCCTGCGAACGACGAAGGATTCTCTTTCTTGGAGGTCGAAAACGCTAACCTGAGGGATGAATTAGAAACCTTGAAGAGGATTGGGCCTTCTACCTCTACTCGGGAACGAGCAAGAGCAGCTCGGATTCCTGTCGAGGAACAAAGAACTCAATCGGCACTGGAGAATCAAGCAGTTCAGTTAGTTGCGAAGAATAAAGCTCTGGCAGAGATGTCCAAGAAGATCAGGAATCTGAACGAGCAGCTCTCTGCACAGAAGTTTGCCTTGGATAATAAAGAACTTTTTATAAAAATCTTCACGAGCAGCTGGAAAGGTTGACTTATCAATTCCACAAGCAACCTAGAGAATTCTGGATGGCTGGCTACAATGAGGCTCTCTACCACTTGAATGATCGGATCCAAAATGAGAATAATGAAGGTTACAAACAAGGGTGGTTAAATGCCTTGGGTGTATTGCAATTGGAACAAGGTCACTACTTGTGGGATTACCATAATCCTGGGTTGCTCGACTTGCCAGTGCCACCATTCAAACTCGACATGAGCTAGATCCCTGCTCGGAAAATCCCTCAGTGTTTGATTTCCAAATATCTTGGCGATTACAGTCTCCATTCCAATGTTGAGATATCTCGCCCCGAGCACCTACTCGATCGACCATCTGTAATGAACATCAGGTTGCTTAAAGACCTTAATTTCATAAATTCCCCTTATGCATTAGACGATCCTCCTGCTGGCGAGGAACCTGTTTCAAAAGCAGAGGGGAAGAAACCCATAGAATAAGATTTCTGATGTAATATTTTTCATTTATTTTATTCTCAATGTACTCTGTTTTGGATTTAATGAAAAACTTCTATTTTTCTTTGAAATCTTGATTGCCATTGTCTTGTAGATATTTTGTAAAACACTTTACATATGTGTATGTATATCTGTTAAAAAGATAACAACATTGTGTTATTTGTTGGTCAACTAAAGCTGGTTAAAATTTATTGTCGACTATCCCGAATTTGACGATTAATCAAAATTGATGGTTTTTAGTTTCTCGACCAACTTGGTGGTAATTTAAAATTTTACGAGTATAAATTTTTTTTGCTTGATCACTTTTTAATTCTAAGCCATTAGCTGACTTTATACTCATGCTTTGCTTAATAAAAATATTCCCGACCAACCTGAGTTGGCACTTTTGGGAAATATTTTTTATTCCTGACCAACCGGAGTTGGTGGATTTCCTTCCCAACCAACCTGAGTTGGCACTTTTGGGAAATATTTTTTATTCCCGACCAACCAGAGTTGGTGGATTTTCTTCCCAACCAACCGGAGTTGGCACTTTTGGGAAATATTTTTTATTCCCGACTAACCGAAGTTGGTGGATTTTCTTCCCAACCAACCGGAGTTGGCACTTTTGGGAAATATTTTTTATTCCCGACCAACCGGAGTTGGTGGATTTTCTTCCCAACCAACCGGAGTTGGCACTTTTGGGAAATATTTTTATTCTCGACCAACCGGAGTTGGTGGATTTTCATCCCAACCAATCGGAGTTGGCACTTTTGGGAAATATTTTTTATTCCCGACCAATCGGAGTTGGTGGATTTTCATCCCAACCAACCGGAGTTGGCACTTTTGGGAAATATTTTTTATTCCCGACCAACCGGAATTGGTGGATTTCCTTCCCAACCAACCTGAGTTGGCACTTTTGGAAAATATTTTTTATTCCCGACCAGCCGGAGTTGGTGGATTTTCTTCCTAACCAACCGGAGTTGGCACTTTTGGGAAATATTTTTTATTCCCGACCAACCGGAGTTGGTGGATTTCCTTCCCAACCAACCTGAGTTGGCACTTTTGGGAAATATTTTTTATTCCCGACCAACCGCAGTTGGTGAATTTCCTTCCCAACCAACCTGAGTTGACACTTTTGGGAAATATTTTTTATTCCCGACCAACCGGAGTTGGTGGATTTTCTTCCCAACCAACCGGAGTTTTGGAAAATATTTTTTATTCCCGACCAACCGGAGTTGGTGGATTTCCTTCCCAACCAACCTGAGTTGGCACTTTTGGGAAATATTTTTTATTCCCGACCAACCGGAGTTGGTGGATTTTGCTGAGTAATGTGTAACACTAGTATTCCGCGAAAAAAAAAATTCAACAAAAGGAGAGAATTGGGTAAAATATCCTCATTTTATTCATACTGATGAAACTGCATTCATGAGAGTTTACATTACTGATAATATTTGCGCAGGTGTTCTGCATTCCATACATTCTTAAACTCCTCCCCTTCTAAAGTTTCTATTCTGTAGGTTCCTGGTCAGAACCCTCTCTTAGATCAAATGGTCGTCGAAAGTTTCTCGACACAGCCTCAGGAGGACTTTTACTCTTTCTAGGGCCCAATCGATCAAAAGGAGAGACCCTACTTAATCTTTCCAGTGCACTGGTCCTTTCCGGGGAGAGAGTGATGTGTTGTTCAGTATCTGTGGCTCGTACTGACGAAGTTCGACCCGGTTGATAAGAAAAATCTTCAGATCTATCAATGCGATATGAATCGCTTTGCCTAATGCATGAAGAAAGTAAATGAGTATTTCTTTGACCACTTCGTTGTCCTGAATAGGTTGATGCTCCACCTTGGATGGTTTGCATGAGTTGTCGCATTGTTTCCTGCATGGCTGTCTGGCCTTGAGCCAAACTGGCCATGATTCCAGCCAGATCTTGGATATTTGGAGGAGCGGATGGATTTGGGGGGTTTCCAGTGTTTCGATTGCTGGATTCAGGGTTGTCAGCCATTGGTGATGAACTGTTTTTGGTGAAAAACGAAAATTACAGTCGTTTCCCACAGACGGCGCCAATCTGTTGATGTAAAAAATTAGACTATCTCTAATTATTTAATCACAAATAAAAATAAATATGAGATAAGAGATTTTAAAGTGGTTCAGCCTTGAATGAATGGCCTACGTCCACTATTTGTGTTTTTATTGACAGTTTAGGAATTTTCGAAGTATGATTGTCCTCAAGAAATTCCGGTCCCCTCCCAATGAGGATAATACAATGTATTTATAATCTTGAGGTTGTACATGTAAATGGGTAATACATAGCTGTTCAACAAGCGTATACATCCGTATGATAATAATCAGTATTTAATGCGCATTTAATCCTCTTAATTGTCTGATAAGAAATGCTCTGATCGAGGTGCAGCTTGGACCCCCTAAGCTGCTCGGACCGCCTAAGTATCTCGGTATCCATGAGTTGCTCGGTGCAGTAAAGTTCCTCGGTGAGCACCTACTGCTTGGAGTATCTGAGCTGGTCGGGGAAATTGAGTTCCTCGAAGTCAAGGTATTGTTCAAAAAATATTTGTTAGTGCCATGTAGATTGACACGTGTCTCCACTTCATTGTGCCATGTCAGTAAACTAAAATTGGTATCAACAGCGACCAAAATGCAAATAACTCAAAATTTTAAAAGTTCAACAACGTGGAAGTCATTTTGACAATTAAAATAATAGATCAAATACCAAAAAGTTCTTCAAACATTTTTTAATACACATTTAATTAAAGTCTTTTTATTTTATTTCAAAAGGCCCTCAAACACTCATTTAAGCAATATTCTCTTATTTTTAAAGTTCGCGCTAATGATGTATTGAAAGACTTTTTACAGTAAATAAAAAAATTTGAACTAAACATATATTAATAAATGTTCAAGGGAATATTTATAATACATCCCTTAAAAAATCTCATGATATTTTATTTTTTACTTTTTGAATTTGGATTTACATATATAGAAATCCATTAACAAAGTCCTTCGACACAAAACTTAACGCTTGAGGTAATGCTACAAGAGACGTAATCATTTCATGTCCCTCGAGACGCGCAGTGGCAACTATAGATATTCATCATCTCAACTCACTCAGCTCAAGTTGTCATTATAATATCCGACTCTCTTTATATACTCTCCACTTCCATTCTACTTCAACACCTGCCACTGTTTGTTTGTTTTACATCATCACTGTAAAAGACAAAAAAAAAAATGGGTGTTCCTTCGTTTTACAGATGGTTATCAAACAAGTATCCAAATATTGTTGTCAAGGCCGTGGAAGAAACTGGATCACCAAAATCAAATGAAAACCCAAATGGTTTGGAGTTTGATAATCTTTATTTGGATATGAATGGGATTATACATCCATGTTTCCACCCAGATGATACTGTAAGTCTCTTTATCTCTCTCTACGTATTGATTATTTAATAACATTATTTATGTACGTTACTCTTTAGTTTCTTGTTTGATGTGCTTTAACAATTATGTGGAGTAGCTTTATGTTTGGTAAAGTTTTTATTCTTAAAGCTCTACTTATATACCTGTCATGTTTGCATTTGTGCGTTGTGTGGGTTTTTATATTTTTAAAGTGTCGCAAAGAAAAGTCATAAAAAATTATAGATTATATAGTATTTTTTATTTTTTTACTGCGTCTCAAAATGATTATGGGTCGTATTCTGTCAAACAAAGCTGTTGAAAATTGTCTAGAGATGGTGGGTTTGACATCGAAAGTTTCAAAAACCTTGAATAAAGAGTTCCATTATAAGAAAAAGTGGAAAAAATAATAGAAAAGAAGTTGGAGTTAATTGGTGGAAGTACTCTTTTTTCATGTATGGTTCGGTTTCATTGACGTGGATATGTTTTCCATTGAAAATAATTGTTTTTGTTAATTTTTTTTTCTTTTGTGGTGCTTTTGATTTCAAATATAATCCATAAAAACAATAGTTGTAAATATGAGAAGTACTCCGTAGTTTTATTATTTTTCATGGAAAACATTTCTTATTTACAGGCTAAAAAAGCTTCAAAAGTAAGACAACTCACCCCTACTTTTTTGTCTCATTTTCTAACTTGTCATTAAAAATGAACTATTTTTCAATCATTTTTCACTTTGTAATCAAACACACCATAAATGTTTAATTATTTATGAATAGATAAGAGTTGGATTCCGCGCGATTAATATTAAAAATGTAAGAAAAGATTTAATCAAACCCAATTCTTTAGTTTTCCTGTGTTTTTCTATTTTTTGTAAAATTGAGATATTCAATCTCGTTGGAACTTGATAATTAAAAGCCCATTAAGTGTTTCCTAGCCTCAAGAATCTATTTCTTCAAAATATTTATAATTTTTTTATTTGGAGATTGGCACCAAAATTTTGGCCCTTTGTACATAGACCCCACTATATTAGTTTCTTTTTGAGGTCTGTTTGACTATTCGCCACAGTTTTTTGAAAAAAATGTCACGAAAACAATTAAAATGGGTGGCAAAAATGAACTAAAACTTTTATCCCAAATAATTGGTAAAAGAGTTTGTTGAGTTGAGTCGAGACATGTGCAATATTTCTTTGGGTTTATAATTGTATTTATTTGGTGATGTGTTTTGTGATGGTTTCAGGAATTTCCCCCTACCACTTTCAAAGAGGTGTTCAACCTCATATTTGAATACATTGATAGGCTTTTCAATATTGTTAGACCTCGCAAGCTGCTATACTTGGCCATTGGTGAGGATCCATCGTCAACTTCTTTACTCGACTCATTTGTTTAATTGTATTTTCTAAACCATGCACTGTTTCAGATGTCAACTTCTTCACTTGATCAGTTGACTTGACAAAGGATTAAGGTCATTGGTCAAACCAGTGGATCAATTGGTTGAACTAGTCATATTAATCAATAAAATAATAAATAGAATTAAAAATCTTGTATGTTTAAACTTTTAGGAAATATATTTTTCGCGATTATAAGTATTAGCAATACGCTCACATGGGTTTATTGATTTCGCAAGGGTATTGTTTGGCTCGATAGTCGATAACTTTATCATCTCACCCGGTTTTATATATTAATTTTAGAAACTCAACTCAACAAAGCCTTTTACCAATTATTTAGGGTCGGCATGACTATTAATTTGGTACAGGCTAAAAAGGCACAAAAGATTTTTTTTACATTTTAGAGTTACAAGCCATTCACTTTTCCCTATATACTTATAATAATTTAAAACATTGGAGCGGTTATGAAATCAAAAAAGTAATTGTCCGTGTTACTGGGCTTGTAAACAAATTGGTCCACTGGGTTATTGTGTCTACATTGGGTGAATTGCACAAATGATTTAATAATAAATCCAGCCCGTTTTGGGCACCGGTTACCCAGGTCAGCCTGCCGGGCTGCGCCCAGTCTGATAACAAGGGTTATGATTATTTTTTAGTTCTAACTTATATTGAAGAGACATTTTCAAAATTTGTCAACCATTTAAAATGATTATGATTAATATCTATGCATTTATGCAGATGGTGTTGCTCCACGTGCAAAAATGAATCAACAGAGAGCAAGAAGATTTCGAACGGCGAAAGATAATGAAATTGCTGTGGGTTTCCTTCTATTAAATTATTTTTTAATCGTATTGTGTCATTTCTTGTAGTCATTTAAAATTTTGAGAAATTTTTTCTTATTAATATACTACTGTTGTATTTTATACCACTCACTGAGATAAATTTCAGTACTAAAGTGTTTTATTTGTTTATTTTATTATTTTTTTATTTTTTTATTTTTAATAAATTATAATATTAGGTTTATAATATAATAACAGATAAGGTGCATCTTCTTTTGGTAATATAAATGTAACACAATGTAAGGGTATGTTTTACTTATTAATAAGACAAACAAAAAAAAAGAACATATATTTGCGCTATTTGTATTTTGCGGTCCGGTACTTCTTCGCCCATTTTCACTATTTGCAACAATGTTTGAAAAATGTGTTGCCAAATTTCTTAGAAAACGTCGCAAAAAGTCAATAACCCTACATAAGTTTGCTGTATGGTGATGGAAAATAAATTTATCGATGCTATTTTTATTTCCTCGAGATTCTTTGGAATGATCCTATAAACTTTACATATATTGTGTTCATGCAATTTCCAGGAAAAGGAAGAAGAGAGATTGAGAATCCAATTTCAAATGGAAGGTAAAGATGTTATACCGAAATCGGAATCTGAATTATCCGATTCCAATGTAATCACACCAGGAACCGAGTTCATGCATAGATTATCAAAAGAACTCCAAAGCTACATCCGCTTAAGGATAAACAACGATCCTGGATGGAAAGATATCAAGGTATAATCCTATCATTTGTCCTAAACCATTTAGCCTAATTGCATAAACTTGTAATTCCTGTATGTGTGTGTGTGTCTATATATACTCAAAGAATCACTAAAAAGATAAAAACGGACTTGCATTTGTCATGGTTTTTAGCAAACTGGTATAGATACATTCGTCATGGCGAAAATCATGACAAATACAAGTCCAATTTTAGCCTCCTTTTTTTTTCCGCATTTAAGAGAGATTCCTGTATATATATGTACAATTCACTAACCTCTTATATTTGTTAGGTGATTCTATCTGATGCAAATGTTCCTGGCGAGGGTGAGCACAAAATCATGTCTTTTATACGACTTCAGCGTACTTTTCCAGAGTACAACCCAAACACGCGACATTGCCTTTATGGTTTGGTATGATAATGAAATATTTTTTTAGATAGTGTAAATTATGTGAATGAAAATTATTTCGCACTAAGAATAGAGTTTTATTTAAACTATCTCAATAGATTCTTTTCCCCTAATTGTTCTAAACTCTAGTTTGTTGATATTGCAATAACAGGACGCGGACTTGATAATGCTAGCATTGGCCACTCATGAACTCCATTTTTCGATATTGAGAGAGGTGAATTTTGAACAATCTATAATTAGTTTCTTATTCATCTTGTCTTTAAGAGTAATGTTCCTTCTATATTAGCCAAGAAACTTTAATGCTAGTTACTCTCCAATTTCTCTGTTTATTTATTTATTTATTTATTAATTTAATCATGTTGCTTTCACAATTTCAACAATAGAAATGGGCATCTAAATTTACAAATATGAATTTTTTATTTAGTTCATAAACAGAACTACACCAGAGATCTGTGCTTTTTGTTTCTTTTAAGTAATTGATATTCGTTAAATAAGAGGAGCCTGATTTTGAACAACGAAAACAGCCTAATATGATTATTTTGGCAAGAACTCTTTTAGTTCATCTTACACACTGATCATCAAGACTTTTTTACTAATTGGTCCCGTTTACCAAGTATGTAATCAAATAGGTCCTATAGTTTTGTTTTGGCCCATCAGGTCCTGTGAAAAAACATTTTTGCTCCAATAGGTCCTATTAGAAAACTGTTCGTGAATATTTACTGCATATATGAATAACACCTATTGAGGGAAATTTGTTTTAATAGGATCAATGAGCAAGTGTCTTGTGTATTTTGTCAAGCTTTCTTTTAAAATGTTTTTTCTGCAGGATGTTTTTGTGCAAGAACCGAAACCAAGCTGTGAAGCAGCTCTAACTTCTAGCCTCTATGAACTTGACTCGCAAACTAATTCAACAAAATCAAGAGGATTGTTTCCACAGGTTTGAAATGTTCTTCCAATTATTTTTATACTCTATGTTGCTGGTTTCTATTGTATTCCGTGAAATAATAATACATTGATATCATTTCTATCTCCCTCTTAATTCTTTATGGTGTGATAGAATGTGCCCAACCACCAGCAAAAACCAAGCAGTGAAGAGGCAAATTCTGCTCCGGTAATATCAGGAGAGATTAAAGCGGTTAATAATAAATCGTCATTAACTAAAAAGCCTTATCAGGTAATTTAGCATTTATAACCAAAACCAATATTATTCCATAATGTTTTTTTTTTTTTTATATTTTAACATGTATTATACATTCAGTTTCTGAGAGAATATCTGGAGCTTGATATGGAAATCATCAATCCTACCGACAAGTTAGAACCTGATTTTGAGCGGATTGTAGACGATTTTATCTTCATCTGCTTCTTTGTGGGAAATGATTTTCTGCCACACATGCCAAGTTTAGAAATTCATGAGGTTTTTTTAATTGAATTTTATGACATGTTTACGAAATTTTTTATGATTAAAAAATTAACTCTGTACATATTTTTTGCAGGGGGCTATAGATTTATTGATGCATATTTACAAGACAGAATTTAAAAATCTGGGAGGTTATTTGGTTGATATGCAAAGGGTAAGAAAAATAATTGAGTTCTTCCTACATCCTATAACAAATCTTTGGGTGTGATGTATTAAAGGACTATTTGCATTTTGGGGTCTAGCAGTCATGCGTATTTGTAGCTTTCGGGTCCAATGTTTGCATATTTGCACTTTGGGATTCATTTTCACTTTTTGATGCTTTTTAGAGGAAATAGTGTCGTAAAATTATTAAAAAGGCATCCCAAAAAACGAGAATTGACCCGAAAGTTCTATTTAATGTTATTTTCCCTTTGGGTAAACAATTTATGCGTATTTTTAGTTTGGTGTCCAAAATTTACAGGTGGAAGACAAGACAGGCGGTTTTATGAAATTGAAAAGAGTTGAAAAATTCATGCTTCTGATTGGTACTTACGAGGAGAAAATATTTAAAAAAAGATCTGAATTGAGAGAGCGGAAACTTAGACGTATGCTAGCTGATTATGCTGTGAGTTTCAAATTTTTTATAATTCTCAATCCTATTTTATTTGTGTATCATTCTTTATTAATTATTTTGTGGCTCTAATACAAAATGTTATTTATTTGTTTCAGAGAGACGAACACGAAGATGACGTGGGTTCCGCTTCTGAGAATGTGAACTCAGCAACTTCCACGGAGTTGAGAGCCATCTCGGATGAAAATCATGCAAACCGGCATGAAAGATTAGCTGATAATAATTCTGAAGTAGGCCATAAACTTTTTACAAAGAATTAATTATGTTAAATATTTAGAATTACACATGTATCCATCTTAGAAGTGAATTTATTTGTTTGGTCCCCAAAATGAGTTTAGTTGTGCAAAAAGTCATTTTGGGGAGTCAAACCCCAATAAATGAGAACTTTTGGGGCCAAAGTCAATATCAAAGAGTTGATAAGGGCCGAATCCAAAAATTATGTACGATAATTAGAGCTTCATTTTGTTTATGAGTTACATTTTGGTCTTGCAGATTTTAAAGAACACAAAAGAATTAAAGGAGAAGTTGAAAAATTCCATTCGAAAAACGCAAGATTTGTTTAAAAACGGGGATCTTGGGCCAAATAAGGTTTGAAGTACTTCTAAACTTCTCATTCAATTGCATTCATAATGGTTGAAAATTATTTATCCGTAGTTTAATTTGAAATGAAATAATTCGGCACAGGTGAGATTAGGTGCAGCAGGCTGGAGAGAGAGATATTACAAGCAAAATTTTTCGGTAGATAGTCCCCAGGAAATTGAAAGCATTAGAAAAGCTCTGGTATGTTTGAATGCTGAAAAACTCCCTGCTTGCATTTGACTGCTAATTTCCTTTTCCAAAAAAAACAAAAATGCATTAGAACTGATTTGGCATATAGTGGTGGTGATAGTTTATTTCGTAAATAATTGATGGAATGTTGAGAAACTCAATAAGTTATTGAACTTTTGTTGTTAGATCAAAACAGCTGATAAATTATTTGCGGCATTAGGTCCTGGTTCCCAAAGCCTTGTTTCCCATAATTTCTTAAAACAGTATAAATTGTGCAACCTTAATGAAACAAATTTAAATGAAAACCTAAATAAAATGCATATTGCAAGGGGTTAAATCAAAATAACCCTAAATTTATGCCTAGGAATGTGAAGAAACTGAATTAGTTATTGCAATATTGTTCATCAATCAAAAAAATGGATACAAATTGAAAATTTCATATTCCCCTTAGGCTCTCAAAATTTTTCCAAAATACGCACAGCTAGTAGATTTTCTGAAACGATCCAGTCCTTACTAATATGTTGTATATTATCCAACAAGTTTACTAAAGTTTCATTAATTTGATCTAAATGGAATTTTCTATAGGTCGAAAAGTATACGGAAGGGTTAGTTTGGGTCCTCCTATACTATTTTTCAGGAGTTCCATCTTGGAATTGGTAAGAATTTTTTATAAGGTAAAGCTGACAGTGTTAATTTGTGCTATTCACTAATGAAATTTCTAAATAAAACATCTATTAGGTTTTATCCATACTACTATGGGCTGTTTGCCTCGGACATGAAGGGTCTTGGTAAGACGAACGTGAAGTTCCAGATAGGTCTACCGTTTAAACCTTTTGATCAGCTGCTTGGTGTTCTTCCTCCTAGAAGGTAATATTTTCATTTTCTTTATTTTCAGAATAATTTTTTTTTATAAAGTCTTTAGTGTGATTTAATTAACCCGACACTCGTGTGTAGTGCTCATGCACTGCCTCTAGCCTACCGGTCACTCATGATTGATGAACTTTCAGAAATCATCGATTTCTATCCGACTGGTAAGCCCTGCTTTGAGGGATTTTACTTGCATTAGTGGAATAATGGATACGAATTAATTTGGTTATTTTGTTTTCTATCTTCAGATTTTGAAGTGGATGTTGAGGGAAAACGGTTTTCGTGGCAGGTTTGCTAATGTTTCCTATACTAAATTTTCGGAAGTTGTTTATACATTAACTTTTGGGAAAATTGCGCCTAGCCCCCTCCAACTATCTTGGGTTTACTGGTCCACCCCCTCAAAAATAGAACCCGACAAACTCACCTCCTCAACTATTAATTCGTTGCAATTAAACCCAAAACTTGGGTTCCCTCCATTTTTTCTAGAACAAATTGACTAAAATACCCTTCAACCATTTAAAAAACCCAAAACTTAAAAAAGATAAAATAAAAGAAAAAAAACTATTACCCTACTCTCTTCCCGTCAGCATCCCCCCCCCCCCCCACTGCCCCTCTTCCCGCCCCCACAACTGCCCCTTTTCCCGGTGCCACGATTTCAAACCTCAAACAAACACGCTCGCACACAAAAAAAACCCAGCAAACCAAATATTAAACCACCACCATGATTTTTTTTTTGGTTTAGCGGTGGTTTTTTTTCTGGTGGTGGAAGTTTCCGGGAGGTGGTGTGAGGATTTGTTGGGTTGCTATGGCGTTTTGGGTGGTGGATGTGGGTGTGTTGGTGAGAAGGTGTGTTGGTGGAGGTGGGAGAGAGACGGGGAGGGTTTGAATTTCGAAAGTGGGTTTGAAATTGGTTGCTTCGAGAGAGAAGGAAATAGTTTTTTTTTTTTTTTTTTTTCTCTTTGGGTTTTTAAATTGGGTATTTTAATAAATGTGTAGTGGGTTTAGTTGCAACGAATTGATAGTTGAGGGAGTGAATTGTCGGGTATTTTGTTGGGAGGGGCCAAGTGCAATTTACCTTTAAATTTTTGTTGATGCATTCCTTTTTTCATATAATTAGTGAGATTTAATGTTTCTCTATTGAAGGGTATATGCAAGCTCTCTTTTATAGAGGAAGAACGCCTTTTAGCCGAGGCTAGAAAACTCGAGAAGGAATTGAAGGTGAAGTTCATTTCATTCTTATATAGGAATAACTTTTTTCCCGTCATTAATGATTGTATATACGTAACTCCTTGTATTTTGAAAAGTGGATTTTTCAATATGGCGTTTATATCTCACACGATTTTATTTATTTTTCTCATCAAATGAAGAGAGATATTGGCACCCGGTCACGATAAGAGAATTTATAGCCTCTGTATCGAATATTATCACCTTGATTCTGACATATGTAACAAGGAACTTGATAAAATTTGTATTTTTGTTATGAATTTGATATAATACTAATGAGTAATCAGGCAGCTTAAATTGGTTAGATTTCTCAAATTCCTTTAGTGTTGACTATTTGGCTATATTTTAATTTATTTTATACTGGATAGGAGGATGAAGCAATGAGAAATTCAGAAAGTGTTGATACATTGTTCGTGAGAAGTTCAAGCGAGCTGGGTTCACAAATTCAGTTACTTCACAATAATCAAATGTCAACGAAACAAAGTGACGCAATGAAGATCGATGCGAGTTTGAGGCGAGTCAATTGAATTGCTAGTTTTTGTTTCCCCGTTGAATTAGTAACCTTGTGAAAACTTCTATACTAATTCTAATTTCTTGATGAAAAATGTGCACTCCAGCTGACTCTTTTGAGTTCATTATTTCTTTTCAGTGGGGGAATGAATGGTTTTGTGGGTCTTAAATTCTGTATTTCAAATTCTGATGGCACTGTGGACATTCAGGAGAGCAATGTCCTGTACGTTAACCATGAATCTCGGTTAAACGGTTAAACATTAGGTTAATCTTATTTTTCGTTTTGGGTTGACAATGTCCTTTATATTTGTCTATGCTGTAGTTGTGTTTCGTATGAACCACCACCTCTTTGTCAGCATATACCTCGTCTTCTAAAGGATGTCAATATCCCGGATAAGGTATATATTCCTTTCGTCGCAAATTAAGAGTCTTATATCTTTTGGACTATACCGAATTGAGAGTCATGTTTTCATGTATAGTACATAAAATTCAAATACAAACGCCTGTTTTTAAATATGTTGAGGTAATAAAGTCGCAAAAAAAGAACAGTTCTTAAAGGGAACTATTAATTTGGGGTGGAGTAATTCTAGGGTTACAGTTTTTGTTCTACTTAACCTAATGAAGCTTCACATTAGTGTAAAATAAATCTTCCACCCTAGTATACCATTTGAGAAAAAAAAATGGTTGTATAAATTTAAAGTAAAAAAACACATAAATCTTGCTTCAACTTTGTCATATTGTGTCGTCAAGGTCACCATGATCCTATTTTAAGAGGCCCAACACCAGTTCTTATTTAAACTTGAAAATATGTTTACAGACGATAACCGAAGCTGACATCGAGGAAACACGGCTTTGGCACGAATACCAGGGCAACAGGCCACACAACAAGTATGTCAAATTCAGCCCCCTTGGCCTTCCTTTTTTTTTTTGGCTAAATTACAGAATTTCCCTGAAATTTAAACTTTTTCAAGAAACCCCCAAGAACTATGCATTTTGTTACAAAGAGCCTTAATGCATGGGTAAGAAGCATCTGCTGCAACAAAAGACATTTCAGTGGGTTATTTACAAAAACTAAAAGTTCATTTTTTTTACGTTTTAGTCCTTTGATTCCTGGCACTCCGTTTTCTTTTGGACTGTTAGACTGACTAGGAGGTTTAATTATGTAGTTACGGGATACATTATCAAGAAAGGCAAAGGGAAGATTACCAAAGCTGTAGGCCAAACAACAGGTATTAATACATTACCCCTCCTGAACTTTCAATTTTTCAAGAAACCCCCTGAACTACGACAAAGACCCCTCATATGTCGCTAAAGACATCTCTAAAAGGTCCTTAGAAGTGGATATTTGCAAAAAAATAGAAGTTCACTTTCTATATTTTGCATTTCATCTTTTTTTTTTCTTGATCATTATGTTGACTAAAACATTTAATTATGTAGTTCGAAGATACAATATCAAGAACGGCAGAGAAAAGAAATCAACAAATTTTATCCCACAAACACATCTCCTACTATGATATATAAACCTGTTGGTTTAGGGCGGGGTTTTGGTAGAGGAAACGTGTACAACTCCAGTCCACCGCCATCTCTACATGTCCACGCGAGAGTAGATAGTTCGAGCGAGCTTGAATCAAGAAGAGGTATTGAGGAATTAAAAATATCGGATTCAAACGCAAATTCTAAGTCCTATAATTACGGAAGAGCGCAACAAGTGCACAACAATTTATTGTCATCAAGGCCTTCCGTGAACAACAACGTGTGGGTGGGTAGAGCACAACAATCAATGGTGCATGGTAATCAGAATTATGCTAGAGCTCAGCCAATGACAAACAATGCTTGGAATGAGAGAAATAGTTCGGCTTCTTCTAATGGGAGTTCAGATTGGAGGATGAAAGTACAATCAAATGCCGCGCAAGGTAATCCGTATAATGGTGGGAGAGGCCAGTATGCGTCCAATGGTGGGAGAGGTCAGTACGCGTCTCCGTTTAACAGTGGGAGAGGGCAGTACACGTCTACGTCTAACAGTGGGAGAGGCCAGTACGCGTCTACGTCTAACAGTGGGAGAGGCCAGTACACATCTGTGTGGAGAGGCCAGTACGCATCTGCATCAAACGGTGGGAGAGGCCAGTATGCGTCTAACAGTGGGAGAGGTCAGTACGCGTCTAACAGTGGGAGAGGCCAATATGCGTCTGACCCTTCTGCTGCAAATTGGAACTCGAGAAACTATGGAAGTTCTAGCGGTGCAGAATGGGATGGTTAACGTTGGTGGCTTACACGGTGTTCACGTTGATTTTGCACCCCCGAAGTACATCAAAATTTTGTCAGCTGTGTGGAATGAAAACTATAGATGTATATGTATGTGGTAAGATGTGTTCTTTTTTGGTTACTTGTTTTGGGGGGTTTCCTAACACTTTCGTGTCCAAAATTTTTACTGTACTCGCTTTTTGGGGTCTAGGTAGTTTTATGGGAAAAATGTTGCAGAGAGTTGAACTGGACCCTTGAGTGCAAATAATGAAGATTTTGGAATCCCAAGTGTATTATGAAGAATTACTAGGCATCTATGTTTTAAAGTTAGTATTAAAGTTTGGATTTCTACTGGGGACGCACTTTTTTTGTTTTTTTTTTTATTACGGAGGGCGACTACTGTCACTAGGCCTCACTATGATCAAGAGAGTTTTTGTATAAAAATGTTTTGAAGGACAACATATGGTCTTAAGCTATGTACTTATTATTTATTTTAAACGTTTATATATATATTTTCGCAGTAGAACTTTCTTGTTATCAATTCTGCTTTTCCTTTATATGTTTGATTTGGTCTACTGTCCTGTGAGCTTGACAATTAACAGTACCTTTGGCCAATTGCAAACTTCTATGGGCAACCAACCAAGATGGGGGTGGGACCCAAATTTATCATGAAGTGAGATATTTTGATTAATTTCCTTTCCAAATGTTCCAAGGAGATGAAGAAAAAATTACACACCCATGCTAGGTTGTATAAGCTAATCAAATTGTTATATATATATATATATATATATATATATAGAGAGAGAGAGAGAGAGAGAGAGAGAGAGAGGGAGAGAGAGAGAGAGAGAGATTGATTGATTCCTGTGCAAACTAGAGTTTGTACATAATTTTTTTTAAATACCAAAAAAAATATTTTTGAACTGATTTTTTTTTTGTGTGATATTTAAACATTTCAAGGAATCCATATAAAAAAATAAGCTCAATTTTATTTTTTGGCTCTTTTAAAAAAATCCGCTAAACTTTCGTAGTTTTTAATGTGCTTGAAAGCTGTGAAAGTTTGATCGATTTTTTTTAAAATATCAAAAAATATGTTTTTGAGTTGATTTTTTTTTGTGTGATATTTAAATATTTCAAATAACTTGTATAAAATAATCAAGTCAAATATTTTTTTTGCTATTTTAAAAAAATGACGTGCAAACTTAATCTGTAAATTTTAATGTATATAGGAACCTGCCTCTCTCTCTCTCTCTCTCTCTCTCTCTATATATATATATATATATATATATATATATATATATATTGTCTATAGTAATCACGTATCGATCTTCCTACTTTTCTTATTCAAATTCCATGGTGAAAAAAGTCAAAAAGGGGCATTGGGACACTGTGTAAACACTCAAATTCGACACCATACGTATGATTTGTGGGCTTCTCATATCATACGTATTTGGAATAAGAATCGGTTGTTTTGCACTCATTTTTTAGTGCAAAACTTGTTGTGTTTAGGCAACAGGTAGTTGAATTCGCTCCAAATTGAAAGGGTGAAGATCGGGACTTCTCTTCAAAAATGATGATCAGATGCTCAAGCGTGAAGCTTTACTGCATTTCGGCCCCGGGGCCTTCAATTGGTCCTTTCGAATACTTTAAACTGAGATGTGCTAATAGAGGATTATCAGTCCAGCTTCTTTAATGCTTGCTGAAATGTCTTCCAGAGATATAAATCCTACTTTCCCCTTCTAGTCTAGGTTTCGTTCCCCAAACGGCATTCGAACCAACCTTGGGAAATGTCAAGCTGAAACCTCTTTACCGATTTTCAATCAAGGACCTCTTCTCCTTTCCTTCTTGCTGCAATCTTCTTTGGTGCTGGCTGAAATGGTTTTTCGAAGTTTAAGAGCTCTCTCTCTCTTCTCTTGACCGACCTCTACCTTTGAAAGAGACCCGAATAATGTAATGGTAGGTGGCCTCCTTCGCAAATCAAATTCTTTTCAAAGCTACTGGTCGAATTCCTCTTATTCTTTCTCTTGAAGTCAGGAAGCTCTAGGGGCCTTAATGAGGATTTATATGTATTATCCTACGTGAAACTCTCTCTTCCAGGATGACTTAATTTGGAAAGTCTCTTCCTGAGTTTATGCTCGAATGCTTGCTGAGAAATGCCCCCTTCTTGAGTGAAAAGCTCGTTTTAGGCTTTCTTTAGAATTCACCTCTTCCAAGAAAATGCTTTTCCGACTTCTTCCCAAATTCACAATACCGAATCCTCTTTCTTGCTCCCTATACAACATGAATTCTATCTCTGCTTTTCACCGGGATCCAGATGAAAGCCCTCTATTTTTCCCCATTCATCAAAAAGGGGCCGACGGCTGAGAGAAGAGCGCATGCTCCTGTAGTATACTGAAATCATTAATTATAGTGTTTTTATATCCCATATATAACTCTTTATAGGAAGGAGTTATTCTTTTTAGGATGCTAAGCAAAGATGTGTGGTTTAGTGGTGTTTTGTTATGAACAGGACAGGGACGGTTGCTATCAGAACTGAATGGGCTTCCCCGCGGGGGCGATCCAGAAAATAAGACCTAGACCAGGATTGGTCAAAACAATGTGGTGGCCGAAGGAGACTGGAGTCAAAATCGTTCTTATTTCCCTTTCTTCAGTAGAATCCCCGGTCCCAAACGCCTACTCAAAACTAAGAAGGTGTAGCCACCAAGAATAATGCAATCCCGAAGGGGTCCAATAAGACTTCCTTTCAAGTAATACAGGGACGGACTAAGACTCTAACTCCCGATGCAGGAGCAGGAATCTAAATGAGGAGGAGGGTTTCGAAACGCATTGAACATCCCAATCGAATGAATCGTAACATTCGTAATGATCAACTTTACGGAGCCCTATCACTCGGTTATAGACCTGTCAAAATACACGATAACCCGTTAACACGACCCGACCCGACACGAAATTATAAGTTAATGGGTTTACCCTTATTGGGTTTGGGTCATTAACGGGTTGACACGGTAGACCCGTTAACACTAACGGTTTGGGTTTGGAAATTTACCTGTACCCGTTTCTACCCGTTAACACCCGTTAACACTAACGGGTACTATAGGGTCACCCAACCCGTACCCAATAACAATAACCATTAAAACCCATTATTTCTAAATCTTTAAAGACTAACGGGTGCTATAGGGTCACCCAATCTATACCCAATAAAAATTACTATTAAAACCCATTATTTTTAAAGTATTGAAGACTAACGGGTATTATAGGGTCACCCAACCCGTTACCCATTTCGACCCAAAATGATTCGTTAATATTAACGGGTGTTAACGGTTTGGGTTGTGTACCCGTTAATATTAACGGGTCGTGTTTGGGTATTGTTATTAGACCCGTTAGGCTTAACGGGTCGTGTATGGGTTAGGGTGTTTTGACCCGTAACCCGTAACCCGTACACGACCCAAACCGACCCGTTGACAGGTCTACTCGGTTAGATAAGAGAATTCCACCCCAGAACTAAAACGACTATATAATGCTATAGAAGCACGCACTTCTTCGTCCACAATAGCAGGCTCTTTCGGTCCTCGCTAGTCGGTCCAGTTCTCCAGTCAATACATGCCAAAGAAAGAATGTCAAATTTGTTGTATCAATGATCAATCAACGAACTGCTAGTTGGAGAGGGAGGTCCATTACGCGTTAGCTACCTCTAGAATAGCCAGACATTCTTGGCTAGGTTTCAGAATGGAAGAGAAGTCATGGAAGGAACTGAATTGGCCACGCACGATGAATGGATGGACAAGAAAAAGGATAGTCTAAGACTCTTCGATATGAATTTCTACTTGGAATTCAGAAGAATCTGAAATGCTCCCGCCCCTATCTCTTAAAGATGGCAGGCGAGGTAGGAGAGAGAAGAGGGTTGACTAGATAGATGTTCTCTATAGGTATGCTATAAGTAGCTAACAGAATGCAATGCCTTGCTTACTTCTAGTGCCTACTTCTAGTGGCGGTCGAGCTGGAACTTGGCCCAGACTATTTAGGGGAGGGGGAAGAACCTTGACTTCTTTAGGGGCTTGCGTCTTTAAATTCTATTGGGTGGCGTGGCGGGGAGGCATGGTGGAAGCCCAGCCCGCACCACACGTTCTCTGATTGAAACAAAACTTTTTCCCTAAATCGAAATAGTCCGGAAATTCCAGCAGACGTGATACTGGTTCAGCAAACGGACTCAACATTTCACTTACGGAAACAGAAGGAGTGTTAAGGGATATTGGAAAAAGCCTTTCAGGTACAAGAATGAAGGAGCACTGCTGCACTTCCACGACATGGGAAAGGGGTGAGGAAAAGAAAGAAAAGGTGCAAGGTGAGGAGATATCGAGAGGTAGAATAGGTGAAATGAGTTCAAAGGAATTAGTTAAGACACGCTTCTTTAGCGCAGGCCACCGAGTGAAGTTGGAAGGTTCAATGAGCTACGCGAAGGGAAGATTTTGGGCACTATTGTTGTCTATATACAAGTGGCGTAGGAGAAGGTGTGGTGACTCGTGGAGTACACAGCGAGCTCCGCTTGAACAGAAAGCAGCAAGCTGCAAGCACCTACTCCTATCAAAATGAAAAGCAGTGAGCTCCGTAATAAAAGCGAAGCGAGCCGCGTTAGCGCCCAACCTATACAAGGGCTTACATTTTTCAGCTGCATCGTACCGTAACAGTCATATCCAGATCTGACTGTTATTACACAGATACTGACTCAACTGTTCTAGGATCTCCTCTTCCTGAGGATGTAGTATCTCAAAATGAATTGGGGATGTTAAAGTTGGAGCACAAAGTGAAGAAAGGTAGCTTCTTTGCACCTAAGAGTTATGTTATTATCACAGAGGAGTGTGGTGAAATAATGAAACATAAGGGTCCTGCTAAAGAATTGATCGATTTCAAATGGTTTGAGTCACAATTCGCTGATCTAACTCGATCTGAGAATGTCGTCATGGAATCCAAATTCAGAATTGAATGGAGCAAACTAGATATATTCAAGAAATCATTCCAATATAAACTTGGAATCAAATTACGTACTAAAAGGATCCCAGTCTATGATGATAACAATATGTGGGTAGACACTCAACCAAAGAAAGTCATAGACTTAGGTAAACATGAGAGCTATATTCTCAAATTTAAAATGAATAGGCTTCAGGTTAAGTTAGATATGTTAGAGAAACAATCTAAGAATGTTGAGAAACAGGAGATAAAACTTACTAAAAAATGTGAAGAGATTCTATCTCTGACAGCTAAGCAACATGAAGCACTTATGAAGACTGAATCAAAGAAACCTAATGCAAAGATGCTAAAAGAGAATGCTAAGAAAAGAAATAAGAAAGATAAGAATCCTAATGATAAGAAGCAGAATGAGAATAGTAAGAAGCCAAAGGGAAAGAAAGGGAAGGGAAATGAGACTAGTTAACAATATGATAGATATATCTATTTGTATTTTATCCGAATTCGCTGTAGAGGAGAGCTTTGGCTCTTGAGTTCATAGTTCACTCAGATAATGTACTAACGTTTGTCGAATAAGAAAAGATCGAGTCAGGTTGGCAAATTCGATTCATGAAAAATTCTCCAATGAGATAGGCAACAGGCAGTTGAATTCGCTCTTTCCACTGATGGAAGTCCAGCAGTGAAATCAACCGTATTTACATTTCGACACCATTCTTTCAAGTAAAGTACATTATCCTACTCACTTTCGCTTTTTTTATACGAGAAAGTGGCGCAAGTAGTGTAAGATGACAAGGAATTTCGCTTATCCCTATCTAACCCGAAAGCAAGGGGAAGGTCAAAGTCAGGTTTGAGAGCTGGTGCTATAGATGGTAAGTCCCCAAGGATTGGGATAGACTAAGCTTTTAG
Source organism: Sambucus nigra (assembly GCA_949130495.1). Classification (NCBI taxonomy): domain Eukaryota; kingdom Viridiplantae; phylum Streptophyta; class Magnoliopsida; order Dipsacales; family Adoxaceae; genus Sambucus; species Sambucus nigra. The sequence goes on from OX422218.1 coordinate 483,417,470, forward strand.
AGCAAGAGTCAGCGTGGGATATTAAGATAACCTGCCAACCAGCTAGCCAGCTAATCCGTCAACAAACCGTTAGCCATTGACTAAGTCATTCTCGGGTGAGGAATGTTATATAACATGTGATATGAGACAAAGCTTGCTAGAGGAAAGAAGTCCCACGGGATAGACTTAGACTTTTCATAAAGTAATGAAAAGAAGAGGATAGTGAAACTTAAATAGGAGACAGAAAGAGAGAAAGTTTGAACAATCAACAAAGGAAGAAGTTGATTTCACATTGATCGATATGAAGAATAATCGCTTAGTTTCGGTTTCATAGTCAAGTATCCTCCAGTGCTAGGTTCATCAACTAGTTCTATTCAAAGCAAGACATCCAAGACGGGGAACTAGGGCACTCATCTCTATCAATGTAATGACTTAGGGGGACGGCTCAATCCTTTCAGCTAAAAGCAACCTTTTTGAATTGTGCGAAAGCACGCCACCAAACCAAGAAGAAGAAGAAGAAAAAGCCACTCAAAGTAGTCAGCCTATTAGCATAGCAGTATAAGAGGAAGCCTAGCCAATAAGTATGTAAGAAGCTTCCCTTTAAGTTAAGGCTTGAGCTTGCCCTTTTCATAACATCAGATTCGGCCTAGAACGCCTAGCGACTATAGAATCCTAGAATAAGAAACGGAGCTGGTGCTTGAATTCATCTCTGCAGATGTTTTCTCTGCTCAAGCCGCAAAGCTTCCCCTTAACTTAAGGCCTCACCACCTACTCCAGCAGTGTCAGAAACGAAAGGGAATCGAAGAGCAAAGATAGGAAGCGCTCCTAGCATAGGTCTTGACTGTGACATTGGGACTCCGCCCGTTCCAGAATTGACTTCAAATGAAAACGCATCAGTCTAGGGAATATAGAATCCCGGGAGAGTAGGGAGCAGGGAAGACACTCGTCTTTGAAGTCCGCCCAGTTGGCACTGGCTTTGAGTTACTTTTAAGGAAGGTTTGACCTGCCTATTGAAGCTCGGCTAGAAGCTTAAGGCCTATCAAAGGGATCCCATAGGAATAGGATAGGAATCCGTAAGCCTCTAGTAGAAGAAGAAGAGTAAGGCCCAACCCAGTTCAGTTTTATAACAACCTTTCCTAGAATAAAGAAGAATAAGGAGAATAGTCAGTCTACTGATACACCTTCCCCACTATGGGGTTCCCTCCACTTATTAGACTTATTAGTAAAGGGGGCGGCATGCCAAGGGAAGTTAATAGGTTCTTTCCTATAAAACCTCTTCTTCTTCTATTTTGCCATCCACGTTGGCAGATCGCCTTATCCTTAACGTTGAAGCGGGATCAGATGCGTCAAAGAGTCCCCATTGAATTGTAGGCCGTTGAAAGCCAACCAATCGTCTTCAATCAAGGGAAGAAGGCCGAAATCGAGTTCGTCCCAGTCAATCATCTGTAGAGCTGAAAGTTGTCGAATTGGGTTCTTCCATACTTATTAGCTAGGCTTCCTCGCTTAATTATATATTAGAATCTAATTTGACTTGACTTAAAAAAGACCAAAACACCACACCAAACAATTCTTCAGAATTGAAGTTTTCAACATTAGTGGGTAAGTCGGCTTCACGAAAAAAAGATAGGCAAAACCCAAACCCCCCCGCCCTTACGCCATGCCATGAAAGGCAAGATGGCAGAAAAGGTCTTTTTCCAGCCAACCTATGTAGAATCCTATCCGGCTGAAAGGCTGAATCTTAGCTCTTTTCCTTCTCCTTCTACAATGGGTAAAAAGCCCTAAACTGCCTACAGGCCGGCATCTTCCTCCGATAGGAGAATGAGTCTAAAGGCTGACTCTTCCCAAGTCATCGCCGGGTTTAACAAACATTCTTGTCCTGAATTGCTTTTTGAAGCATACGGGGTTTGAGAGTTTTGCCATTATGGGGATCTTTCCGTTTAGCAGAGCCGGGGAATTCGCTCCAAAGTAGACTTTTTCTTTTGCTTCCTCTTTTTCCAGAAAGGATTGAATCAAGAAGACAATGCGCAAGAAAGAAGATCTTAGTAGTGTAACTTTTATAACAAAGTAGTCTTGAGAAGACTTGCTGCCTAGCGCTATAGCTTTGCAAGGCCTAAACTCAAATCGATTTTCGTCACCTCAGTGGTAGCTTAGATAAAGAAGGTCAGGAGGGATCACTTCTTCTTGAGGGAAGTTTGAATATAGATCCCCTAAAACCAAACCTTGAAGTGCAAAGAGCACGTTGTGGCAAGGTTTCTATTGAATGATTGGTAATAGGAATGCTTATTGTTCCGTCACACACATTCAATGATGGATTGGGATCTTCTATTGATTGATTTGGAGGTGAGGTACGATGTTTGTGAAGGCGGGACGGGTTTCATTGATGCCCTGCCCAATAAAGTAAACTCCTTCTTCTTTTGTTCTGGTAGCGCGACAGGTACAGCTCAAGCGGTTGTCTTTCCGGTAGGACATATCAGAGAGTCGAGTTCTTCCTTGCCGCCCCCTTTACTAATAAGCGCTACTAGGAGAGTCAGCAAGGTAGCTTGCTGACTCTTATAAGAATTTGAGTTTTGCACTCAAACAGAGGCCAATAGAAACTAGGAAATCGAGATGACTCTACACTCTATACATAGGTTTTTTCACCCTGCCCATAAGTACTGTCCACCAATGCTTGTTAGATATAGATCTGTTTGACATCCCTTTTAAGGGCCCGCTCTACACTTGGTCCAACTGCAGAGATAGTGAGCAGATTATTGCCAGGAAGCTTGATTATTATTCTGGGGGTGTTGGTTATGTTTCAAGATCTTGCCTAGGAGCAAGGACTTAGATCAGAGTCAAGGTAGAGAAGTGAGTTCCGTTTTGAAAATTCTGTAAAAATAGTTGTGGCTTTCTTCATGAAAGTTAGATAGTTGATCCAGAAAGCTCCGCCCAAAGGTGCCTTACTAAGAGGAGGCTGGTCAACGGTGGCCTACGTTCCTTGATCACTTATTCAAAAAGACAGAACTCTGGTAGCATCAACTCTAAGGTTGCCCAAGCTAGAGAGGACCTTACTAGATTGCAGTTACTCCACTTGCAGGATCCTTCCAACTTTGACCTAGCAAATGAAGAAAAAGAGAGTTTGAAAGTTTTGACTCATTTCACTCTAATGGAAGAGGCCTACCTCAAACAGAAGTCCAAAATTCAGTGACTGAAGCTGGGGGATAGTAACACGGGGTTTTTTCACAAGGTGGTGAGATCTAGGCAGTCCAAGAAAAGATTGTTGAGTGTTTACAATGCCGAGGGGGAGAAGTTGGAAGACCATAAAGCTGTTAGTCAAGAGGCTGTCTCCTTTTTCCAGCATCTTGCCGAAGGAAGTGTGCAAGGTTATTGACTAGATCCTCAGATCTTTCCTCTGGCATGGTGCAGTTGGGATCTCTAAGGCTGCCAAGGTGGCTTGGGACGTGGTCTGCCTCCCGAGAGAGGAAGGAGGGCTTGGCCTCAAGAGAATTCATGATTGGAATAAGGCGGCTATTACCAGACATTTGTGGAACATTTCCTCTAACTCACATACCATTTGGACTTCCTGGATGAATAGTTACCTCTTGAAAGGTAGGAGTGTGTGGGCCATCCCCGTTCCCAATGACTATTCCTGGAGGAAATTGCTTAACTTGAGGGACCAAGATAAATAGGGAGACCTTTCATCCGGTCCAAAGTGGGTAATGGGGAGGGTACTTTCCTTTGGTTCGACAACAGGCATTTTTTCGGTCCCATTGTTCAGAAGTATGGTAGTAGAATCTGTTATGATGCAGCTATTCCGGTCTATGGCAAAGTCAACACAATTATGGAAGATAACAGGTGGACCAGACCCAACCCCGGCGGCTAGATCTTGGAAGCTTGATGAGCTGGCAAACAACTTGCCCCCCTCCTTGCTCCCTAGGCCTGACCTTCCCGACTCAGTTAGTTGGGCCCTCCACCCCAGCAACCTGTAGCAATCAAATGGAATTCTCTCTCCATCAATACAAATAAGATTACCTCGATAAGATATTCCCTTCATTCTTCCTCTATGTTGTTTACGGAATATGGTTCTTTTGGGGTTCTAGTTGATGGTTGTTTCTCAATTCCATCTCTACTACAGAACCGGACATGAGAGTTTCTTCTCATCCAGCTCCTCGCGAATGAAAGGATTCAAAAATCTTTCATTAAGGTATACATGTATTTAATGAATAATACACTGAATCATGGGATTCATTGAGTAATAGATTCGTTTGATACACATTGGGCAAAAGTGTTGGCATGACAAAATTTACCAGGATAAATTTTGCCTAGACAAATATTTTTTTCTCACATTATGCTATCAAACACCAAATGAGGTAAAAACAATTTTTTTAGGCAAAACATTTTAATAACACATTTTCGTCCATATTATCATATATAATAATAAAAAATATGTTTTTTTTTCGTCCCAAGTTTTATTTAATAAAAATTCATTTTTTTTCTTTTTACTTCCCATTTTTATTTATTAAAAAAGTAACAAAGTATATATAAAAGAAGTTTTTTTCCCCAAAACTATTTATTAAAATCAATTTTTACATTAAAACAGTTTTTAATTTTTACATTAAAACAATTTTTATATTAAAATAGTTTTTAATTTTTATATTAAAACAGTTTTTATATTAAAACAGTTTTTATATTAAAACAGTTTTTACATTAAAACAGTTTTTAATTTTTTACATTAAAACAGTTTTTAATTTTTTACATTAAAACAATTTTTACATTAAAACAGTTTTTTACGAAAAAACAGTTTTTACATTAAAACAATTTTTTATATTAAAACAGTTTTCACATCAAAACAATTTTTAATTTTTTACTTTAAAATAGTTTTTACATTAAAACAAATTTTTACATTAAAACAATTTTTTACATTAAAACGGTTTTTATGAAAAAACAGTTTTTACATTAAAACAGATTTTAATTTAAAACAATTTTTTTTAACTATTTAAAACAATTTTTAAAATATTCATAACATTTTTTTAAATTATTTAAAGCAGTTTTTAAATTGTTTTTTTAAATATTAAAAGGGTTTAAGAAGTTAGCAAATTTGTTGGCATATATTACTCACCCATATAGCAAAGCAAAATTTGCCAACATGTTATGCATAGTAGGTGTTGTACATTGACAAATAGCTTGTAGGCAAATTTTGCTATCAAACACACCAAATTGTAGGCAAATGTCATATTTGCCAACTTATTTGCCATTTTCCATGACAAATAATGCTATCAAACGGACCCTTTGGAATTTGTATATCTTGTTTGGATTAAACATATATTTCTATTTATAGAAAATATTTATAGAGAATTTCGCGTTATAACGAATCTTTATTTGTTTTTTTCTTTTATCATAATGGATCGCCCCCAATTTAGCAATCAAATAAAATAAAGCTTTCGCGGGCGAATATTGACTCTTTCAATATCTATTTCAGTTGTAGGGTTAGCCCATGACCTATCAGAATAAATGAATTGGTCCCTGGTTCGTTTCGCCATCCCACCCAATGAATCATTAGGATTCGTTTTCAATAGAATCTTCTGCATTCACAGGTTCCGTCGTTCCCATCGCTTCTCGATTAATGGTTAGGTATGAATTCTACAATGGAGCTCCTAATGAAATTCGTTCTTGAGTCAATCCACTAGTTCTTGCAAGCACTAGGCTCTTGATTTTTTTGTTCTATGAACAGATTCATCTAAATATGGACGAATCAGTATTGATGCTTTATTACACTGCCTTTTATGACCTAAAAGTGATTGATTCATGAGCTTTACAGGACGGAGACCCAGGCCTCCCTCCTCTTTTCTAGGATGGGGCCTCCTGTCCCTCCCCCGTCGCATAAGGAGTGTCCAAAGACAGAAGTTCTATTTGATCCAGCCTGATTTTTCAGAACGTTTTCAACGCCGCTCCCTCATATGTTGTAAAAGGGAATAAAGAAGAAATTCCTTTCTTTATCTTTACTGATACATATGATTGTTCGGGCATCTATATCCTCTCCAATCTCTACTAATTATTAGAAAGGCGTTGAGTCAGAAGGCTTCTATCCCTCGAGATAGGAATGTGGGATGGAGGCGGTAGAGAGAGAATACTGAACTTACCTCCTTTCCAAGCTTGATTCTCGATCGCTCCTTCCACTAAAAATCCGAATCCGAGCCTTACTAGTAAAAGGTCTCTAGTCCAGTCTTCTATCCTCTCTAGGGAGGAGGAGTAAATACGATAGACTTATCTAGTCAAAATAAATGATGGCTTTCAATCTTTACTAATAGGGGCATAGTTGGAGTCAAAGGTATTTGACTCTTATTTCGGCATTTGAATAAATCCGCTATTACGTACTGCTTTTTAGGGCTTTTTGCAAAGAATGGTTAGGACAGAACATAGCCCCTTGGAAGGAGGACTCTGACGAGGAGTCGAATTCAAGGCATCAATAGTCGTCCTCTCCCTCACCCAACTCATCGGATACTATAACAACTATTAGGACCGGGACGAGAATAAGAAATTCTCCTCGCCTATAGATTAGCAGAGAAGTCCTTGACCCCCGAGCCTTCCCAAAGGCTATGTGAAACTCTATAGAGGGCATATATCTCCTTAAAAAACCGGAGAGGCGATAATGAATGGTCGAGTCATTTTTGGGGATCTATATCATAAGATGAGTTGGAAGGCTCTTCCGTAAGAGAGAGCCGAGAGATAGAGCAGAAATCCCAGAGAATCACTAGGGATAACGGAATAGAACTCCTAGTGCTGAAGGCTTCCACTTTATCTATCTTGTTCGGGCATCTACTTGCTTTCTAATAAAGAGGAGTACTGAAGAAGCTTGAATTTGCTCTTAACGTTAGTGCGAAGAGAGTAAAGGTATTCCCCTATCCTTCTCTAGGGGATTCATTAGAGGACCTATATTTTTTCCTGATTGGCCATTGATAGACACGAATCTATAGGGCTATCACCTCTTTTTGTTGAGATTCTCTTATACAACGAACTTGTTTAGGTCAAAGAAGAGAGAGGCTAGGAATCAGGAATCTTCCCCTTTGCATTTCTTATATGAAAAAGAAAACCACTAGGAGCCTATTCTTTGAACCTGAAAGATTGGATATCTGGCATTTCCAGTAAGCCTTTGTTTGAAAGATGTTGATGCACTTTTGGTGATGGTAGAGCCCTTTTACTAGTAAGGCTCGTAAGTGAGATTTGAGCACCTTATCAGACGAAGTTGTTAGACCGCTTCGAATAGTTTATTTTCAACTCGAAAAAACCTGACGTCACTTGTGTTTTTGCAACATCTTCGGTAAGTTATGTGCTGGTCGTAGAATCCGAAGCTATGATGAAATATCCTAGGTTCCGCATCAGAGTTGGCACAACGAATGCCCATAGACTAAACGGGGGGACCCAACTCGATATAGTGAGCTTGATATCGCATTTGCTAATCTTCCCCTATGAAAGGATTTTTTAGAGGAGCTTACTAATATATAAGGCAAAGGAATTGCTCTGCAAGGTTTTAGTTTGTCATAACGTTCCTCCTGTACGCCTGGATTAGAGTATTTGTCGACAGTGCCCTTACCGGAAATGGGTATGTATTGAGAGTGAAGGGATTGATTTCGCTCGCGCATTGAGAGTTTTGGATGAAGCCTTTTCTTAAGGAATCTTGTACCTTGACCCGCGTAGATATTGAGTCTAGTCCATCTATATTGCCTTTATGAAATGAAAGAGCTCTTTCTGAACAGGGTTAGAATGAAGGAGATGATCGAGTTTTTGAGTTTCGATGGGCTTCTTTCTCCTATAAAGTCGAACCTAGTTAGGAGTGAGTCTTTCCTAACCCAAAATGTTGATGGATATTTCTAGGCTAAGCTTACAGCAATATAGCTCGCTCCAAGGGTGGAGTGGAGACTTCCTTTCCCATATCGTCTTTCATCCATTGGGATGATATCTTTCTTTGATGGCCTGTCAATATATCATAATGTGTAAACCTTGTGACACGTGTAGTGTTGATTGGTTTGGGTAGTTAATTAAGGTATGATCTAGAAAATGATTTTCGACGGATGAAAAATGACATTTTTGGACTCAGATTTTAGTTTACCCTGTTATTGATTGGTGCGGTGATCTTGATAACTGTGTATGTACTGAAGGTATAATGTTCTTGCGAGTGGGAGGTGTGGCATCCTAGTCTAATCGATGCCTGTTGATTGTTGCCCTCTAAACCATGAGAGTCGAGTGCTTTGTGCGTTATGCCTGAAAAATGGCCAACATTCATACGCCCTATCTATAGTCACTTTTTGCTTTTTTGGTATATCTATTGCTATAGTGGATAAAAGGAAAGAAGAATTGTAATATTACGCATCAAGCATCAAGACTATATAAGATAAGATAAGGTATACTGCTATGCTTAACTATGCGCACGTATACTATGCTATAGTAGAATCTTATGTGATGCTAGACTACGAAAGCAAGAAACTCTCTAAGGAAAAGAAAGAGGAAAGGAGAGAGGTCGAGTGCTCATCGAAAGAAAGATGAGTTGGTCGAGTTGATTCCATCTCCTTTCCCCCACCCGAGCCTGCAGTTGGTAGGCCAAATCTCCCTATAACCCCCCGCCAAGTGATTGAGTTGAATGAAGCCCGGTTTAGAACGAGCCCCGGCGGAGGAGTGGAGTCATTTACTTGACCCCAAAATCTAGTTTTTATTCAAATCCCTCCTCAACCCCTATATGTAGAGGCCTTAAAGGCCTTAAATAAAATCCAACTAAAGAGGCTTCGGGATATTTTCTTTATTTGTAGCTAGGGCTTTATTTATTTGTAGATAGGCCAGGATCGATCGCCTTGACACCTTAGTATCAGGAAGACCAACCCTCCTCGTGCGGGAAAGAGGACAACAATGACTAGGCCCCCCTATCAAACGTAACTAACTACTAAAGGAAGCAGATCGATCGAACCTATAGTGAATCCTGTTTCGATCGACTTCTTTCTCTTGACTATTGAGGATCTTGATCGTATAGGTAGGGGAGATCTCCTATCCCAGTTCAGGCCAGGACGAGGATACAGACCAGACCCAACCATGGAGGGATTGACCTAATACTTTAGTCAGGCTAAAAGGGAGATATGGTCTGGAATAGGTATGAGTAGGACTTGGATGCTATGAAGGAGTCGACCAATACTTAGCTTCGGTATTTGGCTCAGGAAGGAAGGGGAATAGCGGATAAGACAGAATATCGATTGTTCGGCTCTGCGATTATCCCATATAGAAAGAGTTTGGGAATACAGGGATGAGGTGCTGGCACATCGTCTATGGTCATTGTAGAAATGATAGAATATGACCCTAATCGTTCTTCTCGGATCGCTCTAGTACGATGGATCAAGGAGGTGCGACCCTCCCTTATGCTCTCTTTTTAAAAAGGGCTGGATTTTTGAAAAAGGAAGCCTATCAGTCTATATGGTATGCGATAGAGGTTGTTGTCTGTGATATATCCTTAAATTAGTCGTAGGTCAAATAAGGTCAAATCACAAGTGGACACTAACGACAGCTCACGTTAAAGGAAAGGGATAAAGGAGGAAGGCTCATTCCACTTTATCCCTCAATTTCAACAGGCAGTCTCACTAAAACCCGATTATGAGACTGCTTGTTGAATGCCCAATGGCACCTTGCTCTGACCTGAGCTATGCAACAACGAGATCCCCCTTGATCCTTGCCAGATGTGCTTGACGGTCCCCCATAATACGCTCACTTGGGGACTTCTTACTCCAGCTGTTCCAAGAGTTTCCACTAGTTGAACCGTGTCCATCCCTGTTTTGCTCATCCCCTTCGTCAGCTGTTTGATCGGGTTACTATTACCTAGGTTCCTAAACTTGGAATGGATGGCGGAGTGTAGGTGGCAAGCAGTTATGTGGATACGGTGCTTTACCTATAGACGTTTCTCCAGCTCTCGCAAGAGTTGTATGGGAGTCATCCTCGGAGGGACTTCTGTGTGTATTTTAGTTTATAATCATACAATGTGTTTTTAGTTATGAAAAGTTATGAAATTCTGTGTGTATAATCATACAATGTGTTTATTGTCTCTGAGCAAATTCTTGACAATTTGCTCAATCTCTTGCTTCTCATTACTTAGGTTAGATTGGTTTGGTAATTAATATCAAAATGAACCTTTTTTGACTATTAATCTAACCGATTCAGTAGGCTGAATCATACGTTCGGTTGTTTATCCCTGAGCCTAGCTTGTAGCAAGCCAAAAGTTTGACTTGAGCCTACTTTGCTAAGAGAAGAGAGAGAAGGGAAAGACAGATGGCAGAAAGCAATCCTTACAACCGCGGATACAAGACTGACTTCGGTCAGTTTCTTTCATCAATCTCCTGGCCCTTGCTTAACTCCTTGTTTCGTAAACCGATCGCTGGTTGATCTGATCGGACCCCGGACACGCGAGAGCCCAGCCCGGGAGGAATGTAATGCATGGTTCCCTGGCGCTTCATGGGACGGACGTTTCCTTTGTAAAGTAGCCCCCTCCCTCTAATCTAAGCCTACCTCGCTCACCCAGGTCTGCCGGCACAATAAGAGAATGAGGGAGATAATCTACTTGCTTGTGCAGGCGAGGATCGCTCGGCTAAGGCGCTCCAGAGGAGCTTCGGGTGAGTTTCTTCTTTGCTCTTCGACAGCCCTAACAAGTCACTCGAAGCTCTACCCTTTTCCCCGTGATGTCTTCCTCCACCCCACCCAATAGGCCAAAAAAGGTTGCAGTCAATTTCCCTTCCTTTTCTCATCAAACAAAAGATTACCATACACGCCTTTTGCCGGCAAGTTACCCTCGCCTACCTCATCTATAGGCATTTCTATCCGCCCGCGCACGAGATTAGATCGACTACTCTACTACCATCATGCCGAATGGATTGGGCAAAGAGCGCCTAGCCTTCTCCTCCCGGGTACACTAATTCCGCAATGAAATATGGTTCGGATTGGTAAAGGTCACTCTGCTTCTTCTTCTTAATAATCTTCGTCTGCTTCTGTGAATTAAACAAAATCTTCGTCTTTATCTGAATCTTCGGATGTTCGTCCTGTTGATTCAGATTTTGCTTCCTGGGCTTTAATAAAATGACTACAATGAGCTTCCTTTCGCTTATAAGCACTGGTCCCTCCCTTTCCTTTTCAACAGTAACTTGAAAGTATCCGGACTATGCACCAGACCAGATTTACCCCATACCTAATGCTACCAGAAGCTCTGCAACCCTTATTAGTAAAGGGGGCGTCTCATGCATGCACTTTCGGACCACTTGAGATTGAATAAGAATCTTTTCCATTCTGCCTCACTATTTAAAATCTCAAGATAGCCCTTTCGCGTTATATTCTAGTTATTAGTATGATAAGGAATAGTCATAGTTAAACAGACCCATAAAGTACATATGGTAGATCAGGAAGAAGTTAAGTAATACAGACGTAGGTATGGGGATGGGAGTCAGATCTTTGTTAAGGGTATGGGAGTCAAATCCATTATAGGGCGTAAAAGCAATTGGGTTCAAAGGTTCTGTTTTTCCGTAAAACTAACGTACAGGTCAGGTCAGGCCTCTCACTCAGGTGGACAAGTCATGTATCAGGCCTATCTAGAGTTCGGTAGGAAAGAAAAGTGTTGGCGTTCATGTGGTTTAGCGCCAGTATAGTTGGCATTTGGCAAGTAGTGCCCACGTTTCAATCATTTAGATAAAAGTAAAGGCGGGGACAAGTGCAAGTACCAGTCGTTAGCAAGTAAAGGGTAGGTTGGTGAGGGCTATTGACATAAAGAGGCAGGTAAGGTTATATCTTGCAATTAAGAAGGTCAGGCTAACGGTTGGAATTTATACGCTTGGGCAAGCAAGTACACAGGTTGCACAGTCTTGTTATTTAGCATAGTTCTGACAGGCATGGTTTTTGTAATGCTTTTCCTAGTTATGTTAAGACTGACATCTTGTTGGGTCCCCAACAATAGGGAGAATTGCGAATCTCTGTTTAGTAGTTTAGCCTAAAGTAGGCCTTTTCACGAGGGAGAATAAAAGCAGCAAGCCTGATTGTTGCGTTAATGTTTTAAGCCTTTCAGAAATATGTCATTGTCAGTCCCTGGACTCCCCGTCACGTAGAAGTTGGCATTTATACGCTACTAAGGTAGGTCACACCAAAGAAAAAATATATTCATAGTCACGTACAGACAGGGCGAAGGGCCTAGGGTCATAGAGATCATCCCCTTTTATCTTAATAAATAGGTGGTGAGTGGAACACGTCCAGTAAGGACGTAGTGAGATCGGTATACGTGATGAGCATGATGAAGCGGAAGGCGAAGCGGAAGTGAGGGCAACATCTAAGATACCTTATTTAAAAAATGTGAGACCTGCCCGAAACTAGTTGCCTTTGACACTGAACGCTGCCCAGCTTGCTTGCTAGATTTCCCTTCATTTTGGAAATGAAGCGACAAAGAAGAAGGACTACTGAATTAGGGAATTCGCCTTTGAAACCACAACAACTTATGACTTGCACTGATTTATGGCTGCAAGTGCTCACCTCACTACTACGTAGCAGGGGATAAAATTTAGGAGACGCCCAACGGATAAAGCAGCAACGTCACTCTGTTTTAGAGCCGTACGTGATTATGCCGACGCTTATGAATGCTCACTCACATAACTAGCCTCTGATTCAATCAAGCCCTATGCCGACCTACCGCCCTTTTGTACAAAATGAGGAATAAACATAGCCTCACGTAGAAAAACTTCACTCGAAAAAGTGTTTAGCCGACCTGAGTCCAACTACTTATACTCTTTCTTTCCCACAAGACACCTGTAGCCCATGCCCTTATTAGACTGAAATTTGAACTGATGTTAAGGCTGGCTGAAAGCAAACTAACCTGAATGAAGGGGAACCTAACTCCGATCCTGTCTTTCCTTACTTAATATATAGAATCTAATAGTAGACCTCACTAATGCTCGCCTCTGGTACGAGCCTGCCCGTTGGAACGCGTGATCTTTATGGCTATCACAATAGAGCAATATCCGGGTGGAAGTGACCTTCACGCCTGGTCTTCTCCTAACGATGACTTTTCAGGACCCGTAGGAATGAAAAGCGCTGAGAAATGCCAACCTTTGCGAACACAAATGGCTTTGCTCGCCCCTATCTCTAAAGCGCTCCTTCTTAAAGGGGAGGGGATCTCATTGCATTACCTGATGCGCACCCTAGCCTAAACCAGACCCTTATTATAGAATAGACAACCTTTAAATCAACCCTACTCACTATGCGAGCGTCTCCTTTATAGAGCTAGTGTGAGTATTCGACCTTACGCCCTCTTACTTTACTTGGAATAGCCATTAGGTGGTTATAACTACGCGTCATGGGAACTCACTCACTGCGCTACTAGCCTTTCCCTCCCTTGCCAACTTAGAATGTGAAACTACTAGACTATGGATATTGAATGATGAAGGTCGCCCTGCTGAAGTTCCAAAGGTGCACGGAGCGAACTCACAACACTTTCTGCTCTTTTGAGCCTTGTATAATTGTAGTAGTTCAAGTAAGTCAAGCTTGAACATGAAGAAAAAGTGGGCATTATATGCCCCGGTGCATCCATCTAGCTAGATTCGTCTGGAACGAAGGAGTAAGCCCCCAGGGGGTTAGATGCCGAATCATGATAAGGGGTTCCTGATCCCCTTTAGTGACAGTAGGAATTTGTCTAAAAGGTAAATTTCCTATCTTTGGTTAAAGTTCCCCCTCTCTACCAGTTGAGCGACTCTATTTTAGATTCTACTCTTTTGGGTTCCGGTTAGAAGAAAAGGGATTAAGAGATTCATGAGAAATAGTTTAGGCGATTACTAACAAATATACAAACGCAAGGAACTAACAGTGGTTCGCCCTATACAATAATTCAAGGAGAGAACGAAATCGCCCGTGACGGAACGGAATTAGAGAGCTGAGAAGAGGCTCAAAGTAAAAGATCTCAACCGTACCATAAGGGAGAGAAAGAGACAAAGTGCTATTCAAAACCAAAGTGGGATGCAGCGGGAACTCACTCACCCAAAGCCAAGGCAAGTGAAGAAGTGCTTTCCTTGATTTGATTGAATCTTGATTTCCAAGTTGACTAATTCTCAAGTTTTTGGTTAAAAAAGGTTTTCCTTGTTATTCTATTGAAATGGTACTTTTAGGGAAGGTAAAAAGAAGGAAAAAGTTTCATCTTCCCTTGTTTTTTGATTGAATTTATTGAAAAGTTGCAAAACACCGTCGTTTCGTCACTCCTTCCTGTGCGGAAGTCAGTCAACTATTTTATTCACTTCTGTGCGTGACGTTGCTTGTTTGCTTACAACGTAAATAATCACTCTTTCTCCTTTGCTGGGAAGTCAGCATGATACTGATAGGGCTCTCGCTCTCGCGCGTTCGCAGTCCGATCCATCAGCATTCCTCGCAGATTAGTCTACTGTTGAGTGATAACTAAGGCGTTGAATCTGTTTTTTGATGTGACAACATTCAAGTACAAGTTGGATTGGATTTGAAAACTACACTCAACCTATTGCTCGCCCCTTAATGACTCCTTTCTATAATTGAATCGCATTGCTTCCTTAGAACAATCTCCCTCTCTACATTCCTTATCAAACTTCCGTAGACTGCAGTCGGCTTTAGTGACTCCTTTGGTAAACTTCACTCGCTTGGTGCCCTTCTCCAGTTTATTCCTTGCTCGAGCAGAGCAACAATGCGGCAGGACCGCTCCTTTCTCGATTCCTTCCCTCTTCAAAAAAGAGTCCGATCCGGTTCTTTCTTGAATGTGGAATCGTTTTAGATCATACCCAAGTGAAAGGTTTCCCGTAATTATATATATATAAGTCTTCATCGTCGTCCTACGAATTGAAGTTCATTTCCTTACCTTATTAACAAAGTAAACGAATCACTCTCTTTCTCTATTAGAAAAGTGGACTTCTTTTTCATAGCCTATATTCGTATGCGGAAAACAAGAGTCCTTACTTTTCTTTCTCTTGCCCTGACATAATTCAGGGCTATCGGTTCCGTTCTTTTCTCTATGTCTACCTCTTCTTTTTGACCTAACTTCAAAATCTTTTATGCCCGACCATACCAACATGGGAAACCTAGCTTCCCTCCCTTTGAAGTGAATTGATCAGATCATCTCCCCGAGTCACTAGAAATAGGGTGAAAGGCCCACTACTTCTGCATTCATGGCCTATTTTTTGATTAATCTCCCTTTCGTATTCATTCGACCTGAGGCAAAATAGAAGTCATACAAAGAAAGGTTCTTTCATGCAATGCATAACGGGCGGGCCTCCTATGGATTCCTCCAACTCAATGAATGAAGAGAGGAGTATGAGGAAGCCATCTTTCTATATGAAGATTCAAACAAAAAGGAAAAAGGAACCATATCTTACTGAATAATCTGACTGAATGAGGAAGAGCTCTTTTTATTGTCTCACTTTACCACCATCTGAAATGCGCGAAACTTCGATTGGTGGAAGACAGTCCATGCAGATTCTCCCTTTTCTTACGTGCAATTTCCCTCTTTCGATAAGCATCCAGTATCTCAGCAAATGAACATTTCTCTAAGCTTATCCTGTAGCTTATACGTCGTTTGAAAACTGCTTCAAGGATCCAACGAATAGTTAAGGTTTGTTGATGATCCCTGGCTACAATCCCAGGGACATCATAAATAGTACCTGCAATTTTGACTTTTTCCACTTCGCATATGGGCTTTATATTCTTTAGGGCGTCAACCATAAGTTTGATTACATCGCGTTCAGTTCGAGCTGGGCGATGAAAAGTTTGATAAACAATAGCACGAACTCTTATTTTTTTACATTCTTTCATGCGAAAGTTGACCAACTTCTTGATCAATTGTTTTTGCTCACCATCCAAGCCCCCCATATAGTTGAGAATTTCCGAGCAATTGGAATCCGCTTTCGATGATAAGGCCGACAAATTTATATTACGCGATCGTTATTGTCCATCTTTATCAGCCAACTCCCCTGTTTCCATACTATAGACCCAATCATGGCTATTAATAAAATACGACTACCAACTCACCTCGTTCCTTCTTATCTTAGGGTAGGGGATTCAAAACATAAGAAGCGAACGATTTCGACTATCTGTTACCGAGTTATCTCAAGCTCTGGGCCCTTTGTCCCATCCAGAGCATTGATTGCTTGTTGTAACCGTTTGTTGAGGAGGCACATGTTGTCCTGGCTGGGTTGGGGGCTATTTCCGTTTAGATACCCCTCCCCTCTCCCATAAATAGAACCCCATTTTTGTATGAGGCCGTTCACACAATCCTTCGGGGCTGGAGCACCCCCTTTACTAATAAGGGATCTGGGATGAAATTCATTTTCTATATAGTTCCCCAGTTTCTCCTCTAGGGTCTGCTTGAGAGTGTCCCGCTTAGCGACATCCAGATGAAAAAGAGCCCTCTCCACTTCACCCATCCGTTGTGGATGTTCCCCTTCTGCCCCGCCGGGCTCGTCTGGCTCACGTGGAGCCGGGGGGTCAGGTTCCGGCTCTGGAGCTGGGGGAGATTGAGATCAAGGATCGGTCGTTGAGAAGGATCGACACCACAGCCACCGCCTCCGATAGAAAGAGGAACGCCATCCATGGAAGAGAACAGAAAATCGATCTGCTCTACAACAAAGAGGGCAGCCCCCCACAAGTCCCAAAGCACGTAAGAAAGTTTGAAAAAATAAAGAACGAAAGAAAAGAAGAGAGAAGAACTAAGCAGGGCTCTCCATTTATTAGAACCCCCCCACATGGTAGCGATCCAACTAAGGATTTTGATTCCAGTGGGGACAGCAATGATCATGGTAGCTGCGGTGAAGTAGGCACGGGTATCAGCGTCTAAGCCCACAGTAAACATATGATGAGCCCAAACAATAAATCCAAGAACACCTGTACTGAGCATGGCCAATAAGAGGGTCCCGAGGACCGATTTTCCTGAAAAAGTCAAAACTACATAATGGTCGAAGCGAATCACTTTCATATAAATAGAGATAAGAATGTGTTGAATGGTACTCATATGATCTCTGTTCTCAATAGACAACTCCCCTGTTTTGTTTCCCTTTCGATCTTGTACCTGTTTCCATTTCGATCTTGTACCCCGTCAATGAGTATAGGGGCGGTATGAACACCAACCCAATCTCGACGAAAAAAAGAAAGGTTTCTCTTCCTTCTATAAAATTTCGCTTATCTCCCTCTCCTAAGACCCCGTCCTATATGCTAAGGATATCATTTTTTATTTGATTCTATTCCCCCTTGAACTCTGATGAATGTGTTATAGTGCTTCTGCTTCCTCTAAAGGATCTAGGCCCCCCGGGTTTCCTGCCTCCTGGTTCTTCCCTCCCTCAGGGGTGTAGGGGAATCAATCAACTAGGTAAGCTAGGTAATAAGTACTCTATGTAAGGCTTATGTAAAGTATATCTATATAAGGCAAGGTAAGAGGAGTCAATATCAAGCTATGAAAGAAGATATCCATGCTCGGCTAAAGAGGGAAACACAGAATGTCATATCCGTCCGAAAAAGAGATGAGAAGACGAAGACGCTTTGATTCCTTCTTCGGCCCTTGATCAGTTCACATATAGACGACTTGGAAGAAGACATTCGCTATAACGCGAAGCGGACGAACGCGAAGTTTTATGAAATTGGGTATCGCAAACGTTTCTATTCTTCCGAAGAATGAGCAGATGTTATATTTATATATATGGTATTGTGGTCTTTGGTGTACTCTACTCTTCCCTTGACCTAGCCTTGCCCAATGCACTGAACACCAACCTACTCTACATTGAACTCCACCTCTTGATGATTCTTCCTACTTTGTGCAAGATCCGGATTCGCTTTCTTTCCCTTACGGTAGCCAGACCCAACCCTTCCTCGAGGAGAGTCTCTTCAAATATATATGATTGGATCTATTCTAGATCTATTACTATATACGTTACGTTACTAGCTGGCTTACTCGGCTGAAGGGTTCCAAACCTTGCTCCGATTGTCAGGCTATAGGACTCTGTTTGTCCCCCTAGTTTACTGTTGCGGGGAGAACATCAAGTGTAGTAGTTCCTACACCAGGAATGCTAAAAAACAAAAACAAAATCAAGAGATGCATTTTTCGGAGAATGAATATTCAAGAGCGGTCCACGTGACCCCTTGTTGAGTGGGGGAGCAAGTATAGCTAGCTCGTATATCTTCCGCTAGGCCAGACTCCATAGGTGTTGATTGAAGGACACTCCTGAACTTAAGGTTAAGTACTATCTACTCTGACCGAGTCACATCTGGCAGAAAAATAGACATTCCGAGGAAATGAGAGGGGAGGTCTGGACGACAAGCATTTGTTGGAAACAAAAAAGACTTAATTCTTTACTATATAAACATTGGCACACCCAGATCAACCTGGTGGGGCACCCCTGAGTCAAAGGGATAGGTTCTCTATCAGAAGGGAGATAGGTTATGCGATCCTATGAAGGGCTTCATGCCAAAAGTTTGTCTTAAGCTTAAGGGAGAACTACTAACTGGGACCCAAAACTTATGGACTTATGAGAAGATCCGTGTACCTGGATGTGGGCAACGGAGGAGGTGGAAGCCAGGATGAATAGGCAATGGCTCCTTTAGTAGTGAGGAGTTAGAATGGATAGATATCGATTTGCCTAGAATCCAAACAACCTGGCTTTAAAGCCGTAGCTTGCTGCTTGCTGGTCTCGACTCGATCAATCGAAGAGGTTTATTCTCCTGTGTCGAAGGTTGGGTGTTAATTAAAATAACACTTTCTAATTCTTTGATTTTGCGGATGGACATAAGATAAGGTAAGATTTCCAAAAGCTATTTACGTAGGAGAATAAGTCATCGCTCGCGGCTTCCCGCTTTCAATTAGAAGGGCAGGGCATCTTTCTGTTGCCGGTTAGGTTAACCGACAACAAATGTATTCTCTGTAAGAATTTAAACTACTTACAGTTGTGGACTAAGGGACTAAGGACAGAGGCTATAATTGGTTGTAGGATGACTATTAATCTTAGTTTAGAGGGCCACAACTCTTACCTCTTGCTATTCATCAAAACAACCATTTCTTTTAGATATTAAGTATCTTATAGTATAATCGGTTGTTGAATTTGCTCAAGGAGTACTAAATAAAGATTTCCAAATATTCAAAACTAAAATGTTCATAACAATTATATCCTTTATTTTACAACACGTTATCAGTACGAAGTCTCTAATATTTTTTATAATAAAAAATAAAAAATATTACCATTCTCTCTCTCTCTCTCTCTCACAATTTATTAGGTTACTCAAGATTCAAGCCTAAAACATTCATGTGGGGGCTTTGTTGGAAAAGTTGTGGGCTAAGCAATTTGAGTGTATTTCGTGGTAATTTCATTACTGTCATCTCTTTACGCATGTGGGGAATAATATTCTTATAAAGTGGTTGGCCTTAAAACCAAATTTGGATCAAGTAGGATAGCGCCTGGAATGGAGTTTGATTTTGGGATCAATTAGCAAAAAATCCCTCAAATAATTTTTAATACACATTTAATTCAAGCTTTTTATTTTATATCAAAAGGTTTCTTATTCTCTTATATTTAAAGGTCCGCGCCAGCGGCATAGTAAAAAGCCTTTTTGGCATAGTGAATGACTTTTTAGTGCAAAATAAAAACGCTTGGACTAAACGTGTATTAAAAAAAGTTCTAGGGACTATTTGGTATATTTCCCTTGATTTTGTTTTAGCTTTTAGTTAAAGCTCTAATATTTCAAAGTTTTGCAAATAATCTTCTAAACTTTGATCTTGTATTTTTAATTCTTGTTTTAATCTCAATTTTTTCATATTAGAATGCTACAATTTTTCATATTAGAATGCCTATATAAAACTGGAACCTAAAATCCCTTTATGATTCTTATGTTTGTCTACATTTTACGATAAATTAAAATTTGGAATCCAAAGTTTTTTTTATTAGGAGTCGAAGTTCCCAAGAAGTTTTCTAATTATTTTATATTGGGACAAAAAGTTCTGAATTATTATTCTAATTTTGGACATGACAATGAAATATGCCTTAAAATCAAATCTGAAATTTTGATTATTTCTATAATAGGACAAAAGATAATAAAAGTGCCATAATTATTTATAATTTGGACCCGAAGCTCCAATAATTTTGTAATCAAACATGAAATTTTGATTATTTATATAATAAGGGTAAGGATGTTAAATGTTCTATAATGATTATTTATATTTTGGACCTGAAGTTCCAAACAATTTTACCCCTTATCAAACTTGAAATTTGAATATAATTGGTTCGGGCCTTCAAAGTGTATAAATATTTAATGTTGTGATGTAAAGTTGTCCTAATTATTTACAATTGGAGCCCGAAGTTCCCCAATCATTATTCGAAAATGAGAATTGAAGTTTTCCTGTTCAAAATTTGGGACCTGATGTTCCTAAATTATTTGAACCTAATGCCCAAGAAAATAAATTACAATCAAACCTAAAGTTTTGATTGTCTTAGACCAAGAGTCCCCCAATTATATTGGTAATATGAAGATCTATATTTATTTTTGTGATCAAAAGTTTACAAAATATTATTTGTAATTGAGTTATAAAATATGAGGCTTGAAGCTCTCATGTTATTTAAAATATTTGGACCTGAAGTTCGAACAAAATGTATCATAAATCAAAACTTGAAGTTTTGATTATTCATGGGGTATGAATATTGAAGGTTCTTAAAATAATTATGTATAATTTGGATCTGAAGCTTCGAATATATTTTTATTGAGATTAATTTCAAAAGAAATTGGATAATAAAACATGACTTTTTAATTTCTTCATTATCCTTATTAAATCAAAGACCTTTTTACTGACTGTTTTAATGGTTAAATGTCCATTAAACAATCCTAATAATGGTTTCACCGTTAAACATATGTCTCTTTATCTTTCATTTCATTTGAATATTAAATTACCTTTTTAATGATATTTGATTTTAACTACTCTTCACATTCCAATCATTTACTATACATTGGAATCTTGGGAATGTGAAAAATAAGCTCCTTGTTTTTAGAAGGTAGATAATTTTATATCCTTTGACATTAACATTATTGAGAACTTAAAGTTCTCATTACTTTTATAAAGAAATATTTGTCATAATTAGTTTAGTAGCCATTCTTATATATTATAAACCTAAAGTTTCTTATTTTCGATTCTGAAGTCTCTAATATATGATAAGAATTGAAATTTTGATCAATCAATTATGAATCCAAAGTTCTAAACTTAATTGATCAATTTTTTCTCATTTAAATATAAATTCTGATTTGATATCTATATAGTTAAGATTTTTTGTGCTTAAAGTATGATGATTAAATTAGGATTTGGCTTGATCCCAAGTCATTAAAATGCATGATATATATATATATATATATATATATATATATATATATCCTAGAAAATAATGAACAGTTCACACTATTTTGAAAAATAAGAAAATTTTTCAGACTTGGTATGTAATATAGTAAAGGTATTAACATAGTTGAACCTAAGGCTCCAGAAGAGACTATGTGATGTTGTTATGTGGTACCCGCCCATACATATGCGATGGGTTATATGAAATCAATTCATGAGGAAATTCGCTTCGTTTTATTCCCATAAGAATACATGGGTACCATATTGAAATAAATAATGAAAAGTAATTTTGCATTACTTATAGTGTTGAAAGCTAGAAGCTTACACTAGCAAAACCCTCATTTTATTATTCAAGGAGTTATACTATACAAAATTTATTGTTGTAAAACTGCACTTTGTCATCAGCCTGATGCCCTATGGTTCAATTATTTATTATTATACAATGACCATTTTGGTCACTTTAATTGTTTTCTTAAGGCGTTGTGAATGCAAATGATATTTATCACAAGGGTGTATATATATATATATATATATATATATATATATATGTGTGTGTGTGTGTGTGTGTGTGTGACGATTATGATTCACTTTCTATTAAACCATTAACAAATACAATGTTTATCATATATGTGCAATTTTATTTTGATAAGACATTGTTCTTGCCATTAGGGGGAGAATAGAACGTACCTGAAGTATAAATTATTCCTTAAGAATGGTCTGTTCCAGAAGAACGACGAGAATTATCATGGAATACTTTCACTTTGTCTCATTTAATCCCCCCATACCGCTCAATGCGAAAATGAAGTGAAAACTGATATTACAGCATCAAATGTCACATGGACTAGTTGCAAATGTGCTTGCTAATATCATTGTTGAGAGTGCGCCAACAATCAATGTTTAACTTGTTTAATTAAATTCCAATTTATAATCCCTAAAATCCCAACTCTTGCAAATAAATTGTGACAGACTAATTAAATCAAACTAAGCAAGCACAATCAATAACAATATGAAGAAAAATCCCCCAAAGGGGCAAAACCATATTTATTGCACTATAATTCGTAATACTTACAATTACAGCAAAATACAGTGACACACGAATACCCGCAGACATCAGTTCGTTATTGTCGGTATCCCGCAGGAGCTCCAAGTCATCAATGGAGAACAACCTTCTTCTCCACAAGTTCACCCAAATGAGTTGACCAATTATATCTAGGGTTTATAAGACTCACATATATGTTTGGGAATGATTTGTGAATAAAAAAGGTTGAAAAACAATGAAAAATGAAGTCTGAAAATATGCAGTAGATATGCAAAAATGTGAGTGTTAAAGACGTAAAAATCGTGTAGAATGGGCACTGCTATTTATACAGAAATCGAGGCGGCGCATCGCTCGAACGAAATGAAGTCGTCGCTCAAATGGAATGACACGTTGCTCGAACGACTTCGCGCGAGATGCCAATGTCGCTCGAACGACAGACGTATCTTGCTCGAACGACGTCAGCGACTTTTTTCCTTTTGCCTCTACACTTAGAAAAATTTCTTCTTCCGAAGGAAAACCATTCCAGACCCTTAAAAATATTTTATAAAAGTTCCCAAATATTTATGTAAATAATAAACATTGCAAATAAATTATTTTACCATAATCGTGAGTGGGGGTAGTGGGAACGATTGAAGAGCACATTGCATGAAGAATGATGCACATATGAAGATGGTGGATGCGAGGATTCAACTCAAGGCCATCGTGGATGATCGTGTTTGACACGTCAAAGTCGCGGTATCAGACATACTAACTGTGATCTAGGACAAACAGAAAATTCCTGGATTCTAACTCGGACATTTATAAAATCATGTCCTTACAAACCTCCCCCCTATGTCTGTGCCGGTACATACATAAAAAATCGGAATTATGCTACCTAAAAGAAAATCAAATGACATATAATTTGATATCCCCATTAAACCCCAAAACTGGAAATACTAAATGAAATGTCTTCAAACAAACTTCCACACCTTTATATCTCGAACTCTTCAACTTTCTTTGTCATCATTAGGGTGTGCAAAAATTAATCCTCAATTTAGGACCTACATACATGAGATGAGAAATAATACCCGTGGCGCGCAATAGTTTGAAATATAATGATAAGCGAAAATAAATACCAATTAAGCTCAAGCAAGCAAATCATTATTAAATCAAGCCAAAATTCTCCCTCATAATTCGTTCTCCCCCTTTTTATGATGTCCCAAAATAGACAAATATGAAGAACATAAAGCAAATGTAAATGGAGAATTTCACAAAGGTAATCGAATTTTCTCTTTTTGAATTTTTCAAAAAAATTTCTCACAAAATATACAACAAATAATCACACCATAAAAGAACACGAAAACAACAAAGTCGGTGATAGTAGAAATGTAGGGATGTGAACACATTCGACAGGAAAATCAATACATACAACCATAACATATGTACACGATGAATTGATATACTTAACTAATGAACTCAACATTCTCCTTAGGTGTAAAAAAGGTGGAATTATAAGAAATTGACTCAATCAAATCAACAAACCAAAGCTCAAAGTGATTTTCACAACAATAACGTCCAAAAATATGTAACGTTTTTTCATGACTTTCAAGGACGTGATAACCCGTTTTTCATTTCTTTCCATCCAAACTCCCTCATAAATAATTATGTATTTATTATTTATTTTGAGGTGATGAAACTAAAACCTATTGGCCCACTTTTTGGCATATTTATCTTTTTATGGCCTTTTAATTTTTTCGGGCTCTTTTCAAACGGTGGCTTTCACGGCGAGTTAATTTTTTACTCTCGCAGCCCTTTCCCATGAACACTAATCATATTTTATTGTAATTAAATCCTCACGGTAAACGGTTTTTACATGAACTACTTTCTTGTGAAGTTTTATTGCATTTAGTTTGTTGTATAAACATAATCGAGATAGAAACACTCAAGCCAATATGTGATAGGCAAATACAATACTCAAATAATACCGTGCACGTGTACAATAAAGGAGATAAGGAGCCAAACATGTAGAAGATATGACTAATCACATCTCAATGACTCCAAATAACGTAAAGCACATGGATGAAATGATGTTGCGTCTCAAATCACTATCAAACAGTCACGAGGAATATGGAATGAAGTTGTGACTATGGCTATCTTAAATGTTCATCCATAAATGGTGTAAACAAAATACAAAACTCTTTTTGTGTTTTTTAAAAAAAAATTATAAAAAGAAAATCTTTTTGAGTTTTTCTAAAATTTTATCAAAAAATAAAATCTTTTTGGATTTTTCAATTTTTCAAAAAAATAGAAAATCTTGTTGGATTTTTCTAAAAAATTAAAAACCAAAAATAAATAATGATATAAATGATACAATCTAGAGATAGGAATCATATGATATGAACATGAAAAATGCATCCTACTCTAGACATGGTGACCACCCCTCGTCAACTGTGAAAATTTCTAAAGACTTCTTAAGACTCTCAAATCTAAGGACATCTAAAGGCTTCATGAAAATATTGGCTACTTGAAGGTCGGTAGACACAAAACTCAAGGATACGACCTTCTCTTCTACAAACTCACGGATAAAGTGCTCGCGTATCCTAATGTGCTTTGTGCGCGAATATTGGACATGATTACGGGATATGTGTATCGCGCTCGTGTTATCACAGGAAATAGACATGGTGTCCTGTGATATCCCATAATCCTCCAGCATCTACTTCATCCACATAAGTTGCGTGCAACAACTCCCGGTGGCTATGTACTCAACCTCGACAGTGGACAAAGAGATGGAGTTTTTTTTTCTTGCTCAACCAAGAGACAAGAGGAGAACCAACAAAGAAACACACACCAGAAGTGCTCCTACATCCATTTGCATCCCCGTCCCAATCGACATCCGAATATGAGGATAAATGCTCATTGGTATCAAAGGAATACAAATGCCAACTGAGAGAGTCCCACTCACGTATTTGATAATACGTTTAAGAACGAGTAAGTGTGACTCTTTCGAGGACGCCTGATATCACGCACAGACTCTAACACTAAAGGCGATGTCAAAAATGACTGGCAGTTAAGTAGAGAAAACTACCTATCATATTTCGATACAAGGTTTGCTTTACGTCCTTGCTTGAAGTGTCCTTAATAAGTTTTGTTGAGGTACTCATCGGGGCACGTGCGTTCTTAGCGGATTCTAAACCAAATTTCTTCACAATGTCTCTAGCATACTTGGATTAGGAGATGAACATCCAATTCTCTAGCTGACGAACTTGGAGACCAAGGAAGAAAGTGAGCTCACCAACCGTGATCATCTCAAACTCACTCTTCATCTCCTCTTTAAAGTGGTGAGCATGCTGGGAGAACTTGGATCCAAAGACTATGTCATCCACATAGATCTGGGCAATTAAAATAGCACCGTCATCTCTCCTGACAAATAACGTCATATCAACTCCCCCTCTCTTGAAGCCACGGGCTAAGAGATAGGAAGTAAGCCTCTTGTACCGAGCATGAGGTGCTTTCTTCAAACCATACAAAGCTTTCCTGAGATATTAGACATGATCAGGGTGCTTAGGGTCTTCAAACCCTTTTGGTTGTTCCACATAAACTTTCTACTGTAGAATGACATTCATAAAGGCACTATTGACATCCATTTGATATAACTTGAAGTGCAGATGACATGCGATGGCGAGTAGTTAGCGGACGGACTCAAGCCTCTCAACAGGAGTAAATATCTCGTCAAAGTCTACACTCTCTATCTGTTTGTAGACTTGAGCGACCAACCTAGCCTTATTTCGGATAAAAGTACCAGTCTCATCCACTTTGTTCTTGTAGATCTAATTGGTACCAATCACATTTGTCTCACTAGGTCAGGGGACTATTTTTTAGACATCATTATTTCTAAACTGAAGCAACTCATCCTGTATAGCTCATATCCATTTTTCATCTTTGAGTGCTTCTTATGATTCTTGGGCTCGATTTTGGACGTGTATCAAACATGGCTAACATCGTTCTCTAGCTGAGCACGAGTCTTGACCCCTAGGGTGGGATCTCCTAGAATAGAAGTAGGATCATGACTCTTGCAAACCCAAGCAGGAGTGTCCCTTAAATCATAATAGGATCCACTCTAGGTGTGGGAGGCATAATGGGATCATCAGTAGAAAGTGCGTCATTCTCACACAAAAGGTTAGAATCAATAAACACCGATGATTCATCATCTTGCACGGTGACGTTTATTGACTCCATAACCTTAGAGCTACTAAGATTAAAAAATCAATATGATCCACTAGTTGATGAATATCCTAACAATATTCCCTCGTCGGTCCGGGAGTCGAACTTTTTTAATTGTTCTCTATCCCGTAGGATGTAGCGTTTACTCCCAAAGACATAAAAATATAAAAGGTTGGGCTTCTTTCCAGTCCACAATTTATAGGGCATCTTAAATATGTGTGAACGAAGGTAAAACCTATTCACCGCATGGCATGCGGTAGATACCGCCTCTGCCCAAAATCTCCTAGTAACATTATGACCTAAAAGCATAGATCTAGCCATCTCCTGAATCGTCCGATTCTTCCTCTCAATAATACCATTTTGTCGAGGAGTCTTTATGGTCGAAGATTCACATTTGATCCCGAGGCTATCACAGTAAAGATTTACTTTAGCTTCCTTAAACTCGGTGCCGTTGTCACTACGTATTGTATTGATAGTGACTCCGTGTTAATTTTTGCAGGACATGACACTTGGTCGTGAAAAATTCCACATCATCGGATTTCTTTATCAGAGAACCTACAATTAAGTAACGAGGAAAATCATCTACCATCACGAGGATATACCTCGTACCACCCAAACTCTCAGTTCGAGTAGGACCCATAAGATCCATGTGTGTCAACTCAAGAAGTTGTGAAGTGGTAATGTAATTCAACTTCCTATAGGGGTTACTGATTTTCTTTCCCAACTGACAGGGTCCACAAACCAAGAAAGTTGGCTTTCCAAGTGATGGCAAGCCACGTACTAGGTCCTTTTTATCTAATCTTTCCAAATCTCACATGACCTAGACGTTGATGCCACGGATCCATACGAGTTATTGTGGCACTGTTGTAGATAAATGAAGACTTGGGTACAATCCCATAATAATCATCTTCCGTCCTTATCCCTTGTAATAGAAGTTTACTGGCTTGATCATAAACATTGCACTTGTTTCGATCAAACTTACTGGAAAGTCAGCGTCGTACAGTTGGCTAATGCTGAGAAGGTTTGCCTTCAAACCTTTGATGTATAAAACATCCTCCAGCTTAGGAAATCCTGATATCTCTACTATACCTCGTCCTACTATGGTAAACTTTCTCCCGTCTCCAAAGGTGACTTTACCTTCCTTACGATCCTCTAGGTACGTAAAAAATGAGACATCACCCGTCATGTGACTGGAGCACCCACTATTGAAATACCACTGGGAAGTGTTATGTGCTTTAAGAGTAACATGAACAACGAGGGTTTTTGCATCGAGTTTAGGCGCCCAAGATGAGGTAACCTTATTTTGTCCCTTGTCATTTTTAACTCTAGTCGGGATATTATAAGTGTCTGCTGACGGCATAGAAATCCATTGGAACTCTTCCATTAGACTCTGAGATGTGGCGACTAGAAACTCAACCTGCTCTCTATGACTCAAAAAATTGCTAGTGGCATGTGGTGGAGCAATTGTACGTCGTTCCCGACCCAAACTATAACAAAACTCCCTAAGGTGGACCTTTCTTTTTTAGTAGGTATAGAAGTACATAGTCTTTATCCAACCTTGGTTTGCTTTTCTTGGCCGAACTCTTATCTTGGGTTTTTGGTGATGTCCATATGGATTAGTAGTAAACTCAGGAACTGGTCCTGGTGTCATATGGGATATGGAGGCACCATCAAAACCAATTCCCTGCTTCATCAAAACCTAAAGTAGGGGTTAGGAACATCTTTTCCATCATTCCCGAACTATCCTCTATCTTTACCTTAACCTCCCTGGCTATCTTAAGGTCATGAGTAAGCTGGGCTACAAGGGCTTCAAGTTTCTTCTGAGTGTCCATGGAGGACTGAAGCTCACTCGTAAGGCTAGCCACTTTCTTGGTCAAGTCCCTTTTCTCTTTCTCTAAACATCTCTATCTCTCTCACCAAACTGACTCTCTCTCTACGCAAACTCTCTCTCTCTCTCTCTCTACGCAAACAGTTTCTCCCTCTCTCAAAGCAGTGCTAATGGAGGACTCTCTCTTTCTCTCCCATCTCTCCCAAATCTTTCTCTAAGGCAAATATCCTAAGGGCTAATGCTTTGTTACTCTTTTTAGTGTTAAAAGAATCAACATATGAATCAACATACGCTCGTCGTAAGTCACTCTCGCTCCCATTTACAGCATCCTCCCCCTCACTCACATAGCTTCCATGGTTGAGGTGTCCCTGTGAAGTAGCATCCTCATCATCGTGAGGCACACTGTCAGTACTCACATGACTAGCCATGAATACGGGGAAGTTACATTCATGCGGTGACTCATCTCCAGAATCCACCGACTCGACTTCACTGTCGTCACTAAGGGAGGCATTAAGATAAGCTTTGCCTTTGCCTTGACGTCTCAACCTAGTAGGACACTCAAATGTCTTATTACCTGTACCATGACACCCATAACATATCTCCTCGTCTTTCTTAGGCGTGTCCTTTTTATCCTTTTTCTTTTCAAACTTATTTTTCTCAAGATTCTTTTTATCTTTGAAATTGCCATTTTTCTTTAATTTGAGAAATTTCTTAAATTTTTTTGCAAATATGGCCAAATCGTCTAAGTCAAAATCAAACTCTGAATTAGATAACTCTTCCTCTCTTCTCCCAGACGACTCACTTCTCTTTCTTGCTGACCCTCACTCTTCCTAGCCTGGGCTTCAAGTGCCACCCCTTTATCTTTTGATTTTATCGTGTTAGGAAACATGTTAATTTCATAATTTTGGAGGTCTCCTACCAATTCTTTTAATTTCAGACTACTCAAATTTCCTAAAGAATTTAGCACAGTGACTTTAGGGATAAAACTCTTAGGCAATGATCTTAAAATCTTTTTAACTACTCTAGCATCAGGAATGCGTTCACGTAAATTGAAACTAGTATTTATATTATCAGATAAGCGTGCAGAGAATTCATCAAAACACTTAGATTCAACCATGGTCATTATCTCAAACTGTGTAGTTAAATTTTGCAATTTTGATTCTTTAACTGCGTTAGTGCCTTCATGGGTAAGTTGAAGAATACCCCATGCTTCTTTTGACGTGAAACACGTCATGATTCGTCGGAACTCGTCCGGGGTGACGTTTTCGAAAATTGCACTAAGCCCACGTGAGTTATATGTGCTCCATTTAAATTCATCCTCAGTCCATCTAGTCACATATTTTAAAGTAGTTACATTATCTACAATGATAGTGGAAGGCGTTCACACTCTTTCACACACAACCCAAACACGTTGGTCAATGGCCGTTAAGTGAGATTTCATACAGGCTGTCCAATATGCATAATTGACCCCGTAAAAAATTAGCACTTGATTATACAAGTTTTCCATTGAAATTGCGCTTTTTCAAAAATCAAATTTTTAAAACCAAAATTGATATCTAGAAAAAAAAATTCTAAAAAATTACATGGTATAATTGTGTAATAGGCTCTAATACCAATTTGAGAGTGCGCCAGCAATCAATGTTTAACTTGTTTAATTAAATTTTAATTTATAATTCCTCAAATCCTAACTCTTGCAAATAAATTATGACAGACTAATTAAATCAAATCAAGCAAGCACAGTCAATCAAAATATGAGGAAAAGTCCCTCAAAGGGGCAAAACCATTTCTCTTTCATTATAATTCGTAATACTTACAATTACAGCAAAATACAGTGACACACGAATACCCGCAGGCGTCGGTTCATTGTTGTTGGTGTTTTCAGCAAGAGATCCTAGAGGAGCTCCACGTCATCAATAGAGAACAACTTTTTTCTCCACAAGTTTACTCTAGATGAGTAGAACAATTGTATCTAGGGTTTATATGACTCATATAAATGCTTGGGAATGATTTGCGAATCAAAAGGTTGAAAGACCATGAAAAACCAAAGACTTGAAAATCGTGTAGAATGGGCACTTTTTTCTTTTGCCTATACACTTAGAAAAATTTCTTCTTCCGAAGTAAAACCATTCTAAACCCTTAAAAATATTTTATAAAAGTTCCCAAATATTTATGTAAATAATAAACACTGCAAATAAATTATTTCACTATAATCGTGAGTGGAGTAGTAGGAATGGTTGAAGATCATGTTACATGAAGCATGATGCACGTATGAAGGTGATGGATGTGAGGATTCGGATCAAGGTCGTCGTGGATGATCTTATTTGACATGCCGAATGTAGCAGTATCAGACATACTAACTGTGATTTAGGAGAAATAGAAAATTCCTAGATTCTAACTCGAACATTTATAGAATCATGCCCTTACAATTATCTCAGAAGGAAAAAATAAATTAATTAACAAATAAATTTATTGCACGCCAGAAGCGTGGTGAACCTATAGATTTTAACTATTTGACTCCCTAAAAATGGAGGTTAAATAAAATCATACGTAAATAACGCTCCGTAATGTTCTAGAAGAGGTTATGAACAAAATATCCATTTTCTCTAAAACCCCAAATGACATTATTGTCTATTAAAAAATATAAGTCCCTGAAGTGACTATCAATCCTCTGAAGTTGGCAAAGGTACCTAATATATAATGAGATCTCTATGTTTTATAAATATACAAGAGAAAAGTGGGATTGATAAAGATGGTCATTGATGATATAATTATATATGTTGTAACTACACAAATAATAGGGCAATGATGATACAGATCCACGTATTATAAAGTAATGTCGACAAAGAATATATTGGCAAAAAAAATGAGAAAATGCCATGCTGGCATAAGTTGAGTCTCTTAATATATGTGGTATATTTGGATGTGTAATAGAAACCCCAAAATATGTTAACCCTGAAGGTTACGAATGGGTGTTTATACAAATGTGAAGTGTTAAAACTCACTAAAAAGTTCATGATCTATGGCACAAGGTTTCTTGAAGAAACCGAAATTAATTATATATGAGCATACCATCGTGTTACGGCCATAAATACTTTTCAGATATCTGACTAGCTTAGAAGTTTTTTGAAATATATTATATGAAACTTCTTAATATTATAACTACTTATATATACGGGACTTAGACAAAAAATACATATAAAATCCTACACAAATTTTCTTTGCTAGAAGCAAAGATAAGGAGTACGTGCTCAAATACACTAAGACATTCATTGTATAGTAAACAACCCAAATGGATATAGGTACAACCGTCTTATTAAATATTTGTCTAAGGAAGGGTATGAAAACAATCATATATGCAAATGTACCATTATAAAATATCCTTAAAGGGATGTGCTCCTGAAGATCTCAATTGAAATGCAAAATATCCAAATAAGGAATTCAAATTGAATGACCTTGGGGTAACTAGTTATTGTCCCGGCCCGCAGATCCAGAACAATTTATGTTAAACTCAAATCCATTAGTCAAATGAATTAAAAAGTCCTTCAATACTTTAGCAGAACTTAAGAATGTCATTTTATGTACCCATGGTCTCCAGTCTTTGGATATTAAAATATCCATATCATCCTAAAAGGATGACATATATAAATTTGGTCTAGAAGTACCATATATGCATGTATTATTGTATTGTTAAATTTGGTCCAAAAGTACCAAACTTGTACATTATTATTATTATTATTATTATTATTATTATTATTATTATTATTATTATTATTATTATTATTATTATTATTATTATTATTATTATTATTATTATTATTATTATACATAACACAAAGCATAATACCGAACATAATAGTTACAGTCAATATGTTAGCAAGAAACAATTATCATTGAATTTCAAAGCATGGGAATAATATCAATCATATTATTTGATACGTTTGCTGAATAATTGATGTGATACTTTTAAATTTAACGATCCATATCTAGTTAGTTATATAGATGCATGTTATCTATGGGATCCTCATAAGGAACGATCATAACTCTTATAATTTTGCGTCAAACAACATATGTTCCTGTTACTGCTTATGAAGGCAATGGTACTTATATAACACAAACTCAAAGGGGATACATCGGGGGAGCTGTGACCAACACATTTCCGTTCTTCTACATACAAGAACTTAAGAAGAGTTATGCAATACATAAACTCCAGAAGAGTTATGTTATTGAAGTCAAACAAATCCGATAAAGTGACATTTTATACAAGTACCTTATTTTGTTATAAAATGAGCTCAACTATTGAATTACCTTATTTTGTACTATAAATAAGGGTCACACCCTTTGAGTATTCACATATCAATGAAATGAAGAAATTCTCTCCCTCTAAATTCTCTTTGTGTCCTTTATTTTACAAAAAAATAACTATTAACCTCCATATATATAATGAAAAAATGGCAAGGAGAGAAACTCACCAACACGAACCCAAAACTAAAACTATAATTCAGAGATGTGATACCCTGTATTTTATATACATTCTTTAATTTTGAAAATTTATTATACGTTCTTAATGTGACTGATGATGTCACCTTTTATGTGTTGTTTGATTAGTATTTGAAATCAAACTTAATACACGATAAATTATTAATTAAATAATTGAAAGTGACTTAGTATTATGGATTACTATGGAATGGTTAGGGATTTTGTAGCTCGAAGGTTTTCTTGTTTAGATTATTCCCTTGGTGTTGGGTTCCAACGATCGTGATGTAGTTTTTTATAATGTCGAGTCGTGCTAAATTAATAAATAATTATATTTGGATTTGTACCAGTTAATTTAATAAAATATTTAATATATTAATTAATTGGTTTTAGAATATTTGGGCTGGCTGTTGGGACGCGTAGAGTCCATATTTAACTTTAAATAGTGGGTTTTAGGTATATTGTGTTAGTATATCGCTTAGGTAGTGTTTTGGGCTATTTGGAGGTAATTTGAGCTCATTTAGTTGAGGCTCATATATGGCCTAAGCCTAATTTCGGGATTAAGAGGCATAGAGGGTCATTGGGGTTTTCATTATTTACATTTTATGATTTGGAGAGACTTCCAAAGACTAAAGAGATGAGGCACTAAGGGGAGAAGAAAAATTGAGAGCTTTTGGGGATTGATTTCTTAATCAATCCGTGAGGGAAATTTATTTAGAGTTTGATTATGGTTTCTTGTGTGTTATAATATCTCTACTCATTGAAATCTAGAACTAATATAATTATAATATGATTTAGATGTTCAATTAGTTGAATTCATAATTAACTTGATTAAGATAATAATCATGTTATAAAATCTCTACTCATTGAAATCTAGATTTCGTTCAAATGACCTGCCATAACTCGTTTAAACAGACTTCAAATGACTTTTGAACGAAAATCTTCTATAAGTCGAAGAAACATCATTTGATCCTCGTTCAATGTTTGTTTGAACGAAGATACCTAACTCGTTTGAACCACTTAAAATGTCGTTTGAACGACTTTAAGAAATTCGTTTGAACAAGGAAAAATTCTCGTTCGAATGACTGTTGTTGTCAAATTATAAATTATCGTAAGTGCACGAGTTATTTTAATATATCTAATTCAAGTATGAGTCGAAACTACAAGGATTTGTTCAATTTCATTTTACAAATTAATGACTTTCCAACTAGACAAAATATAGGTGTAGAAATATGATGTAGAGATAAAATAAAATAAGAGCAAATAAGGAGTGTAAATAAAAAATATGCAACAAGTATGGAGGGATTATAGGATTTTGGATCCGTTCACTGTTTTTACTAGATCATGATTAATTATTCTAACTCGCAATTTCGTTTTGTAACTCAAAATTTTACAGACTTTCATTGCGTAAATTTTGAATGATATAAACATTAAATTTTAAATCAAATATTTTATATCTCTTTTTAGATGTCAAAAATCCCCATTTCCTTAAAAATATCATTCCTAAGCATTTATTGTCAAACATAAGTATGGACTATCAAATAATTTAACATAAGCATAATATATCAAATGTAAGCAAAATAAAACAAAGGATGTGGATACAATTTATCACTTCTAAGCATTTTTTGTCAAACATAAGCATATATTATCAGACAATTTAACATAAGTGTTGACGCAAAAATTCTCCATCTACGAGGATCAATCAGAAAAGGACACATGTTATCCTACGTGGTAACATTTATATTTATTCGGCACCCGAGGAGAGTTGGTCGACACCCGAGGAAAGTTAGTTGGCATACCAACCAACACATAGCATACCAAGCAACTTAAGAAAGACCAACCACCATAGAAGGCCAACAGTTATATTCATTGTATATAGATATAAATGTCTGAATGTATAAAAACATTCTATCTCTTTAATTCCCATCACTCTAAATACATGTATTCCCTAAGACAAAGGGGAGGCACAAGTAAGAAATACCATACACAAGATACACACTCTTTCTCTCTCTACACCATATTGTTCTATTGTAAACCCCTGGGAATAAAATAACAAGGGACGTAGGCTTTATTCATAGCCGAACCACTTTGAAAACCTTTGTCTCTTATGTGTTTGATGTGATCACCATTTCATCTTCAATCATCATCTTCATACCTTCATTTTTATCTGTTGTTGATGCCGATAAGATAACATGGATGCTATTTCTAGTCATCAACAGATTGTCGCCATTTGTGGGAACGTGTTACAAGCATTGTTCTCCATCAAAAGCTAAGTTTTATTTTCTCTACGTATAATCAATTATACATACATATTTTGATTCAATCATGATTTTTATGTTTATATACATAAATTAACTATCCAATTTTTATCTGCAAAATGTTGCATATCATGATTTTTAAATCATAACTGTTAGATTAATTCTTATTTAGAAATCTAAAAAATAGTGGATTTCATAAATCATAACTTTTTACTTGATTCTCAAGTTTCAATTTTATATTATGGAATAAATATTTTAAATGATTACATATACCAATATATATGACGATGATAAGATTTGATAATTTTCATTGTTGATTTTGAAATAATTTTTGAAAGATCTTTGATTTTTAATCAGCGAATGGGAAAAGGTTAAAGACAATAAAAAGTTTTCTCATGGAAATCATGACCCAGATTTACTTTCTCTCTCTTCAAGTTTGAGTCTCTTTGTATTCATTTTTATGAACTATATACTTAATTTGGTTCATCTTCCATCTATGTCAATAAAGTCTCATTGATTGGTTTTTGATATAAATTTGGTAATAACTTCGATCATTCAGCATATTTTTATCTCTCCAAATAGGGAATAGGAAGGGATCAATATAAAAAATAATTTTCTCTCACCTAAAAAACCATTACCCACCTCTTGTAAAAAAGGATCAATTAAACAATCATGACCATATCAAGACTCTGGGCACAAATTTGAGATGTTGGCTCCTCGTTCATCACATCACAGGTTTTTTTTGTCGGAATCACACGATCTAGTGGATTAGAGAATGGATCATTTAATTAACAATCTTAATGCTTGGATTTTACATCGAATGTTATTTTTCTGATCTATTGGTTCGAGATATGTTGGGACATAGCAATCTCATGAAAAATTCATTACCGCGACTCATATGACTGTTCGAAATCATCCACTTACAACCCCTATTTCTGGTCAGCCATACATATTGCTGGTCGGCATCATCTCGGGCCATCTTTTATTAAAGGGAAGCTTAACCAGACCATTTTTGTTTGTCGGAGATAAGATGTGAAGATCCATCAGCAACGTTGAAATAATTTTATCCAACTACGAGGTATCTTATTGTTGGTCGGAGACTCATATTGTAGCTCGGTGGAACCAATTGCAGGTCGACGACCATCTACTTCTTGATCGACAACATCTCAGTCTTGTTCGGAGTGTTCAATTTACTGGTCGGCATCTATCCAATCATCCACTTCTTGGTCGGCGACATCTGATGTTGTTCGGTGACCATCCAACAGCTGGTCTGCAATATCAATGCATCATTTTTGTTGATCGGCGAAATCGCTCTGCTGGTCTGGGACCATTTGCTTCTTAGTCGGCACTATATATTGGACAACCTGAGACATCCCCAAATGTTGGTTGTCAACACCCATGCAGTTGGTCGGCAACAGTAGAATCTTGGGGTATTAGAAAATGCAGAGCACCCCAGATATTTCTTTAAACACGAGTTCAACTTCGGGGTAAACAGGGGGCTTAAGTTTTTTAAAAAAAACTTGTGATCACCCCAAAAAATATTTTTAAAGCCAAGTGATAAATAATTTTCGAACATCAACTTATACCTGATTAGTTGTTGGAGATTAAATAACTTTACAAAAAACTCTACATCTTATTTATGGTTCATATCTAATAAAAATTTGTCCATCTCATACACATTTGGCACGAAACATATTATCTCATATTTTGAAAATTTTATTGCCTTATGCTGATACACACCACATATTGTTTGGCTGAATAATTGTTCTCATGACAATAATTATTTGATCTAGTCTCGAAAGGTGCTCGGGTAGCTTATTAAAATTTCATAGGGACGAGATTCAATCCCGACGAAAGCTCAGCCACAATCTTAAACCTCTGGAAACTATTATTGCTCGACATCAGGCAATTTTGCCTCGACATATCAGCCAACATATATTATTTCATTTTTTGAAATTAATATTTTTCTTTCTCAAGCATATACATATCATATATTGATTGGATGAGTAAATTATTCTCATGACTAATCAATTCAGCCTACACATATGGTAGAGCAAGTTATTAATTTTTACAGGTACAAGATTCAACGCCGACGAATGCTCGGAAACAATCTTAAACTTCTAAAAACTATTATCATTGCTCAGCATTATGAAATTTCACCTCAGCAAGGAACTATATATTTTATTATATCTCTGATTTATGCTCAAGCACGAATTATTCTATATATCCATTCAGATTCATATTCTATATTCATCTCATCATGGAGCTTGGCGAAATACTTATTATCATATTCAACTCTGAGGAAAAGCTACAACAGTTATTATATTTCACCCCCAACTGATAGTTGGTCGGGGAAATTCTTATTTATATTCAGGCCCAGATATCGGCTCAAGCACAAATTATTCTATATATCCCTTGGGATTCATATTCTATATTCATCTCAACATGGAACTCGGCGAGATAATTATTATCATATTCAGCTCCGAGGAGAACTATAACATTCATTATATTTCACCCCTAACGGATAGTTGGTCTGGGTAATTCTTATTCAGGCCCTGCAAAGTTCTAGGCTATATTCTTATATTGTGGAAAATATTATTCTTATTCGGCATTATGCAATTTTGCCTCGACAGACCAGCAAGATAGTTTATTATTATTCTAAATCATTCTTTATGTCTATGCATATTTTATATTTATCTCAGCATGGAGCTCGAAAAATTTCTTCTCTCTATATATATTCAGCTTCAAGGAAGTCTTTAACATGTATTATCTTATTCCCAATAATCTGTTGGTCAGCCCCAAGGAGGTCCCCAACATTTATATTATCTTATTCCTAACAATCTGTTGAGGAGGTCTCTAGCACTTATTATCTATTACCACCAACTACGGTTGGTCGGTACCTCCGGCTACGGTTGTTTGGGCAAATTATTACGACCAACTCTGGTTGGTCGGTACCACCTACTTCGATTGGTCGGTCATTTATTACCACCAACTCCGGTTGGTCGGTACCGCCAACTACGGTTGGTTGGGCATTTGTTACCACCAACTACGGTTGGTCGGTACCGCCAACTCTGGTTGGTCGGGCATTTATGACCACCAACTACGGTTGGTCGGTCATCTATCACCACCAATTTCGGTTGGTCGGTCAATCAGCAAATAACAACTCCGGTTGGTCGGACACCAGACAGCAGGTCGAGCAAATCTTATTGTCTATGCAAAATAAGAAAATTTGTCAAATAACATACATCAAGACCGAGAAAGCATTCAAAATTCATATTCCACACTTGGGGGCTTCTATTACAAATTCAGTTGTTCATTCGGTAGCACATTCTCATAAGCATAATTCATCAAACGTAAGTACACAAAATAAGAGAATGTGAATAAAATAATTAATTTTGAAGGTTTAAAATATCACTTTCGTGACTATTTTAATGAATACCGAATTTTTAAAACGTTTTTAGAACAAGTAGAGAATTTAAGCGAATTAAACTAATTAAAACATACACCAAGTAATTATGGTAAATTTCACCTAATCATTGGAATTAAATTAAGCTAGCATCATAATTAAAACATAAAAATTTCAAGATGAAATAATAATTTTTATTAATAATCACTTACAATAATTTAAGTTCTCACACTTGAATGCTAATATAAAAAATATCCCCAAATCTTGAACACAAAAATGTCTCACAAACACTCAAAAATAAAAATAAAAATAAAAATAAAAATACAAGTATTTATTATTTTTGGTGCTCCTAAAATAAACTCACATATTTTCTCTCTCTAAAATTGGGTCTAAAATTCCTCCTCTCCAAATTGTGTATAATGAACTCTTTCTATTGGCGAAAGTGTTAGAAATGAGAATTTTAAATTTGTGAGATTTTTTAATAATTAAAATAAAAGTTCCCTTAAATTATGGATAAAGTGGTTGAACTTTGGGGTATATGAGAGAAAATTAAGGAAATTGATATCTTTGGGGTGCATGTGGGAGTAAAGAAGGGAAGACTTGTTGGTGGATGATATTCCCTGAATGTACCCCCTCGGCTCAGAGACATCAACCTCGGCCCATGAGGATGGTCGAGGTTGGAGGGATCCCAGCTCATCAACCAGCGGTCTCATCCCAAGAAAGGTCGACTATGGACCCGCCGGCGTTCCTTCTACCTC
Source organism: Sambucus nigra (assembly GCA_949130495.1). NCBI lineage: Eukaryota > Viridiplantae > Streptophyta > Magnoliopsida > Dipsacales > Adoxaceae > Sambucus > Sambucus nigra. The sequence goes on from OX422218.1 coordinate 483,456,754, forward strand.
GGCAAGTGAGGTCATTTATGATCCACAAGGGTAGGTTATTCACCAGGTCATCCATCCGGGTATCTAAAGTCTGTAACCTCGGCTTGGGAAAGGCCGAGGTGGTAAACGAGTCAACCTCGATTGAGGATCAGCCGACCTTCATGCTGCTCCACCATTAACCTCGGCACAGGCCGACATTACAGCTCAACACACTTTACCTCGGATCTTCCACTAAGCCAAGGTCACCAACTCGTCCTATTCTAGGCCGAGATTGTGACCAATCGCAGATGGCCGAGCTCTTATGCCCATATGTGTGGATGGGAACACGTGGATAAGTCTGTTGTAACTGAATTATTCCCTCCACGTGAGGGAATATTGAGGTCATCATTACTTAGTTGAGATCAGCCAGGTGTCACCCTTATATTGGATATCTCAACACACACACCTGCTAATTGCATGGATAGGGGGTGCATTACACCCTCTACATACTATATATACTTGTCTTCTCCTTCTGGGAGAGGATCCCCCGAAATTGGCAACCCTAGCTGAAACTCTGTCTAAATATACTGTAGAGAGAGAAAGCTTGAGAGTTTTGTATCTATGGCCATTAGAGCCCTCATACAGTGTTATTAATCACACACACTTGTATAGTGGACGTAGGCCTGACTGGCTGAACCACTTATATTCTAGTGTGAATCCTCTTCTCCTCACCTCCTTCTACTATATACCCTTATACTGCCATTATTGACGATAAATTGAGCTCACGAACACCTTGAAGGGTGGTGCTATTTCCAGCATCATCATTTTGGCACCGTCTGTGGGAATCAAGAAGCTGTCTCTTCCTCTTAATTCTCTTAACCTCACCGAAGACTCTGGTGGTGAACCAGGCCTCCCCCTTCGCGCGGAGCTGTTTCACCATTGAAAGAGGTCCTGTAAGGTATTAAGCTCATTTACTACACCATCTCTTTTGTGTTAACACATGGCACCAGAATTACCACCACCTCTTCCGCCGCCTGGTGCGGGAGGGCCTAGCTCCAGCCAGGCACCGCCCCCATTCAAAATGGCGGAGGTGGCCGCAGCCTTGAGGTCTTTGGATGCGACGCAACAAGCAATGCAGGAGCAATTTTCATAGCCCAAGCAAAATATGATGAGGCCACCTGGAGCCTCACCAAAAATAATCACCCCGGCGGCGGTTCAGCCCCATCCTGATGCCAGGGGACCACCCCAGGCACCGCAGAAAGACTAACCTACCCCATAGCGGAGGAAGAACGTTGTTGACTATAGGTGCTTGCGCTTGGGGAGGCAAGGAAACCCTTGCCCAGTGGACCAGTATGATGATCTAGAGGAGAAAGACATCCCAGAAGACTGTTGGGAGCCATATGAAGTTTCAAACAACACAGTTCGTCCTGCCAACCGGAGCCAAGGTTGTGGAGGTCGAAGGGGTGACGAAGCCTAACAACGAGGACTAACTTTTGATCGACTGAGCAGAGGATCGACCTTTGAAAGGCTAGGCCCGGTAAATGACCTAAGACAGAGGTTATCAAGGTCGAGAAGTGCATCTGGCTCACAAAGGGAAGAGGGGCAACGTCGATCTCAACAAGGCCGACCCCATACAGGAAGAGGTAGAGACCAGGAAGAGGTCAACAGCCGACGTTGTGATGTGGATGGGTAACTCTGAGTCCACCCCTTGGAGGTGGATGGGGACAACCTCGGCCAGACCGATGTTGCAAGACCATGGAACGACTCTATTCAACGTCTTGAAGAAAAGATAGGAGACCTCATCAAAATCCGAGACCCATTGCAAAGAGGTTTCTCGGAAGGCTCCCCCTTTGTGACCAGGATAGTAAACTTTCCAACCCCTGTTAAATTCAAACCGTCCGTAGTCTCTCCCAAGTATGACGGTAACATCAACCCTGTACATCACATTGAGATGTATCAGTCGGCGACGGACATCTATTCGATACCCAGATGAGATGAAGTTTCGTGCCTTCTCTGGGACTTTGACAGGAGCAACACACATCTGGTTTACTCCTCTTTCGAATAATTCAATTGAGAACTTCAAGGGCTTGGCTGAACGATTCACTCACAACTTTTGCTTTGGGGTAAGACCTCAAAAGAAGACCACCCATCTGCTGTATGTCAAGCAGGGGAAGAACGAGAGCCTAAAATAATACATTTCCAGGTTAAACAAAGAAAAACTTGAGGTTGAGAATTACGAAGAGAATATAGCTATGACCACCCTCAGAGGAGGTCTTTAGAAAGGGAAATTGTTATGGAAACTTGAAGAAGATCCTCCCAGGTCCATGGCGGAGCTATTAGCTACAGTATGAAAGGTTATGAATGTTGAAGAGGCCATGGCCACAAAATATGAGGGCGAGAACGGCAGTAGCAGGGGGAAGTTCCAAAGAAAAATGACGGAAAGAAGAGACCAGCTGATGACAAGTTCGCACATTATACCCCTCTTACGGTGAGCTATGAGCTTATCCTCAATGAGATAAAAAATGACAGGTGTCTATGATGGTCGGAGAAACTGAAGGCTCCTCCACATAAGAGGAATAAGAACCTGTGGTGCGAGTTCCACCAAGACCATGGACATGTTACAGATAAGTGCTTCGCCTTGAAGGATGAGATCGAAAAGATGTTAAAATCTGGAAAGGTGAGGAAATATGTTGATGGTAAGGCTCCTAAAAGTGGAGAGATGACCCTAAAAAGAAGAGAAACGATAGATGTCGTGATAATATCCCGACAAGGAGAGACGATGATTCATATGGAGATGATTAAGATGATCTGGACCTCCTGCCAAAAGATGATAACACCCCAGTGAAGAGGGTTGGTATGATCTCCTTTGGTGTTAACACCATATGCAGAGGACTTGCGGGGGGTGACTCTGAAGTGGTTGACAGAAAAGCTCATGTGGCAGAGGCCAAATTAGTGGCCAAACTTGAAGTGGTAAACCTGACGTCTTTCGTATCTACGGAGAAGAGAAAGAAGGTAGACATGGATACTCTCGTAGTTGGGTTCTCCCGACTCGACTTCAAGGGAATCCTAGCTCCACATGATGACCCTTTGGTGATCATAACAAGAGTTCATGGATGTGAGGTGCAGAGAATTCTTGTAGACGAAGGAAGCTCAGCAGATGTGATGTTTTGGCCTTCTTCAAGAGCCTGGGTCTTAGCAGAGCTAGGCTGGTACCCTATCATCATCCGTTAATGGGATTCAACGGTGAAAAGGTCCATCCATTGGGCATGTATGATATGGACGTACGGATGGGTGATGAGTGGCCTAAGAGGTTAACTCGGAAGATCAATTTTTTCGTTATGGACGAAAACGTCTTCTCGGCCTATAAACTCCTCATAGGAAGAGTAGCCCTTAAGGAGTTTGAGGCCGTGCCATCAACGGTCCATCAGATGCTAAAATTCCCGACCCCCTATGGGGTAGGGGAAGTACAAGCTGAATAGAGCATAGCACGAGAATGCTACTTCAACTCGGCTGAAGAGAGAGGCCCATAAGAGGGCAACCACCACTTATAACATTGACACATTTAACCCAAGAGATGAAATAAAGTTAAAGAAGGGAGAGGTCGCGGAAGAGGTAGAATCCATCTTCCACAATGAGGATAAACTGGAAAAAACGTCCAAGTCGATAAATCATTAAAAGCAGAAATTAAGGAAGAGCTGGTAAACTTCATGAGGAAGAGAAAGAGTGTCTTTGCTTGGAGTCACGCAGACATGCATGGCATCAACCCTGAGGTTATGTGTCATAAACTCAACGTGACTAAGGATGGTAAGCCAATCAAATAAAGACGAAGAGTTTACTCCAGGGAGAAGTATGATGTCATACGGGATGAAGTCAGGAAGTTGGAAGACACCGAGTTTATCAGGGAGGTCATATATCCGGAGTGTCTATCAACGCAGTCATTGTGCCCAAAGCCAATGGAAAATGGAGAATGTGCATAGATTTTACTGACCTGAACAAGTCTTGCCCAAAATACAGCTATCCCTTACCTCGGATATATCAGATGGTAGATGCTACTTCATGAACGCGTATTCAGGCTACAATCAGATCTTCATGGATGCTGAAGACTCAAAAAAGATGACCTTCATTACTGACAAAGGGACATATTGCTACAAGGTGATGCCCTTCGGTCTGAAAAATGCGGGGGCGACATATCAACGTCTTGTGAATAAGATGTTCGAAGACCAAATAGGCAAAACTATGGAGGTGTATGTAGACAATATGTCGACGAAGGGCTTAAAAGCCTGCACTCATGTGGCTAACCTGGAAAAGACCTTCAATATCATGGACCTGTACGGGATGAAACTCAACCCGATGAAGTGTGTCTTCAGCGTAGGTGCCGGGAAATTTCTTGGATTCATTGTCAATCAGAGGGGAATAGAGGCAAACCCAAAGAAAATCAAGGCTTTACTCGATATGAAGACACCAAGGAGTATCAAGGACGTTCAAAGTCTCATGGGAAGAGTGGCCGCACTCAACAGATTTGTTTCCAGAGCGACGGACAAGTGCCTTCCGTTCTTTAAGGTGCTCAGAAAGGCCTTCCAATGGGACGAAGAGTGTGACAAGGCTTTTAACCAACTCAAGTCCTACCTCATGTCTCCCTTGCTCTTATCTCGGCCTATAGTAGGAGAAAAATTATATGTTTATCTGGCAGTCTCTGAATCAGCTATAAGTGCAGCCATAGTACGGGAAGACGTTGGGATCCAAAGGACCGTATACTTAAACAGTAAATCCCTTCAAGGGGCTGAGCAGAATTATCCTCCGATGGAAAATTTGGCATACGCCTTGATACACGCTTCAAGGAAGATGAAGCCCTACTTTCAAGCCCATTCCATGGTCATTCTCACCGACTCCTCGTTAAGACAGGTCCTCCTTAAACCTGAGAAGTCGGGTAGATTGATGACCTGGGCCATTGAACTGGGGGAATATGACCTTACTTATCATCCTAGGGTGTCCATCAAAGGGCAGGCGCTTGCAGACTTCGTTGCTGAGTTCACATGGGAACAGACCAAGATTGAGAATAATTCAGAGACTACAGAGGGGTCAAACATGAACGTCTTCTGAGCACCGGAAGAGGTTATATCGAGAGAGATCGAGATTGAGAATAACTCAGAGACTGTAGAGGGGTCAAACGTGAACGTCTTTCGAGCACCAGAAGAAGTTATATCCAGAGAGACTGAGATTGAGAACAGATCAGAGACTATAGAAGGGTCAAACGTGAACGTCTTTCGTGATCCAAAAGAGGTTTTATCCGAGGGGACCAGGAACAGAATGGTCGAAAATGAGGAAGACCGGTACATCTTCAGATAAATAATAATGTTAGAAGAAGGCTTCTCATCAGATAGAGACATCTGGAACCTCTTTGTCGACGGGTCCTCTTATGAAAGTGGGAGAGGTGCGGGGTTGATACTCTCAGCCCCGGATGACACTAACGTCGAATATGCCCTTAGGTTTAACTTCAAGGCGTCAAATAATGAATCAGAATACGAGGCCATGATAGCAGGTCTCTCCTTGGTAAGGACCATTGGTACAAGACTCCTCCTCCTTCACAGTGACTCAAGGTTGGTTATTAATCAAGTATTAGGAGTTTATGAGGCCAAGGGAGAAGGGATGGCCAAATACCTGAAGAGGGTGAGAACGATACTGCAAGGCTTCGAAGAGGTAAAGATGAAGAGAATACCTAAGCAAAACAACATTCATGCAAACGCATTAGCAAGGCTAGCTTCGGCAACGAGGATAGATATCAGAAGGACGGTCCCTGTTAAGATCTTTCCCTGAGCAACCATCGAAGAAAAAGAGGTCAGTAACCCCTGCCTCAATTTGAACCTAAGGGACTCATGGATGGATCCCCTTATCAGATACATCAGAGAGGGGGTGCTACCAGAGTCAAAGTTAGAGAGGAGGAAATTGAGGTACAGAGCTGCAAAGTTCTCAATAGTAGGAGATGTTCTGTATTGGAAGGGATTCCTATTACCTCTCCTCAGATGCGTTCATCCAACCGAAGTTACCTACGTCCTACAGGAGGTACATGAGGGTTCTTACTCCAGTCACATCGAAGGGAGACCTTTGGCTAAGAGGATTCTCATGCAAGGATATTGGTGGCCAACCTTGGCAAAAGATGCTGCAACTTATGTGAAGAGGTGCGACAAATGTCAAAGATTCTCCAAAATCCCCCATCAACCTCATCAGCCTATGACATCTATCGATTCCCCTTGGCCATTCGCCGTATGGGGGATTGACTTAGTAGGTCCCTTGCCAAGGGCTGCAAATAATTACCGATTTTTGATAGTTGCCATTGATTACTTTTTCAAGTGGGTAGAGGCAGAGCCGATGATCATGATTATAGAGCAGAAGACCTTCCAATTTATTTGGAAGAACATCATATGTAGACATGACCTCCCAAATACCATCATTTCGGACAACGGAACCCAGTTTAACAATTTTTCCCTAAAAAATACTGCAAAAGAGTTCGGATAAAGAAATTTTTCTCTTCTCCTGGCTGACCTCAGGCAAATGATCAGACCGAAGTCACCAACAGAATAATCCTCGATGGGATTAAGAAGAGGTTGGAAGAGGCTAAGGGAGGATGGACTGAAGAGGTTTATGCTGTTCTGTGGGCCTACATAACGACAGTTAGGACACCTATGGGGGAGACCCCATTTCATATGGCTCAGAGGCCGTCATACCCACAGAGGTAGGACTCCATACTCATAGGTTTCAGACCTACAAACCCGAGAAGAATGGAGAGGAAAGAAGACTGGACCTAGACTTGATTGAAGAGAAAAAGGAAGACGCAGAAGTCAGGCAAGCAGCTTACCAGCACAGAACAACAAAGTTCTACAATCAAAGGGTAAAATCAAGGCCCATAGCTATAGGGGACCTAGTGCCGAAGAAGACGTTACAGAAGGTGAACAAGCTCCACCCAAATTGGCATGGTCCTTATAAAGTAATTGAGGAGGTTGTACCCATAACCTACATGCTAGAAAACCTCGAGGGGGAACCTTTCTCCAACCCATGGAACGCTGATCATCTAAAAAAGTATTACATATGATGTTGCAAGAGTTTGTGTAAATGTATCATCTTATGAAGGGATTGTTAATGAGAAGATCAATTTCCATGTCGATTCTTGGTTCATTGTTCTCTTTGGTGAAAAATATTTGTGGGGATAACATCTTAGTTGATGACCTCAGACCTTATAACTTCATGATTTGGTGACAAGGTATGAGGTCAAACATCATACTTGGATGACCTCAGACCCTTGACATTATTAATTTGGTGAAAATTATTTATGGGGATAACATCTTACTTGATGACCTTAGACCTTATAACATCATGATTTGGTGACAAGGTATGAGGTCAGACATCATACTTGGATGACCTTAGACCCTTAACATCATTAATTTGGTGAAAATTATTTATGGGGATAACATCTTAGTTGATGACCTCAGACCTTATAACATCATGATTTGATAACAAGGTCTGAGGTCAGACATCTTACTTGGATGACCTCAGACCCTTAACATCATTAATTTGGTGCAAATTATTTATGGGGATAACATCTTAGTTGATAAACTCAGACCTTATAACATCATGATTTGGTGGCAAGGTCTGAGGTCAGACATCATACTTGGATGACCTCAGACCCTTAACATCATTAATTTGGTGAAAATTATTTATGGGGATAACATCTTAGTTGATGACCTCAGACCTTATAACATCATGATTTGATGACAAGGTCTGAGGTCAGACATCATACTTAGATGACCTCACACCCTTAACATTATTAATTTGGTGAAACCTTATTGCATGGAAAAGAAAATCATCCAATAAATAATTCAGCAAGAGAAGAAACAAAAGCCCTCCTCAGAGGTTGACAGATTAAGTTACAAAATGCAAAGATATAAAGTAACAGTGTTTATCAGAGGTTACAATAAAGAGTTACAAAAGATTGCTTATGTAATACCCCGTACTTTTATGGATATTTATTTATGGGATTAATTAAATTAAGTGTGTATTAATTGGGAATTAATCCGGATAAAATACGAGCGAGATGTGAGTTGGTATTTAATTTTAATGCGTATATATGGCAATATATTAATATTGAAATTATTGAATTTGTTGTGAGATTGAAATACAACAATTTTAGAAATTTTGTTGGGACGCGCGTGAGAGTCGCGTCAGGAAAATATTTAATTTAATTAAAAAGTAAATTTTATTTCTATTAACCGTATGGTCATTTTGAGTGCGCCAACGTGTCCGGAAGGGTCGAAATAGTCTAGAAAACACTAGCTGGGGGTTTAGTTTGGGTCCCGGAGCATTTTTAGGCCATACCGGCAACCCAAAAGGGTAGTTTGGTAATTTCGGAATTTTGGGAATTAAAACCCACGAAAATTAGATGTTAAAATCTGATTTAGTCTTTACCCACTAAACCCAATAACAACACTAAATGACTTAATGGGCTACGGGGGTTATTGGAAAAAGTTTTAAGAGTTTCCTAAGGCAACCTCTAAACCACCATTGTGATCTTGGAGAAAAACTGGTACAGAGAGAGAGAGGAAGGAGAATTCTGCAGAAAGAGAGAGAGAGAGATCAACCTCCATCAATCCAACATCAAAGTCAGAGAAAGACCCAAGGCAAGTGGTTTAATTACGTTATTTGCAACGAATGTTTCTTCCATGTTTAGACATTTATGAAAATTTCATTGTTTTGGGAGATTGATAAAAACCCATTGAATTGGAATTTGAAATTCATATTTTGATAAGGAGATTGCATGTAGAATCATGTTTGGGAAATTATTCTGATAGAAATACATCTTTTATATCACAAAACGGATTTTATTATGTCTATTGATGACTTTATATTTTCTAGGGTTCATGTTCATGAGATTTGGGGAAAATTGGGAGATTTGTTAGTTGGGTGTTGTTTAGGATGAATTGACCCTATAAATATGTTGAAATACAACCTAAGTATGTTTAGGAATGATTAGAAACCTTCAACTATTGTTGGAATGATGTTTAGATGAGATTAGAGGTGAAGAGAATTGGGAAAAACGTAATAGGAAAATTCTGGGCTCGAAACTGTCACCTCGTTAGAAGGCCTGCCCAGGTCGTTCGAACGAGCTCGTTCGAACGAGCTTCTAACGAGTTGACTGTTTGACTTCTAACGAGTGGGATGTTCATTTGATGCCTTTCGTTCGAACGAGATCTCGTTAGATGCCCACTTCGTTCGAACGAACTCTCGTTCGAACGACCTCGTTCGAACGAGACTTCTAACGAGTTGACAGATTGGCCTTTTTGGCCCGATTTGATTTCTAGTGTCCCGTAAGCTTATTTAATTGTAGAGATAACCTTCCCTTGTTAACTCATTGGCATAATTGGGAGATTTTGGATATTTTGAGGAGTGAAACATAGAAGTATGAATTGAACCAAATGATATTTGTGGATTAGGACGCTAGTGACTATGTACGATGTGAGGCTTATTGACGACTTATATATTTATATTAACTGGGGATATGTGAATGGTGTAACATTATAAGTTGGTATGAGAATGAGAAGTGTACCGCTAATAATTATGGTAATTACTAAGAAGTGTGCATGCTTAGTATATATGATTTTATGTGTATGACATACCTACCATACTTGCTAACACGGGAGGTTTGCGTTCATTTAGGGCCATCTAACCTTTGTGTGCCTACGGGGGGGATTTAGATTGGTACCGCGAGAATATAGGTCAGAGAAGGACTTATTGGGAAGTTAATAAGTCTGCTGATCGTGGGAGCGTAGGTATGTGCGTGACCCATGTGATGTGACTGTGTTCGCCTCCATTGTTTGTGATTTGCTATTATCTGAGAACGATTCCTGAGAGATTCGGAATGCGTGATCCTTATGTACGTGATGTACCGGGATGGATAGCAGAGTATGTGTGCACCGTAGCTTAGTCTCGGGGTGCTTGTATTGTATATTTATGACGTGAATAATATACGCTTAAATAATGAGAACTTTCATGTTGGTATTGTGAGTATAATCATGATAACACTTTGTGAAAATAAAAAGGGATAACCTATAGTGAATTGTATTGCTAATTATTGAGAATCCGAATCTAAGTAACATCCTCTATTTAATTGATAACGTTAGAATGTATAATGGGAATCGAGTAGAAAGGGTTAGAACTTATGTCGGTTTAGTTAGATATGAACACCACTTAGATGGGTATTGTACGTTAGGAGTGCACAAGTAGTCGAGAGGTGAGTATTTCATGTGAGAGCACGTCCTAACATGTATTTTGCATTCTTTGTTTTAATGTTATTAAAACACTTGCTATTTTTAAAATACTCTCCACTTTCGGGCTCTGACCCGTTCGCTTTCAAATCTATTTTTTGTAAAAACCTTTTAGGTGCCCAGCCACAAGGACACCATGCATAGGATATCCATTCAGGTGATGAGCTGTAGCTGTTGTGGAAGTTATAGGGCCTTGATAGTAGACGCTTCTTTTGTCTTGACTCCATATTCAGTTTCATCATTTGTAGGGCATGTCGCCCATTTCTATTAGAGACATTTCTTATTTCAGTTATTCAGATCTTTGGCATGTAATTAATTCAGGATACACTGTTTTATTTGTTTCAGTTGTGGGATTTCTGTGAGGATTTTTCCTCTTGACTTACTATAAATTATTGGTTACTTTATTAAGACTTTATGGTGTGTGGTTATGTTATTCTTTCATAATTCTCTTACTGCATGTTAATCAGATTTAATTTAAAATTTTACATCTTACTTTTTAAATACTAGGTGGTTAGAAATTATTAAAATGTTTTCGACAGTGATGCTATTACTGAACCAACTTGGCATTTCGTATTAATTTAATAAAGGAGTAGCTACCCGGTATTTAATTAGTCGGGGTGTCACAACTTAAAGCTTCATAAAAAATTAAGTGTTCGCAGCCTCAGGGTTAGTGGTCACGTCTGCATTTCTTTGGCCTAGGGTGTCTACTTCCACCCCATCGTTTTGACCACCAACATCTTCAGCCATGGTGTCTCTTTGAGGGGAAGTCTCGTTGGGTGAAGCACCTCCCTCCTCTTCAACCTCCTGCAGGGCTTGAGCAAACTTGGGGTCGACATAACCCAGGACGATGAAGTCAGCCGCTGCAAGGCTTCCTGACTCATTTTCCTTCTTGGCAGCCCATTTACCAATGGCCTTGACCCCTCTCTCCAGAAATTCAAAGCCGAAGCTGACAAACTCGTCAAAGACCTTGTACTCCTCCAAGATATTCTCAGAGGCATCATCCAAGGTAACCTTGACAGCCACATCAACTTTATGCTGAAGAGAGTCAGTATGAATCTTCATGGCAGTATTATGATCTTCCCTCTACTTGTCCATATCCTTTTGCAATCCCTTCACCTTGTTCTCAGCCTTCTTTAGAGCAGCCTTCAGATGTTCCACTTCGTCATTCAAGGTGGCTTCAGTCTTCTCGGCCTCTTGGCCCTTCTCAATCAGAGGAAGTTTTCCCAAGGTCCGGTTGGCAAAATGATGCATGGTGAGAAGACCCTGCAAAACATATGCAAAGATGTCAGTCTAAGGTCTGATATAGTCCAAATGACGATGTCACACATTCAAAAGAAAATAGTTAAAGGCCTTACCTGGATGGTACGGTGAAGAGAGAATTCAACCAGTAGGGGCTTATCCAGGGATCGGCAAAAATGCTTGTCAGATTCGGTCATGACACCGCCGATAGCATCCATGGCCTTCAAACTTTGGCCAATGACACTATCACCAATCTTTAATTGCTCAAGACGAGCAATCAAGGCATCCTCAGAAGAAATAAGGATGACACGATCCCTCCTTTCTTCTTCTGCCTCTGATCCTCAAGGGTAGGGTCGGCAACCATCCTCTTCTTGGTGGCCTCATCCCTCAAGGTAGAAGGAGGGGGAGGAGGAGCATTTAAACCTACTTTTTTGATGAGCTTCGTTAGACTTGGAGCTGCCATCTCCCACAACTCGTCAGATATTCCTTTTGGGCACTCTGCAGGATGGAAAGGTATTAGTTAGAGAATCAGATATACATAAATTCATAGGTATAACTTGTTTAAATAAAAGGTACTTACCAAGCTCTGTCAAAGGATTTCCCCCTAGACCAGTCTCAGAGAGGTAGTAGGGGGTCATCAGGTGTTCGAATTTGATAAGCAGACCATGCTCCCCCTGATCTTGAAGGTCTTTGACCTTCTAAAGATTGTGTTGTCTTAGCCTAGGGTTAGCCCTAGCAGCCATTGTAACCTTTCCCCATCTCAGGGGTATTCTTGGCTCTAATGAGGAAGAGGGAGCACATGGACCAAATTCCCATGGCCCTGATGCAAAGAAGTAACGTGGCTTTCAGTTATGGTTTGAGGTTTGGGTAATCTGAAGCATCTTTTTAGTTGACTTCCGAGCTAAGAAATGATAATAACTTGGATGGTTTCTGGAAGATGAAGGGACATAGCACCCTGTAAAGACTGGGACAGGAAGGTTTGCGTGATGGATAACCCTCCATAGGACAATGGCTCCAATTATCACCCTCCAAGCATTGGGTGACAACTGGGAAGGAGCCAAGTTAATGTAGGCCAATATAGCCCTGATGATGGGATGGATGGGCAGACGAAATCCCAACTTGAACATCTGCTCATATAGGCAGATCTCACCATCTCGGCCGTCATAAGCCCTCTCTTCCCTCAGAGGTCTCCTGAGTTTTATAGTGGGACTTATGGAATATAGAAGTCTGAAGGCTAGAAGGTCGACCTCATTGACTGTATTCTCAATCTCAGCCACCTCAGAGGTGTCAACATCACTCTAAACACCATCATCATCATCATCATCATCATCTAGCTCAACGTCGGCCCTAGCAGACGATGGAGCACCACCTGGAAACCTCTGAGCGAACTCAGCTCCTATGACTGCCGATAGAGGAATGGCTTCAAGAATCGATGGAACAACCACACTTGGTCCAATAATTTCAAACTTTGAGGAAGAGGTTGATGTGCTTGAACTTTTTGTAATACCCCGTATTTTCATGCTATATTAATTTGGGGATTTATTAAATTTAATGTGAGTTAATTATTTAATAAAAATCCAGAAATTAATTATGTTATAATTATTAACGTGACGAGAGTTAGTAATTATATGAAATCGGTTGAATATTACTAATGAGAAAAGTAATATATATGATATTGGTTATATTGAAAGTCATGAGTGAATTAAATGACAATTTCGGAAATTTAAGTCGGGACGTGCTCGTGTCGCGTCGGGACTAAATTTTGATAAATAAAAAGTGAATATTCTATAAGTTGTACGTATGGTCGTTTTGAGTGCGCCAACGCGTCCGGAAGGGTCGAGATAGTCAGAAAAGTGTACCCGGGGGTTTAGTTTGGGTCTCGGGGTGTTTTTAGGCCTAATTAGTAACCCGGGAGGGCATTTTGGTCATTTTACATTTTTGGGTAATTAAAACCGCGAAAATTATAGGGGTTATATCAGATATTGAGGTTGTCACCTAGGGTTAGAATACCCAAAACCTAGAACGGCCATTGGAGAAGTGAGGAGAGAGCTCTCAAGGGATTCCAAGGCTCAAAACTCAACGGTTTGCACCGCCGCCACCACCAACGCGTAGATCGCGAGATGGGGAACGCAACCACATCGAATTCGGCACCAAACCAGACCTCTGAAAATCCCAGGCAAGTGTTTATCTTGCTTATTTCGTTGATGCATCTTTCATATTAGTTTAGGAGTAAGTAGGATGAGTTTTAATGGAAGAAAACCCAATTTGTGATAGGAAAATCCATGTAGTATTGGTTTATATGATGATTTTGGAAACCCTTGCCATGTAGAGGTATTTAACCACGAAATTATGATGATTATAAGAAGAAATTTCTGGAGAAAATTTGTTAGAAACCTGTTGAAGAAAATTCTAGGGTTCTTGATAATTAGATAAAACTTTGGGTTGATAATCCATGTTTAAATGATAGAAATACACATGCCTTACGTTGGAAATATCTGGTATATTGATATAATGTTAGTAGTAGAATTTTTGGGACGTTTGGGTTTGGAAAATATGGATTTGGATGAGGATAGGTGGTAGAACCCGCAACTTTTATTCTGCAGAAATCGAAATACCTGCTTGATCGATCGATCGAGCCTAGAACTTCGATCGATCGAAGGCTCGATCGATCGAGCCCCAGACCTCGATCGATCGACCCCTCCTAGCAGACTCCTATTTCCCCTATTGAATGAGTTAAATTCAATTTATCGTGAAATAATTCTTGGACATCCTTAATAAAATGCTTTGGGAGATAGGGAAGACCAGTATGATATATGAATAAATTTTGGGGACTCTTAATGTGAGACGAGGATTGTATTTTGGGATAATTACTTAAGGGTCGATGAATTTATGTATTAAAAGGAGAGGTGCGTAAGAGATTTACGTTGGAACATTAAGAGAATACTTACTGAATTTTATACTTGGGAGGTTAGAGCCCACGAGTGTCACGTAATAAATGGGAAAACCCTTCGAGTTAAGGTTAGAGACGAACCCTTATACGAAATACTTAATGTGAAAATTAAGGATAAATGTTGTAATTATGGGTGATGAGAGAAACCTATACTGATATGATAACAAGTGGTATATTTATATGGTTGTGTATGCATATATTATATACGTGTGAAAACCATGCCCGCGCTACTTGCTATCCCTGAGGTTACCGCGATGGGACGATCTTATCCTGTGTTGCCTTATGGGGGATATTGATTCGTACCCTAGGAGATAGATGTACTTGGTACATGCTATCGGAGTGATAGTTCAGACGGTCCTAAGAGATGTGAGGGTATGTACTGACCTCTTAGAGACTTGGAATCTATGCTTCGCCTCAAATCTTGTTTGTATATATGTTGGTACAGTTCGAGAGTGAGTCCGGACTTGTATTTCCCTTAGTGTGAGCGATATGGGGATTGGATAGCAGAGTATGCCCGCACCATAGTTCTATTTGGGGTGCTGTTTTTATATATATATATATATATATATATGTTATACGAGTAGTTAGTATATGTATAAGTATGGAAATTTCGAAATTTGGAACTGCCTACTGTGATTTGATAAGTAGGATACGGTTGATGGCTCAGATTGTAAATACTTGTTTTGAGAAAGTATACTATGACACTGGAAAAACTTTAGTGATTAATAAAGTTATAATGAGAACCTTGATTACAAATTGAAACCTTACTTTATAAACAATTATATTGTTCGGCCTTGAAATCTTACGAGTAGCCTAAGATAAGTTAAATCGTTGTAACAGATTTGTTCGATAGATGATAGAAATTCCATTGGGAAGGGTAGTACGATAGGCGTGCACATTAGAAGAGATGCGAGAATTTCTCAAGAGAGTGTCGCTCTAATATGTTGTTGCATTGGCCTGTATCAATTTAAATACTTGCTAAATGAATTTTAAATCATAGACACTATCGGGCTCTGACCCGTTTCTATTTATCTTTTCTCTTTTGTTATATATGTATATATTACAGGTGCCCAGCCACAGGGGCGTCTTGCTTAGGATCCCTTGGGAGAAACGTGCTGCAGCTTAGGTGGGAGTTGCAGGCCACTTGCGTAGACGACTTCATTTATTGATTCCACTTCTATCATTCTCATTTATTGGGCACGTGTCGCCCTTTCCATTGTTTATCTGTTTTATTGGGACATTTGTATTTGTTATTTTTAGTACTGCTATCATGGGATTTATTCAGTGTGGATGTTTTACTTTAAGTTTTAATTATTGGGATTAGATTGTTAAATGTTTTAAATTAATTAGTTATGTTGCGGAATTATTGTGGTGTGATTCTTATTTATTGAATGTTGTTAATAAATAAATAAATAATCTTTCTTTAAATAAAATTTGGAAAGTAATGGTTAAAAAAAATGGTTTTGACACTTAGCTTAATTAATTAGGGTGTTAAATTGGAAAATTTATTTTTCGACAGTGATGCTAAGAATGAACCAACTGTTCACCTTGATTTAATTTAATAAAGGAGTGATCGCCCGGTATTTAATTAGGCGGGGTGTCACACTTTTATGAGATGAGGACCGATTGGAAACCTCTACCTCATCAGGGACCTGATCTTGTTGATTTCAGAAGTCCATGGCCTATTGGAAGGAGTCCACAGACATAGGGTCTGAGGTGGATGACTCAGACTCCGACAATGGATAGGGTTCAGTTGGGGCCTCTGCTTGGTTAACTGGTTCGGTTAGTTCAGGGTATATGACTTTCAGAGGTGGGGGAAAGATAGATCTGAGGGGGAATTCCTCTGCCCTATGAGCTTCCTCTTGTGCTCTTTCTATTTGCCTAATTTATTCTAAGGTCTTCTCTATAAGAGAGGGGAATTCCTCTAAGAGATGGTAAAGGCGTCTGAGCATATGAGGTAGACCCTACACTTATAACTCTCCTAAATAACAAATAGGATTGGCAAATGGGATTAAAGATCAAACTATCAAACTTTGAGCAAAAACTACCAAGAACAATAAGAACAGTGTCGCCGGAAAACTAATAATCTCACCGGAAACCTCTTGAAGCTCACCGAAAAATGCAAAAACAAGAAGAAGGCAGGAAAAATGAAGAAGAAAGCATAGTAAAAGATACCTGAAGAGAAGTGGTAAGGAGGAAGGAAGAGATTGCAAGGAATGACCACCCAATGCTACTTTAAACCAAAGCTCTTCTAGAGAGAGAGAGTGTTGCAAAAATTCCAAGAGAAGAAATGAAGAAGTGGGAAGAAAGAGAGAGGAAATGAGGGTTTAAACCTCAAACAGCCCCACACGCTTCCCAAGGCCCATCATTTCCTTAGGAGACCAAAAGTCTACAATCATTACACCTGCCAGGCACGCTAGCCACTTCATCTGCTGACACTTATCAAAAAGTATCAACACCTACAGAAATTTAACCTCGGACAAACATACCCCTTAGGCACCTGATCGCACAGGTAACTAAGGGCTAGGGGTGATTGATATGCCCTGAATGTACCCCCTCGGCTCAGAGACATCAACCTCGGCCCATGAGGATGTCCGAGGTTGGAGGGATCCCAGCTAATCAACCAGCGATCTCGTCCCAAGAAAGGACGACTATGGACCAGTCGACGTTCCTGCTACCTCTGCAAGAGAGGTCATTCATGATCCATAAGGGCAGGTTATTCACCAGGTCATCCATTCGGACATCTAAAGTATGCAACCGCGGCTTGGGAAAGGCCAAGGTGGTAAACGAGTCAACCTCGGTTGAGGATCAGCTGACCTTCATGCTGCTCCACCATTACCTCGGCCCAGGCCGGCGTCACAGCTCAACACATTTTACCTCGGCTCTTCCACTAAGTCAAGGTCACCACCTCGTCCTATTCCAGGCCGAGGTTATGACCAATCGTAGATGGCCGAGCTCTTATGCGCATATGTGTGGATGGGAACACGTGGATGTAATACCCCGTATTTTTATGATATTTATTTATGGGATTAATTGAATTAAATGTGTATTAATTGGAAATTGATCCGGATAAAAATACTAGCGAGATGCGAGTTGGTATTTGATTTTAATGAGTATATATGGATATATATGAATATTGAATTATGAAATTTGTCGTGAGATTGAAATACGACAATTTGGAAATTTTGTTGGGACACGTGTGACAGTCGCGTCAGGAATATAATTATTTTAATTAAAAAGTGAATTTTATTTCTATTAATCGTATGGTCATTTTGAGTGAGCCAACGCGTCCGAAAGGGTCGAAATTGTCAGAAAACACTAGCCGGGGGTTTAGTTTGGATCCCGGGGTATTTTTAGGCCATACCGGCAACGTAAAAGGGTAGTTTGGTAATTTTGGAATTTTGGGAATTAAAACCCACGAAAATTAGAAATTAATATCTGATTTAACCTTTACCCACTAAACCCACTAACTACACTTAATGACTTAATGGGCTACGGGGGTTATTGGAATTAGTTTCAAGAGCTTCCTAGGGCAACCTTAACCACCATTGTCACCTTGGAGAAAAAGAACTTGTAGAGAGAGAGAGAGAGGAGAATTCTGCAGAGAGAGAGAGAACAATTCATCAATTCGACATCAAAATTAGTGAAAGACATAAGGAAAGTGGTTTAATTTCGTTAATTGCAAAGAATGCTTCTTCCATGCGTAGGAAATTTATGAAATTGTATTGTTCTTGGAGAATGATAAAAACCCATTGAATTGGATTTAGAGATTTATAATTTTATGAGGAGATTGCATGTAGAACAATGTTAGGGTGATTATTCAGATAAAAATACATCTTTTATATCATAAAAACGAATTTAGTTATGTCTATGGATGAATTTAATTTTCTAGGGTTCATGTTCATGGGGTTTGGGGAAAACTGAGGGGATTTGATGATTTGATGATGTTTAGGAAGATTTGGCCCTATATAAATGTTTAATTATGACCTACAAATGTTTAGTGTGTATTAGAAACCTTAAAATGCTGTTGGGGCGAATTGTATATGGGATTAGAGGTGAAGAAAGTTGGAAAAACAAAAAAAGGAAATTCTGGGCTCGAAACTGGCCTCTCGTTAGAAGACCTGCCCAGGTCGTTCGAACGAGCTCGTTCGAACGAGCTTCTAACGAGGAGGATGTTCGTTCGATGCCTTTCGTTCGAACGAGATCTCGTTAGATGCCCAGTTCGTTCGAACGAACTCTCGTTCGAACAGCCTCGTTCGAACGAGACTTCTAACGAGCTGACAGTTTAGGCTTTTTGGCCTGTTTTGATTTCGCGTGTCCCGTAACCTTGTTTAATTGTAGAGGTAACATTCCCTTGATGAAAAATTGATATAGTTGGGATATTTGGGATATATTGAGGAGTAAAACATAGAAGTGTGATTTGAATTGAAAGGAAATTGTGGAATAGGACGTGAGTGACTATTACGATGCGAGAATTATTGGCGGCTTAAATAATTGAATTAACCGGGAACATGTGAATTGTGTAACATTATAAGTCGGTACGAGAATGAGAAGTGTACCACAAATAAATTATGGTGATTACTAAGATGTCTGTATACTTAGTATATGTATATGATTTTATGTGTATGACATACCTACCATACTTGCTATCACGAGAGGTTTAGGTTCGCTTAGGGCCATCTAATCCTTGTGTTGCCCGGATTTAGATTGGTACCTCGAGAACATAGGTCATAGAAGGACTTATTGGGATGTTAATAAGTCTGCTGATCGTGGGAGCGTAGGTATGTGCGTTACCCATGTGATGTGACTGTGTTCGCCTCCATTGTTTGTGATTCGCTATTATCTGAGAACGATTCCTGAGAGATTCGGAATGCGTGATCCTTATGTACGTGATGTACTGGGATGGATAGCAGAGTATGTGTGCACTGCAGCTTAGTCTCGGGGTGCTTGTATTGTATATTTATGACGTGACTAATATAAACTTAAATTAATGAGAACTTTCATGTTGGTATTGTGAGTATAAATACGAAAACGCTTTGAGTAACTATAAAGGGATAACCTGTAATGAATTGTATTGATAATAATTGAGAATCCGAGTTTAAGTAAAGCCCTCTACTTAATTGATGACGTTAGAGTGTATAATGAGAACTGAGTAGAAAGGATAGAGCTCATGTCAGTTTAGTTAGATAAAAATATCACTTAGATGGGTGCTATTCGTTAGGAGTGCACAATTAGTTGAGAGGTGAGTATTTCATGCGAGTACACGTCCTAACATGTATTTTTCATTCATTGTTTTAATGTCATTAAAGCACTTGCTATTTTTAAAATACTCTCCACTTTCGGGCTTTGACCCGTTTGCTTTCAAATCTATTTTTGTAAAAATCATTTTAGGTGCCCAGCCACAAGGACACCATGCTTAGGATCCTCATTCAGGTGACGAGCTGTAGCTGTTTGTGGAAGTTACAGGACTTTGCTAGTAGATGCTTCATCTATCTTGACTCTATATTCAGCTTTCATCAGTTGTAGGGCATGTCGCCCATTTCTATTAGAAACATTTCCTATTTCAGATTTTCAGACTATTGGCATGTAATTAATTCAGGATACATTGTTTTACTTATTTTAGTTGTGGGATTGTTGTGAGGAGTTTTCCTCCAGACTTATTATTATTTTGTTGGTTATTATATTCTTCGTTATGGTGAATGGTTGTTATTCTTTCATTATCCTTTTACTGTATGTTAATCAGACTAAATTTTAAATTTGACATCTTACTTTTAAATACTAGGTGGTTAGTAATTATAAACATGTTTTCGACAGTGATGCTATTAACTGAGCCAACTTGGCTTTTAATTTAATTTAATAAAGGAGTAGCTACCCGGTATTTAATTAGTCGGGGTGTCATAGGTGGTATCAGAGCATCAGGTTTTAGTGTCCTTTAAGATCTGTACGGCTTATTATGTTTCCGCTGAGCTTTCTTTGATGTAGAGCCCTATATTTTAGGACTGTTGTATTCTTTTGTATATGCTACGTTCTTCAGCTATTTTGAGTTTATAACTGCAAACTTATTGACTTTATTCTAGTTTCAGATGCCTCCATAACGTGCACAACGGGTACTCAGGGATGCAACGCCAGAACCACAGCCCGCACCAGTTCGGGGCACGATGAATGCCGCCAAGGTTGCAGCCATTGTAGCCCAAGCGGTAAATGCCGCACTAGCCGTGGTTCAGCAGGCACCACCTCAGGCGCCAGTTGCTGCGCCAGTCCATGTACATGCATTCCCGTCTGCTTGGGAACGTGTTCGAGATGCTTTTCAGAAAGCACACCCACCGGAGTTCGCAGGTAGCTCCGATGTTGTGGTTTCGAGTCAGTGGAGGAAAGACATTCAGTGGCACTTGAGGATGTGTGAGTGCACCGATGTCCAGAAGAAGATACTAGCTACCTTCAAGCTAGTTGGATCTGCACTGCAGTGGTGTGAGTCTATTACCACCGTGGAGGAGAGAGATACTCTCACGATCCAGGAGTTTTGGGTGCAGTTCGACCGCAAGTACTTTCCATCAGCTGTTCACACGGAAATGAGGAGGAAGTTGATGAATCTTAGGCAGGAAGATAAGACTGTGCCCGAGTATGAGGCCGAATTCACAAATTTGTTGAATATTGTTCCGGATGAGATACCGACAGAAGAGAAGAAGATACAGAAATTTACAGACGGGTTGACTTGGAGGATCATTTGTTGGGGAATCTATCATTGGCCACTTACTCTGATGTGGTGAAGCTTCACTGTTACACTGCCAGGATCACCGCTTTCACATGGCTGAGGGCAAGAGATCGAGAGAGTCCAGCCATCAGGGCAGGACTGGAGGACATGGTGCCAGTGGGGCACAATCTGTTCAGGGGCAAAGACAGGGTGAACAGGTTTCCCAGCAGGGGGATCACAAGAGATTCAGATCGGGAAATTTCAGGCACGGACAGGGAGGTTTTCGGCAGGGCTATCAGGGTCCGAACGACCATCAGGGCTAGCAAGGTCAGAATGGCCAACAACAGTTTCAGCAAGGCCAGTAGGGCCAGGGGAGGAACAGTAACAGCTACCAGGGCCGGGGGCAGCAGGGACAGAGAAGGGGGAACTTCCCGTGGAAGTGTTACGTTTGTGGAAAGACTGACCATAAACGCCAGGATTGTCTGGATAGGGGCAGGGCCCCGCAGCAGCAGCAGGGTGCTCGACAGGAGCCGCAGAGTCCTATGTTTCCCGCCGCCCTCCCTGCACCACCACAGATGGCAGCATTACCACCCATTACAGCGGTCCCAGTTCAGCAGGGACAGCTGCAGTATGGGAGAGTAAATCAGCTTCAGCAGGCCGCAGCCCCACAGGATCCACCAGCCCTTGAGGGTATGTTCTCTATTCAGGGGACTATGGGGCGTATGTTATTTGACACGAGGGCTACACACTGTTTTATTTTTATGAGATTTGGACGCACCATTGGGTTGTTAGACACCGCCGAGAGTACGGCTACTTGTGTAGATTCGCCGTTGAGTAGGGGTTCCATGATTTCACGTGTATGTAGAGGCGTGGGTATAGAGATCGGGAGGTTTACTTTACCCGCGGATTTGTTAGTATTAGAGATGACCGAGTATGATGCCATTATTGGTATGGATTGGCTTGTTGCGTAACGACCCATGATTGATTGTTTTAGTAGATGTATTATCTTTGCCATTCCCGGGCAGGAGATGTTTTTAGTGGGGATGCCTCGTCCTGAGGGAGGATCGTCCACTCATTTGTACTATATAGAGGAGGAGACCTCTAAGGAAGTGGTGATACCACTTGATTCGATTCCGGTTGTTCGAGAGTTTGCCGATGTATTTCAGGATATACCTGGATTACCTCTGAGTAGAGAGATAGATTTTGTGATCGACTTGACGCCGGGCACTCGACCTATTGCCAGCGCACCTTACCGTATGGCTCCCGCTGAGATGAGAGAGTTACGGGATCAGATAGAGCAGTTGTTGGGCCAGGAGTTTATATGGAGGAGTACTTCGCCGTGGGGTGCCCCTGTGTTGTTCGTGAAGAAGAGGGATGGATCGTTGAGGTTGTGTGTGGATTACCGAGAGTTGAATAAGGTCACGATACGAAATAAATATCCGTTGCCTCGAATCGATGAGTTATTCGACCAGCTGAGAGGAGCTTCTTTGTTCTCCAAGATTGATTTGCGATCGGGATACCATCAGTTGCTCATCAGGGAAGAGGATGTCTCGAAGACTGCGTTCTTAACGAGATATGGTTCCTACGAGTTCTGGGTGATGACTTTTGGTTTGACCAATGCTCCAACCGTGTTTATGGACTTGATGAATAGGGTGTTCAGAGAGTTCCTTGATCAGTTCGTCATTGTCTTCATTGATTTTATTCTGGTTTACTCCCAGACAGAGGAGGAGCACGCAGAGCATTTGAGGCAGGTTTTGCAGACCCTACGTCAGAACGAGTTGTATGAAAAATATGAGAAGTGCGAGTTTTGGCTGAAGGAGGTTCAGTTTTTGGGGCATATTATTTCCGACCGGGGGATATCTATTGATCCGGGGAAGGTATTCGCGGTGAGGGAGTGGGGATAACCCACGACACCGATTGAGATTCGTAGTTTCTTGGGCCTAGCAGGATACTACAGGAGGTTCATTCGGGGATTTTCGAAGATAGCGGGTCCTTTGACACATCTGACTCGTAAGGGTGTGCCATTCATCTGGAGTGATGCCTGTCAGTTGTCATTTGATGAGTTGAAGGATAAGTTGACCTCAGCACCTGTGTTAGCATTACCGTGACCGGGAGTTGAGTATCTAGTTTACACCGATGCGTCCTTACAAGGACTTGGAGGTGTATTGCAGCAGGAGAGTCAGGCCATAGCCTATGCTTCCCGTAAGCTTAAGCCTCACGAGAAGAATTACCCCACTCATGACTTGGAGTTGGCGGCAGTTGTATTTGCCCTTCGGATTTGGAGACATTACCTTTTGGGGGAGAAGTTTCGATTGTTCACGGACCACAAGTCCCTATAGTACCTATTCACATAAAAGGAGTTGAATATGCGGCAGTGAAGGTGGCTTGAGTTTGTGAAGGATTATCAGTTTGATATCCAATATCACCCGGGGAAGGCTAACGTGGTAGCAGACGCGTTGAGCCGTAGACCAGTAGATGCGGTGGCAGGGGTGTGGAAGGCAAAGTGGAAGGAGTTGGGACACCAAGATGCAGTGGCCCGATCGTTCATGTCTGTGATGACTGTTACACCACAGATTATCACGAAGGTGGTAAAGGCATAGGCAAATGACTCGTTGTGTCAGGACCAGATAGTTTGATTACTAGCAGAGGGAGCCGAGTCCTATACCGTTAGCTCAGACGGGGGATTACGCTTCAATGGGAGACTGGTAGTTCCAGAAGGAGAGGAATTGCGACACGAGGTGATGGCAGAGTCACACGGCTCACGGTTCTCGGTACATCCCGGTGGGGACAAAATGTACCAAGACATGAGACGACAGTATTGATGGAGCGGGATGAAGAGAGATATTGCCGTGTTTGTTTCTAAATGCGCCACATGTCAGCTGGTAAAAGTGGATCATCAGAGACCGGCAGGACTCCTACAGCCATTAGAGGTCCCGATGTGGATGTGGGAGAGTATATCCATGGACTTTATCACGGGGTTGCCTACGTCACAGAGAGGTCACGAATCCATTTGGGTAATTGTGGACAGGTTGACCAAAGTCTCTCATTTTTTACCCGTAAGGACAGACTACACTACGGGACAGTATGCCCATCTCTTTATTGCAGAGATAGTGAGACTTCACGGTGTGCCCCTAAATATCGTGTCTGACAGAGACAAGATATTTGTTTCAATGTTTTGGGAGAGTTTTCAGGAGGCCATGAGCACAAAATTGCGGTTGAGTACGGCATATCACCCGCAGACTGATGGGCAAACCGAGCGTACAAACCAGATGATGGAGGACATGTTGCGTATGTGCATCATTGATTTCGGGGGTGGATGGGAGAAGTATCTTCCACTGGTGGAGTTTGCTTACAACAACTCCTACCAGTTCACCATTGGCATGGCTCCATTTGAGGCATTGTACGGTAGACCTTGTCGCTCCCCACCATGCTGGTTGGAGGTGGGGGACAACAAACTACTTGGGCCGAAAGTAATTCAGGATACTTCGGCAAGGATAGAATTGATACGGAGTCGCATTCGGGTAGCTCAGGATCGGCAGAAGAGCTATGCTGATGAGAAGAGGTTCTTCAGGGAGTTCCAAGTGGGGGACCAAGTTTTACTCAGAGTATCTCCTATGAAGGGGATTATGCGATTTGGGAAGAAGGGGAAGTTTGCACCGAGATACGTGGGGCCATTCCCTATCATCGAGCGGATTGGGTCTGTTGCATATAGACTTGGGTTACCGGAGCATTTGCATCGGATTCATGATGTGTTTCATATTTCCTCGCTAAGGAAATATCTTAGAGACGACTTGGCTCATTCTCACATTGCTTTGGAGGACATCGATCTCCAGCCTGATAGCTCCTACGAGGAGGGGCCGATTGCTATTTTGGAACGAAGTGAGCAGAAACTGCGGTCAAAGATAGTTTCGTTAGTGCGTGTTCAGTGGCGACATCATAATGTCGAGGAGTCCACATGGGAGCACGAAGATGAGATGCGCGAACGTTATCCAGAGTTGTTCTTACCAGGTACTTTCTTGTTTCGAATTTCGGGACGAAATTCTGTTATTAGGGGGGAAGTATGTAATACCCCGTATTTTTATGATATTTATTTATGGGATTAATTGAATTAAATGTGTATTAATTGGAAATTAATCCGGATAAAAATACTAGCGAGATGCGAGTTGGTATTTGATTTTAATGAGTATATATGGCTATATATGAATATTGAATTATGAAATTTGTCGTGAGATTGAAATACGACAATTTGGAAATTTTGTTGGGACGCGTGTGACAGTTGCGTCAGGAATATAATTATTTTAATTAAAAAGTGAATTTTATTTCTATTAACCGTATGGTCATTTTGAGTGCGCCAACACATCCGGAAGGGTCGAAATAGTCAGAAAACACTAGCCGGGGGTTTAGTTTGGATCCCGGAGCATTTTTAGGCCATACCGACAACGTAAAAGGGTAGTTTGGTAATTTTGGAATTTTGGGAATTAAAACCCACAAAAATTAGAAATTAATATATGATTTAACCTTTACCCACTAAACCCACTAACTACACTTAATGACTTATTGGTCTATGGGGGTTATTGGAATTAGTTTCAAGAGCTTCCTAGGGCAACCTTAACCACCATTGTCACCTTGGAGAAAAAGAACTTGTAGAGAGAGAGAGAGAGGAGAATTCTACAGAGAGAGAGAGAACAATTCATCAATTCGACATCAAAATCAGAGAAAGAGATAAGGCAAGTGGTTTAATTTCGTTAATTACAAAGAATGCTTCTTCTATGCGTAGGAAATTTATGAAATTGTATTGTTCTTGGAGAATGATAAAAACCCATTGAATTGGATTTAGAGATTTATAATTTTATGAGGAGATTGCATGTAGAACAATGTTAGGGTGATTATTCAGATAAAAATACATCTTTTATATCATAAAAACGGATTTAGTTATGTCTATGGATGAATTTAATTTTCTAGGGTTCATGTTCATGGGGTTTGGGGAAAACTAAGGGGATTTGATGATTTGATGATGTTTAGGAAGATTTGGCCCTATATAAATGTTTAATTATGACCTACGAATGTTTAGTGTGTATTAGAAACCTTAAAATGCTGTTGGGGCGAATTGTATATGGGATTAGAGGTGAAGAAAGTTGGAAAAACGAAAAAAGGAAATTCTGGGCTTGAAACTGGCCTCTCGTTAGAAGACCTGCCCAGGTCGTTCGAACGAGCTCGTTCGAACGAGCTTCTAACGAGTGACAGTTTGACTTCTAACGAGGAGGATGTTCGTTCTATGCCTTTCGTTCGAACGAGATCTCGTTAGATGCCCAGTTCGTTCGAACGAACTCTCGTTCGAATAGCCTCGTTCGAACGAGACTTCTAACGAGATGACAGTTTAGGCTTTTTGGCCTGTTTTGATTTCGCGTGTCCCGTAACCTTGTTTAAATGTAGAGATAACATTCCCTTGATGATAAATTGATATAGTTGGGATATTTGGGATATATTGAGGAGTAAAACATAGAAGTGTGATTTGAATTGAAAGGAAATTGTGGAATAGGACGTGAGTGACTATTACGATGCGAGAATTATTGGCGGCTTAAATAATTAAATTAACCGGGAACATGTGAATTGTGTAACATTATAAGTCGGTACGAGAATGAGAAATGTACCACAAATAAATTATGGTGATTACTAAGATGTGTGTATACTTAATATATGTATTTGATTTTATGTGTATGACATACCTACCATACTTGCTATCACGGGAGGTTTAGGTTCGCTTAGGGCCATCTAATCCTTGTGTTGCCCGGATTTAGATTGGTACCTCGAGAACATAGGTCAGAGAAGGACTTATTGGGATGTTAATAAGTATGCTGATCGTGGGAGCGTAGGTATGTGCGTGACCCATGTGATGTGACTGTGTTCGCCTCCATTGTTTGTGATTTTCTATTATCTGAGAACGATTCCTGAGAGATTCGGAATGCGTGATCCTTATGTACGTGATGTACCGGGATGGATATCAGAGTATGTGTGCACCACAGCTTAGTCTCGGGGTGCTTGTATTGTATATTTATGACGTGACTAATATACACTTAAATTAATGAGAACTTTCATGTTGGTATTGTGAGTATAAATACGGAAACGCTCTGAGTAACTATAAAGGGATAACCTGTAATGAATTGTATTGCTAATAATTGAGAATCTGAGTTTAAGTAAAACCCTCTACTTAATTGATGACGTTAGAATGTATAATGAGAACCGAGTAGAAAGGATAGAACTCATGTCAGTTTAGTTAGATAAAAATATCACTTAGATGGGTGCTATTCGTTAGGAGTGCACAATTAGTTGATAGGTGAGTATTTCATGAGAGTGCACGTCCTAACATGTATTTTGCATTCATTGTTTTAATGTCATTAAAGCACTTGCTATTTTTAAAATACTCTCCACTTTCGGGCTCTGACCCGTTTGCTTTCAAATCTAGTTTTGTAAAAATCAGTTTAGGTGCCCAGCCACAAGGACACCATGCTTAGGATCCTCATTCAGGTGACGAGCTGTAGCTGTTTGTGGAAGTTACAGGACTTTGCTAGTAGACACTTGTTCTATCTTGACTCTATATTCAACTTTCATCAGTTGTAGGGCATGTCGCCCATTTCTATTAGAAACATTTCCTATTTCAGATTTTCAGACTATTGGCATGTAATTAATTCAGGATACATTGTTTTACTTATTTCAGTTGTGGGATTGTTGTGAGGAGTTTTCCTCCGGACTTATTATTATTTTGTTGGTTATTCTATTTCTTCGTTATGGTGAATGGTTGTTATTCTTTCATTGTCCTTTTACTGTATGTTAATCAGACTAAATTTTAAATTTGACATCTTACTTTTAAATACTAGGTGGTTAGTAATTATAAACATGTTTTCGACAGTGATCTATTAACTGAGCCAACTTGGAATTTTGATTTAATTTAATAACGGAGTAGCTACCCGATATTTTATTAGTCGGGGTGTCACAGTGGATAAGTCTGTTGTAACTGAATCATTTCCCCCACGTGAGGGAATATTGAGGTCATCATTACTTAGTTGAGATCAGCGAGGTGTCACCCTTGTATTGGATATCTCAACACACACACATGCTAATTGCATGCATATGGGGTGCATTACACCCTCTACATACTATATATACTTGTCTTCTCTTTCTGGGAGAGGACCCTCTGAAATTGGCAACCCTAGCTGAAACTCTGTCTAAAAATACAGTAGAGAGAGAAAGCTTGAGAGTTTTGTATCTATGGCCATTAGAACCCTCATACAGTGTTATTAATCACACACACTTGCACAGTGGACGTAGGCCTGATTGGCTGAACCACTTATATTCTGGTGTGAATCCTCTTTTCCTCACCTCCTTCTACTATATACCCTTATACTGCCATTGTTGACATTAAATTGCGCTCACGAACACCTTGAAGGGTGGTGCTGTTTCCAGCATCATCAGTGGGTTTTTATTTTATATAATCATTTTTATTATATTAACTTAATATTTTAGTTGAGTTTTTATTTTGTCGCTATTCACAATAGATTTTTCAAACTACTTTTGCCCTTTCGAACTTATTATTTTAATATTCGCCCCAACTACAAAGTTGTGAGTATTTTAATGACCTTTCCGAAAATCTATAGCACGACATCAACGGTTACTCGAGCGAATTATAAGTATTTTTAGTACAATTTTATCGACTGTGTCATGTCACGCCATATCCTAACAAATTTTGCACATCAATTCATTTGTTGCCCGAACTCCCGAGGCGCCTGTAAAAATATAAATAAAATTAATTAATTCAAATTTTTGGTATAAATTTTTAGGAAATTACAATATTATCCTTAGTTGTTTTTTAGCCCGCTAAAATTCATATACCACTCATTTTAACTAGAAATTTAACCAAATTTCACAAAAAACTTTCATATTATCCAGATAAACATTTAAAAATTATTTTAGAACCATAAAGTTTTTAAATTTAGAATTTTATCCCCACGGGATTACTAAAATTGCATCATTAATTTGAATTTACTTCAAACTTGTATTCTTGTTCTAAATATAAAAATGACACGAAAAGTTCTTTATTTATGAAACAACAGGCCTAGCCAGGCGTAGATTTAGGTATAAATTATACAAAATTACGCACTCATCAAATACCCCAAAACCTAAACTTTGCTAATACTCGAGCAAAACTAAAATTTTAAAATCTAACTCACTTTTGTCGGAATCACGATTGCACTTAGCATGTGCAACAAGTCGCTAAACCCCTAGGTTACCCTAATGGGCGAATTTTGTCTCATGGTAGTTTGCAGTGAATATACCCATAAAGTTCAAAAATTTGACTCAATTTACAAATGACACAAAAGTATTATAACCAAGTCTTAAATGCAAACTTCATAAATATAGAACTTCACTTTTCAATCTCACCTTATTGTGCATGTGTGCATAACTATTATGTTTGTTATCCAAAAGTTCATTTTGATTCAAATTATCACTAGATGTACTCACAATCGAACACCTAGAAATGGTTAATTTCTCTCGGCATATGCGAATAAAATAGTATAGTTAAATGAACAAAATTCACATATACAAAATTTAAAACGAACATTTTATAATAGATGATTATGATCTCACAAATGGAAAATCAATTAGTTTTTTTTTTGAATTACACCTTAAATCTTATTCGTCTTCTCTCCATACTATATCTAGCTAGACTTGAGATCGATTAGGACTTTCTTTGATTGTATTGTAGGCTCGAATTTTGGTTAGAAAGAACGGTTTTTCAGAGTTTAAAATTTTCTGAGAATATAGAGGTTTTTCGGTATTTTTACTTTTTAGGCACTTTTTTAAACCTCCATTTTCTTTTTTTTCCCTTTTCTTTTCCAAACTCACATACTATTTTTTATTTTATTTTCCCATTCTTTATTTCTGCCCATTTTTTTTCTTCTTTCTTTTTAAGCATTATTCTTGCAAACATTCTTCTTTTGGCATTTTTGTTACCATAATTTTACCTTGATATTCTCAAAAAAGGCTATGCATTTTTGAATTTTCAATAAAAGGCTTATGTTTCTTTTTGGCACAAATGGACTTGCAATAGAATAATGTAAAAAGATCGGTTTAGGCTTTAATTTTAGGCTTTAAAAACGGTTGCCTAATCTCATTTCTCAACTTTTGTCTAAATTATGTCTCAGGTATACCTACTAAGACTTCTAGTGCTTATAATTCACATTTTGATATTGATTTCCAATAATCGAACAAAAAGAATATGGAGATCATCAACAATTTAATCACTGAAGGAAAATTTGAGTTATTTTAACTCGGATTGATGTAATTCTCTCAGAAATGACGAGTCACACAAAAATCTCACGAGGTTAAAATCTCTACAGTTATTTATTAAGTTATTTAACTTTTTCCTCAATTTCCATTTCGTTCATATTACATGGCTAAGTTTCAAAATTTTACAAGTTGAGAGTGTAAGGACATAATTCTCATGTCTGCTATCTTACAGTTTTGTATGTCATACGCCGCTACATTCGGCTACATCTGGCACGTCTCTACACGATCGCTCACGACGGCCTCTATCCGAATTCCAAGCATCAAGCATTCAACAACTCCTAAATGTGTCCTTCATCTGCCACAATGATTTCACGTTCCTTGATTTTAGGCACATAATGCGAGTGGAACGCAGGGGAAGTCAAAATAGTGAAACAAGGCTTGATAGGGAAGTTCAAGCGCATTTTCGTAATTTCACATCCATAGTTCAGAGGTCTGGTCAACTGGAAAGTTGAAGAGCTCGCCGTAATGAAGATACTGGAAGAAACAACACCTCAATCCGAGCTACGATGAAGAAGTTATGACCTTTTGAAGTTGGAGAAAATTCCTTGAAGAATGCTATTTTTTAACCCCATACCAGAATGGTACAACCAAACCGGTTCGGTGTACCCCAGAACGGGTTCGGTGTACCTGTACGTTGATAAGATTTTTAGAGTTTTAAAAAAGCGGAACTCTTCATCTGTTTTTCCTATAAATACCAACTTCGGGGAGCTGTTTTGCAAGACTTTAGAAGACGTTTTTGAGAGTCCAAATACATCCAGTCTTCATATTTTTGAGTCCCAAGACTCATGTTTTGATTCACACAATTGCCAATACTTTGTGAATCTTTTTGGTAACCCAAGAACACAACCTTGTGTTTGTTCAAACCTTTGTGGAGAGATCTTTGCAACCGAGGGCTGCGTGTCTTTGCTGAGGGAGTCTCTACAAAGTTTCATGGCTGCGTGTCATTGAGGAGTGCTGCGGTTCTTCCTTTGTTGATTGGATTGAGGTTCATGTGGGTTCGCTGCGTGTGGATTCATTGCTGCCCTCCTGGAAAGGGATATTTCCAGTCGCCGACTACAGAATCCGATACCTGAGGGTAATTCTTAGTCACTGTATTTTCATTGTAATCCGATTGTAAGCCGTTTTCTTACAAATTATAGTGAAAATAAAAGGTTTTGCCCCTTTGGGGGATTTTTCCTGAAATTGTTTGTTTTTATCCTGCATGCTATATTTTATTTGATAAATCATCTAGATGCATGTCTTAGGGTTTAACTAAAATTTGGGATTAATTAAAATGGTTTTTATTTGAGAAGTTGCAATATTTCCGCTGTAGCTACTCTCTCAAATTGGTATCAGAGCGGGTTACGCTAATTTATCGCGTGATCCTGATTTTTTGAGGATTTATTTTTTTTACATACAATTTGACTTCTCACGTCGTCAAATTGGAATCAGATCGGGTTGCACTAAGTTATTGTGTTTTGATCCTGATTTTGCAAAAATGGATTTTGATGGTTTTGATGATCTTCGATGTCAAATTTTTGAAAAATTTAATTGGAAAATTCACACGAACTCTTGTTTTAAATCTTCTGTTGAAAACGAATCTGAGAGGTGTCCTTGTTGTGAGGGTGTTGGTCACACGTTAGATGAGTGTACCACAAATTTAAAGAAGAAATTGAATAAACCGATTTCTCATGTTTCTACCCTTAGTGATAGCGATTCAGAAGAAGAAGTCTTTTATGCTTCTAGGAGAGAGCTTCCCATCCGTGTGATTAGTGATGGGAGTGTGGATGAAATTGAGGAGGAAAGTGTAGATGAGCATGACTTGCAAACTGCTTTCAATGAACTTTATGCTGAAACTTTGAAAACAAAGAAAGAAAATTTGAAATTGAAAGCTCAGTTGAAAGAGTGTGCCATAAAAAATAATGATTTTTTAGTTGAAGAACTTAGGGCTCATGTGAAAATTTTGAAAGAGAAGCTGGAGTACGTCGAGGGTGAGAGAAATAGTCTTAGAGGGTTGATGGAGACTATGAAAAAGGAGATTTTAGAGTTTGAGGATTCTAAACGAGTACTTGAATCTAGGATAGGTGAACTTGAGGTGAAATTGAAAGATTCAAGTAAAGTGAAATTTGATTTGGAGTCTAGGTCTGAAAAACTTGATAAGATTTTAGCCACAGTCGAGATCAAAACTGATAGGGGTGGGATTGGTCTTGAAAAATATGTTGCACCCATTCCCACACGTGTGAGAGAGCCTCCTAGGATTGTTAAGAAAGAGGCACCTAAGTTTGTTAGGAAAGCACCCCATAGGAGCATCGTGAGAGAACCTCCTAGGATCATTAGGAGAGACCCACCTAGAAAAATTCGGAGAGATCAACCGAGAAATTTGAGGAGAGGGCCACCTTTAGGTAACACACACCGCCCGATTTACTCTTGTACACATTGCGGTAGGTAAGGTCATCTTAGGCAACTTTGTTACAAGCTTTTAAATGAACCTAGGAAGGTTAATAGAAGAATAAATTCGATTCCCCACACCCCCACACCTCGTTACACATCTATTTGGGTTAGAAAATCGGATTTAGAGGCTTATGGTTTATTTGTCCACGATTCCCGTTTGCTTGCACGTGATTCACCCCATGTGAAATCTTTTGGTTGATTGTGTTTGCATGTTTGTCATACACTAGTTATGGTTTCATGATATATTTTTACTAGTGTGATGACTTGTACTTTTTGTATAAATTCTTGTTTTTGATTTTTTTTGAAAAATACAAAAAGATTTTATTTTGATAAAATTTTGAGAAAATCCAAAAAGATTTTTGTATTACACCGTTTATGGATGAACACTTTGGATGACCAAGTCACAACATCATTCCATTTTTTTCATGTGACTATTTGATAGTGTTTTGAGATAATAGGTCAATTCATCCTTGTGCTTTATAATGTTTGGAGTCATTAAGATGTAATTAAGTGTTACTTCCTACATGTTTGACTCATGTTTCCTTTATTGCACATATGCACGGATTTGTTTGATTATTGTGCTTGTCTTATCACATGTTGGTTGGGTGTTTTCATCTCAATCCTGTCTTTAAAACAAACCAAGCGCGATAATTTTTTATAAGGAAATTGTGCATATAAAAACCGTGTTGTGAGTTTGTGTGCTTTGTTTGAATAACGGGGAGGGGCTGCGAAAGGTAATTATCTATCCTTTGCGCAAAAGCCACCGTTAAAAAGGACCTAAAAAATTGAGGAATTTTATTATCCGAGGTCCAAAGAGGTTAAAAGAGCCCGAAAAAATTGAAAGGCAATAAAAAGATATTCATGCCAAAAAGGGGCCATTTAGGTTTTTGCACCAATTCTCCAATGTTTGAGAATTTAGATTACCTCTAAAAGAAAATATATATGAGGGAGTTTTGTTGGAGAATTTAAAATGGGGTTGCACGTCCTTGATATTCTTGAAAATGCGCTATATAGTTTTGGACGTTATTGGTGTGGAAATCATTTGACTTTGATTTGTTGATTTGTATAAGACGATGACATCTAAATTCAACAATTTTTTTCACCTAAGGATACCTTTGATGTTCATTCGTTAGGAGTACTCGTATGCATCGTGCACATATGATTGATTGAGTTGATTTACCTATCGAATGTGTTCACACCCATTCATTCCATTTCCATGACTTGGTTGTTTGAGTCTAAATCCATGGTGTGATTTTTGTTTCATATTTGTTCATATTGGTATCTTATTTTTGTATGAAAAATTTGAAAAAGAATCAAAAATAGTTTGTGTATTTTTTTGTATACCGTGACACCCCGATTTTGCTTTTTTTGATTCATTCTTCTTATTTGTCTATTTGGGGACATCATAAAAAGGGGGAGAAAGAATTATCATTTTATGGGGGAGTTTGAATTTTTGGGGGAGTTTTGAGATTTGACATTATGCTTATCATATATTGGTATCTATGTTTATCTCATTTCAAACTCGATACGTCACTTGGTATTTTTTTCTTTATCTCATGTGTGTAGGTACTACATTGATGATCTCTGAATTGCACACCCTAATGAGAAAATATTTGAGATTCCTGAAGATTTGTAGAACAAAGGATGAAGACTATTCATTTGTACCTTTTCCAGTTTTGGGTTCATGGGAGGGTAGATTTGTATAGGCAATTTCATATTTGATAATTCGGATTTTTTATGTATGTACCGGCATAGACATAGGGGGAGATTTGTAAGGACATAATTCTCATGTCCGTTATCTTACAGTTTTGTATGTCATACGCCGCTACATTCGGCTACATCTGGCACGTCTCTACACGATCGCTCACGACGGCCTCTATCCGAATTCCAAGCATCAAGCATTCAACAACTACTAAATGTGTCCCTCATCTGCCACAATGATTTCACGTTCCTTGATTTTAGGCACAGAATGCGAGTGGAACGCAGGGGAAGTCATAACAGTGAAATAAGGCTTAATAGGGAAGTTCAAGGGCATTTTCGTAATTTCACATCCATAGTTCGGAGGTCTGGTCAACTGGAAAGTTGAAGAGCTCGCCGCAACGAAGATACTGGAAGAAACAACACCTCAATCCGAGCTACGATGAAGAAGTTATGACCTTTTGAAGTTGGAGAAAATTCCTTGAAGAATGCTATTTTTTAACCCCATACCAGAATGGTACAACCAAACCAGTTCGGTGTACCCCAGAACGGGTTCGGTGTACCTGTACGCTGATAAGATTTTTAGAGTTTTAAAAAAGCGGAACTCTTCATCTGTTTTTCCTATAAATACCAACTTCGGGGGAGCTGTTTTGCAAGACTTTAGAAGACGTTTTTGAGAGTCCAAATACATCTAGTCTTCAAATTTTTGAGTCCCAAGACTCATGTTTTGATTCACACAATTGCCAATCCTTTGTGAATCTTTTTGGTAACCGAAGAACACAACCTTGTGTTTGTTCAAACCTTTGTGGAGAGATCTTTGCAACCGAGGGCTGCGTGTCTTTGCTGAGGGAGTCTCTACAAAGTTTCATGGCTGCGTGTCATTGAGGAGTGCTGCGGTTCTTCCTTTGTTGATTGGACTGAGGTTCATGTGGGTTCGCTGCGTGTGGATTCATTGCTGCCCTCCTGGAAAGGGATATTTCCAGTCGCCGACTACAGAATCCGATACCTGAAGGTAATTCTTAGTCACTGTATTTTCATTGTAATCCGATTGTAAGCCGTTTTCTTACAAATTATAGTGAAAATAAAAGGTTTTGCCCCTTTGGGGGATTTTTCCTGAAATTGTTTGTTTTTATCCTGCATGCTCTATTTTATTTGATAAATCATCTAGATGCATGTCTTAGGGTTTAACTAAAATTTGGGATTAATTAAAATTGGTTTTTATTTGAGAAGTTGCAATATTTCCACTGTAGCTACTCCCTCAGAGAGATTTGTGAATTGATTACATGTTAAGAAATTATTTCAAAATTCAATTATATTATAAATATTTTTGGATATATATATATATATATATATATATATATATATATATATATATATATATATATATATATATATATTAATTTTTATGTTTAATTTGATTTTTTAAAAAAGAATTTCAAAAATATCGTCCTTACCCCACAACCTAAATTTTACACCATTCTCAATATATGTTCAAATAGAAATACAGACAAAGGAAATAAAGTAAAGAAGTAAAAGGACGATATTACCTGAGAAATCCACTTGTGTTACCAACTTCCAAGAGATCTCACATGCAGTTCACCATAAACCAAAATCTGGAATAATTGGGAGTTATCCCAATCGACAACATAAATACATGAAGGCACACAACGAGTGCAATGAGTGAAATAATAGCGATCTGCAAGCATGATGTAGCATGGATGGTCACACATGAAGATACCGTGATAATGAGATCCTGAATGACATATTAAGCTTAGGTTCCCCACAAAATCGAGAATGAATATATGGGGATCTAAGTCGGACAAAACAGTCACGTCCTGGATCTCATCGAAGTACTCACACGATGCGAGTGGTGGACACGGTGGAAAAGGGTAATGCGGCATGATAAAACACGTGTCACCAAGCTGAAACACTCGAATGATGTCCTTGACAATCCCTTTATAAACGTCACATGTCAACATACTCTCGAAAGGCTCATTGAATTTTGGGCCATAGAAAAGTAATTGATTTAACTTATCATCCCAGTCACTCTCCTCTATATTTCCAAATGATTCCAATAAAGATTGAAATTCTACAATGATATCTTCATCAAAAGACCCAAATTCTTCCTCAAATTATTCAAGATTAATTTCTAGAGAGACATCAGGTGGCTAAGAAATTAGATCGATGGTGTCAATATCCCGTGGGGTAATGGCATTATACACTTCCTGAATGTACTTCACTTTATTTTCATCATTCGATGATGAATTCTCTAAATGGGAGTTTAATTTCCCACTCGACATCGAACGACAGCATCAAAGTATCTAAAAAGGGTCGACCGAGGAGGATCGGGATTTGGGTGGACGGATTTAGTATATGTTGAGTGTCTAAGACCACAATATCTAAAGGAAAGACAAACTCATCCACTTTAATAAAAACATTCTCTACAACACCTATAGGCATCTTACCGGATCGATCGGCTAAAGACAAGGTCATCTTAGTGCACTTCAACTCACCCAAATCAAGTTTCTCGTATACGGTGTACGACAGAAGATTCATGCTCGCCCCTAAATCTAAGAGAGATTTCTCGATAGTGTGCTCCCCTATCTTGATAAATATTTTCGACGTCTCGAGATCCTTATACTTGGCGGGAGTTTTATATGACGTAATTGAGCTAGCTTCATCGACGAGAAATTCTTTCTTTGGAACGGTGGTGGTCCTCTTGAAGGTATAAAGGTCCTTAAAAAATTTAGCATAAGACGGGACTTGTCGTATAGAGTCAAGTAGTGGGATATTAATGTAAACTTTCTTGAATATTTCCAACATCTTTTTCACTTGGGCCTTCTTCTTTTGAGGTACTAAATGTTGGGGAAATTAAGCTTTAGGGATGTTGGTCGCTACATATGTCTTAGAAGGCGCGGGTGTGGGAATGACTTGAACCTGGCTATTTTTATGGATCGGTAGGGTGTCTTGCTTTTCCTCGACTTTTTTAGTTTCATTTTCAGTTGACTCATCGACCTTAGTGTCTATTTCTTTTTCAGACCTAAGCGTGATTATGTCATTGGCATCTTCTTGGGTTTGGGATGAACTAGCATCATGTTGCAAGGAAAACTGGGTTCTAGGAACATGAGCCTTTGGGTTTGGTTTGGGTTGACTTGGGAACCACACTTTCTCTCTCTCTTTAAGGCTTTGAGATAGATGGCTTATTTGGATATTGAGTTTGGCTATGGATTGATTATTCACGTCAAAGTTTTGTTGGGTGGATTGGAGCGTACTTTGAGTCGACTGTTGGAATTGGAGGGTATTTTGAGCAAGTAAATTTATCTTATCCTCTAAACATTGAATCTTTTGCGATGAAGGATACGATGGTGCGGGTGGAGTCTTTTGGACACCCGGGGGTGGGTTATCGAAAGATTAACCTCCTTTGTACTGACCCTTGAACCACGAAATATGGGGGGTGATCTTTCTACCCTGAGTTGTAGGAGCTCGAATACGGATCATACCTTGGCATATTTTTATATAGGGTATTTGCTTCCTTGGTCAAAGCCTTGTTAGCTGGGAACGTGGAGAAATTTTCAATTAAGTGATCGAACGCGTCAATATGTAAACACAGGAAGATGGTTATATGTTGGATGGTTGTTCATGCGACATGGATTCCTACTTTACTCTCACATCAAAACTATGGTCAAATTGGTACATGGTACCAACATTGGTGAGGCTTGACCTAAATTCTTGATGGATTTCCCAACGTTGGGACTTTTTAGTTACGACTTCTAAAAAATTATAGGCACCGATTTCACTCTTTTTTGTAAAATATCCATTACACATTGATTCCAACATCGCTGGGGTACTAAAGTTAAACCCTTTATAGAGGATTTTGACATGGCATCCTAATTCGATCCCTTGATGTAAACATTACCGTAATAAGTCCTTGAACTGTTTAAAGTACATAAACAGTTATTCTTTATCCCGTTGGTTAAATGTGTTTAAGGCGTGATGTATCGACCCCATCTTTTAGTTCGGGAATAATTTTTGGAGAAACATTATACTCATTTTTTTTCCAACTAGTGATGGATTGGTGTTCGAGTGAGCGGAACCAACTTCCCGCGCTCTCTTTCAAAGAGAATGGGAATAATTTAAGTCGACCAACATCATCGAAAAGTTGTTAGTATTTTATTATTCCATAAATTTCATCGAATTCACATATGTGCAGATAAGGATCCTCTTTCTTCGTACCCCTAAACACGGGTAACATTTGGATAATTTACGAGTTAAATTTTAAGTTAACAACATTATGTGGAGGAAGAACTATTCATGATGGTTGACTAGATCTACTGGGGTATAAGTAGTCGTTAAGGGCTCGGGGTGCTATTTATTCTTGTAAGTATAAATTTCTAATTGATTCAATTTATTTGTAATTGGCTTAATTACGGACAAAATATTTAAGTCATAGGTTAAGCTTTGTATTGACGAACTCGTAAGCTTACGATAAGTTTGATGAAGACGTAGAGACCAAGCTTCAAAGTTGGATACACATCGTGCTGTGTTTGTCATGCCTAGTTTGTATTCATTCTTATCGAGGATCTCATAGGTATGGATGCATTTTGAATATGGTACTTCGATATTTTTTAAGGGTGTCTATTTTTTAACAATATTGTTTGGAACTGTTTTTAAAATATTTTTTGACGAAAAATGTATTTTTTTCTGATCTCATTAAAATGAGTTTTGAATCTCGTTAGAATAAAATACTGCTTTCATTAGAACGGAGTTTAATCTCATTAGAATGAAATTGGAATATCATTGGAATGGACATCTAACGAACATCAAATTGGAATGTTCTGTCTAGTAAAAATAGTCTCATTGGAATCTCGTTTGAATGAGAAAGCTTCTTTGTTCGAACGAACTAGAGTGTTGTTAAAATGGAAAATGCTTATCGTTCGAACGACCTTACTATTTTCATTCGAACGAGTTCGCCGCCTCAAAATTTTTGTTTTACTATTTATTGGCGTATTGAACTTAGTTTTTTCAAGAACTTTTGGCAAAAATCAATTCCTTACCTATTTACCAAAGTTTTAAAACTCTAGTTTCACCCTTTGTGTTTAAAGATCCAGGTTTCAATATCCATATGCTTTGAGATCTTTTGTTGTTTACACATAGTGGACTCCATGTTTGTGGTATTGCAGTGAAAATATGGTGGATTTCATCACTACATCAAAAGGCTAAATTTTCACCTTTCAGCCTACCAAACTTTCATGATCATGCATGTTCCAATCCGTAGACGGTTACTTTGCCTCATCGGTAGATACCGAGGCATACGTGGACTCGTGTGTTATGGCAGCTGGTGTGGGTGGACTCCTGCATTGCATTGTGGAGGAGATTGTGAAGATAGAAGGGTGTTAAGGCTTGTGAGGGAGACGAATTGTTGAGTAAGTCTACTATCTAGTCTTTGTAAAACCTTATCATCGTGGAATATTTCGCTAAGCTGTCCGAAGTTTTTCCCTTTGTGATTTTTCTCGTAAATCAGCGTGTTGCGTTGGATTTATTTATTTTATCTGCTTAACACCTAGATGCATATTTTAGGTTCAAAAGATAAAATGGGGTAAGTTGATTTTTCACAACAAGACGGTTTTAGTTGAAGAAAAGTTTTTATAGGGTTAATTTGTTTAAAGTTTTGATCTTTAAAATTGAAAAATCTAAAAATAGACTTTTTGTTTGCAATACCATCCTTGCCTAAGTACACACCGTATAGGGGAACGTTTTCACTTCTCCCATTGCAGAAAAAAATCAAGACTCTTTCGATAAAGGTGATTGTAAAATTGATAGATTCCTTACTCATTAATTTAGAGGTATTGTCTTAAAACCAATTACGCATACGCGATGTGCCTTATTCGAATTTCTCTTTTTTTATCCTTTTGATATTTGAATTTTTTTATTTTAGGAAAGCAAAAGAAAATAATTTTACTCAAAATCACACAGTTACTAAACTAACACAAAGCAATTTGATTTATATAATTTAGGTGAGGGGTATTTGAAATTTTTTAACTCTAGTTTTCTCGAGATTAATCGATGACAAAATAAGTTTTCAAATTAATCTCCCTAATTAGAAAGCTCAAAATCTTTGACAAAGGAGAATATAAAATATAACCAACTACGGTTATTGCCTTAAATCTCAATTTTACCTCCAGGTAGGTGGTCGGTACAAAGACGCATTAAAAAACATCAATCCTAGACAAGGTAAATATGAAACCGATTTGATAAGTCCGCGTTGGACTAGCTTTGAATTCTAGCATTGTTAAGAGTTTTTCTATGAGCAATGTGAAAACCCTTGGGCTGACGTCGAATTGATTTTCAATTAAGAGTTATGCAAATGTTTGGGTAGTTTAATAATTTTTGGGCCAAGGAAGGAAGATTAAATCCCCACCTTATCTGGTAAACGAGTTTTTTCCTCAAATCAAATTTATGCAACGTTGTAATTGAGATATGAAAAAATAAATCCACATAAGGAGTACACAAAATGCACCTCCGATGTGGACTTTTTACGGTCACTTGTTTACGTTGGGCCAAAATTTTATTTGACGTCGATCGGAAAGAAACACCACCTATATTTCAGTTGTCTTCAAGAGTACCTTATGCGCATGACAAGATTTCACAAGTATCTTTAGCGCTCTCACATGGTTGGTTAATTTTTCGATATTTTTCATCTCTTTTTTGTATTTTTCTTTTTCTTCTTTTTGTAATTTTTTTGAATGAAAATGCTACAGAAAAACAACTACACCAAGACTAAAATGCTATACAAAAAATATAAAATAAAAATAACACGACACATGCACTAACGATGTAGTTTGACATGAAAAAAAGAAATAAATAATGGAACAAAAAGCACATTGTGATATTTTTTTTATTCTCGAAATAAAAAAAAATAAGCTATTGTAAAAAAAATGAATTTTCGAACTTTTTTTAATTTTTTTTGGGGGACTAACTACTGAAAAGATGAAATTTGAATATTTCAAAAAATAATTATGAAATTTTCAATTTTTTATTATATTTTTATGTTTTTATGACTAAACTACTATTTACTAAGAACAAGCTTAAATATATTTTTTTAACTAATCACAAAAAAAAACATATTTTGAAATTTTAAGAAAAATAATTCTTTTTTTTTTGTTTTTGTTTCGGGATTTGTAATTTTTATGTGTTTTTATGGATTTTATTGTACACAAAGTAAAACTATTCCAAAAGTCAATAACTTTAAAATGACACAATTCTCGGTAACGACGCCAAAAACTTGTTGTCAAATTATAAATCAATGCATGTGCACGGGCTATTGTAATATAGCTAATTCAAGTACGGGTAGAACCCATAAGGATTTGTTCATTTTTTTTTATAAATCAATGATTTTGCAGCTAGACAAAATTTAAGTGTAGAAGTATTATGTATAGATAAAATAAAATAAGAGCAAATAAGGAGCGCAAATACAAAATATGTAGCAAGTATGGAGAGATTACTCGAATTTTGGATATGTTTATGTTTCTACTAGCTTATGATTAATTAATCTAACTCACAATTCCCTTTGTAAATCAAAATTGTGTGACACCCCGACTAATTATATACCGGGTAGCTACTCCTTTATTGAATTAATACAAAATGCCAAGTTGGTTCAGTTCATAGCATCACTGTCGAAAACATTTTAATAATTACTAACCACCTAGTATTTAAAAAGCGAGTTGTCAAATTTTAAATTAAATCTGAATAACATGCAATAAATGAATTATAAAAAGTTAACATAACCATTCACAATAAAGTCTCAATAGAGTACCATCAAATAATAATGAGTTTGGAGGAAATACTCCTCACCAAAATTCCCAATACTGAAATAAATAAAACAAGTCTGCATCCTAAATTAATTACAACCCAAAGTCTGAATAACTGAAATATAAAATGTCTCTAAAGGAAATGGGGTGACATGCCCAAAAAAATAGTAAACTCTGATAAAGGAATCAAGATCGAAGATGGAGGCGTCTACTGTCAAGGTCCTGTAACTTCCACAACAGCTACAGCTCGTAACCTGAATGTAATTTCTATGCATGGTGTCCTTGTGGATGGGCACCTAAAAGGTTTTTACAAAAATAGATTTGAAAGCAAACGGGTCAGAGCCCGATTGTGGAAAATAGTTAAAAATAGCAAGTGATTTAATGATATTAAAACAATGAATGCAAAATACATGTTAGGACGTGCTCTCACATGAAATACTCACCTCTCGACTAATTGTGCACTCCTAACGTACTCGTACCCATTCTAGTGATTCTCGTATCTATCTAGTCCAAAATAAATTCTAACATTTCTACTCGGTTCGCGCTTTAATTCCAACATCATCAATTAAATAGAGAGTTTACTTTAATTCTCAGATTCCCAATTATTAGCAAAACCATTTATTGGAGATTATCCCCTTTTTATCTTTTTCAGAGCGTTACTATAATTTTACTCAAAATTAAACATGACAATTCTTTCCAATTAACCATATTTTATTCTCTTCATAAATATACAATACTAGCACCCCGAGACTAAGCTGCGGTGCACACATACTCTGCTATCCCATCCCGATACATCACGTACATAAGGGTCACGCATTCCGAATCTCTCAGGAATCGTTCTCAGATAATAGCAATCACAAACAATGGAGGCGAACATAGTTCACATCACATGGGTCACGCACATACCTACGCTCCCATGATCAGCAGACTTATTAACTTCTCAATAAGTCCTTCTCTGACCTATGTCCTCGAGGTACCAATCTATATCCCCCCCCCCCCCCCCCCCGCGTAGGCACACAAAGATTAGATGACCCTAATCGAACGCAAACCTCCCATGATAGCAAGTATGGTAGGTATGTCATACACATAAATTCACATATACTAAGCGTTCACATATCTTAGTTATCTCGTAATCTTAATATAGGTATATTTCTCGTTCTTATACCGTCACTTAAATGTTATACGATTTCAAGTTCCCGATTTGTATATTCAAATTATCGACCCTTCTCACGTCGTAATTAGGTACTCGTTTCCGATTCCACAAATGACATCCAATTTCATTATGAGATATTAAGTCTTACTCCTCAACGTGCCCAAATTCTCACAATTATACTCACAGATCAACAAGGGAAGGTTAATACTCCAATTAGACAAGTCTACGGAATATTTGAAATGAAAACAGACCAAAAAGCCATTATGTCAACTCGTTAGAAGTCTCGTTCGAACGAGAGTTTGTTCGAACGAAAGGCTTCGAACCAACTACCAACTCGTTAGAAGGCATACTGTCACCTCGTTAGAAGCTCGTTCGAACGACCTAGGCAGAACTTCTAACGAGATGGCAGTTTCAAACCCAGAAATTTCTACTTCGTTTT
This sequence comes from Sambucus nigra, assembly GCA_949130495.1. Lineage (NCBI taxonomy): Eukaryota > Viridiplantae > Streptophyta > Magnoliopsida > Dipsacales > Adoxaceae > Sambucus > Sambucus nigra. Next base: position 483,500,778 of record OX422218.1, read on the forward strand.
TCTCACTTTTCCTCTCCTCTAAACTCATCCTAAAATCATCCCAATCGTATATTTAAGGTTCGTAAATATCACTAACCTTCTTAGGTCATTTCTTAACATATTTTTGGGGTCCAATCTTCCTAAACGACATATAATTATCATAAATCCCCAAATTTACCCCAAACCCTATGAATAAGAACCCAGAAATTTAATGTCTTCAATTTCCCTTTATAAATCCGTTTTTACATCATAAAAAGTTGTATTTCATATAGAACAATCATCCAATAACATTCTACATGCAATCCCTATAACATATCATGAATTTTTATCTCCAATTTCATGGGTTTTCATCAAACACCCAATATAATGCAATTATTTCAATTCTAAGCATGGAAGAAACATTCGCTTGAAATTAACGTAACTAAACCACTTGCCTTAGATTGTTCTTCTGAATTTGATGTTGAAGGTTGAAGGTTGTCCTCTTCCCTCTCTACAGATTTCTCCCAAGGTTGAAGGTTGAAGATGGTGGTTATGGGTTTTCTCTTTGGGAACCTCTTCCAACTTTTCCTCTAACTCCCGTAGCCCTCTCCTTTGACAAATGATGGTAATGGGTTAAGTGGGTTGCTAAATAACCTATAATTAACCCCCAAAATTCGTTGGTTATAATTTCCAAAATTTCAAAATAACCAAAATGCCCTTTTACGTTGCCGGTTTAGCCTAAAAATGCCTCGGGATCCAAACTAAACCCCCGGCTAGTGTTTTCTGACTATTTCGACCCTTCCGGACATGTTAGCGCACTCAAAATGACCATTCGGTTGATAAAAATAAAATTCACTTTTTAATTCAAATAATTACATTCCTGACGCGATTGGCACGCGCGTCCTAACCAAATTTTCTAAATTGCCGTATTTCAGACTAGCGACAATTTCAATATTTTCAATATTCATATATTGCCATATATACACATTATAATCAAATACCAACTCACATATCGTTAGTATTATATCCGGATTAATTCTCAATTAATTCACATATAATTTAATTAATCCCATAAATAAATATCGATAAAAGTACGGGGTATTACAAATTGTACCGACTCTCATTGCGTAAATTTAACACTTCTAAGCATTTTATGTCAAACATAATCATGGGCTATCAAACAATTTAACATAATCATAATCCATCAAACGTAAGTACATAAATCAGAGAATATGAATAAAATAATTAAGTTCGAAGGTTTAAAATATAACTCTCATGGCTGTTTTAATGAATATTGAATTTTAAAATATTTTTAGAACAAGTCGGGAATTTAAGCGAATTAAACTAATTAAAACATACACTAAGTATTCATGGTAAATTTCATCTAATCCTAGCAATTAAATTGAGCTAGCATTATAATTGAAATATAAAAATTACAAGATGAAATAATAGTTTTCATTAATAATCACTTACGAAAATTGAAGTTCCAATACTTGAATGCCAATATAAAATCTCTCCCCAAATCTTGAACACAAAAATGCCTCACAAACACTCAAAAATAAAAATATAAGTACTTACTATTTTTGGTGCTCCTAAAATAAACTCACATATTTCCTCTCTCTAAAATTGCGTCTAAAACTCCTCCTCTCCAAATTGTGCATAATGAACTTTATCTATAGGTGAAAGTGTGAGAAATGAGAATTTTAAATTTGTGAGATTTATGAATAATTAAAATAAAAGTTTCCTTGAATTATGGATAAAGTGGTTGAACTTTGGGGTACATGATGAAGTTGAGGAAATGGGTAGCTTTGGGGTGCATGTGGGATTAAATAAGGAAAAACTTGTTGGTGGACTTTTATTTTATTTATTTATTTATTTTAACTTTGCATTTTCGTCACTATTCAAACTAGATTTTTCAAATTGTTTTTGCCCCTTCAAAACTTCTTATTTTTAAATTCGCCCAACTAGAAAGTTGAGAGCCTTTTAAAGACCTTTTCGAAAAGCTATGGCACAACATCAACGGACATTCAAGCGAATTTGTAAGTATTTTTTATTATAACTGTATCGACTATGTCGTGTCGTGCCATATGCTAACAAATTTTGCATATCAAATCCTTTTATGTTTGAATTTTCGAGGCATCTGTAAAAATGCAAAATAAAAATAATTAATTTAAATTTATCGTATAAAAGTTCAGGAAGTTATAAAATTACTCTTTTTTGTATTTTAGCCCCCGAAAATTCATATATTACTCATTTTAATTTGGAATTTAACCAAATTTAATAAAAAAACTTTGTATTTCCCAGATAAACATTTAAAAATTACTTTTAGGCTCATAATTTTTTTAAAATTATAGTTTTACTATCTGAGATTGCTAAAATTGCATTATTGACTTGAATTTATTTCAAACTTGTATTTTTCTTCTAAATAGAAAAAATTACTCTAAAAGCTCTTTATTTATGTTACAATGTGTCTAGTAAGGCCTAGATTTGGGTATAAATTATACAAAACCATGCACTCATCAACTGTTCAAATAAATTAAATTTTTCACTAAAATTTATTTTATGAAAAATAGCCTTAAACATTTTAAAATAAACACCCAAATTAATATGCAAGGATAAAAATAATACACATTCTTACCTCTTGAGATCTATGGACTTTCAAGATGAAATATCGACACAAAATACAACATGATGATGTAGACGTTGTAACTTAGTCACTATGACCTTCAATCACACATCATAGGCTATAATGATAAACAACTCAAGTCGACTCAAACAAAATTTGTCCAACCAGAATTAAGCCAATATACATACAAATTGACTCGAATGGAAGTTTGTCCTTACAAATTCAATGACGAGGTTCTCAGGATTGATCACATAGATTAGCGAGTGGTTGCATCATCATTCCTGAGAGGTTTGTATGGCAAGAGAACCATCTACGCCCCATCCAAGAATTCGTTGACCAGCATAACCAACATCATGCGAAAAGTGGAAAATCATATCCATACTGAGGATACTATCAATAGCCACCTTCATCCCCACGGGGAAGAATGGTCGCAAGGAAGAAGGTTTTGGGGTTTTATTCTTAAAACCATGTTTAACGTTTATTTTTAATTAAAGGTGTGTCAATTCATTTTGAAATAAGAATAATTGTGAGAATACCTTATATTTGGTTTAAATATGTTGTAGACATGTCGGTTAATTGTACTCTAGGAATTCCAGTGAGTTCGGTTCGGCTTGATCACAAGGAGATCGAAATTTCGATTATAGTACTATTGAACAATACACAATTGATATAGGAAGTGGACATGTTATCAGAACGATTGTGATGCAATTCTAGTAGTTTAACTCAAACTAAGGAACTTGTCTGATGGTTTGAGAACTTGTACGATAATTCAATAGAGAATTGTGATTGGTACATCCTAGGAATGCAGTGAATAGGGCCATCCTTGAGATTTGAGTCTAGGGGATGTCTTGATTAAACTCAGGTAATCTAACACTATTTGCAAAGGGTGCATAAATTCTTAATCTCGAGAATTATGAGGATTGGGATAATTATGTAGTTATCACTTTGATTGTTATGGGTGCGATTTAATGTTAGATTGAATCAAATGATCTCACATATTGGGTGGAAATTTTATGAGTAGGCCGAAGATCATAATTCAGAGGAATTCGCATCCTGGGGATATCATGGATTTTGATAGCCCCTTGACAAACTTGTACATTTCGTTTCCACCAGGAAACCTCGATCGCTGGATTATTTTAAAATCCTGGTGGAGCGGGAACTAAGTTAAGTCTAAGTATCAAGAAAATTGATTAGATGTTGGTTAAAATCGATTAGCGGCAAATTAATTTGACCAAATGGGTATCGGACAATTAAGGAGGGGAATCATATTATGTACCATAATCAACTTTGAAAATAAGATCTCTTTATCCTAAGTGATTTAGAGATAATTGAATTGGATTGTAGTTGTTGTTATTTAATGGAGTTAATTATGATTAAATAAATAAAGAAAATAATTACGATATTTATTACTGGGTGTACACTACGTATTTTTGAGCATTTTAAATTACACGTGTGCATGTAATTTAACTAAATTGAGAAATAAAATTAATTATATAAATATTAATTAGCTAATAAATGGATTAATATTTATGTGAAATTATATTTACTTGTGTGATAAGTAAATGAAAATATGTTAAATTACTTTACGTTGTGAGTAAAAATCGACGGGTCTAACGGTATCTCATTTGGGACAAGAGGATAGAGTCGTGTTGGTAATGAGAGAGAAAATTAATGTTAGATAACTCGAATGATGATTTCCAGTGAACCAATGATCTGAAGTGGGTCTAGATAGTAAGAATTAGGTACCCGGGGGATTGTAATTGGGTTTCGGGGACTTTTTAGGCTAAATGGGACCCGTAAAAGGGTATTCGATCCATTTTACACATGGGACCTAACTTAATTTCGTAATTAATGATGCTTAAGGTTATATTTAGACAAGATGGATGGAGTGGGCATCCATTATACCATCCAAGAAACCTAGGCTTTAAGAGAGGAAAGAAAAGAGAAGGAAAAGATCAAGAAAAGTGAAGAGAAACGATTTGGGAGGGGAATCGAATCATTCCGGGCATAAGACCATTACATAAAGAGGAATTCAACGGGAATAATTTAGAATATCATCATTTATAAGACAAATGTTTATCTTGCTATAATAATTTTTGTGGTTTCCATCGTTCATATGTAAATTTGGTTTAGAAACACACAAATTTTTGAATGGGATTAACATGTAAAATGGGAGTTTCTATAAATGAATTCATCGTAAAAAGAACTCGATTATGATTACATGTTGAATATGATGTGATTGAAAGAATAAAGATGAAATCGAAATCATAAAGATGAAGTCTTGGATGATCAAACCAATACTTAATGAAATCTTGAATTAAGGTGACCATATGTATGATTTTTGATAAAATATTGATAATACCAATGGTTTAAATGTTTTTGGGTTGATTCATACGTAGAAATATGTGTTATTACATTTAGGATTAAAGTAGAAATCATGTTTATGGTTTGGTTGAAACTGGGGACTCATATAGTTGTAGGGAAGGTGAGGAATCTCGTAAAAATGAATTAGGCTATAGCCCAAAATTGAATCGATTCACTGATGGGTGAATAATCGATTCACCTATCAAACCGGTTCGATCAGGCAGGCAAATCGGTTTGGTCTGGATGATGGATGTACTTTGGTTGTGGTGATGTTTTCGTGAACCGTTTAGGGATTCGACTTGGTTTTGAGAGTTCGCTAGAAAGTTAACTTTTGGGAATATATAGGAAGGAGTTAGAAAGTACCTTGGGTTAGTCGAGAATTACATCCGAGTAAGAAATCATGGGTGTTTTAGGGTGCATAGAACCCAGGTAATGAATATGAAATCAGGTTAGGATTTCAGGAAGAGTTAGGGTACGGGCTTGAGTAGAATAACATGGTGGCCAAAATCATGAAATTAAAGAATTTATAATAAGTAAGTGAATACTTCATAAATCGGGAGTCAGGGTAGACTCGGAATTTATGGGCTAGTGCTACGAGAGGTATATACACGATTAATAGGTTATATATATATATATATATATATATATATATATATATATATATATGTGTGTGTGTGTGTGTGTGTGTGTGTGTGTGTGTGATTGACATATTTTAACATACTTACTCTGGGGATGAAATCGTTGGAGGTTTCACATTGTGGGCGATCCACCCAGGCATGACCAATAGGTGTTGGGTCTTTTTCCCAGGTCATAAGATTCTTTCATGACCATTGTATGTGAGTTTAGAATCTGGTGGGGTAATGTGGTATGGTTATGATCCACGGACGTATGTCTATGATCACCTCCAATTTATGTGTTTATGATTTGGGATCAGTGCTGAGATTTTGACCCCGTGGCCCAAGAATGGTACGTGACATACGCGAAGCCTGATAGCATACTAAGGAATGCATCCAGGAGGACAACTCGGGAATGCAATGTGTATATGTATAAAAGAGTGTTAAATGTATATGTGTAAATAAAATGAATGTGTGAACATTGAAGTTATACCTAGTGTATAGTTCTGTGAATTGTTTAATGATAAGATTATAATTGAGAATTATAATGACATAGCGTACATGATAAATAAGTGAGAAACAAGGTAAAGTATAATATGTGTAGCATGGTTAGGCTATAGGTTAAGCGTATTGGGCTACGTTAAGTGACTAAACTAACGGGGTAACATAACTAGGAAATTAAAGTTTACGCGTTAGGTGCGCACTATAGATGAAAGACAAGGATAATCTCATGCGAGTGTGACACCGGATGAACATGAATAATTCTATTGCATATTCATTATTTCATTTTAAATACTTGAAAATATTTTTAAAATGGTTTTGGACTCTGACTCGTATAAAAAATCCATTTTCGAAACCTTCTAGGTGCACAACCATAGGGACGTCAGGCTTAGTTATCCTTCTAGTCAGACGATGCTGCACTAACTCTGGATGCCTACAGGGTCTACTATACGCTTATATCCTTTATATCTAGATAAGATTCTATTTTAGTTTTTTTTTTACTTCGGGCATATATCCAATTATTAAACAACTCTTCTTTTAGACTTTACTACTTTATTTTCTTATCAGTTGGATGATTGTATTTGGAGTTACCGAGAGTTATTCAATTGTTTTATTTATTTCGCATCATTAGTATTCAATATTTATTTAAATGATGGAATGGTTATTTAAATGGTTGAATGTTTTAATAAGGCAAGTTATTAAATTTTTAAAAATTAACACCAGGCTTAATAGGTTATTATTAATTAATTTAGTTTTCGACAGTGATGCTAAGAATGAACCGGACTGAGATTTTTATTTTATTTGAATAGGAGATTGATCACCCGTTATTAGAATAGGTGGGGTATCACATTGGGATTTATGAGTATTTGTTTGGAACTTAATTTAATTATTTGTTTTGGGTCCCAATATAGTTCAAACCCAATAGTAGGCCCGAAACTGTCCGGAAGCCCAGTTTGACTAAAGCCCTTGGCCCATACGTATATATGTTGGTGTAAGATAGGTTTTCAGCTTAATGATCCATTATAAAGGGTTAAAGAGGGAGATAAAAAATACAATTCACATTTTTATGAAAGAGTGAGGAGAGAGAATTGATTTTGTTAACATGTATGGTCGACTTCATAATTTTCACCTTCATTTGTCAGCTGTGACATCAGAACTTATATCGGTAAGACTCGCACACCATTTAGTGGAAGAAACATGGAAAGATATCTCAATGATCATATTCAGGTCGGTAAAAAACTAACATTACACCCAAACAAGCAGATTGTCATAGTCAATTGGTCACGGTTCAAAATCGTGACCCACTACCAAAATCCATAATCGACCACGTGACTAGATCAAAGTGTGACACCAACAGGTGACTGGTCATGGTTCTAGATTGTGCTAAAATCAATCATAACTCCAGACCGTGACTAATTACATATCCAAGTAGTAAAATACATCATAATGCACCTATATTGGATGATATCTCTTCGGTGAGGAATCACATGTGGAGAGAGGCAGAAGGTCATGCCAGAACTAAGGGAGAGGTGGTAAATATTAACAACAATATAACAATACTGACGAATGAAATACAAGGGTTGGTCTGATTCTTTACTCAACACCCCTCAGATACCTCCTCAAACCTTCTCCTATCCTATGCCTAAAGGTTTTCCATCCCAAATGCCTCCTCTTGGAACATTCCCCTCCCAAATGCCTCCTCCAACATTCCGTGGATCATCGTCATCCATGTAAAGTGACTATTGCGAGTCGTATTATATAAGGGTCTTGTCCAATAACAGGGTTGTTGGCATGTGCACTCTCATTTTCATTAATGTGGGAACATATGTCCACAATCTCTTTTTGGGGATGAGTGAGGCTCATATATTGGTTGATACAATATATAATGGTTGCAGAGATGAGTCTGTGTACTTTGATCATGGGGAAGGGCCTCTATTAAGAAACTATTAAAATTATTTTATTACCTGGCCAGTTCATTTGTTGGACAAGACTAGGTGTTGAACAATATTTTCTTTTTAAACAAAATTATAATATTGTAATTATATGGTTTTATTCCATATTTACTGAATAATCAAGTCGAATGTTGTTATGCATGCATCGAAGGGTTTTACTAATCAAGCAGGCGCATTAAAGGCCCCTACAAAGTTCCAGTTTGCTCTTGATGACAATTCTAATTTGGCCATTATTTTAGATGATGATTGAGTTTATAAACATTATATTATTGCCATTTAGTTAACTCTTGCATGATAACCCTCTTTGTATCGTACATAATGTAAAAACACTCATTTTTATTAATGTTTATGTATCTTCTACTCATATATATAGTTCTTTTATACTTGCTTCCCCATCTCTCACATATTGCAAAATATCATTATGTGCATCTTCTTAAGTTTTGAATTAGGCACTGATAACAAACTGCCAATCTGAGGTAACCACAAAATGGTTATGGATTATGTTAATGTTTAATATATGTGTGGTGGCCTCGATAGGTGATTTGTGTTATGTGATGTTCACCAAGACACAAGGCATCAAAGTCCCTTACTGATAACACTAATTCAATTTTTTTATATTCTTCAATCACTGTATCAACTTTGTTTAATCTTATTATTCCATTTGTATCTTGTATCACTAATCCCACTCTTTTTATTATCATATATACATTCATATATATTTTCATAAATAAAAAACTAAAAAAGGGGGCTTATACCACAATTTCTTACGCTTTCAACATATTTCATATATATTGTAGTGTATCAAAAGAAACACCCTAGATACGGATTATAGGTTAGACACCAACCTTGTTCATTTAACAAACTACATGGACTTTGATGGCATTTTTTACTACGTTGGCGTCCCGAAGTTATTTTGGGATTCAAGTCCTTTGTTACTTACCATTTGAAACATTTTGATGTCTAGTTTGGAAGTCTTATTTTGTGGAAGGAAACAATCACTACATTGGATTTTAATTAGGATATCACGATATTATTATTACATTCACGCAAGCATGCACTGTATTATTATTTGTGTTTACCAATTTGATGGCTTTCGTTAGTTAATTTGTGTTGTGTTATTATTGTTTGATTTATGGATGGTGTAGTGGCTAAATATTTACTTATGGAAATGTAAACAGGTTTGAAAAATGTAAAGTTTTTTTTGGGATAGATAAAACTAATTTTTTTTTTTAATTCGGTTATGATTTTGGACCGTGACCAAAACTGTGACAAAATAAAAAATTAATATTTGGTCAAGACTAAGAACCGTGACCAAATATTATTTTTTTCAAATTTCGATCATAGTTTTGGTCACGGTCCAAAATCGTGACCTTTTAAATTGTCACACAAGGGGTTACAATATTGGATCGTGATAAAATCTAATAAAAATTTGAATGGTCACTCTCGGGGTCATGATTTTCGACTTTAACCATCTGATCAATATTGATGTCACCCACTTGACCATTACCTCAATATGGGGCCACGATTTTGGACCGTGACCCACAATTTTATCACCCTTTTTATGGTCACAATCCGAAATCATGACCATAGGCCGTGGTCAGAGGCCAAGACTTTCACCATCTTCCTGTTTTGATGTAGTGAAAGTTATTTCGATCATGGTCTTCAAAGTCATAATGGAAGAAAACTCTGATCATACATAGCGATCTTGTGATCCTAGCTTACAACCTGAGTATGGGTTCACTTCTCCGTCAGTATCGATGAGGATTCTCTCAGACGAACATGCAGAAGTTTTGAATTTCAGGTGGTTTAGATAGTTGAGTTATGTTCAACAAAAGACGAACATATATAATAGTTGTAAGAATCTCGAGATTGTTGATTTTATTGATACACAATATTTTTCTTGTGCATATGTTGTGCCCGATGAGAGTAAATAAAGTATGACAGGGACAACTCCTCCTTCTCCTAATAATATTTTGATCTCTCTAACTGAAGTAACGTTTTTTATTACGCCAATAGCATGTGATTGGGCGGTGAGAGATCCAATTGTGCATAATTCAATTAAGACAAAAACGCCACTGTATCCTGAGATTGTCGAAGTATTGTTAGTATCTGCGGTGATGGATTCGACGACCAATGCTAAAATTCGATCTTCATATGTTCTTGTATGTATGTGTTCTGCTATGGGAGAAATTGAAGTACTAAATGCTTATGTTATAGGTGACATCTTCACTGTTTAGAAAATCTCTGCTGAAGTTTTACGTTCAATATTTGATTGCTTCTCTCTAACTATATTTTCATTTATTTTGTAGATATAGGTACTACACAACCTTCTATATTTAGGTTCACAAATTCTCATATTATAGCAATAGTTGAATTATCATTTTTTCTTATTTCTCGGTAGGAGTGATGTAATAGAGTTGAAAACAGAATGAGCCCAATTATGTTTCATAAATTTTTGATGGCTTCTCAAGGCTATCTTCATAGACTTTTTTTCCACCCACATCAGGGCTTGCGCCTAGTTTCTAAGGTTAATGCTCGATTTAAAACTTGTTTATTATTTTATATTTTTAAGTTTGATTCTGCAAATTATATATAAATTGATTTCAATTGAGTTTATTTATCCTTGTTTGGTGAGATTACTTGTGATTTCAACTCGATTTATTTGTTTCACATGATCGAATATTTTACTCGTGTTTGGGTTTATCGATAAAACCTTATGTTGTTACTAATGTTTGATAAAAAGAATTAATAATTGGTTGATTGTTGTGAAAATTTGATGTTTGTTAGCTGAACCAACAGAGAAGTATGTATAGATAATGAGGAAGTTTTCGGAGTAGTATGGTCGTAGGTCAGGAACATATTTTAGTGTTGACAAAGGAGTCACTCTAGTTATTATCAAGGTATGTTTCTTCTTTAGTGTTACTTTTTTACCGCTAGACATGATAATTGATAATTTATTTATAAATGTTCTTCACTTGGAGGAAAGGGTTGAATATTTTTTTTTTCGGATTCTTAGTGTTATGATATTATTTATATCACCCCAAAATTCATTGTCGTTTTGTTTTGGTTCTATAATAGGTTGGATATGCTCGATTTAGAGACTATCGTAACGATTATTGACCCAAGAGATCCAAACAGTGTTATCGTTGCTAGAGCTTTCAATAAGGGTATTGCTAAACATTAGTTGTTGGTCATGGTTTGTGCAGGGTTGGTGTGTGTGAATGTTGCACGTTAAACACAAATGTTTAGGGTTTATTATGAATTACATATTTGGATAATTTTGGTCTGTATAGATTTAGATTTTTTTCTCTTTTATTTTCAAATAGAGATTTTGTTATGAAGTGTTACTATATGTATCGCTCTTGGCAAGTAAGTTTTTTTTTGAAAATAAACAATGGCAGCTTATATAAAATGTACATGTTGAATATAGTGACCTATTTATTTGGACTATTTTTATATATGTTCTTAGAAATTAAATAGTCTGGTGAACATAATTCAATTTGTTTAAATTCAAGAGATGTTAAAGAAGGATATCATATCTTAAAAAATAAATATTTTTTTAAAAATATGTATTAATAATACGAACGGACTTTTACCGTTACCAAATCAGGAAAAAGTGTTACAAAACTTGTGTAATAAGTTAGAAATAATAACATAAAAGTATGTTACTAAATCGAAATTAGTAACGGTATTTTACTATTACTAATTCCATTATTAGTAATGGTAAAATACCGTTATAAATTCTAGTATTAGTAACAGTAAATATATGTTACTAATTTTGTTCCCCATGCCTTTTTTCTAACAAAAAATTATTGCTACTTATTATTTTTGTAACGATAAAATACTGTTAGTAAAGGACAATTTTGGTGAAGCGTCGGACTCATCTGAGCATACCTCTATAAAGCCTCAGACTCCACCCGAGCAAACAAGATACTCACTCATCTCGGAGCACCTCACTTAAGCCTTAAACACTGCTTGAGCAAATCCTACAAAATCTTAAGATACTTTGAGCATACCTCTCTAAACCCTCGGACTCCACCCGAGGAAAAAAAAGCCTTACACTAGCTTGAGCACCTCGCATTGCCTGAGCAAACCTAACAATAGCCTCAAACTTTCTCGAGCAAACTCACACAATGCCTCAGAATTCACTCGAGCAAACCTCTCACCAAACTCTTAGATACCTCCAAGCATATTACTAAAAAATTAGACTTTTCTAAGAGAACCCAATCATGGCCTTAGAACCCCTAGGACACACTCTACCCGTGATAATGTAAGAAAAGCCTCAGAATCCTCTAAGCATCCCACAATAACCTCGAGAACCACCCAAGTAAACAAAACTAAACCCTCACCGGAGAAAAACCAAGGCAGTCATCTCCTCCGATTTTGGTCCCCAAGGCAACCTAAAGTTGGAAGCCTTGTTCTTCAAACCTATAGAGGGGTATACAGATAACCCTAAAATTAAAGAAAAGTTTTTCGAGCAGTACTAGTGAAATGGGGTGCTCGAGTAACCCAAGTCAACTCCAAAAGTCATGCGAGTAATACAAGGTAAATGGGGCTACTCGAGCAACTATAGTCAATTTCAAAAGTCATGCGAGCGATACTAACAAAAGTGGGTGCTCGAGAAATCCCAAGTTAGCTCCAAAAGTCATGTGAGTAGCACTAGCAGAAGGGGCTGCTTTAGCAACCCAAGTAAACTCCACAAGTCATGCGAGCAGTACCAACAAAAGGGGGGTGATCAAGTAACCCCAAGTTAGCTCTTAGAATAAGTGCAAGTAAACGGGTAGCCTGTCTACCTAATGAAGTCAAGTTGCGAGCAGTTACTCAAGCAACACATAAGCATGTATTTGAGAACCTTATTTACTAACACTAGTCTTGTTACTTTTACATAGGTTTACTTAGAGAAAAGACTTGGCTGAGCAAGCAAGGCTCGAGCAGATGACCAATTGGGACCTATTGAGAGTTTTAGTTTGGAGACTGAGAGGTAAGTTTTTTGAGAAATCTAGGGATTAACTACTTCAATATCTTAGGAAAGAGATAATACTAAAGTAAGGAACCCAAGAGGTCACTCGCACTCACTGACATTACACAGTTCGCATTTACTTATTAGCGAACAATCAGTGATTTGCTCGCAAGATATTTTAATAAAGCCAATCACTCCCAAGTTTCCAAAATTTCTCACCAAGAAACCATCTACAAACAGATAAAATAGTACATTTTGAGGTTATGGCCCATAACATTACTTTTTGCCCACTATTACACCAGGTGTCACTCCCCAACAAGCAGATTGTAGTTGATAATAACAAATAGTAAATAAGGACAAAAGGTATTTTCATAAATTTATTACATAGGAATATGTAATACCTCGTAATTTTAGTTGCTTTATTTTTTAATTTAATTGGGAGAAAATAACATTGGAAATTTGGAGAAAATTAAATTGGAAATTAGTAAATTTTTTAGCGAGATAAAGGATAAATATTTATTAGAATTATTATTTACTTGTGTGTGTTAAGTAAATAGTTATACTATTTATTATAGGTCACGTATGAGTGTTAACGACTGTCAAATCAGTGATGGGTCAATAGGATGTTATATCGACGGATCAATATAATTTATGGGAGACGTGTAAGGTACACATGTGTCAGCCCCAAATAAAGAAAAAATGGCATAATTAGAGTTGGGTGACTCGAATGATCTTTTCGAGTGCACTGGTGATTCTAAAAAGGTCGGAATAGTCCAGAATAGGTACCTAGGTGTGGTGTTTGGGTTCCGAGAGATTTTTAGACATAAATAGTCATATAAGGGTAAGAAGGTCATTTTATATTATTAATTAAAGAGAAAAAGGGGATTGGACTATTGAGAAGGCTTATTAGGGTTTGGAAAGATGGATGACAACCTACCTTTCACTTTTCAAACAAGCGGTTGAGAGAAAAGAACCATAGAAAAGAGAAAAGAGGCAAGAAGGAAGGATCTTGAAGAGAAAATTCAATCCAATTGAAGAACGTCGGATTTGTAATCTACTAAGGCAAGTAAATACTTGCTTTATGTCGCATCTTTGTTATAGTTAATTACTTTCTCGAATTATGTAAAAAAATTGGGGTTTTGATTATGGAAAACTAGAATTGATGATTAATAAAGAAGTCTATTGATAATGATTACATGATTTTGAATGATGAAAAAATTTGGGATGGTTTATAGTGATAAAATTTGGGTTTAATGGAAGAGAAGAATATATTTAGATGGAAGATAAGATCTTGATGATTAATATGATGTATGAGTTTTAAATATTGAATTAGTAATGATTTCCATGTTATATTTACGTTTATATCGATGGGATTAGGATATATGGATGATCTATGAACTAAATTTCAAGAAATTTGGTTATAGAACCCCCCCCCAAAAAAAATTAGGAGGTTGGGGATGAAGTTTTCCCAAGAAAGAGGGCTTTAGGTACGTCCTTTGGAATCTTGTTTGAACCTCATTTGAACTCCGCTCGAACGAGGTACTGATTTTTGTTCGAATGAGATGGGTTTTTCATTTGAACGAGGTACTGTTTTGTGTTCGAAGGAGATGGATGTTCCATTCGAATGACCCGTGGTTTTGGGTCGGGTTTGGATCGGGAAAATTTTGGATATTTTATTACCTCAAGTGAGTACATGGGAGGTTATCCAAGTGAGTGGATACTTAATTAAAATATATTTGTATTACAACTTATTAGTGGGAATTTAATAATTAACTAGGGTGCTCGAATAAGGGACTAGTTAAGTAAATAAATCGAGAAGTTGGGATGAACGTCGGGATTTGGATGAACCGTGCACAGTGGGATATGCTTACGGGTTCAGTAATTATTATACATACATATTAAAGGGACGTATATATATATATATGCTACTTTCTTGTTAAATATACCTACTCGGTAGTGCTATCGAAAGAGGTCGTGCGTAGTGCGCAGTCCACCCTATCACTGAATAAGAGGTGTGGGTTTGATTCCCCAGGTCACATTACTGTTGCATGGCCACTTTCTATGTGTGAGAATATGTGTTGGTTTGAGTCCGGTTGGATGGGATGTGGTATGGTCGCGACCCCAGGGTGTATGTCTATGACCGCCTTTATTGTATTTGTATTCGTTTGGGATTAGTGGTGAGAATTTGACCTAGTGTCTCGGTGTGAAGCGTGATGCTTGGAGATGGATAGCACACGAGATATGTATTCTCAGAGTCAAACTCTGGGGATACGGTTATACGTATATAGTGACGTATATATATGTATGTTTATATGATATATTGTATATGTATTTATAGCACGAGTTTAGCTATGTATGTTATCTCGTGATTGTTTAAATTATAGCAAGTGTATCGCTAATATACTGTTTATAAATGAATACCTAGTGAAGGTAGTTAGACTTAGCTAATAGAAAGTATTAGCAAGGTTGGTCTTACATACCAGGGGTGTATCCTAGTTAGACTATGTAGTTTAATTGGGATAATTAAAAATAAAAACGTTAGGTGCGCACTATAGTTGAGATGTGAGGTGTATCTCAAGTGAGTATGGCCAGTTAATTTTGAAAGTAATACACTATGGTTTTAAATGATTTAAAACAATTATTTACTTGCGAAAATATTTTACTCTATGGGCTCTGACCCGCATATTCCTCTCTTTCCTTATTTTTCTTGTTAGACCTCAGGTGTGTAATAGCGGCAGCAGCCGGGACAACAAGGATAGATTTGTTATTTTAATTGTTAGATATGGATCCTTGCTTAGGCGTTTCATGCATTTTTTCTTTAAATAGGATCAATCATTTCCTATTTACCGTTGGACGTGTTGCCCGTAAATAATAGACTTTATATCACTACAGATTTTTATTATTTTGTCAGACTTGTATTCAGTTATTATTTGAGTCACACTGTAGATGTTTTGGTGACCGATGGTTTATTCGGTTCACCCTTATTATTTAGTATACTTGATGTTCAATCTGTTATTTTGGTTGTATGGACTATTTCTATTCTTTATGTTTTATTATTACTGCAACAGTGTGCTAAGAATGATCCATACTGAGATGACATTTATATTTTGGTTAAGGATTGATCACCCAGTGTTAAAATAGGCGGGTTGTCACAGTTGGTATCAGAGCCTTAGGTTCTAGTGTCTTTAGAATCCGTGCAAATTTACTACGTTGTCAGCATTACATTTTCTTTGATGTAAATCCCTATATCTAGGATTGTTGTTTCTTATTGCGTATTTATGTTCTCCTACTATTATTTATGATTGAAGTGAATCTCATACAATTTCGATTTGATTTCAAATGCCAAACCTTAGGAGAGGATGAACATATCATGCCATTGGAGGTCCGCAGCCGGAGCCATAGGCCACCTAAGGGAAGGTGACAGCTACAGAGGTTACCGTTATTTTTGCAAAGGTGATTAATGCCATGATACCGCTATGGCGTAGTATTTTCCCAAGGCATAACCATAGCAGCTAGTACCTTAGTTATTCAGGCTCACCCAGTACCATCTGTTTAGGAGAGAGTCACAGAGGCTTTTTAAAAGGGCCATCTACCAGAGTTCTCGGGGAGTGCGATGCGGTTGCTGCTAGCCAATGAAAGAAGGATATCCAGATGCATTTATGCATGGTTGAGTGTAGTGATAGTCAAAAGCATATACTAGATACTTTAAGCTAGTTGAAGTAGCTCTTCAGTTGTGGGAGTCGGTCACCACAACAGGGAAGAGGGATAGTATGACCATACAAGAGTTCTGGGTGCAGTTTGACTGCAAGTTCTTTCTGTCATTAGTTCAGACAAAGATACGTATGAGATTCCTTGACTTGTCATAGGAGGTTCGGACTGTGGCCAAATACGAAGAAGAATTCATATGCGCCTGGTAAAATTTGTGCTATACGAGGTGAATACGGAGGAGAAGAGGGTCCTTAATTTTACTAATGGACTCACATGGAGGATTCGCCAATACTTATTGGGTAACTAGGCATTATGAACCTACACTAAGGTCATAAATACTACGTTGCTCTACTATTAGGATCGTTGCTTCCACCTGAGGGGAGCGAAGAGGGTCGAAGAGTCTAGCCAGTAGGGCAAGATTGGGGGTAGTGGTACTCGTGGGGCGCCACAATAGCAGAAGCAGAGGCAGAATGAATGGGGTTCCTAATAGGGGGAATCTGTTAATAGATTCAGGCCAGGTAATGACAACTTCGGGCAAGGCCAGCAGCACACCACTCAAGGCCAGTGCGACCAGAAGAATCTGGCAAATGGCCAACAAGGCCGAGGTTACTAGGGCTAATAGGGCCGAAGAAAAGGGTAGCCTCATCAGGGCCAGAAGTATTATGTTTTATTGGTAGATGCTTCACATGTGGGGAGAATATCCACTTGCGACGTGCGTGCCCGAACAGGGCTAGGGTTCAGGAGTAAGGTGCCTAACAGGGGCAGCAACTTCCAGTCCACCGGTAATTCTAGCGTTGCCATCTCCACAGGGGCATGGGCAGGGACCATTTTGGCATGTCTATCATATCTGAGGACCAATTTTACCACCAACACCTCCAATGGTATATGTTATATTTCTCATCTATGGGCACATGGGGCGGGTTTTATTTGACATGGGAGCATCGCATTAATTTGTCAGCACTAGGTTTGCACATGCGAAGGGTTTAATGGATTCAACCACGCATATTATTATAACTCTGGATTCCTTTTTGGGTAGTGGGACTCCCATTCGTTCCATCTGCAAGGGGGTCGATGTGGACATGGGGAGGTTATGCTTAGTAGTGGATCTTCTCATGTTAGACTTGGACGAGTATGACATTATTTTGGGTATGGATTAGTTAGTGACACACAGAGTAATGGTGGACTGTTATAGTAGGACTATCGTGTTCACTATACTAGGGTAAAACAAGTTTTTTGTGGTGATGCCTCATTCGAAGGGAGGGTCGATCATGCATTTGTATTATATTAAGGAGGAGACTTTCGAGGGTAGAGTCATCTTATTGGATTCAATCCCAGCCATTGAGGATTTTTGCCGATGTGTTTTAGGAGATACTGGGGTTACTGTTAAGTTAAAAGATCGAGTTTGTGATCCACTTAGCGCCAAGGACTAGACCGATAATGTGACGCTCCTTTAGAGACGTAGGAGAAACGGGACCAGATTTAGCAGTTATTAGGGCAGTGTTTTATTTTTCCAGTGTACTTCATCTTGGGGTTCTCCAGTTCTATTTGTGACGAAGAAGGATGGGTCTTTATGATTGTGTATAGATTACTGGGAGTTGACCAAGGTCAAGATCTGGAATAAGTATCCATTACCGCGTATCGATGACTTTTTTGATCAGCTGAGAGGGACAACGTACTTCTCTAAATTTGACTTGAGGTTAGGATACCATCAGTTACATATCAGGGATGAGGATGTCCCTAAAATCACATTTTTGACGAGGTATGAGTTTTTTGAATTCAGGGTTATGTCGTTGGGGTAACCAATGCACCAATAATTTTCATGGACCTTATGAATAGGGTGTTCAGGGATTTTTGGGATCAGTTTGTCATTGTGTTCATAGATTACATCTTGATTTATTCTCAAACATAGGGCGAGCATGCATAGCACTTGTGTATGGTTCTTCAGACCTTGCGGGATCATCAATTTTATGCTAAGTTTGAGAAATGTGGATTCTGGTTATGGGAGGTGCAGTTCTTAGGACATATTATCTCCGAGAAAGGGATTTATATGGATTCGAGTAAGGTATCAGTGATGAGGGAGTGGGTCCAGCCCACGACACCGATTAAGGTGCATAGTTTTTTAGGGTTAGTAGGGTAATACCACCAATTCATCAGAGGATTTTTGAAGATTGCATGTCCTTTGACGAATTTGACTCGTAAGGGAGTACCTTTTATATGGGATGACCATTGTCAGTTAGATTTTGATGAGCTAGAGGATAAGTTGACTTCAGTGCCAATACTCGCATTGCTTAGGGTAGGAGTGGAGTACCCTCATTTTTATCGATATGTCCTTACACGGACTTGGGTGAGTTCTATAGCAGGAAGAGCAACCCATAGCTTATGCATCTCTCAGGCTTAAGCCCCATGAGAAGAAATATCCCACTCACGACTTGGAGTTAGCAACAATCGTATTTGCTTTGAGGATTTGGAGGCACTATCTTCTAGGAGAGAAGTTTTGATTATTCATGGACCATAAGTCACTTCAGTATCTATTCATCATAGGTGGCTTGAGTTCATGAAGGATTATTAGTTTGACATCCAGCATCATCCAGGGAAGGATAACATAGTGGAAGATACGTTGAGCCGTATGCCAGAAGGATATTTAGTAGAAGTGTGGAGAGCGAAGTGAGCAGAGCTTTGCCAAGAAGAAGAGGTAGTCCGAGCGTACTTAGCAGTGATGACCATCACACCTGATATCATTTTGAGGGTTGAAAGGCACAAGCATAGGATCTGTCTTATCAGGAGAGGATTCAAGAGTTATTAGTGGGTGGAGCAGAGTCTTACTCAGTCAGTTTTGAGGGTGGATTTTGCTTTAGTGGGAGGTTAATTATACCATATGATGAGGAGCTACGACATGCAGTTTTGTAAGAGACGCATGTGTCGCGATTTTTTATATATCACGAAGGGGATATAATGTACCAGGATACGAGGTGATAGTGTCGGTGGGCCGAGAAAAAGTGGGACATAACAAAGTTTGTCTTTGAGTTCACCACCTGTCCAATGGCGAAGGTTGGTCATTAGAGACCAACTGAGATTTTACAATCGTTGGAGATTCCGATGTGGAAATGGGAGAGTATTTCGATGGACTTCATTATAGGGTTACCTACATCACAACGGGATCACGATTCCATTTAAGTAATTGTGGATCGGCTGACTAAGGTAGCCTATTTCTTACCTTTTCGATTGGATTACATGATGGGGCAGTATGCACATTTGTTCATAGCGGAGATAGTGAGATTGCATGAGGTGCCTCTCGACATTATTTTAGATGGGGATAAGATCTATGTGTCCCATTTCTGGAAGAGTTTTTAGATCATAGTCACATTCTGTTAGCTCAGTATAGGCAGAAGAGTTACATCGATGCGAATCGGAGATTTGTTGAACTTAACGTGGGTGATCAGGTGTTACTGTGGGTATCTTCCATGAAAAGAGTGATGAGGTTAGGGAAGAAGGGGAGGTTGGTACCTAGGTATATGGGGTCTTTCCCCATTATCACGAGGATTGTTCCAGTTGCGTATAGGCTCTCCTTGCTCGAGCATTTGCAGAGGATTCACGATGTGTTCTATATGTTATCGTTAAAAAAGTATCGCAGGAGTTACATGGATTATTGGTACATACCATTAGAGGAGATTGACTTGCAGCTAGATATCTCGTATGAGGATAGACCTATTGCCATCTTGGATCGTAGTGAGCATAAGCTTCGATAAAAAAGTGGTATCATTAGTGTGTGTACATTGGCGATACCACAATATTACCAAATCGACGTGGGAGCGTGAGGATGATATGCGAGATAAGTATCCGGAGCTCTTCAAGGCAGGTGCATTTGAGTTTTGAGGATGAAATTCGGATGTTAGGGGGGAAGAATATGATACCCCGTAATTTTAATTGCTTTATTTTATTAATTTAATTGGGAGAAAATTAAATTGGAAATTAGTAAATATTAATTAGCGAGATAAAGGAATAATATTTATTGGAATTTTTATTTACTTGTGTGTGTTAAGCAAATAGTTATACTATATATTATAGGTCGCATATGAGTGTTAGTAACGATTAAATCGGTGATGGGTCGATAGGATGTTACATCGACAGATCAAAATAATTTATAAGAGACTCGTAGGGTACACACGTGCTGGACCCGAATAATAAAAAGTTGGCATAATTTGAGTTGAGTGAATGGGATGACCTTTTTATGTGCACTGATGGTCCAGGAAGGGTCGAAATAGTCCAGAATAGGTTCCCAAGTATTTGATTTAGGTTCTGGGGGATTTTTAGACATAAATAGGACCGTATAAGGGCAAGAAGCTCATTTTATATTATTAATTAAAGAAAAAAATGAGATTGAACGATTGAGAAGGCTTATTATCGTTTGGGAAGGTGGATGACAACCCACCTTTCACTTTCTAAACAAGAGGTTAAAAGAAAAGAACCCTAGAGAAGAGAAAAGAAGCAAGGAGGAAGGATCTTGAAGAGAAGATTTAACCCGAATTGAAGAACGTCGAATTTGTAATCCATTAAGGCAAGTAAATACTTGATTTATGTCGCATCTTAGTTGTAGTTAATTACTTTCTTGAATTATGTTAGAAAATTGGGGTTTGATTATGGAAAACTAGAATTGTTGATTAATAACGAAGTCTATTGACAATGATTACATAATCTTGAATGACAAACAAATTTAGTTTGGTTTATACTAATAAAATCTGGGTTTAATGGAAGAAAAGAATGAACTTAGATGGAAGATAAGATATTGATGATTAATTTGATGTTTGATTTTTAAATATTGAATTGGTGATATTTTCCATGTTAGATTTATGTTTATATCAATCGAATTGGGTTATATATATGATCTATAAACTAAATTTTTAGGAATTGGGGCATAGAAAACCCTAAAAAAGAAGTTGGGTGTTGGGGATGAATCCTGCCTAAAAAAGAGGGCTTTGGTACATCCTCTGGAATCTCGTTTGAACCTCATTCGAACTCCGTTATAACGAGGTACTATTTTGCGTTCGAACGAGATGGGTGTTCCGTCCAAACCACACGTGATTTTGGGTCGGGTTTGGATCGAAAAATGTTATGGATATTTTGTGAACTCAAGCGAGTACTTTGGAGGTTATCCAAGTGAGCGGATGCTAAATAAAAATATATTTGTGCCGCAACTTATTAGTGGGAATGTAATAATTAACTAGGGTTCTCGAATAAGGGACTAGTTAAGTAAATAAATCGAGAAGTTGGGATGAATTTCGGGATTTGGATTAACCGTGCGTGGTGGAATATGTGTACGGGTTCGATAATAATTATATATAAATATTAGAGGCACATGTATATATATATAT
This sequence comes from Sambucus nigra, assembly GCA_949130495.1. Taxonomy (NCBI): domain Eukaryota; kingdom Viridiplantae; phylum Streptophyta; class Magnoliopsida; order Dipsacales; family Adoxaceae; genus Sambucus; species Sambucus nigra. Next base: position 483,522,830 of record OX422218.1, read on the forward strand.
ATATATATATATATATATATATATATGTGTGTGTGTGTGTGTGTGTGTGTGTGTGTGTGTGTGTGTGTGTGTGTGTGTGCGCTACTTGCTTGTTAAATATACCTACTCGAGTAGTGCTATTGGAGGAGGTTGCGCGTAGTGGACAGTCCACCCTGGCGTTGACCAATAGCTGTTGGATTGATTCCCCAGGTCACAGTACTTTTGCATGGCCACTATCCATGTATGAGGATAGGTGTTGGTTTGAGTCGGGTTTTGTGCGATGTGGTATGGTCACCACCCCAAGGCGTATGGCTATGACCGTCTCTATTGTATGTGATAACTCTTAATTTGTGTTCCTTCGGATATGGATTTGGAATGTCGTTGCGGTCAAACTTCGAGTATCAAAATTCATGGAATTACCTACAAAACTTGTTAAAAATTCAGTATCGTGGCAAATTCGGGTATCAATCCAATTTCTAGCGTTGAAACGGTAATCGTGAAAACTTGCAATTCTAAATTTTATTAAAAATCTTTTTGTGTTTTTAGAAATTTTTCTTTAATGTTTTTTTTATTATTATATTTTAAAAATAATTTTCAAGGGAGGAAATGACAATTTATGCAACTAAAATCACTATGAAAAATCAGAAAGTATTCTAGTTGAGAATTTATGAGAAGAAACAAGAGGTGGGATTACACCGCGTAGTCAAATTAATTTAAAGTCCTAATCATTCGATTGAATAGTTAGAAATAATATTAAATTTAAAATTTAACTCTCGTTAAAATCCTAAATTCAATTTTATCTTTTTCAGCAAATAAATCGGGAGTAGTCACAACATAAAAAAATTTAAGATTCACACTCGTTTCAATAAAATATCTGCTAAGATCAATTTATTAAAATTTGTACGAGTCTTTGAATTGGGCACACAAAATTAATAATTTAATTTAAGAATAATACTTATCTCTAAGTGAATTCCAAAATCAAATATTAATTTTGCACCATGAATTTATTAACTCTTGTTACATAAATTAATGTGTGATTTTTCCCAATTTAATTAGCCTAGAACACATCAATGAATCATTGTTCAAATAAAACAACTCAACATACACGTTTCATCCCACCCCCCCTTGAAAGGGGTGTTTAGCCACACATGATTAGAATTTTAGCACAAGAACAATTAACATATAAGAATTAAAGAGAGAGAGTAAGAAATACAATACGTAATAATTTCTTGAGTCAATTGTGTGCATAAACGCGCATCCCAAACTCGTCACAAAATCAGACTGGATTACAAAACTGAAAGTAAAAAATGAACCTATAAATTTGTCTGGACCTAAAACTATATTTTTTTGTATTTTTCTGATTATTTTTTTCTACCCACTTTTTTTCTTTTTTCTGTCTCTCCGTTCTCTCTCTATCTGTGTATATCCTTATTTGCTGAGAGAGAGTCTTTTCTTATATGAGACGCCCTTCTCTTTTTTTAAGATCCCCACGATTCTTTGTTTAGTTGAGAGATTTGAGGGATTTGATTTGGATTAGCTAAGAAGAGGGTTTCTTGGAGATTGTTTTGAGGTACCGATTTTAATGGGATTTAGTAACTGATGGGGTTTGAGATAGGGGTTGGATCGGGTTTGTGTTGGATTCGGTTGGGTTGGGCTGACGTAGCGGGTCTGGTCCTGGGTACGGGTCGTAATCGGGTTGTAGATCGGGCAGATGGGTACTAGGCCGCGGGTCTGTGATGGGTTGAACCCGATTTGGGTCTGCCGAGGTGGATCGTGGAGAGAGAAGGTGAGAGGTGTTGTGGTCGCGATTTTCCGGCGACGACGAAGGTCGGGTTGGCCGCGCCGAGTTCGGCCATGGCTGCCACGGGGTGAGGTTGGAGCTAAGGTGGGGGTATGAGGGAGATGTTTTTTTTGTGAGAGGAGAGAGAAAGAGGTGGTGATGGTGGTTTGAGTCTTGGGTTGATGATGGAGGAGAGAGAGATCGTGTTTGGTGGGAGGATGATGATGAATAATAGATGTAGGTGTAGGTGTAGGTTGATTTAGGTGTCTGTGTGAGTTTTAGTTTGTGTGTAAATGGGTGTAAAAGGGTTTGTGTGTGTTTAATTTGCACCCCTAAAAAAATGACACTAAAAAAATAAAACTAGAACTAAAATAAAATAAAAAAATAAAAACCTAGAAATAAAACTTAAATTTATTACTAAGAGACTAAAAAAAATCTGAAAAGAAATAATAATAATAAGTAAATAAAATTCTATAAAGACTAACAAAAAAACTAAAATTCCTAACTAAATAAATTAAAACTAAAAACTAAATAAAATAAATTCCTAAAAATTAATCCTAAGAAAAATAAAATTAAATAAAGATTGCAAATTGAAAACTAATAAAAATCAAAATCAAAATAAAGAATTAGAAAAATAGAAAATAAATCCTAAAAAATTGTAAATAAATCTCAATATATCCTAAAAATAAAAATCTAAAAAAAATAATAAAGGAACAAACTCAACACACACGGGACTCGGAGAATGGTCTGGGCTCGGCGTAGGCTTAGGTTTAAGGTTACGGAACTGTTTCGGGGCATCGAAACACATCGGGGCATGCTCAGAATGGACTTCAGACTTCACGGTCTCCTTTGATTTCTTCGATGCACATTTTTGACAGATTTTGCGTCGCAATTGCCCTGATTTAGCATTATTTGTACCGCAACTGCGTATTGACATGCAAAATGATAAAATACAAACATAAGGCCAATTTTAATTAAAACGAGCGACTAAAATGCATTTATTCGGGGTATACACTTTTTGGGTTCTTATCACACCACCCCCAAACAGAACATTGCTAGTCCTCGAGCAAAAATTAGAGAGAAAACAGAGATAAGTAATCAAAAGCGTGCCACTTTCGCAGGCACTGGCGATTGCACTTAGCATGTGCAACAAACCATTAAACCTATAGGTTATCCTACAGGACGAGTGGTGTCTCGTGAGGGTTTGCAGTGAATATACTCACAAAATTCAAAAACTTATTTAAATGCAGTACCTGAGTAGATGATGAAATGCTATACAACCCAACTAAAAAGGACATCAAGGAACACTGTATTCAACTATCAAAATGAGATAAAATTACTTAATACTAAAAGCGTAATCCTTCCTAAAACTCAGCGTGTGTGGTCTGAAATAATCTTAAGTATCATTCGAGTAATTCCATGATTGCCTTTATAGAATCGACGTTTTGACTTCAATTCTCACTGGATATATCTCTCTGAATAGAACTCTTTGAGAATTGGGTAAGTCTATCTCTCTAGTGTGTGAGGATGTGAGTAAATGTAAACAAGTTCAAACGTCTCACACACTGTATAAGAAAGGACGAACACATGAAAGAAATTTGATCTCATGAACGAATGCTAACCACTATGTCGAGAATGTCGAATTATTCACCATATAATCTTTTCATTTGCCCGAACACATTACCAAGAGTGAAAATGTGGTTTATGAATGGTATGACGGGATAATGAAGAAGATGAATGATAGGGTTTTTGAGAAGAGTGTGACACACTTTGACTGACTATTGCCTTCATTATTTGAATTCATGATCGCATGTTTCCTTTTTCTTCTTTTCTAAAATATTTTCTTTTTTTTTCTATATTTTTTTTATTGCGATACATTTTTATTTTCATAGCACAAATGAAGACAATTTACATGGAAAATTTCAAACACTCTTTTTCTCAAAAACGATGGCAATGATGGATGGTGTTTGGGACATATGGATAAGGGTAATATGGAAAATGATAATGGGTAAATGATAATGTGATAGGGAAAATGGTAAGTGTATGAAAAAATCAGTTTCGTGCTCGGGACAAACTACAAGATACATGTTTCTTACAACTCGAAAATGATGTCATTCTCAGTGATTAAGACAAATTTGAAAAAATGATGAGATCATGCAACGAGTAAATGTAGTACCCAAAGAAAGTTGAGTCAACTTGTGACTCGGAAATACGTAAAAAATCTCAAAAAGGTGAAAAGCTCAAATCTCACGGGTTTAAGTTGCCACTAGTGATCTTTTAAGGCTCTCTTGAGAATATTGTTACTCTTCAACTTTTGATTGCAAAGGTGATAGTGAAAATTGCCGAGTTTAGGAATTCATAGTGCAAGTACGCTCAAATAGGTATTAATTAATTTAAGGTTAAAAGCGTAAGTTTTTGGGTCAAACAAAGGTATTCCGAGATTTCTAAAAGAAGGATGATAGACAAATCATGTCATAAAAATTAAATTTAACTGCACAAAAAGTTTAAAATCACTTGTTTCTGAAAATTTTCAAAAGAAGTACGATTTTGATAAATTTCCCACTCCCAAACAAAAGAGAACATCGTCCTCGATGTTTAAAACCATATATAAAAATAAAAGAACAAGGGAGGAAAGACATTACCATAATGAACCGCTAATGAAAATGTACCACACTCTGGAGCATAGATGAAACCTGAGGAACATATGTGATATAAAAATACGTACAAGTCTATAAAGTATGTGAATAATCGTTGGGTGGTGTGAAACACCACCCCCAAACAAAATAAGACTCATACTCAGAAACAGGGAACAACGGGATGCCTCCCGGTAGCGCTAAGTTTAACGTCTTCATCCAGACCGAAATAATCTCACCCTAAAGATAAGAGCTGAAAAAGTGTGGGGCGGCAGAAAAATTGGGTGATGATAATCACCCCCAAATAAGACTGAAGCGTCAGTCTTGCTGGATAAAGGCTAAAAGAGGTCAATGCACTTGTATAGCAAGGTGCATCACTCGATGCAAAGCATCGGTGGAGCATGGATGGGTGGGTAGGACGATATATGGACGAAGGGTAAGGGTGTACAGGCACCGGTCACGGGCCTTATTGAGCGTAAATGTGAGGGCAACAAGGGCCCTATAAGAATGGTGCTCAAGCTAGTGAGGGAGGAAAAATGTCTTGGAAATAATAATGGGGCGGGCCTCCAAGAAAGTGCATGACCATTCTATAAATGGACGATGGTAATGATCACGCCAAGGAGTTGTCGATGGAAAACAGCACAAGGAAGTGGAGTGCATAAAGTAACAAGCTCGGTGTCAAGAAAGATAAGAGTAGCACAAACCCTCACACGGGTGGTGGGGTCTATGAAAAATGCACAAATGTGATCGTGGAGTACTAGGGTGGAGGATGGATATAGGTGAGGACCTAAATACGTAGATGGGAACAGGTGAGGTGCAATAACAAGGTCCAAACCAAGTGGTGGGGTGAAAGGGACAGTGGGTGGATCGGGTGGGGGAAGATGATCTAACTCACGAGTAGGAGACACACACTCCTCATGAGGGACGAAGTAATCCTCAATGGCACTCATGGGAGGAAGTGTGGAAATAAACGAGGGAGTGATCAACGTAGCCACCATTACGTCACCAACAGTGGCGGTAGAATCAAACGAGGCTTCCAAATCCGAGATAAATGAATCAACAGTAATATCTGACTCAACGGGAGCCAAGCATGGTGGGATAGGATCCAGATCCAGAGGGATAGAAACCATCTCGGATTCAATATCAAGAAAATGGTGAGCACTCGTAGCCGGAGCTAACCTAGGATGAAGTGGTTCCTTGGGAACACACGCAGTGGGCGCAATAGGTGTAGGCTCAGGCATAAATAAGGATTCTAGGGAAGGGGAAAGGTGAACCTCTATGGTGGATTCGAGAGGGTAGGGCGGTGTGGGATCAGTATCACAAACAGGGGATACGTCAACACAATTGTCAACTTGGGTTCCAGACCACGGAGTGGTCTCAATGTCGAGATTCTCAGGAAAATAGGGTTGGTCACACTCAAAATCCGTAGCACAAGACGACACATCCTCATCCCATGTAGGTGGAATAAAGGGTCGACTTGGGGAGGAATCCGTCTCGTTCGCACACTCAAAATCATAAAATCATTGTTCAAGCCTTTGAAGTGATTCAGTTTGAGATTGAAGAGTGTGAGCGAACTTGTGCAAAAGACTTTCAAGAGCAGATGTGAAAGGTGGTGGGGAGATGGCGGTGGGTGGCGGTGGTGGGTGAGGTGGAAACAACTCGCTAGAAACACTAGGATGTGGAGAATACCGATATGAAGTGGGTGGAGCAGGGTCAAGTGTAGCACTCACGGGAGAAGCATCTCCGTGAGGGACAAAAGTGTGATCAGCATGGGGAGCATATGAATAGGACTGATAGGTATGAGGTGCACGAGGTGGCGATGACGACTGTTAGAAACCGTAAGGATCGACAACATGGCATTGGGATTCATATTGCATGGAAGGATGATCAGGCCTCCATGAATAGTTCGGGTACTCATACCCCTTGACATTAGATATGTCGTGACAATACGTCGAGGGTGGGTCCAAAATAGTATCATAGGGATACACATGTGCCAAGGTGGATTCAGATGGAGAGAATATAAATGGACACTCATGGGACAAGTGGTCTCTAAGAAAGCAATGTGTGCATGACGAAGCATGTGATGGGTTGACACTCGTCACTGGAGGCGGTGGAACAGGAGAGGTATGCGTGGAGGACACATGAGTATCAATAGTGGGTGTTTGAGAGTTAAAGCCATGAATTAATGAATCAAGGGTCGATTCGGGCTTATCATCAAATAAACTTTGAGAGAAGGTGAAATGGCCAAAGTATTCCAGTAAAGGACGTTCTTCGGCCATGACAAGAGGAATATTTTTTTGGTTTTTAAATATTTTTCAAAAAAAAAGAAAATCTTTTTGTGATTTTTGAAAATAAGAAAAGGAAAATCTTTTTGGTATTTTAAATATGAAAAAAAAAGAAAATCGTTTTGGGATTTTTGAAAATATTTACAAAAAAGGAAATATTTTTGGTATTTTTTCGGAAAATGGGAAAAATTGGACTCTTGATTTGAGCGAACTAACTAAAACCGACTACCTAAAGAATGGAACTGGACACACACGAGTCAAGAAAAATCCGAACGAGCGTGTAGCCAATTATTATCTTCAACATTAGTGAGAGGGGTAGTCAAATTTTAATTAAGTCCGCGGGTGACGAAAATTCACGGAATTTATCTTTGTGATCGCCTCTTGTAAAAATGTGTGCCTACGGGGCTAGCTAGTTGATTGATTTTAAATTTAATGACAGCTAGGGTAGCACACAATGGATAAGCGAGTGAGTCGGGTGATGAAATCCCTTCTCGTTTCAATGACCGGGTCCAAGTCTTAGGTAAATTAATTCATCAAACCATTCAATTTAAGTGCGATGCAGAAATTAAAAGCATAGAGGAGAAATTAATCACACAAAAAATGAACTCGCTCGCAGGAGAGTCGCGAGGGATAAAAAAATTGTACCTCCCACGGTTTTTACACACGTGGGGTGAAGACCGAGTTGAGTCGACCGGGGGGCGATCTCGCCTATCTCAGTCATCCCCGGGAGTCCTACCGACCTAAAGTACAGAGGCTTCAAAAATTCTCGCCATGGACGCCCTCTCTACACCTTGTCCGGTTTCCCTTTTTGCTTTTTTTTAATGAATAAATATTACAAAAAAATCGATGTCAAAATGCACCCCAAATAAATACACAATCTTAAAAAAAAATCCTATACAACCAGTCTAAGGAGGAGGGAGGAGGAAGAACTACACTAAAAAAAAAAGATGAATAAAATTACAAGTCTTCAATCATGTCTCCACGTCAAGAAAGAGGCAACGACGCCATTTGGTAAATAGCTTTTTTTTTGTCCCCGGCAACGGCGCCATTTGATAACTCTTAATTTATGTTCCTTCGGATATGGATTTGGAATGTCGCTGTGGTCAAACTTCGAGTATCAAAATTCCTGGAATTACCTACAAAACTTGTTAAAAATTCAGTATCGTGGCAAATTCGGGTATCAATCCAATTTCGAGCGTTGAAACGGTAATCGTGAAAACTTGCAATTCCAAATTTTATTAAAAATATTTTTGTGTTTTTTAAAATTTCTCTTTAATGCTTTTTTTTAATTATATTTTAAAAACAATTTTCAAGGGAGAAAATGACAATTTATGCAACTAAAATCACTAGGAAAAATTAGAAAGTAATCTAGTTGAGAATTTATGAGAAGAAACAAGAGGTGGGATTACACCGCGTAGTCAAATTAATTTAAAGTCCTAATCATTCGATTGAATAGTTTGAAATAATATTAAATTTAAAATTGAACTCTCGTTACAATCCTAAATTCAATTTTATCTTTTTCAGCAATTAAATCGGGAGTAGACACAACATAAAAAAATTTAATATTCACACTCGTTTCAATAAATTATCTGCTAAGATCAATTTATTAAAATTTGTACGAGTCTTTGAATTTGAATCGCGTTCATGCACGTGTGTCCCAATGTTTTCACAAATCTAGCACTTGATCACATAAAAAGAATAAAAAACAAACCTAAAAATTTATTCTAAAAGTAAACTAATTTTTTTGGAATTTTTTTATGAACCTACTATGTACATGTTATACACTGTCTTTTTCTCTCTCTACGTATCCTCCTTTTTTTATCTGATGAGAGAGTCTTTTCTTATACTAGTTGTGCCCACGTGCGTTGCACGTGTGGATGATTCCAAATATTTGATTTGGACGGTTCGCAATTTTAGAGAAGTGATTGACATATGTAAACTAATTGATCTCGGTTTTAAGGCTATGAATTTACATGGTACAGAGGACTGAAAAATGGAGAATGGTTGGAGGAAAGACTTATTATAATGTTTTCAAATCAAGAATGGAGTTTTATCTATAAGTATATTTTATGAAGAGTTGGTTGTGGTGATTATTGGAATTTCATTGTTTGATCCTCATAGTTTGAAGTATATTGTGACTAATCTTGATCATATAATTGTTCATCACTTTATTATTTCGTTTACTTTAGTTCATTTGTGATATTTAAAGACTATTTTATTTATTAATAAGGTGTATTGCAAGAAAGATCATAAATAAAATTATGATTATGTTGTATGTACATATGCTGTCATTAACCAAAATATGTGGAACTGAAATTACAATTTAATATTCATTATACATATTAAAGTAAATAAATGTAGTTACTCTATAAATATAGGACTCAAAATCTTTATTGTAGGCAGATCTCTACCAAGAATCTCATCATGCTTAGCAGTATGTATATTTATCAGATGTGTTTGGAAGTTCCCCCCAAACACTTCAGCAGAGACTATTTCACCATATCTTAATAATGAAATTGAGTCCCCAATGAAGTGGGCAAGTGAACTCTAGAGGACAACTTATGTTTCTTCAATATTCTTAATTGTTTTGTTTTCTTGTTTACTACTATTAGCATACCCTACTATGCAAAGTATGCTGATTTAATTGTTTCAAGTTCTAAATATTAGCTTAAGAGCGGATACAAATGTAAAAGAATAAAGGCATGGGCAGTGAACGTAGTCTCAAATGTGTGTTATATGATAGGTGGAGAATATTTGTTACTATATTTGTTACTAAATGTAGCAGTGACATCCACGAACCAAGCAGTAATATCTACAGCTACTGATTGACATAATAAAGCCACTACATATCCAAATTCAGTGGATGTTATCTTAATTTTAATAGAAGAAGGAAATTGTTTGAGCCACTACATAACATTAGACTCCAACTGTTTGCCTATGTTGACTTAGGACAAGGAGGTGAATGACTATTCTAGCCCATAAAACAACATTGACAGACGTTTCTTTTTCGTTTTTGGGAACATAAGACAATCTTATATAGATCAGTTTTCGTCAACTGGTTTCCAATTGGTCCTTAATACTATTGGATATGGAATGCAAGAAATTTGTACTTCGTTTCATTCCCCTAATACCAGTAACATATCCTTGGAGTCCACTTCTATATTGATAGTTCACCTATAGGACTGAGATCCATCTTAAATTAGGACTCCAAGAAGAATGAATTTAATTTAGGGAAGGTCTATAATTTTATTCTAAAATTTTCAAGTAGATTAGTATGTTTATTCTTTTTCCTATCACCTTGTACACATTTCAAAATCAATACAACAACAACAATAAAACCTAATTACAACTTGATGACACGTCAAATGATTGGCATTAAAGACATGAATACGTAAGTTTAGGTTAAAAAAATATAATGAAATATTTTGAAAAAATTAGGTTAAAAAATATATATTTGGCTAATATAAAAAAAAAATTACGTGTGAATATGTAAGATCTTGCATCAAAGTCATTTTAAACTTAGTGGTCCCAAAATTTCACTCACTGAGTACCTAATTGCTCCAAAAAAGCCCACCAAATAATGAATCATCACAGTCTTTGATTCTTTTGGTTCAAAGGTTGTTTCATTCATCATGATATCAAAACATTAAATATGTATATTGCAATGACTAAATTTTGTTTATCCAAACAATTATGTTATTCATTAGTTTATAAAGATTTGGGTATCTACTTGGTTTTACTTTATAATTTGTTATACATGCGTAGTTTGTGTTTCATATAATTCAATTGATATGATGTAATTTGTTTCCTAACTCTTTAATTTTTTTTCTTTTCCATAACAAAGAAAAAAAAGTTACAAATTAAAATTTGTAAAGCGTACGAATTTTTTTAGCTCATCTACATATTTCTTCAATTGGTTTCATAATGACCAGTAAATTAAATAAAAAATGATAAGTAAATTCGCAATCATACATTAATCAATTGCAATTACCTCGTAAAAAAAAATCGAGATTCCTTCACTATGAGATTGAAAGTCCAAGCTTCTATAAGAGATATTGACAATATCATACAAAAATTCAAACGAAATATATTACCATCTCGAATATAAATTATACGAAACAATTTCAATATGGTATTAAGTACTTCACATACCACGTAAACAAAAGGAAAATTCCTTCACTCTCAGATTCACAATTCGAGCTTGTACCACAAATGTTGACAATATCCTACAGATTTTAATTAACAATTACTTACGAAAAAGTGAAATGATAACAATTTCTTATGAACTATCAAATTATATTCCTACTACTATTAACATACTTGTAAAGAGTAAGAACATCATATTATAAGAATGACAATATACCATCAATTTAAGTACTTGTCTTATCTGTAGTACCAAAATATTGAACTTCCACCTTGGAAAAATAATAAAAAAATTTATTACCATGAGTGAAATTTCTGTAATTAGAAATTATATAAGAATGACAATAAACCATAAATTAAGTACTTGTCATAGTGTCATCAACTATTGTAGTAGTGAACGTTACGAAAGTAATAATTTTTTTTTATCATGAGTGAAATTTTCATAAGTAGAAGAAAATCACAAAAAATAAGCACAATCTTTAGTACTGAAAAAGTTTATATCAGTATGCATAATTTTCAAATTATTAACATTTAAAACAGTAGGCATATGTGAATGTATATATAATTATTTTAAAATTAACATTTAATTTAAAATATGTAATAAGTACACATATCTAAAAATATGAAAAAAATGAAAATGGAAAATACAAACTCTGATCACAAATGAGAGACAAAATTCTTCAATGAGATATATATAATTATAAAATTTATGTAATTGTCTTCATCTTCAAATTAACAAATGCATACTTTGCGGACATAATAAACAATTATAGATGGAATTAAGAGTATCGACCTTATTTTTGGCAAAAGAAATGATAGCAACGAAGCAAAGAAAAGCAAAGAAATGATGGACTTTCAATTAAATAGTTGTTTGAGCTTCCATTTGTAAAGATGAATTTCTAGAGTTGAAAGATGAATGTATTTTGATGGTTGATATGTGTGAATGAATATGAGAAAGATATGATGCATGAATGTGAGTGAATTGGATAATGAAATTTGAGGCAATTGAATTTGGATTTCTAGGGTTGGAACATGAATGTATTTGGATGCTTGGTATGTGTGAATGAATATGATAAAGATGGGATGAAATGAATCTAGTTATTTCGTAGGAGCCAATAAATTGGGAAAAGATATGTTGACTATTATTAAGGGTATAATAGGAATTTTAAATTTAATGAGGGTAATTTAGTCTTCTAACCATTGAAGAGAAAGTTCCCTCTTTTTAAGTAGTAGAGATGAGACGCCCTCTATTTTTTTAAGATCCCCACGATTCTTTGTTTAGTTGAGATATTTGAGGGATTTGATTTGGATTAGCTAAAAAGAGGGTTTCTTGGAGATTGCTTTGAGGTACCGATTTTAATGTGATTTAGTAACTGATGGAGTTTGAGATAGGGGTTGGATCGGGTTTGTGTTGGATTCGGTTGGGTTGGGCTGACGTAGCGGGTCTGGTGTTGGGCGAGGTTGTGATCGGGCAGCTGGGCACTGGGCCGCGGGTCTGTGATGGGTTGAACCCGATTTGGGTCTGCCGAGGTGGATTGTGGAGAGAGAAGGTGAGAGGTGTTGTGGTCGCGATTTTCAGGCGCCGACGGAGGTCGGGGTGGCGGCGCCGGTTTCGGCCATGGCTGCTAAGGGGTGAGGTTGGAGCTAAGGTGGGGGTATTTGGGAGACGGGTTTTTTTTTGGTGAGAGGAGAGAGAAAGAGGTGGTGATGGTGGTTTGAGTCTTGGGTTGATGATGGAGGAGAGAGAGATCGTGTTTGGTGGGACGATGATGATGAATAGTAGATGTAGGGGTGTGTTTGGGTGTGTTAGGGTGTAGGTTGATTTAGGTGTGTGTGTGAGTTTTAGTTTGTGTGTAAATGTGTGTAAAAGGGTTTGTGTGTGTTTGCGCCCCTAAAAAAATGACACTAAAAAAATAAAACTAGAACTAAAATAAAATAAAAACATAGAAATAAAACTTAAATTTATTACTAAGAGACTAAAAAAAATATAAAAAGAAATAATAATAAGTAAATTAAACTCTATAAAGACTAAAAAAAACTAAATAACCTAACTAAATAAATTAAAACTAAAAACTAAATAAAATAAATTCCTAAAAATTAATCCTAAGCAAAATAAAATTAAATAAAGATTATAAATTGAAAACTAATAAAAATCAAAATCAAAATCAAAATAAAGAATTAGAAAAATAGAAAATAAATCCTAAAAAATTCTAAATAAATCTAAATAAATCCTAAAAATAAAATGACTAAAAATAAAAATCTAAAAAAAATAATAAAGGTACAAACTCAACACACATGGGACTCGGGGAATGGTCTGGGCTCGGTGTAGGCTTAGTTTTAACGTTACGGGACTGTTTCGGAGCATCGGAACACATCGGGGCAAGCTCAGAATGGACTTTAGACTTCACGGTCTTCTTTAATTTTTTTGATGCACATTTTTTACCACTTCTGCGTCGCAATTGCATTGATTTAGCATTATTTGTACCGTAACTGCGTATTGACCTGCAAAATGATAAAATACGAATATAAGGCCAATTTTAATTAAAACGAGCGACTAAAATGCATCTATTCGGGGTATAAAATAGACACTTTAGGATTCTTATTAGTATGTGTATTGGTTCGGGATTGGTGGTGAGATTTCAACCCGGTGGCTCGACTTGAGGCGTGATGCTTTGAACCGGATAGCACACGAGGAATGTTTTCAGGGACAACTCTGTGGATACGGTTATACATATATAGTGAGGGATATATATGTACGTTTATATGATATAGTGTGTGTATATGTATTTATAGCACATTTGTAGATATGTATGTTCTCTCATGATTATTTGGATTATAACAAGTGTGTCGCTAATATGCTGTTTATAAATGAACACTTAATGAAGGTATTTAGACTTAGCTGATAGAGAGTGTGGTGACAATTATTATGCAACAAAAATAAATAAGAGAGAAGCAATTACCAAGGAAGAACAAGGAATATAAAATGTCAATCACACAACAAAGGATGTACGTGGTTCAGCAAAGATGTGCCTACGTCCACGGTGGTGCAGTTGATATTATTTCTATATACTCCAGAGAGTAGTTACAGAGAATACAACTTGTCCCTTTGCCCCGTACCTAGGGTTTAATATATACATGTACATGTAGGTAAGTGGAGGTGATGGGTTCCTCCACGTTTTCCATCTCCCTTATAACTCCCTTAATGAGAACGTGGGGGAGACCGGATCAATATAAGAGATGAGGGGCCTGGACTTTGGGCCGCCAGGACTGGGTTACTCGTCCAGGCCCATAGTTCTAAATTTCGGGTACCCACAATTGCCCCTAAATTTGTTGGGCCATGTTTATGGGCTCAATAGATTTAAATGATCAGCCACTATGGCCGATTTGCGATTCCTCGAAAGCTGTGAAGTTGATTTGGCGGCACCCGCTTAGCTTACTGTGCACTAGGATTAGATTTTGAATGCTTGTTGGAATAGCCATTTTTTCTCCCGTCGCTTCAGCCTTTCCAGTATTCTTCTATCTTCTGATAACTCTAGCGCCTCGTACCTTCTTCTCTCAATCTCCATTCCCATTGCTTCTTAGTTGTTTTGAGCTCGTGCTTCTTCATCACTTGAACCGATCTTCTATTTTGTAAGTTTCCTGTGTCCTTTCTTTGTACTTTCTCTTTGGTTTGTAGCTTTTCTTGAGTCTTCCAATGGCGAAGATTGGAAATAGGTTAATCTTTGAATTTAGGAAGTTCTACAACATCCTTGAGTGGGTAGATATTGAGTGTTGTGCCTCCCCTCCTAAGAACGTTAGGGATATAGAGGATGCCCACTGGATCCATGTCTTGCTCCTTTCCCAGGGCCGGGGCCAGCTGAGGAGAAATTGCCACAGAGCTGATTGCGAAATTTGTACAAGAAAGGTCCTCGGCAAGCATGGGCTGACGGTTATGATCAGGGATGGTCGGATGCTCCAACAAGGCTATCTGAGTTCGAGGAACTTTATTTTATCAGGGGGTGGTTATGTGCTTTGAAGGTGCTGCAGGTCCCGAGGAACTCGATGCTATGGTATCGTCATGAGATGTCTCCCTCCACTCTGATGCCCAACCCATTCAGGAGGGATGATCGATGGATCCCCATTGATGTTATTCCTCGTCAATTATTGGAGTCAGACGCGAATGAGGTTATGGAAGAGTTAGCCCCTGCTCCTGATGACGGACGAA
This sequence comes from Sambucus nigra, assembly GCA_949130495.1. Lineage (NCBI taxonomy): Eukaryota > Viridiplantae > Streptophyta > Magnoliopsida > Dipsacales > Adoxaceae > Sambucus > Sambucus nigra. Next base: position 483,537,854 of record OX422218.1, read on the forward strand.
GAGCTAGAGTGGCTGATTATCTTGCTCGGAGGCTTCCACCCCCTTGAGATTTTTCCAGTTGTTATTCTTTTGTATTTTTGATAATGTAAATGCCTTGGGCGAGCTCGCCGACTGAACATGTATTATCATTGTTGTAAATATAATGGAAAACATGAAAAGTTCATGTTTTGGGCAATTTTACCGACTAAACGTGTACATCCTACTTTTCATATTCTTGCTACTTCATAATCTTTTTTGTTTTGTCATGCAAGTGTCCCCCAAGTCCAGTATAATACCAAAGTACCATTGTGCCCCACTTTACCTTTTAGGTTGTGTCGTCACACTCCCTTAGGCCTAAGTAGGGCAATTTGGCGAGGACACACCTGGTGTTGGATGTCTTCATCCGATCAGGATTTTGCTCAACCGAAGTAGGTTTGATGACCAGTATAAAATCTGGTCGCATTGCCTAAGAAACCTCTGTAGGGCTTTATATATTGTCAGGGACAATGCTAAGAGGTCTCTCGTGTTTTATGACGATGACCTGAGGAGGGGTATTCCCCTGCTATATCGACCATCGTGCCTGTGATTTGGAAAAGATGTGCGATAAATGCAGCTGTTACTGATCAGGGTGTAATCAATTAAGTAACCTTCATTAGTAATAAAGGGAATGAACTGCCCTTTCACATAACAAATACGAGAAAAAGATTCAAAAATAGTAAAAAATAGAATTCCTTGAAAATCTAAAAATAGAATTTCTTGAGATTAGCTGCGTTCCATGCTCGTGGTATTTCTCTGCCCTCCATCGTTTCCAAATGATAGGCACCTTGCAGGTCGTCCTTAGTTATTTTAAAGGGTCCTTCCCAGTTTGGGCCTAGCTTGCCGTCTGATGACTTCACTGTGCTGCCTAGGACTTTTCTTAGAACATAGTCCCCAATTTGGAATTTTCTTGGGTTAACCCTTTTGTGGTAGTGCTTCGCGAGCTGTTGCTGATAGATCACTAGCTTCACTAGGGCAAGTTCTCTGTACTTGTCGTCTAGGTCGAGTTCAGCGAGCAATGACTCATCATTCTGGCCTTGGTCGACAAGGTTGGATCTCATTATTGGCAAACCCGCTTCTAGTAGGATGACTGCTTCCATGCCATATGTCAGTGAAAATGGGGTTTCTCTTATTGCTCGCCGAGGAGTGGTTCAGTACGCCCATAGGATATGGGGTAGCTCAGTTTCCCATGCGCCTTTGGCTCACTCTAATCGCTTCTTCAATCCATCAATCACAGTTTTGTTGGAAGCTTCAGCTTGTCCATTTCTCTAGGGGTAGGCCACCGAACTGAAGTGGTGCCTAACCCCGTGTTTGTTACAGAAGTCCTTAAAGGGGCCACTCTCGAACTATGTTCCATTGTCAGTGATGATGGCTCTGGGGATTACGAATCGAGTGATTATATTCCTCCATATGAACCTTATCATATCAATATCTCGGATGTTCGTCAGTGGTTCTGCCTCGATCCATTTGGTGAAGTAGTCAGTTGCAACCAACAGGTGTTTGCGATTGCCGGTAGCGGTGGGTAGTGGTCCCACGATGTCCATTCCCCGTTGGGCTAAGGGCCATGGGCTGGTCAGGGACTTTAGGTCACTGGCGGGTTGGTGGACCAGAGGAGCGTGAAGTTGGCATTTCAAGCATTTACGTACATATACTGTGGAGTCCTTTTGCATATATGGCCCCAATAGCCTTCCTTCATTGCTCGAAAGGCTCGAGACCTTCCTCCGACATGACTTTCACAGATTCCTTCGTGAAGCTCGCGTAGCACTTGCTCGACATCACCTGGGTGGACGCATTTAAGGTAGGGACCGAAGAAGGATTTCTTATACAATCGCCTCCTATGGATAAGTGAAAGCGAGCAGCTTTGACTCTTATCTGGTGGGCAGTTTTCTTATCCTCTCGGAGTGTGACATCCTTTAAATAGTCCTTTAAGGGGTCCATCCAGCTGGGGGCTGATCCAACCTGGAGAATTTGTTCCACGTTCGGTAACTTGTTGTTGTGGTTAATGCTCGGACAAATGAGGAAATCGATGGGGATGACCCTTTTAAGGCTAGAATCAACTGCCAAACTCAGGGCTGCTAAGGCATCAGCATGACTGTTTTGACCCCTGGGGAACTGCTGGATGTTGATCTCTTCAAAGCTCATCATTAATTTTTTTACTAAGGCGAGTTAGGCTTCCATTCTTTCATCCTTCGCGTTGTAATCTCCACTTACCTGATTGGAGACTAGTTGAGAGTCACCGAACACCTGTAAACATTTTACCCCTAGAATTTTTGCCTTTTGGAGACCGGCTATTAGGGCTTCTTACTCTGCTTCGTTGTTAGAGGCTGCAAATCCAAGCATGATTCCTTGTTCGAGGATTGTGTTTTCTGAAGTGATGAGAGCAATGCCTACCCCTGCCCCCTTCGAGTTGGAGGATCCATCAACGAAGAGTCTCCAGGTTCCTTCTATTGCTTGGTTCTTCTCTTGCTCTGCTGGTTGAGGTTGGTCGGAGAGTTCTTCGCCCGTGAATTCGGCTATGAAATCAGCAAGGATCTGACCCTTGATAGATGTCCTTGGTTGAAATTGGACGTCAAACCGACCGAGCTCGACTGACCACTTAGACAGTCTGCCCAACAAGTCTGCTTTCCTTAGAACCACCTTAAGGTGATGCGATGTAAGGACGATGATAGTGTGAGCTTCGAAATAATGCTTCAGCTTCCTCGAGGCTATTACTAATGCGAAGGCGAGATTCTCTAATGGCAGGTACCTTTGCTCGGCGTCTAATAAGGTCTTGCTTGCGTAGTAAACGGGGTATTGGATTCCTGCAACCTCGCATATTAACGTGGAGCTGATAGTGTGATTAGATACGGAGAGGTACAGGTACAAAGAATCGGTTTTTTGTGGTATGACAAGCAGCAGCGGAGAGCTTAAGTAGGACTTGAACTCGTTCAAGGCTCGCGAACAGTCTGGGCTCCAATCTATTGACTTACTTCCCTTTAGAGGCTGGAAAAAAGGCTTGCATTTGTCGGAGGATTTGGAGATGAATCGATTTAAGGCAGCGAGCATTCCAGTGAGCTTCTGCACGTCCTCGATTGTTCGAGGTGGTTGCACCCTGTTGATTGCATCGATTTGGTTTGGATTAGCCTCTATGCCTCTCTTACTGACCAAGTACCCAAGAAATTTTTCCAGACTGGACATCGAAAGAACATTTGCTCGCATTAAGTTTCATCCGATATTTCCTGAGGATTTCGAAGGTTTTTGACAAGTTCGAGAGGTGATTTTCCTTCTTCTTGCTCTTAACGAGCATGTCAACAATGTAGACCTCCATTGTATCTCCCATTTGATCCTTGAACATTTTAGTGACCAGTCGCTGATAGGTTGCCCCTGCATTCTTGAGCCCAAAGGGCTTGACCTTGTAGAAATATAACCCAACTGTCGTGATGAATGCCATTTTGTCCTGGTCTGGGAAATACAATGGGATCTGGTGATATCCTGAGTATGCGTCCAGGAAGCTCATTCGCTCAAAAGCTGCAGTGGCGTCTACTAGTTGGTCTATCTTTGGGAGGGAGAAACTATCTTTAGGGCATGCTTTGTTGAGGTCAGTGAAGTCAATGCAAACTCTCCACTTCCCATTATTCTTCATAACTACTACTGGGTTGGACAACCACTTGGGGAATTGCATTTCCCATATGGATCCTTCATCCAACAGTTTTTCGACTTCCTTTTCGACCATTTTAGCCTTCTCGGGTGCAGTTCTTCGTGCCTTCTGCGTGATTGTCTTGAATGAGGGGTCAACGTACAGCTAATGATAGACCATACTAGGATCGATTCCAGGCAGCTCGTATGGTTCCCATGCGAAAACGTCTACATTGTGCCTCAGCAAGGTTGTCAACTCCTTCTATTCTTGGTCGGTGAGAGATGCTCCAATCAATAAGACTCGGCTACTGTCACCAACCTTAGCCATAACTTCTACCAGGTCCTCGATGACACGCTCAGAGGGGAGGAGCCTGGTCTCCTCTATTCCAGATCTTCCGTACTTTAATTTCTATTTGGAAGGTATCACACCTTCTTCAACTTTCTCGCTGGGTTGACTGGCCTTCTATTATGGCTTTGGTCGGATGGCTTCTATGAAGCACCTCCTCACCGTAGATATCCATTACTCCTCTCTTGATTACTATTTGAGCTTCTGATGGTAGGTCGAGCACACTGCCTTCATCGCATGAAGCCATCCCCTACCGAGGATGGCCTGGTACGGTGAGTCGATGTCAACTACTAAAAACTCGATCATCTTGGAGACGTTTCCAGCACGTACTGGTAGTACTATCTTGCCCAAGGGCATGGTTATTTTTCCAGCGAAGCCGACCAAAGGAACAGTAGCTTCCTTTAGGTCGACGACGCTCAACTTCAATTTCCTGAATAGGTCGAGGTACATTACTTCAGATGAGCTTCCTTGATCGACGAGCAGCTTGTCGATGTCAAAGTTGGCTATCCTGAGTGTAATGACCAGGGCATCATGATGTGGGGTTCTTACTCCCACCAGATCTTCATCCGTGAAAACAATATGCTTGTTATAGTTGACGTCCTCTGCTCGTTGACGCTTTCCTGACTGTGACTTTGCTGGATCGATTTGAAAAGCTTGCATTACTACTGTGAGTTTTTTCACTTCCATTCGAGCTGAGTTCCTTTGTATCTGCTTGATGTCAGATGCTCCATGAATTACTGCGAAATCATGTCTAGCATCATCCTCCAGCACGTTGTCGGGTCTCGCCTCTCTGTTGGTAGCCACTTTCTCTGCCCTTTTTTCCACAAAGTCATTCAAATGCCCAGACTGGGCCAACTCCTCGAGGTGAGACTTAAGAGCTTTGCAGTGCTCGGTCTTATGTCCTCCCTCCTTGTGAAAAGCGCATCTTAACGCATTATTCCTCTTCGAGGGATCTCCTCCAATTTTCCTGGGCCATTTGATGAATGGCTCATCTTTAATCTTCGCGAGAATTTTGTAAATTGATTCTTTGAAGACGGTGTTGACCGTCTGGAATGCTTTCGACGCGTCATGGTTCGCTCTGTTCTTGGAGCCATTTTTGCCCCCACTCTTTCCTCCTTTCTTCTGGTTCTCAGTTTTCTCACTTCCCTGGTAGTGAGTTTAGCTCGACCGTTTTCTCCTGTATTAGGGCAGGTGACATCTTCCACCTTTGTGTATTTCTCGATTCGGGCCATTAGGTCGTCAATAGTCATGGCTTCCTTCTTCATCAGGGACTGGTAGAGGAGGGAAGAACTAGGGAGCCCAATATTGAAGGAGGCCACTGCCACTTCCTCCGCGCAGTCCTCGATCTCATTGAATAACTCCTAGTATCTCTTCGCATAGTCTCGGAGGGTCTCTTGAGGCGTTTTCTTCATTGTTAGCAGAGCATCCATCCTTTTGGGATGGGAGCTACTGGTAATAAATCGGGCCGTAAAAATTTAGGCTAAGGATTTGAAATTTTTGATCGACCGGTGGGGGAGCCTTTCGAACCACTTCTGTGCTACATCATGCAGGCTCGAGGGAAAAATACGGCACATCAGGGAATCTCGATGATTCCTGAGGGTCGTGGCCTGTCGGTATTTCCTGACGTGATCGATGGGATAAATTTTTTCGTCATAAATCTTGAACCTTGGAATGGCAAATTTCTTGGGGGCTTCCTCCTCTTCGATTTCCCTCGTGAAGGGTGACTTCATCTGGGTTTTGAGATCTCACCACGATAGTTCTCTGGTTGATCTTATTCCGTGGTGAGCAGGATGTTGTTCCATCTCCCTACGGACTAGGTTTCGTATGTTCTCGTCGCTGCGAGCAGGGCTCTGGTAGCGGCGAGCTCTTCGCAGCTGTTCACGGAGGTCGTCGCCTGATTCGCCACCTTCGACCTTTTAAGATTCTCGCCTAGGTCTCCTTCCTCGATTGCGAGACTTGCTCACCTGAAGGCTAGGAGTGCGATATGGACGTCTCCTAGTATCAGGACGAAGCTCACTCTCCAATCTTTCCAGTCTTCTTTTCAAGCGAGCATTCTTAGCCTCGTATCTGCGAGAAGACTCCTTCTGCTCGTGAAGCGTTTCCTCGTACGCATCAATCAATCTGGATATCTGCCTGGACCTCGCTGGTCCCTGACTTTCTTCTGAGGCTGGCCTTTCCAGGCGAGCTCTCTGATCTGAACGTCGGACTTCAGACCTAATCCTGCGAGGAGCAGGTGGCTCTTGAGTATCTCCTGCTTGAGAGGCATTGCTGCTGTGACCAGACATCTTAAACTCCTTTCTTGGCGTGGGCTCTTCTCAGGGAAAGATGAATAATTCCCACAGACGGCGCCAATTGTGGTGACAATTATTATGCAACACAAATAAATACGAGAGAAGCAATTACCAAGGAAGAACAAGGAATATAAAATGTCAATCACACAACAAAGGATATACGTGGTTCAGCAAAGATGTGCCTACATCCACGGTGGTGCAGTCGATATTATTTCTATATACTCCGGAGAGTAGTTACAGAGAATATAACTTGTCCCTTTGCCTCGGACCTAGGGTTTAATATATACATGTACATGTAGGTAAGTGGAGGTGATGGGTTCCTCCACGTTTTCCATCTCCCCTATAACTTCCCTTAATGAGAACGTGGGGTAGACCGGATCAATATAAAAGATGAGGGGCCTGGACTTTGGGTCGCTAGGACTGGGCTACTCGTCCAGGACCATTGTTCTAAATTTTGAGTACCCACAGAGAGTATTAGAAAGATTATCCTTTCATAGAAGTGGAGTATCCTAGTTAGACTGGGTAGTTTAATTAGGATTATAAAAAATGAACACATTAGGTGCGCACTGTAGTTAATGGGTGAGGTGTATCTCAAGGAAATGTGACCGGTTAATCTTGAAAGTAATACAAAACAGTTTTAAACGATTTAAAAGAATGATTTACTTGCGAAAATATTTTACTCTATAGGCTTTGATCCGCATATTCCTATCTTTCCTTGTTTTTCTTATTACACCTCAGGTATGCAGCAATAGCAACAAGGATAGATTTGTTCTTGCCACTGGTAGCTGTAGATCCTTGCTTAGACGTTTCATTCATTTCTGCTCTAGATAGGACCAGTCATTTCCCATTTACTATTGGGCGTATTGCTTGTAGTAGATAGAGTTTATATCATTGGAGACTTATTATTTTGTCAGACTTGTATCCAATTATTATTTCAGTGTCTCGGTGTGCACTAGAATGATAAGGATTTTGAGTTGGTGGAGTTTTTAAAAACTCTTATTAGAAAAGTTTACTTGTGGTATTCTCACCTGGCGCCAAATAGCATTCCAACTTGGTAAGAGATGCATAGAAATTTTTTACAAAAATTCTTTTTGACGGAAGATGAGTTTACTCCAAGGAATTTGGCCCATCAAGTGCAAAATCTTAGTGAGGAGCTAATGCACTACATCAAGCATTTTAGGGTAAAATAGTTAGGCACCCATGAGGAGGCCGCAAAGGCCAGGCTACTGGAGATTTGCATGTAAGACTTACTTGATGAGTACAAAGTCCACTTGATCAATGAAACTCGCGAGGGAACCTTTAGGGAGTTCACCAGAGCAGTGAGAAATTTAGACATGATTAATAAGACACAATCCCATAGTTGGAGAACTCAAGTGGATCTTCCACCAAGAAGAATTTAAATCCCTCAGTGATAGGCAGTCAATTATGGGGATGGGAGTGCCAAAGAAAAAAAGGTGGTCAAGGACCCAAGAATAGTGTTGCAAGAAAAAGAAAAATTGGAAGTGATGTTCCACCACTGCTACCATGACGCATTGCGAAGGCTATGGATTTTTACCAGACGTTAATGTTTGAGGGGTTGGAAAGTCCTCCTCAATCGAATGGTCAAGTAACCATAACTGTTGAGAAGGAAAATGAGAAATTTTGTGAGCTGCTCTAAATGATTCAACACTCTACAATAGATTTCTATTATCTGCGTAGGATAATAAGTGAGAAAGTTTTAAAAGACAGTCAACAGATTCCTCCCTCATATTTTAATGAACCCATTACCAACCCATCTATATGGTTATCTGAATATAGTGATAGCGCATGACTTGGATGAGATTATGGAGTCGGAGGAATGACTAAAAAATGATAAGGCATGTGGCGAGTAACTGCTAGGTTTGGACAACATGGATTTCAAGAGTGATTGGGATAAAGAGTTATAAATTAAAGAAGACGATGTCGACGTGGTCCTTGATCTTGATGAAGGAGGAACATCTGAGGCTGAATATGTCTGTTATGCTCAAATATATAAGGTAGAAATCCATTCAGAATGCGTGAAAATCGTGAAGATCCTGAAGTTCAAGTGATCAGGTTGGAGTCAAAGGTAACAAAAAGAAATTATCATCCTACTTAAAGAATTCACATACATATTTGCATGAAAGTACACCGAGATGAGAGGCATAGATCCTGAGGTGAGATATCACAAGTTGAATATTTTTCCTAATGCCTTGCCAGTGAAATAGGCTACGCACATTTTCAAGGCTAAGCTAGATGTAAAGATTAAGATTGAAGTGGAGAAGCTAATCATTGTCGGGTTCATCAAACCCATCTAACATCCGGTGTGGCTAATAAGTATTGTGCCCGTTGCTAAGAAAGACAAAAAGAAAATCCAAGTCTGTGTGGATTTTAAAGATTTAAATCGAGCTTGTCCAAAAGATGAATTTATGCTATCAAGCATTGATAGATTGGCAGATGCCACGAACGATCATGAAATGTATAGTTTCATGGATGGGTATGTTGGCTACAACGACATAAGATGGATCCGATTGATGCGAAGAAAACAAATTTCAGGACCCCTCTTGGAAACTTTCACAACATGATCACGCCGTTTGGTTTAAAGAATGTTGGATCCACAGACTAGCGAACCATGATGGCAATATTTCATGATTTATTTCATGACATATTGGAATTATAAATGGATGGCTTGGTGGTGAAATCCAATAAGGAGAGTAAGGACATCCAAGATCTTAGAAGAGTTTTCGAAGTCTGTCGAAAGTATAAGATGAGGATGAACCCCTTTAAGTGTGCATTTGGGGTTACTGTAGCTAAATTCCTTGAATTTGTTATCAATAGGAAAGTCATGCTAATTGATGTTAAAAAGAAAAAGGACATTTTGATGATGCCTCCATCGAAAAGTCAGAGACAACTCAAAAGTTTTTTGGGCAAATTTTCTTATTTGAGAAGTTTTATACCATCATTGGCAGAAGTTACTCACCTTTTCTCACCGCTCATGGAGGATAATGTGAAATGGGTATGGGGGATTGCGCATAAGAAAGTATTTCAGAAAAATAAAAATATTTCAACCTGTCCTTCAACTATGATTCCACCAGAAGCAAGCAAACCATTGAGTTTATACTTGACTTCCATATAGCGGTCTATGGGGGCTTTATTTGCCCAAGAGAAAGAAGGAAAAGAGCGACTTGTGTACTATTTTTCCCAAGTGATATCCAGGATAGAGTCTAGATATACCAGTGTAGAAAGGCATTATTTGGCCTTGGTATTTGTGGCCCAGACGTTAAGACACTACCTACTCGCATTTACTATACATATCATCACCAAATGTGATCCTATCAAATACTTTCTCGCAAGAACCATTTTGATAAGGCGGGCGAAAAGAATGTTTTTAATACTTTCATAATACAATTTGAGTTTTATTTCTCCAAAGTCCATAAAAAGTCAAGCGGTAGTAGACCTCTAGTTAACTTCCAAAGCCGGAATTTGAGCCTCTGAGTGAGGAGCTACCAGGGGATAACTTCCAAGCTTGTTTGGCTGAGAAGAAGGAAGAGTGGAAGATGAAATTATACGTCTCATGTGCACAAGATATCGAGGTAGTAGAAGTTATACTCTTTAATGAAAAATAGAAACTCACCCTTTCCTATAAACTAGACTTCAAGTGCTCAAAGAACAAAGCAGAATATAAAGTGCTCATACTGGTCTTGTTAGAAGCTTTGAGAAGAGGGATTATAGTAATTTCTATACGAGGATATTCCAACCTCATGGTAATCAGGTTAATGGAGAATTTGCACTTAATTATGGCAATATTTACTCTATAGAGAAAACATCCAAAGGTTGTTGAATCAGTTCTTAGACCTTAAGAAAATGAGGCACCCTAGAAGGATGAATAAACACCCTGACACTCTAGCAACGATTGCTCAGAAGTTAGAGATTAATGAGCAAGAGGCTACGATCGCTGTTCTATAGAGAACAATGCCTACAACGGTTAGATCTTTATTTCTAATTGAGGAGCCTAAAGATTGAAGATTCTCAATAACAAAGAAATTAGAAATGCACAAAGGAGAAATGAATCTATCAGAACTAGAAAACTTCCATATACTTCAAGTAACTTTTTACTTCAAAGGTTTAGGTGGTTACTTGGTAAGGTGCATGGGGATATAAGAGGCTCACAAGAAGCTATGATAAATGCACACAAGGCACTGAGGGGATACATACATTCCACTCTATAAGCGTCTGCAGCATGGGGATACTACTGGCCCACTATGAGTACAGAGTCTGCTCGTCTCCAACAAGGTTTTTTGAAATTCCAAAATCAATTTAATCAGTTAACTGAAGCTAACATCATGGAAATCTTGGAGGATTAGAGAAATACTTATATTGCTTATCTCAAAGATGGAGAGTTACCCGTTGAGTGGGATGATGGGATTTACTTAAAGAAGAGGGCCGCTCGGTTCTACTTGGTGAAATGGAAACTTTAAAAAAGGGATATAATAAGAAATCTCTGCAATATATGACAAAAGAAGTAGTGAAAGTATTAAAGGGAGACTATGAACCCTCATACATGGGTGGAGCAAAATTGTATGACCAACCGATGACCCTGGGGTACTACTGGCCAGCGATGAAAGTTGATTCCATAGATTTTGGGAAGAAATGACAAGCATGTCAAGTTCATAAAAACATGGTTCATGCCCCCTTGGTTAGCTCATAAAGTTTGGTTGCTTCTTACCCATTTCAAACTTGGGCGTTTGATTTGGTTGGAAAGATGATCTCAACCTCCCGCAAATAATCTTTCATCCTGGTTACTACAGAGTTGTATACTAAGTAGGCAAAGGCGATCCCCATGAGGAGGGTTACCGCTTCAGGTAATAACTCAATTTATTCGAGAGTATATAATCTGTAGGTTTGAAATTCCAAAAGTTATACTCGCATGCAATGGCAAATAGTTCGTATGCAGGGAAATGGGGTTTCTCACGAATAAATATAAGACCATTCAAACAGTTCAACCATTTCTTACCCCACAACAAATGGACAGGCATAAGCAACCAATAAACCCTTGATCAATAGTTTAAAAAATATGTTAGAGGATCTGCCTGGGACATGGGATGGAAATTTCCCAATGTGTTTATGGGCCTACAAAACCTCTAAAAGGAAACTAGAAGTATTCACTGCTTTCTCTTTAGTCTATGGAATGGAAGATGGATTACTAGTGGAATTGGTAGTAATATCACCACAAAAGGCTCTAAGTTACGACTTGCTGCGTGATACAAGATATGTGCAGTTGGAAGCTTTGGATGAGCATCAGGACAAAGGAAAGGAGAATTTCAAAGTTTATACCCAATAATTATCGAGGTCTTATGAGAATCTAGTCGAACTAAGAGAATTATAAATCGGAGATTTAGTTATACGAACATTTACTTAAATCTAAGCAACATGCCTGCCTCCAAGTTCAAGCCTAATTGGGAAGAATCATTCTTCATACGAGGATTAGTAAAATCAGGATACTGCTAGATTTCGGGGCCTGAGAGTGATTGTATTCAGTCGATCAACTGTAAGTAGCTCAAGAAATATTATGCATGAGGTATCTTAGTGTGTATCCCTGCTATAATTTATGAAAATTAAAAGTTTCTCGTGTGGGAAAAGATTCCTCTTTTTTGTATGAGCACTACAAGAAAACTTCAATTTTGATATAATTAATGTAATGGCTTATGTTTGGTTATGCCCAGTTGTCTTTCACAGTTTTATAATGATAATTATAATACTTATTGATTTACATAACCAACAAGTTTCGTGCTTTCTTATGTATCTACCTGCAAGATTGTGCGTGAGGATATTGCTGATACCAGAATTGGTATCATCAGATCGAAGTGTTGAATAAGCTCACACCAGTTCAATAATGGCAGAAATATAGCTATATAACGATAGGGAAATATGAGGCAAAAAGGAAGTAAACACCAGAATTAAGTGGTTCAGCCTATTGAAGGCCTACATCCACTGTGAAAGTGTGTGAAGTCCACTAGTACAGGCTCTAATGGCCTTAAGATACATGCATTCAAGATTTCTCTCTAATAGTAAGTTTGACATAGTTTCAGCAGGGTTTCTAAGTTGTCCGTTTACAATGTATAAGATGAAGCGCATTTATAGTGCTTAGGGGTGTAATACACCCCCAAGCATGTAATCAGCATGTGCATGAGGAGGCTCCTAATGATGAGTTTATTCTTGTCCCTCACATATATAACTAATCATGATGTAATATTCCCTCATGCGAGGGGATAGTCTTGTTGTAATAGACTTTTCCACGAGGGATTTTCCATCTTGGAACTTGTACTGCTCGTATTATAGATGTCGTCTGATGAGGTCTCGACCTGGCCGAGTATGAAGCTCCAACGTATCCTTATTTGATATTTTGGTGGAAGTATAGTCTCGACTGAACACGCCAGACCAAGATGTGTCTATGCTGATGTAATGATTCGATGGAGTCTTGGCTCATGAAGGTGCTGAGTGATTGGATTCACGAGGACGACCCTAATTTGGACGAGCCTTGGGTAGCCTAGGTAGTATCTTTTAAGAACTCGTCTGTGGACATTGATGACCCTCATCTTAGTACGATGTCACACTTGGTCATATTAATAACCCCATAGCCCTTAGCCATCTACGTGAATTCATGGTTGAGGGATACGAGTTGGCGTAGTCTTGATGAGACGTTTCTGATGTGTCAAATGCTTACATCTTATAGGATGGGAGAGTTTAAAAAGTCCTTGTTATGATTGGGTAGCGTCTTCCCCAAGTTTGATTTCATGGCTAGGTGCTTTGGTCTTTATGCCCTCAATAATGATGTGTATTAGGAAATGTTCTTAGTCATTTTAAGGTATTTAAGCCCATAATTCTCTCTTTCCTCATTTGACCCAAAAAATTTTAGCTTTAAGTTTTCTGTAAACGCTATTAACAACCTCTCCAGAGCTCCTTGATTCCCACTGTGTTCAAGCTTTTCTAGCCTCTCTTCCCTTCTAAGAGGTTCCCTCTTCTCCAGGTAACAACTTTTTTGTCACTTTTCTAGTTTTCTTCCTTTAGTTGTGGTTCATTTTTCTGCACTTGACTTTTCAAGCGAGTTTTCTCTCTCCGACGAGCTTATTGGGTGGATTTAAGGGTTGAACCCCCCATTTCTGTTTGCTCTTTTGGGAAGTTAGTTGTGGTAGAGGTTGTGTTCACTAAGTTTAGGGGTAAACCACCATATGAACGTTTCTTAGGCCTATCTCCAGTCATCTTCTTTGGTGGGTCTTTTGGGTAGTTGTTGGTTGTTCTTATTGGAAACGATTAAGTTTCCAGCCTTAGATCCTTTAGTCAACAAAATTCAAACTTGCATCTTGTTTGTCCCCCTTTTAGTTTTCAACCAAGTTGAGTCTCGTTCTTATAATGTTAAGATAGTTGTATAAACTAGCCGAGGAGTTTCCAAGCCTTAGAAAGAGGTATTTTTAAGAAATTATGAGGGTAGAGGCTGAGGAAGTCGAAAGGCATAAAGCCGAGGCTTTTCCTATTCATCCTATTTATCCTCCCCAACTAGCTGACATTTATCCTCCTGTTGTTGAGTTAAGTGACTCCACATCCAAGTTGTCCTCTTCTGCAGATCACAATATGTCCATCTCTTAGCAGGCCGAGAGTGTTGACTCCTTCGAGGAATCTATGGCCCATCCCTCATCCCCTGCTCAAATGTCTGTGGTAGATGAAGTTTCTTCTCATGTATCATCCTCTAAAAGGGTTGAGACATCATATGAATCTAACTCCTCTATCTAGATAAATGAGCTCGGTGTCGCCGTTCCACCTCCAATAAATTCTATTCCTCTCTCTACCGCGACGAGAGACGAGTTTTTTAAAAAATTCTCAAGTGGTGACCCAAATAATACCCCAGCCGAATCACTAAAAGACAGTGGTGAAAAGAGTGAACTTGACACTTATGTCGGTGAGTCCTGCGAGAGAACTATCTCTGAGGCCGATATTTTGATTTGGAGACACATTTATGGCATAGGACCCTCCATTCCCATGAGAAAACCCTCTGAAGAAGAGAGATCCTTTCACGATCGAGAGGTTGCGGTTTGTGTCTATGAGAAAATGTTTAAGGTTGGATTCCAGTTTCCTATTCACCCGATCATACGAGCTATCCTATCCCATTTAGGTCTTACCCCATCTCAACTTTCTCCTAATGCCTGGAGAGTTATTCTCGGCTTCATTGCTATCAGGAAGATAGTTCACCAAACTAACCTTCATGTTAATATTTGTATGGCTTGATATAATGTGTCTTCCCCCAAAACTCAACCTAGCTACTATCATCTCGTAGCTAGGAAATCTACAAATAAAGTTCTGCTGTTAACCCTAACCTCTAATCATAACTTGAAGGTTCGTTACTTTTTATCTCTAGGGCTTGGGAATTTGATCCTAATGTTTCTCGTGGCACATCTGGGCCCAGGACTCCTCAACGATGGGCCAAGGTCTCTGCATCGACTAAAATTAATCCAGGATTGAAACTTGAGTCTATTAAAAAAGTTAAGAAACTTCATAAATAAGGTGATGGTGGTCGTTTTATTAAGTTTGAGTTGCTGATGACCCCATACTAATTGGCTCAGACAGGTCTGGGGGTTGACGCCTAGTCGAGTTGCGTAAGTGATTTTTCTTATGAACTATTGTGTTGTATATTTTTATTTTTTCATTGCTAACCTCATCCATTTTGTTACAAATCATCCAGAGAACATACCAGATCATATTTGGAAGATGGTGGCCCCAAACCTGATCAAGCTTATCGGCAAACATGGAAAGAAGTCCTACACCCCTATTATCCCAACTACCAAATTCACTTTGGGTGATCCCAGTCGAGATGAAGATGCTGGGAAGAAGAGGAAAGGACGATTCGGTGATACTACTGTTCACCATCTAACTAAGCATGTTCCTTTTGAGAGGGTGATTCCCATCTCCATAGACGAGGCTTTGGCACCTCATCTTTCTCAATTGAAACTAGATGATGGGAGCGTCATTAGCTATGTTAAAAAGGTTGTGGATGGTGTTGGCTCTCTCATCTCTGAGGGTGACAAGCGCTTCCTTTATTCCCTGGACACCTCTTTACTCACTGAGTTTTCTATCCATAGGGTTGTTCAGGTATTTTCATAGACATGTCAAGTGTAGTCTCTTTAGTCCTATCTCATACTGATTATTCTATCCACATTTTTTTATTACAAAGCATAGTTTCCCTCTATCGGATGGGAGATTGGATCAATAAGAAGCTTCCCTTAATTCAGAACGGAAGAGATGCAGTGACGACCCAGAATAACCTGATGGATGAACTTCAAAAGTCCAAGTCGTCCTTGCAGAAATCGGTGGACGAAGTTACTAATCTGAAGACTGAGCATGCCAATACCTTAAAGAGGCTGGATGAAAATAAACAGGCTGAGATTGATGCTAACTTCAAGGCTACCCTGGACGAGTCTAAGGCGCAGGACATAGCCCAATTCAAAGAGTTTGACGAGTTCGGAGGCTATGCCTTTGAGTATACTGAAATAAGCATAAAGACTGTCGACCGATGGGCTGTACTTAAGCACGCCGAGGTTGGGAACCTGACCCCTGATGACTTCGTGGGTCTTGACTTTAGCGACCCCCTTCTTGGGACCGCTCTAGTCGATGTTGAAAATCCGATCGACACTTTGGAGGTCAACCCCAATGAGGTCACCGAGAATAATGATGCTGAGGGCGAGACAGGCGCTAGTGATGATGGGGCTGAGACTACCCCTGCTGATTAGTCGGCTTAGGCAGATGCTGAGGAGAGTTTACAACTTTAGGCTTGTTTGTTGTTTTTTATTTTTGTTGAGACGACCGTTTGTGGCAGCCTTATACGCAGTTCTTGTGTAAACTGTTTTGTAACCTTATTATCATCAAATGAAGCTCTTTGTTTGTTCTTATCTTCTTCTTGTGTCATGCCAATATGTTGACCATAATTTTTCAATAGTAGCATAAGTTGAATCCACCATAATTTACAAGTCCCCTTTCATCATTTTGAGAGTGTATAGATAAGAATCGTCTCGTCCATGCACTATCATCTCGGCCGAGAAAGAATTTTCACCAAATAAATGATGTTTAATAATGAAACACAACTAAGTGATTTTGAATTTGACTACACCAAATTATGGTATTATACCATAAGTCCCCTCTCGTCGTTTTGAGAGTGTATGGATGAGAATCGTCCCATCGATGCACTGTCGTCTCGTCTGAGAGAAAATTTACACCAAATTAATGATGTTTAATAATGAAACACAACTAAGCGATTTTGAATTTGACTTCACCAAATTATGGTGTTATAACATAAGTTCCCTCTCATCATTTTGAGAGCGTATGGATGAGAATCATCTCGTCCATACACTCTCGTCTCGGTCGAGAGAGAGTTTCCACCAAATTAATGATGTTTAGTAATGAAACACAACTAATTGATTTTGAATTTTACTTTACCAAATTATGGCGTTATATAATAAGTCCCCTCTTGTCGTTTTGAGAGTGTATGGATGAGAATCATCTCGTGCATGCACTATCATCTCGGCCGAAGGAGAATTTCCACCAAATTAATAATGTTTAATAATGAACCACAACTACGTGATTTTGAACTTGAGTTTAGTAAATTATGGTGTTATATCATAAGTCCCCTCTCGTCATTTTGAGAATGTATGGATGAAAATCATCTCGTCCATGCATTGTCGTCTCGATTGAGAGAGAATTTCCACTAAAATAATGATGTTTAATAGATGAGGTCGACCCCGTTTGGGCTGTAGTGTCACCGAGAGTAACTTAAAGCTTCTTCACCACGAATGATGTTATATAGCTTAAGATGAGTTAATACATACAAGCAATAAATATTCAAACAATAGAGAAAGTATGAGGGAACACTTGGAATTTTTTATTGAATTTCATTCATATCTGATTCTCATACACCTATACTAAAATGGAATCGATAAGAGACAATCAAAACTAAAATCTTACTGGTAGTATTTCTTGAGATGGTCAATATTTTATGGATTATAAAATGACTCTCCTTCTCAGTTTTCTAACCGATACATGTCTGGAACTACCTCTTCAATCACCATATAGGGACTATGCCAGTTAGGATGAAACTTGTTGGGCTTCTGCCACATCTTATTCAAAATGAGGTCTTCTTCTACCAGTGGTCGGGCCTTTAACCTCTTATTATAAAATCTTATTTTTGTTTGCTTATAGGCAGCTTGCCTAACCTCAGCATCTTCCCTATGTTCCTCTACAAGATCCAAATCGAGTCTTCTTTTTTCTATATTTTTCTTTGGGTCGTACGTTTGGATTCTATGGGTTGAGAGACCTATTTATGTTGGCACCACAACCTCTTAGCTATAATCTAGCATGAATGGAGTTTCCTCTGTGGGAGTCCTCTTTGTTGTCCTATATGCCCATAAGACATCATGCACTTCCTCAATCCATCTCCCCTTAGCGTCCTCCAACTTTTTCTTGATTCCGTTAAGGATTTTTCTAGTGGTGACCTCTGTTTGCCTGTTATCTTAGGGTTGGCCTGGAGTAAAAAAGAACTATATGATGCTGACCCACTCAAAGTATTTCTCAATGGAGATATTCTTGAACTGCAACCCGTTATAAAAAATCAGCGTGTTACGTAGGCCATATCTACAAATGTTGTTTTTCCATATAAACCGGATGGCTTTATTCTCTATGATTGTAATCATCTGCTCGGCCTCTACCCACTTCAAAAAATAATCAATCACCACAATTAAATAACGATAATTATTACATCTCTCACTAGTGGTCCTATCAAATTAATCCCCCAGACCGTAAATGGCGAAAGAGAAGTAATAGAAGTAAGAGGGTGATAAGGTTAATGGGGGTATGGTTGCAAACCTTTGGCATTTTTCTCACTTCTTTACATATGCAACTGCATCTTTTGCCAACATCGACCACCAGTAACCCTGAGTGATGATCCTTTTATCTAATGACCTTCCTCCAATATGACTAGAGCAAGAACCCTCGTGCACATCCTTTGAAATATACCCCACCTCAGATGGATTGACACATCTGAGCAGAGGAAGTAGGAAACCTTTTTTATATAAGATGTCTCCTATAAGGGAGAACCTCATTGCTTTATACCTCAGCTTTTTTATCTCGGCCCTAGACTTTGGCATATCTCCATCTCCGAGGTACCGGATGATGGGCTCCATTCACAAAGCTCCCATACTCAAATTGAATCAAAACTCCACAATATTGTCTTCTCCTTCAATAGTCAGTCGATGGAGGATCTCTACCAGAACTGTTCTTCTAATTTTAGTTCTTGTAGTGGAAGCTAACCTCTTCGATCATCGACTCGGCCATTTTCTAGTCGCGGTATCCTCTTTAGCTCCATCTTGCTAAAATGCTTCAATGCTGCCTTCACCAATCCCAATTACTTGGCCATTTTATCATCCTTGGCCTTGTATACCCCCAAAATTTGGTTGATAACTAATATGGAATCACTATGGATAAGGAGTTGGCCAACGTTCAGTGCCCGAGCAAGGGAAAGACTTTCTAGGAGGGATTCATACTCTGATTCATTATTGGAGGCTTTGAAGCTGAGTGCATATTCAATGTCGATCCCATTTGAGGCAGATATAATTAAATCTACCCCACTTTCATTCTCACACAAAGATCTATCAACAAATAGGCTCCACACAATACCATTTTAAGAAAAATTACTCTCCTTCAGGGCTCCATTCTTGAAGAGGTATTACTTTTCCTCGTTCTCAGACACCTTATTTCTCGCTGAACTCGTCTCGGCCTCAGCCAGGGGGAGACACACCCTAATCTCTTGTTCACAAGCTGTATCTTCAATCTCTTAGATGTCGTCCTCATCCCACGTGAACTTGACTTTGAAGTCTGCTAGGGCCTGCCCCTTAATAGCCGTTCTCGGCTGGTAGATGATATTGAATTCTCCTAATTTAATTGCCCAGGCCATGAATCTTCCTGACTTCTCAGGCTTGTGAATGACCTGTCTGAGAGGTGAGTCTGTGAGGACCACCATGGTATGTAGCTGGAAGTACGACTTTATCTTTCTTGATGTATGGATCATACTATAGGCTAACTTCTCCATTCTAGGATATCTTTGCTCAGCCCCTTGGAGGGCCTTGCTATTAAAGTACACTGGCTTCTGGAATCCATCCTCTTCTCTGACAATAGCGGCACTAATGGATGATTTTAAAACCACTAGATAAAGATACAACTTCTCTCCCTAGACTGGTGTTGACAACAAGAGTGGAGAGCCGATATAGGACTTTAAATCTTGGAAGGCCTTATCACACTCAAAAGGTTTTCTTAATACTTTAAAGCAAGAAAGGAATTTATCGGTAGCTCTAGACACGAACCTGTTTAATGTGGCCACTCGTCCAGTTAGTCTCTGCACATCCTTTGTTGTTGTGAGAGTCTTCATCTCCAACAAAGCTTTGATCTTTTTGGCGTTGGCCTCAAATCCTCTTTGATTCACAATGAAGCCTAAGAACTTGGCTGTTCCTACACCAAAGACACACTTAGCGGGATTGAGTTTCATTCTGTATTGGTCCATAGTGTCGAAAGTAATTTTAAGGTCGGCCACATGAGTGTTGGACTTAATAACCTTCGTCAGTATATCACCAACATAGACCTCCATTGTCTTCCTAATCTTCTCTTTAAACATCTTGTTGACCAATATTTAGTAGTAGCCCCAGTATTTTTTAATCCAAGGGGCATGCCCTTGTAGAAATAGTTCCCCTTGTTGGTTATGAAGGTTGTCATCTCTATATCGGTCGAATCCATGAATATTTGATTATAGCCTGAGTAAGCATCCATAAAGCTCATCAATTTACGATCGGTAGTAGCATCGACCGTCTGATCTATCCTTAGCAATAGGAAGCTATCTTTAGGGAAGGTTTTGTTCAGCTGTAAAATCAACACACATCATCCATTTACCATTAGTTTTAGGGATGATGACAGCATTTGCAAGCAATTCAGGGTAAAGGACCTCCCTGATGAAGTCAGCTTCTTCTAGCTTCTTTACCTCCTCCCGAATGACATCATATTTTCCTTTAGAGTAAGCTCTTCTTCTTTGGCAGATCGAATTTGCATCCTCATCCACGTTGAGTCTGTCACAAAGGGCCTTCGGATCAATGCCTAGTATATCCTAATGGCTCCAAGTGAAGATACTATGTCTCTTCTGTAACACCTTGATCGACTCCTCTTTGACATCTTTCTTTAGGGATTTGCTGATTTGGACGATTTGTTTCGGCTCATCCTCATTGAGGATGATGGATTCTACCCCCTTCATAACCTCTCCCTTCTTTAACTTCTTTTCATCTCTAGGGTCCAAGGTATCAATGTTGTAGGTCATAGTGTCCCTTTTATATGCTTCCCTCTCCTTGGCCAAGTTGAAGTAGCATTCACGTGCCTCAACTTGGTCCCCCTGAACTTCCCCTACCCCATATGGAGTCAAGAATTTAATCATTTGGTGGATTGTTGAGGGCACGACCTCAAATTCCTTGAGGGATACCCTTTTAAGAATTATATTGTAGGCCGAGTAGACATTCTCATCCATAATGAAGAAGTTGATCTTCTTTATAAGACATTTCGGCCAACTATTCCCATTCTCACTTCCATTTCATATATACCCAGGGACTGCACCTTCTCACCACTAAAGCCGATGAGTGGTTGGTGATAGGTAATCAACCTCTTCTTTCTCAGACCCAAACCTTTGTAATAGTCCCGAAACATAACGTTGGTCGAACTTCCACAGTCTACCACCTCGACACCTCATAACCATGTACTAGTGATGTGATGACCAGAGGGTCATTGTGCGGAGCTTAAATCCCTTTAAAATCTAATCTTAAAAAACCAAAAACTAAGGTATTTATATCAACTTTATCTGTTTTACCTTTTATAGTCTCTATTGCAGCTGATTTCACAGTCTTCGACTTTGGAGGGAGAGATTTGGCCTTTGCTAAATGTGATTTTCTATCAGCGACTTCTTTCCCTCCTCTTGCAAGTCCTCCATAGATCATCTTGACCTCATATGAAATCATATGCAATCGACCTTTGGGATCAGCAAATAGAGGAGGAAGGTGAGGGTCACCTCCCTCATTATCATCTGATTCATTATCATGTCGGTCGGATGGAGAGTTTGGCTTGCACTTATCATTTCTCTTCTTTATTTGGGTGTCATCTCGACTACCCTTCGAGCTGCGATTGTCTACATACTTTCTCAATTTCCTAAATTTCAACATCTTCTCAATTTCATCCTTGAGAGCAATACACTTGTCGGTCAGGTGCCCATGGTCTTGGTGGAACTCACACCATAGATTCTTATTCCTATTATGTGGAGGAGCTTTTAACTTTTCAGGCCACCTCAGGGACCGACCATTTTTTATCTCGTTCAAGATGTGATCATAGCTGACTGTCAGAGGGGTGTAATCGACAAATTTATCATCCATCGATCTCTTCTTACCATCTTTATTATTTTTTTGGAACTTGACCCCGCTTCTCATTCCCTTATCATCTTTATTCTTTGCTACCATTGCCTCTTCGGCACTCATGACCTTGCTAGCCATTGTTAAGAGTTCGGCCATGGACTTTGGTGGGTCTTCGACAACTTTATAAAGTAACTTTCCTTTCTACAGTTCCTCAATCAGAACTGTCATCATGATGCTCTCCTTATAATCTTTGACCTCGAGCCTCTGTTTATTGAACCTCGCGATGTACTTACTCAGAGTCATATTCTTCCCCTACTTGACATACAATAGGTGTGCTATCTTCTTTTGGGGTCTCACCCTAAACTAGAAGTTGTGTATAAACCTCTTTACAAGTTATTTGAAGTTATTAATTGAGTTCTTAAGGAGTGAAGTAAACCATTCATGGGCAACTCGAGTCAATGTGCTTGAGAAGGCATGACACCTCATCTCATCTAAGACTGATAAACATCATAATCTTATTAGTACATATCCAAGTGGTGGAATGTATTAGTGCTCCCATCATACTAGGGAGTGACCACCAGTGGCTTGAATTTGGATGGGGTCGGATAACCGACGATCCTAGCCATGAAGGGGGAGCCTTCAGAGTAGCCCCTCTGCAAAGGGACGCATCTTTTTAGAATATCTCCTATTTTGTTTTCCAGCCTCTGTATCAAGTCATTCCAGGGTCTCTCAGCTATAGTTGCAGCATCGGCCTGAATGATATTATCCCCGACTCTCTCAGCCGGCTGAACTAAAGGTCCCCTTGCCACTGACCTCTGTCGACTATTTACTTCTCTAAGCTCCTCGTCTCGGCCACATGGAGGCCGACACCCTGCTTAATCTATTCTTGAGCCAACATTACTCCTTGACCTAGATAGGCAATCTTTGAGATCACCAACTAGGTTGAGACTTTCAAAGGTCGACCCTCAACTTAGCCAATCAAAAGCTAAGCCCCTTGGTTGTGCGCCCTGACACGACCTCCTACTTTGCCCTCGGTTGACCTGAACGGGGCATATAGTGTTACCTGATATTTCATATGGTTCCCAGCGTTCGGCCTGCGCATCCTCGGCCTCATAGTTATCATACCGATCCTCTGGTAGGGTTGACCTTGCCTCCCACGGCGTAAACACCTAGCGTTAGTAATGTCCCTCCGCCGTTGATGAGGTGGAAGCTTCTTATGTGGTGCCTGGGGTGGTCCCTTGGCATATGGATCCCAGTCCATGATGAGCGGAGTAATCATCTCTAGAATCACCCCAACGAGTTTGATCAATACATTTTGGCTGAAGGCAGCCAGTTGCTCCTGCATCACTTATTGGCTTGCCACCAATGATTTCAATGCCGTCTCCACCTTCGCTATTTCTGACTGATGAGGTGTGTGACTAACGCTAGAACCACCAGTTGGTGGTGGAAATTCTGATGCCATGTTTCAAACGTGGTGGATGAGCTGTAGACTGAAGAATAAAAGCTTAGAATCTCAACAAGAGCTCTTTTAATGGTGAAATAGCTCCACAAGAGGGAATGACTGGCTCACCACCAGAGACTCCGGTGAGTGTAAGCTAAAATAGAGAAGATATGATAATCCTCATTCCCACAGACAACGACAGACTGATGATATCGGAATTGGTATCACCGGATCAAAGTGTTGAATAAGCTCACACCAGTTCAATAATGGCAGGAATATAGCTATATAACGATAGAGAGAGATGTGGCGAAGATGGAGTAAACACCAGAATTAAGTAGTTCAGCCTATTGAAGGCCTACATCTATTGTGCAAGTGTGTGAAGTCCACTAATACACTCTCTAATGGCCTTAAGATACATGCACTCAAGCTTTCTCTCACTAACAGTAAATTTGACATAGTTTCATCGGGGTTTCCAAAATGTGTCCTTTTATAATGTAGGTCAAGGAGTAATGTAGTTTCATCGGGGTTTCCAAAATGTGTCCTTTTATAATGTAGTTTCATCGGAGTTTCCAAAATGTGTCCAAAATGTGTCCTTTTATAATCAGCATGTGCAAGAGATGATTCTTAATGATGAGTTGTCACCTATCCCTCACACATGTAGCTAATCATGATGTAATATTCCCTCATGTGAGGGGATAATCTTGTTGTAATAGACTTGTATACGTTGAACTTTCCATCTTGGAACCTTGTATTGCTTGTACTGTAGATGTCATCTGGTGAGGTTTCGTCCTGGCCAAGTATGAAACTCCAATGTAGCCTTGTTTGATATTTTTGTGGAAGTGTAGTCTCGGCTTAAAACATCAGGCCGAGACATGTCTATGATGGTGTAATGCTGCTATGGAGTCTCGGCTCTTGAAGGTTACGAGAGCATGGATTCACGAGGCTAACCCTAATTTGGACGAGCCTTGGGTAGCCTAGGTAGGATCCTTTGAGAACTTAATTGTGGACATTATTGACCCTCGTTTTAGGACGAGGTCACACTTGGTCATATCAGATACATTTAAAAAAAGTAAGATATGATTTTGCTCAGTTAATTTCATCTAATGAGAAAAATAATTCCATCATTCCAACCATATAAGGGAAAAGGTGTCCTCTCTTGGAGATGTACAATTCTCACCATATTTTGAGGGGATATACTTCCAAATGACAAAATATGACGAGCAAGACACCTAAGAATTTTAAAAATAGGAGGAAATGTGTTTCTTTTATTTAACAAGTTCACCTTCTCTCGCAATATTTCGAGGGGATACACTTTAAAGCTAAAGTCCTCAACAAAATATAGTGAGAAAGGAAGTATAAATTTTCCAAAAGTATAAGGAAATAAAAGTATTAAACAATTAATATTTTCTTACAACATCATAAAGGGATATACTTCCAATTTTTAATTTTTAAAACATACTATAACAAGCACAATAGTATAAAATTTTCAAGGCATATATCTCTATTCGCAATATTTTGAGTGGATATGCTTACACAATCATTATTTCAAAAGCTCATATAATAAAATATGGAGAGCATAGCAGTAAGTTCCCAAAGTACAAGGGTGTTGTTTCATTTAGTCAATGATTATTTACTAATAGATATTTGAATACATACAAAATTTGCAAACATGCATCCTTACAGAATATAGGATAGATAATATTATATTTATTACTCGTAAATGTTTTACATACAAATTATATTCAAGCAGAGAGTCCCACAACATAAGAGAAAATCAATAAAAGTGCAAAGTATATGCACAAGATAAACAACATACAAAATTTCATTTCCCTAAAAATTGCTTGCTCGAAAAATGGGCCATGATATGATAAACGTGAGCAAAGGATTATAAGAATAATTGTTTGCTAAGAGGAAAAGGAGATTCTCTTTCATTTAAAAGTCTTACAAGGAGACAACTACTTCTCACATCATGTCCTCCTCAATTTTGGCAATATGAGCGTCATTTTCTTCCTCTCCAGTTAAAACTTTACGTAACTCAACTTCAAGAGACTTGATCTTATCTCTCAAGGCATCCGCTCACTGACCACGTTGCTCAACCTTGGCATTAGAAGAATATTTATCCTTCATCAACTTCCTCATAAAAGGATGAATAAGTTGACGAACGAAAGCACTCAGCTAGTCCAATTTAAAATGATAGCAATTCTCCAAGTTCTTGATAGCAGTACTGCCCATCAGAGTAATCTCATTAGGAGAAGTGGAAGTAAATCGACGAACATGACTTGTGATCATCTTCAAGTTGATAATAAATATTCCTTCAATATTACATACACACATGCTCATGAAAGTCTCAGGATGATGCTCAAAAATCAGGTCTACGATAACTCAATCTTCCTCGCAAAAACTATTCACACATCGCTCGCACCACATATCTTTTATGTAGACATCGGGAGCATCCTTGTCTACAATGTAAATACCTGTATCCATAAAGGTGGCATTAGAATAAGCAGTAGATTCCTTGCCATACTACTTACCTTCAGCCACATTAGAATGAGTGGTATTAGAATCTTGCTCGTCCTCATCACCAACTTCTCCTTCCTCTCTTTCTTGATCCAAAAGAACAAAGAGGTAAAAGATAAATATAGAAAGTAAAGAAATGAAAAGAATTATAATAGGATTGAATGGAAACTCACTCGCATGTCGATAGGAGTTAGCATACTACCTGAGATCCTACATTGATCTCTTAGCTCAACTTGAGGCTCCACATGCAAAAAAGTGCTCGTAGTGCTTACCTGGAAATAAGGAAATAGGAAGAGTGACTTATAACAGCCCGTATTTTTAAGCATTATATATTTAATTAATTCGGCTAATTTAAATTACCTGTGTGTTGTACTTTAATCGAATTAATTAGTATGAATTTATTTAGATATTAATTGGGAGAGTAAATGGTTAATATTTATAAAACATAAATTACTAAGTATAGTAATAATTAAATTTCGTCATAGAGTATGGTAGTGACGTGATATTATTTTATCTCAACTGAGAGTCGAGGATAGACTATATTGAGGATGAGATAACATTTTTTAGTAAAGTAATTCGGATGATAATTCTGAGTGCACGATTGATTCCAGATAGGTTGAAACAGTTAGAAAAGTGTACCCGGGGGTAGTAAATGAGTCTCGAGGCGGGTTTAGGCATGACCAGGCCCACACGGGGGTGTTTAGGCCATTTTAACTTGGCCCACAAGTAGAATTTCTGGATTTACTTTAGAAGATTAAAATTTGAGAGTTTGAGATTAACACGATTCTAATAGAAAAATATCATAAAACCCAAATTAGAGGAGTTTTGACAGACACAAATCCAAAGGAAGAACTCTAGCTCTAAAGAGAAGAAAAGAGGGAGAAAGAAAGGAGGTTGTGGAATCAAAGGAATTTGAGTGTGTTCTTTGAGGAATCATCATCAACACTGAGAAATTTAACTCTACGAATTTGTTAAGTCAAGTAGTTAACTTTCTTTTAATTTAAATTGTCGTCTTCAATTCATATCATAGTAAGTGTGATGAAATCTATTATTTTTGGTTGGGTTGATACATATACAATCTGGGTTTTTAGTTTTAACAAACCTTATGTGTTATTTGGGTATTTAGGGAGATTGATTTATCTAGTATATTATGGAGAAATTATATACTGTTTAGTGAGTTGATGATGAATTTGGAGTTGAATTCGTTTAAGGGTTTGTTTGTTTATTAAGGAATCGCAGTAGCCATAGTTGGGTTTACAAAGGTTTATAAAAGTGAAATTCTGGGTTTTAAAAAAACAGTTGAAGTTTAACAAAGGTAGATGATGTTCTGGAGAAGAATAAGAAGAGGAGAGGGAATAACCATAGGTCGTTTGAGAGCCCTGGTTTTCATTCGCGCGACGCCACCTATCGTTCGAGCGACAAGGTGGGTCGTTCGATCGACGAGGGCGACCCAGGCCCAATTACGTTGGTTTCTATTTTGGGGTTGGGGGCTATAGTTTGGGTGACTTAGGTTAATACCGTGAGGAATATTACACCTTTATATTTAGAGATTTAATAAGGGGTTTAGTATAATTAATCATTTAGGGGCATAAAAGGTAGGAAATCTACATTATAGAATTTGGAGCAAAAAATTCTAAGGAATAAACTATGTACCGAGGTAATGAGTCCAGGCATTTTGGGAGCGTGTTAGCATTTTATGAATTAATTAATGTGCAAATTAATTAATTTTGAGTTAGGAAATTGACTCGGATATTTTAGGCTAGTGCTACGGGATTTAAGCACGGATTACTCATGGTTATATTAATTATGTTTATACGATAAGTGTAATAGTGTATATATAATATTGTGTACTCTTTTAATATCGGTGTAGATGTTGTTATAAATACATACCCCTCTAGTGCTATCATAGTAGGTTGCACGATGTGGACGAATCCCCTGCTAGTGAATGCGAGGTGAGTATAATACCAGGTCATAGGCGTCCAACATTTATATGTTTTGATTCTTTCAGAGAGGAGGCGCATTGGGTATAATTCGGTCTCTCTCTCGGTGGGAACTATGACCGCCTCCGCTACGTTTTTATTATTTACACTGATTCAGGGAGCTAGTCGAATCGGGATATCCGGGTGGATGAATATACATGAGATGATAGCATTTCAGAGACAACATCCGGTGAGTTCTTACTCGGGAGGGTGGATACTATATACAACATTTGTGTGATGTGTAATATATCCCTACGTATATAATAGAGTAGATAATTATATACGGGTAAAATATCGGGTGATATGGTATTGTTTATATAACTAGTGAAGTTGTTGTATAGTAAAATATAAAATGATAAATTAAGTTAACGTGAGAAATAACTGAACAATCATTAGAAAAAGTTACTCGAGTTAGAGTAAGGTTTTCGGCAGCGGTTATAATAAGGCTAGTTGGACGGGGTAGTGTACCTGAGAAGGTTATAAGAGAAGAGGTAGGTGTGCATAATAACTGAGGGGTGAGTATTGTCTCAAGTGAGTGCGACACTAGCTTAAATATGGAAAGCATTCATGCATTTTAATTACTGCAATTTTAATCACTTGCTAAATATTTTGAAAATATTTTGGGTTCTAACCCTTGTTGTAAAAATATTTTCAAAACCTTTTAGGTGTCCAGCCACAGGGACGCTAGACTTGAGATTCTGTTCCAGGTACATGCAGCTGCGGCATATGTGGATGCGTGGAGGAGATTGGATTAGACGCATATGTTCTTCGTTCCTAGATTAGGGATCTCATTTCAGTTACAGTTTTACTTAGGGCGTGTTCCCTAATTTACTCTCAGATTCAGTTTTGGATTGACTTATCTTTTCGTTGGATTATTATGTCGAATTTGGATTTGTAACCGATGGTTTATTCGGCCAGTTTCTTATTTATTTATTTATTTATTTATTCAGCATTATTTCAGATTCATTAATGGTGTGTTTGGATTATTAGTTCAATCTATTCCGCATGTTTAATTATCTGTTTAATGAAAGAAAAAATTTGGCACCAGTTAAATTAATCTTTTAGGTGGATAGTAATTAATATGGTTTTTGACAGTGATGCTAAAAATGAACCCAATGAAAATTCTGATTTTATTTAATAAAGGACTGATCGACCGATATTTAATAAAGCGTGGTGTCACAAATGGTATCAAAGCATCAGGTTCTAGTGTCCATAGGATCTGTATGGCTTTTTACGATTTATGTGTATCTTTCTTTGATATAAAGCCCTATTATTAGGACTGTGGCTTTTATCTTTATGTGATTTGGATATCGTGCTTCTGCTATTAGATTTTGTATAAAATGTGTACTCATACAATTTGATAAGTTTTCAGATGGAACCGAGGAGAGAGCGAGCAGCTAGGGCAGCGACCAGGGATGAGGTGAGGGAGGCTCATTTGGAGCCTCCGGTACCGCTGCCACAGCCACCATCGGAGATGATTTTGACTACAAAGGTGGCAGAGATAGTGGCCCAGGCGGTCAATGCAACTATGACAACTATGGCAGGTTATTTCCCATAGCCCCATCCATAACCACCAATGGTACCGATGATCAAGGCCAAACCAGGGCCATCCAATTGGCAGAGAGTCTGGAAGACGTTTTAGAAGGGCCACCCGCCTGAGTTTCAGGGTAGCTATAATGGGGTGGGGTGTGTCAATGAAAGAAGAATATACAATGCCATTTGCACATGGTGCAGTGTAGTGAGATACAAAAATAGATGCTAGAAACCTTCATACTTGCTAGAGCAGCATTACAGTGGTGGGAGTTTTTACCACCGCCGAGGATAGTGATATGATGATGATTGCTGAATTCTGGGTGCGGTTCAACCGCAAGTAATTTTTACCAACAGTGGAGTTCGAGATGTGAAATAATTTTAGCCAGGTGACTCAGGGAGATCGATCCATTGGAGAGTATTAGAAGGAGTTCACCCGTTTGGGTAATTTTTTTCTAGACAGGGTGAACAATGAGGAGCGGAAGGAACCAAGGTTTATTGATGGATTAGACCGACGGATCAGGCAGCACTTGATCGGCAACCCAACACTGGTGACGTATACTAATGTCGTCAATGCAGTTTTACTACACTTCCAGGATTTTAGCTTCCATGGAAAGGGAAGCAAGATAGGAGTTGAGCCCAGTCTGCAGGGCAAGGCAGGTGGGGGTACTGTTAGCGGAGCACAGTAGCAGGTTAATAAGAAATAGGGGTAGGAATCCAGATAAGGGAATTCTTCTAAGAGATTTCATCTTGGTGGGTAAGGACAGGATGGTCAGGGGTTCAGGCAGGGCCACTAGGGTCCCAATTAGCAGCAATAAGTTCCCTAGGACCAGCAGGACCAAGGAAACGATGGGGTTGGCTTCCAAGGACAACAGGGCCAACAATAGTTCCAACCTCGTCAGGTCAAGTAGGGCCAAAGATATGGAGGCTTTCAGGGTAAATTTTTTGTATGTGGCCATTCGGGGCATGTAAAGAAAGAATGTCCTCAGAGAGCTATGAGATTGCAGTAGGGTGCCCAACACGGGCAGCAGGCATAGAGGCCTCTGATAGCACCATCACCACTAGCCTCGCAACCTTAGGTACAGATGCAGTATGGACGTGTGTATAATGTCCGGGACGTGTCTATATCACCAGAACCTCAGGCGCCACCAGCAGTTGAGGGTACGTTTCCCATTTATGGGATGAGGGTAGGATTCTTTTTTATACGGGTGCGTCGCACTCCTTTATTTCTACTAGATTTTCACGAGCAACCGGTCTCTTAAAGATAACTGGTACTTGCCTTATGTTTATAGAGTCACCGTTGGGTAGTGGGTCACTTATACACTCTGTATGTAGAGGGGTAAAGATCATTATTGGGAGTCTGAGCCTAGTAGCAGACCATCTAGTATTAGACATTGAGGGGTACGATGTCATACTGGGTATGGTTTGGTTGGAAGGGTACAAGGCAACAGTATATTGTTAGGAGAGGACTTTAGTATCCTAAATCCTAGGTCAGGAGATGTTCTTGGTAGCGATGCCTCTTCTAGAAGGAGGGTCGCGCACCCATTTATATTGCATTGAGGATGAGACCTCACTAGAGCTAGTGATCCCGATAGAATCAATTCTGATAGTGAGATATTTCGAGGATGTATTTTAAGAGAAACTGGGGTTACCACACGACCGAGAGATTGAGTTTGTTATTGACCTAGCACCGGGAAAGATACCGATTGCCCGAGCACCATATCGTATGGCCCCATCAGAGATGTGAGAGTTGAGGGAGAAGATTCAACAACTTTTGGGTCAGGGTTTCATTCGGCT
This sequence comes from Sambucus nigra, assembly GCA_949130495.1. Lineage (NCBI taxonomy): Eukaryota > Viridiplantae > Streptophyta > Magnoliopsida > Dipsacales > Adoxaceae > Sambucus > Sambucus nigra. The sequence goes on from OX422218.1 coordinate 483,568,852, forward strand.
GAGTACACCTCCATGGGGGGCACCAGTATTATTTATGAATAAGAGGGATCGTTCACTTCAATTGTGTGTGGACTACAGGGAGCTGAATAAAGTCATAATACAGAATAAGTATCCGTTGCCTAGAATCGATAACCTATTTGATCAGTTAAGAGGGGTTACATACTTCTTAAAGATTAATTTGAGGTTAGGGTATCACCAGTTGCGTATTCGGGATGAGGATGTCCCAAAGACCGCTTTCATGTCATGATACGGGTCCTATGAGTTCATGGTAATGTCGTTTGGGCTCACCAATGCACCAGCAGTGTTCATGGATCTTATGAAAAGAGTATTCAGGGAGTTCTTGGACCAATTCATGATCTTGTTCATAGGCCACATTCTGGTTTACTCTCGGACGGAGGAGGAGCACACAGAGCAGTTGCGTAGAGTTATACAGACTCTTCGGGACCATCAGTTGTATGCCAAATTAGGGAAGTATGGATTTTGGCTACGGGAGGTACATTTTCTTCGCTACATCATATCTGACAGGGGTATTGCAGTTGATCCAAGTAAGGTATCGACGGTGAGGGAGTGGGGATAACCCACGATACCGACAAATATTCGCAGCTTATTGGGGTTAGTCGGGTATTATCGCCACTTCATTAAAGGATTATCAAGGACTGCGGGTCTATTGATGAAACTGTCTCATAAGGGGGTGCCGTTTGTGTGGAGTGATCACTGTCATCTAGCCTTTGATGAGCTGAAGGATAAGTTAACGTCAGTACCAGTACTTGCATTGCCTAGGAGTAGGTTAGAGTATCGAGTCTACACTGATGCATCCTTACAGGGACTTGGGGGTGTATTACAGTAGGATGAGAGGACCATAGCTTATTTGGCTCAAAAGCTTAATCCTCATGATAAGAATTACCCCACCCACGACCTAGAGTTAGTAGTGGTCGTATTTGCTTTGAGGATATGGAGACACTATCTATTGGGCGAGCGGATTACATTGTTCATGGATCAAAAGTCACTTAAGTATCTCTTCACACATAAGGATCTGAATATGAGGCAGAGGTGGTGGCTAAAATTTGTGAAGGATTACCAGTTGGATATACAGTATCGTCCTGGTAAGGCTTAAGTGGTTGCAGACGTGTTGAGCCGGAGACCCACTGGGGAGTTAGCTGAGGTATGAAAAGTGAAGTGGAATGAACTTTGACATGATGATGAAGTGGCCAAGGCATGTATATCAGTATTAATGATAACTCTCGAGATTATTATGTGGGTAGTGAAAGCACAGGTGGAGAACATGTACTGTCAGGACAAAGTACAACAATTACTAGCCGAGGGTGCAGAGTCTTACTCGGTCAGCTCAGAGGGAGGCCTACATTTTCATAGGATATTAATTGTGACTGAGGATGTGGATTTGAGGAATGTTATGATGATTGAGTCCCACGGTTCAAGATTTGCGGTACATTTCGATGGGGATAAGATATACCAGGACATAAGGATACAATATTGGTGGTCAGGGATGAAGCGAGACATAGTAGAGTTTGTCTCCAAGTGTGTTACCTATCAATTCGTTAAGGTAGACCACCAAACGCCTTCGGGAATGTTATAGCCACTGGAAAATCCTATGTGGAAATGAGAGATCATTTTGTTGGACTTTATTACGGGACTTCCGACATCGCAGAGGGGCCACGAATGCATTCGGGTGATAGTGGATTGGTTGACCAAGGTGGTCCATTTCTTACTTGTCCGCACCGATTTTGAGATGATGCAGCATTTACAGTTGTTTATTATGGATATCGTTAGGCTGCACAGGGTACAGGTTAACATTGTCTCCGATAGAGACGAGATCTCCATGTCTCACTTCTGGCAGAGTTTTCAAAAGGCCATGGGCACAGACTTGCGATTGAGTACCGCATATCATCTATAGACAGATGGACATACTGAGAAGGTCAATCAAATGCCTGATGATATATTTAGGATGTGCATCCTAGACTTTGGAGGAGAGTGGGAGGGATATCTTCCGTTGGTAGAGTTCGCATATAATAACTCTTACCAGTTCACTATGGGCAAGGCACCGTTTGAGGAGATTTATGGGAGGCCTTGTCGTTCTCCCACTTATTGGATAGAGGTGAGGGACAACAAGTTATTAGGACCAGAGATGATACAGGAGACTACTGCCAAGATTGAGCTTATTCAAGGACGTATTCGTATAGCTCAGGACAGGCAGAAGAGTTATACCGACGGAGATCGAAGACACGTTGAGTTAGAGGTTGGAGACCAGGTGTTAGTTAAGGTATCTCCCATGAAGGGAGTTATTAGATTCGGCAAGAAAGGGAATCTATCGCTAAGATACATGGGACCCTTCCCTATTATTGAGAGAGTGGGGCCAGTGGCATATAGACTGGGTTTACCAGAGAATCTTCAGCGGATACTTGACGTATTCCACATGGCTTCGCTGAAGGGATATCGGAGGAGTGAGAGAGCCTTTTGGCGTGTTGCACTCGATGACATTGATTTTCATACAGACATCTTGTATGAGGAGAAACCCATGGCTATTTAGGATCGTAGTGAGCGTAAGTTGCGGTTTAAGGTGATACCACTAGTCAGAGTTCAGTGGGGACATCACAGTATGCAGGAGTCGACCTGGGAGCCGGAGGATGACATGCGAGAGCAGTATATAGAGTTATTCACCATAGATATGACCTAATTTCGGGGACGAAATTCCCATGTAAAGGAGGGGGGGGGCGATATGTAACACCCCGTATTTTTAAGTATTATATATTTAATTGATTCGGCTAATTTAAATTACCTGTGTGTCGTAATTGAATTGAATAATTTAGTATGAATTTATTTAAATATTAATTGGGAGAGTAAATGGTTAATATTTATGGAATATAAATTACTAAGTATAGTAATAATTAAATTTTGTCATAGAGTATGGTAGTGACATGTTATTATTTTATCTCAACCGAGAGTCGGGGATAGACTATAGTGAGGAAGAGATAAGAATTTTTAGTAAAGCAATTCAGATGACAATTTTGAGTGTAAGGTTGATTCTGGATAGGCCAAAATAGTCAGAAGCATGTATCAGGGGGTAGTAAATGGGTCTCAGGGCGTTTTTAGGCATGACCGGGCCCACACGAGAGTGTTTGGGCCATTTTAACTTGGCCCACAAGTATAATTTCGGGATTGACTTTAGAAGAATAAAATTTGAGAGTTTGAGGTGAACACATTCTATAAGAAAATATCATAAAAATTAAAGGAGTTTTGATAGACACAATTCTAAAGGAAGAACTCTAGCTCTATTGAGAAGAAAAGAGGGAGAAAGAAAGGAGATTATGGAATAAAAGGAATTTGAGCGTGTTCTTTGAGGAATCATCATCAACACCAATAAATTCAGACTTTATGAATTTGTTAAGGCAAGTGGTTAACTTTCTTTTCATTAAATTGCAGTCTTCAATTCATATCATAATAGGTGTGATGAAATCTATAATTTTGGGGTTGGTTTGACACGTATACAATCTGGGTTTTCAGTTTTAATGAACCCAAGTGTTATTTAGTTATTTAGGGAGATTGATTTATCTAGTATATTTTGGAGAAATTATATAATGTTTAGTGGGTTGATAATGAATTTGAAGTTGAAGTCGTTTAAGGGTTTGTTTGTTTATTGAGGAATTGCAGTAGCCATAGTTGGGTTTATAAAAGAGAAATTATGGGTTTAAAAAACCCATTGAAGTTTAACAAAGGCAGACGATATTATGGAGAAGAACAAGATGAGAGAGAATACCCAGAGGTCGTTCAAGCGACCTAGGTTTCACTCGCGCAACACAATTTGTCGTTCGAACGATAAGGTGGGTCGTTCGAGCGACGCGGGTGGCCCAGGCTCAATTACGTTGGTTTCTGTTTTGGGGTTAGAGGCTACAGTTTTGGTGACTTAGGTTAATACAGTGAGGAATATTACTCATTTATATTTAGAGATTTAATAAGGGATTTAGTATAATTAATCATATAGGGGCATAAAAGGGACGAAATCTACATTATAAAATTTGGAGCAATAAATTCTAAGGAATAAACTATGTTTCGAGGTAATGTGTCTGGGTATTTTGGGAGAGTGTCACCATTTTATAAATTAATTAAATTAGAGTCGAGAAATTGACTCGGATATTTTAGGCTAGTGCTACGAGATTTTAGCACAGTTTAGCCAGGGTCAAATTTATTATATGTATATAATAAGTGTCATAGTATATATATAATATTGTGTACTCTTTTAATATCGGTGTAGATATTATTATAAATACATACCCCTCTAGTGCTATCATAGGAGGTTGCGCAATATGGGTGAATCACCTGGCTAGTGAATGCAGGGTGAGTATGAGCCCCAGGTCATAGCCATCTAGTATTTATATGTTGTGATTCTTTCAGAGAGGAGGCACATTGGGTATGATTTGATCTCATTCTCGGTGGAAAATATGACCTCCTTTGCTACTTTTTTATTATTTGCACTGATTCAGGGAGCTAATCGAATCGAGGTGTCTGGGTGGATGAGTATACTTGAGATAATAGCATTTTATAGAAAGCATCCGGTGAGTTCTTGCTCGGGAGGAGGGATACTATATACAACATGTGTGTGATGTGTAGTATAGCTCTACATATATAATAGAGTAGATAATTATATATGGGTAAAATACCAGATGACATGGTATTGTTTATATAACTAGTGAAGTTGTTATATAGTGAAATATAAAATGATAAATTAAGTTAACGTGAGAAATTACTTAACAATCATTAGAAAAAGTTACTTAAGCTAGAGTAAGGTTTCAGGCAACGGTTATAATAAGTCTAGTTAGACGGGTTAGTGTAGCTAGGAAGGTTATAAGAGAAGCAGTAGGTGTGCAAAATAGCCGAGGGGTGAGTATTATCTCAAGTGAGTGCGACACTAGCTTTAATATGGAAAGCATTCATGTATTTTAATTACTGCAATCTTAATCACTTGCTAAATATTTTATAATGTTTTGGGTTCTAAAACATGGTGCAAAAATATTTTAAAAAACTTTTAGGTTTCCAGCCACAGGGGCGCTAGACTTAATGCAACTGTGGAATATGTAAATACATGTAGGAGATTGGGTTAGACGCATCTGTTCTTTATTCATAGATTAGGGATCTCATTTCAGTTACAGTTTTACTTAGGGCATGTTTCCCAATTTACTCTCAGATTCAGTTTTGGATTTATTTATCTTTTCGTTGGATTATTGTGTTGGACTTGGAATTGTAACCGATGGTTTATTCGGCTAGTTTCTTATTTATTTATTCAGCCTTATTTCAGACTCATTAATGGTGTGTTTGGATTATTACTTCAATCTATTCCGGATGTTTAATCATCTATTTAATGAAAGATAAAATTTGGCACCAATTTAATTAATCTTTTAAGTGGATAGTAATTAATATGGTTTTTGGCAGTGATGCTAAGAATGAACGAAATGGAAATTCTAATTTAATTTAATAAAGGACTGATCGACCGATATTTAATTAAGCGGGGTATCACATGGCAACTCGAGCATTTGCCCAGTAAAATAAATTAAATACTAAGGTGTGACAGATTTACCCGAGGCTCTATAGGAAAATGAGTGCTCGTAGTGCTTACCTAAAAATAAGGAAACATGAAGAGTGACTCGAGCATTTGCACAGTAATGGCAAGTAAATACTAAGGTATGCAAGATTAGTACATGAGGCTCCACAGGAAAAAAACTGTCTTAGTAGTTACTTGAAAACAACGAAACATGAAGATTGACTACTTGAGCATTTTTGCAGTAAAAATAAGAAAATAGTAATGTATTCTAGATTAATACCTGAGGCTCCATAAGCAAAGGAGCACTCGTTGTACTTACCTGAAAATAAAGAAATAGGAAGAATGAATAATGAAGCATTTTCACAAAAAACGTAAATAAATGCAGAGGTAAACCATTTTTAATACCTGAGGCTCTGCAGCTTCAAGAGCCCTCATTGTGCTCACCTGCAAATAAGGAAACATGATGAGTAACTATTTAGAACTTGAATAAATAAACACAAGTTTGGTATACCAGTCTAATACCTGAGGTTCCACAACTATGGGAACATTTGTAGTGCTTGCATACAAATAAAGAAACAAGACAAGTAACTACGCAGAATTCTTATAAAGTTAGAATCAAATGAGAAAAACATATATGAAAGCTCAACACTTGAGACTTCACACATAAAAGAGTACTTGGAATAATCACCCAAAATGGCGCATAAGAGAGTACTTATGCGAGCATTGGCATGAGTAGATAAAAATGAAGGTACGAATAAAAATACTTATAGTCCCACAGATATAGAAGTGCTTGAACCAGAGGGGTGAATAACCTAAAAAAAAGTTATTCCCCAATAGAAAAACTCATCAAAAAAGAAAAAGCATGCCAAGTGTTTGAGTTCTTATAGAAGGGGAAATGCTCGAGATAATCATAGTACTAATAAGAGGTGCAGTAGGTTAAGTGGCAAGGAGGGATGGATAACTCGTGTCAACTTGACTATAAAGAAAGAAAAACTGAGAATGTGTGATATTGAAAACTTCGCAAATTTCTAATTTGGCAAACTTATTAAATTTCAGCCCCTAAACATGCATCTAAAGTGCGTGTGTGTGTCAACCCATAAACAAATAAATCATGTGACACCAAGTTAAGGAAAAATCCCCGCAGGGCAAAACCTTTTATTTCACTATAAAGAGTAAATCGCAACTTACAAGATTTACAATGAAATACAGCAATGAATCCACATGCAGCGAACCCGCATGAACCTCAGTTCAATCGGCAAAGGAAGAACCGCAGCACTCCTCAATGACACGCAGTCATAACACTTTGTAGAGACTCCCTCGGCAATGACACGCAGCCCTCGGTTGCAAAGTTCTCTCCACAAAGATGAAAAATACACAAAGCTTGTGTTCTAGGGTTCCAAAAGATTCACAATGGTATGGCAAAGTTGTGTGAATCAAACATGAGTTGGGGAATTCAAAAAGGTGAAGACTTGGAGTATTAGGACTCTGGATTTTATCTTTGAAAGTCTTGAGAAAACCAACCTCTGAACGTGGTTTAAATAGGAAGCAAAAACCCTAAAAAATCTGCTACACGATCTAGCAGAGTTTATCCAGGGCGGACCGGTCCGGGCCTTAGGCGGATCGGTCCGATAGCGGATCGGTTCTTTTAATTTGAAGCTGATTCGGTTCGCATTCGGTTCGGGGCTCACTGGCTTCAAAGAGCACGGCGAATCAGTCCGGGGCGGTCTGGTCCGGGTCTCAGCGGATCGGTTCGTTTTAATTTCAGGCGGACCGGTCCGGCTGACTGGATTTCTGAATTTTTCCTTTCTTTTGATCTTCGGATTCCGTTGATGATGAATGGACTTTGAATCTTTGCAACGGTGTTACGGCTAATGACGTATACAAGTATGTTGGACAAAAATGTCCTTACAAAAACTTCTAAGGCTATAACTCAAAATGATAAAGACAATACAGATCCAGAACACTAGCTTACTTGCTCAAAAATGGTAACATGTATAGTGGGGCCACTCGAAGCCATACTAAAGATTGATCGAGAAGGAAGAGTCTGGATCTGAGGTCTATTATGAATAGATAGACATACACGAAGGATAAATATCCTACTAGAGAGAGTTAACATTGAGATGATTACCCCAAATGGCAAGAGAATACCCTAATATAAAGTGGAACCACTAGCCAATAATCCCTGTAAAGAGTAGAAAATGGTAAGATACCTTTTTTTTCCAAAAAAGGGGGAGAAAACAAAATAAATGTTTGAGGTCTACCTTTGAAGAACTAGCTGATACAACGGCTGAGGAGTGTCTAGCCTCACGAGGAACTATTTCACCACGAGAAAATGTTGAAGGTGAAACTGACATTTGTTCATAAAAATTGTGACAACCCGAATATAATTATGATAAATTATGTTTAAATCATAATTAGCTTATGTGATGTGGATAATATGTTATTAGTATATAAATGTTAAGTCATTATGTTTAGTCTAATCCTACCTTCATAAAGCATGAAATATCGAAGTAGTTACAAATATGAAATTTTGAAGTTTTCGGTGGGAATGTTACTGTTGGAGGCTAGTTTTGACCTTTATGACATAACAATTGACTTGAGGTGAAAACTAGATAGTTGTAGACAGGTGAGTTATGGTTTTAACACAACAAATGGTGTGTGAAATTGAGGTCCTAGTAAGAATTTATATCGAAATTACTAACCAAGGGAAAATCTATCCATTCATTTAAGTGATAATTTGTCCTTTATGCCCAATAAGTGTCTTAAATTGATTGGTTGGAGGTGGAGGTTGGTTTGGACGACTTAAACCCTTGATATATCCTCCTTTATTCAGAAAAACTCAGTTTGGGAGAGTTTTAGGTTGAGGAAAAACAATTGTGAGGGTTAGGAAGAAGAAAGTGAGGAGAAACATTCAGAAAAATTCATAAAAAATTACGTAAAAGCCCCTAAGGTAATTCCACACATGAGTCTTGTTATTTTTCCTGTATTTATGATTTATATGATAGAAATACTTGATTGTTTTATTGAACTTTCATGTTTGGGTGTATATGTAGGTATATATGCAAGTTTAAACAAAGTTGAATGTGTAAACCCTTAAATTGCTTTGTTTAGTAACCTTGTTTATTCAAACATCCATATCCTTTTGTATGATTAATGAAATTTATTAATTTAAGTTTTAGGTTAACATAGACCCATATATTCGTAACATATCCAAAAATTATGTGAAAATAATAAGAAATGAATCTTGGGTGAAGGTTTGAAGTTTGGGTATGAAATGTGCCCCAAAAGAGTAAATATGCATACCATATGTTTGATGTTTTGCTTGACATAGCAAATGAACTCTAAAAATTATGAAATTTTAATCTTGTATTATTAAATATGTTTTCTGAAATTGGGTGAAATATCATAGAAAGTTATATTGTATAAAAATTATGAAAATTCTTGGAAGATGACTGGACAATAGATGAGCCTATAGGGAGGATTTGCTATGTGGTAAAGAAATGGGCATATCTTGCTCTAGAAAACTCAGAATGATGTGTCGTCTTTTGTGTTGGAAACCTAATACGATAAGTATTGGATTACCAAGAGGAATTAAAGTTGGTTTGGGCTATAATTTGAATATGTTAGATATCATTACCTGAGTTTAGATATGACTTCATTTATAATGAATGATTTGAATTGAATCATATGATGCTTATGAATTGAGTTATGTTGAAGTTGTTATTTGAATTGGTAATATTATTATGATGATACTAATATTGTAAGAATGATAATAAGAGAAGAAGAACTGACTGAACAAGAGCCAGATAAAGGAAAAGGGAAAGCTTGTTAAATTTCCAATGTGAGTGTACTTATGATTGTTTCACATATATAGATATATGAATATAGCTCTAAGAGCAGGATTTGTTTGGATATTCAAATATCTAGGATTGTTTGGGTCTTATGATCTAGTATTTGTTATTTCCAATGGGAAGAATCATTTGGGTCTTATGATCCAGGATTTGTTATTGCCAATGGGCAGAATTATTTGGATCTTATGATCCAGGATTTGTTATTGCCAATGGGCAGGATTGTTCGAATTTTATATCCACAGATTCGATATAGAATTGTCATTCCATTATAGGTAAGGAGTACCTCACTAAGCTTAATGCTTACGGTTTATATTTTAACAATTTCAGGTTTGTAGGCTGCCAACTAGGATACTATATGACCGGTAACTTTGAGAGTTGCACCGTTGGAAGAGCTGGGATTTAAATATGGGGATTTTATCATTATCACACTGAAGATTTTAATGTACTCACACATTGTATATATTAAGTTAGCAGGGAATGAGTTGATCATAGTTAATCATAGTATTGTATAATCTCTAATTATGACTATGATGTTGACTTCGTTATGGCACAAGAACAATATTATGTTCATTATGCATATTATGAAGAAAAGTATAGATAAATGAATTATATTTCCAATGGGCACAAGATTATGACCAATTATTCTAATAACAAATGATTAGTATGGATACTAGGTTTGGGGTGTGACAAAAAAAAGAGAATAAATATAAAAGTTGAAATCTTCATTGGGTATGGGCAAAAGTAAAGGACCCTTTTAAGTACTCGGAGAATGCTCGATGCAAGACCAGCCATACGAGCAGTCATTGATGAATTCTCAACAGTAGTGGGGAATACAGTTGAGAGCTTTAAATAAAAGTATAAAGTTAGCACGAGCGCTCATACCAACTTCTCTCTTTAGTAGTCACAAATAAAAGAGTGGTAAGGTAATACGAACATCTCGTGCCAAGATCAAAGAAGATACCAACATGGAGTTCCTCATGCGTGGAAATGGAGCACTAGGGGGACGAATGGGAGAAGCATCAGTGGAAAGGATGATACTCACCATTAGTGCCTGACTTGTTCCCACAAATGAAACCTATTCAAAAATAGGGCAACCATTAGTTTTAGAATGAAATATAATAACAAAATCCTAGAAAAATATATTATGGAAAATGCATACAGATACCGAATGAGGGGTTTGCCCATATGGCAATGGTCCAGTTGTGGGGATAGTTGAGGAAGGCAAGTATATCATTGACTTATCATGATAATCGATGGACTGTTCCAAGTCCTGTATAACTTTCCCAGTGGATGATAAAAAGAAAAAGCGTCAGACTAATGCCCTTCATTGATTCCAAGTGAGTCAATATCATTTGAAGACGAGCTGTGATAATCATAGGAAGGAGTACTTCCATAATTAACAAGTTTCTGTTCAAATGAGTCGGGTGTAAAGTAAGAACTCAGATCTCCATTGATTTTATTTTTTTTAAATACGAGAGGAATATCTAGAGTACCTTCCACTGACTGGGTAAGAAGTGGAGCAGATAATTGAAGAGAGGTTACTTCGAGCGCTTCACAACCATGCTCACGAACATTTTGTAAAGTTTTTTCAAAACCACAAGTATCTGTGTCAGAAATTTGATCAATTAAAATAGCAGAACCCGTGGCTTTGTTCGCTCATTTCTTTCTTCTAGCTGCTCAAGTTTTGACTGGATCTGGGGGCGAAGAATCCCCACGAAGTTCAGCAATGACAAAATTGGAAACATTTGTATCTCGAGGCTTCATTTTATAAATTTTGGCCTTTCCTTTGTCTTTTACTTTTGATGGCATGACTCCTAGATGTTTTGAGTAAATTGTCTCCCCATATATGGGAATCACCAACATGGGAGTAAGTTTATCCAAATGAGCCTTTATGGTTTGACTATAACTCCATGTCTTTTTATGTGTTCACTTCGTTTGAAATTTTTTAGATCAGGGAATGCCTACAATGAATGATTCGTGAGACAGGTCTTGAATACAGGACTTGATAAGATGAACTTTACGTTGTAAGAGCATAAACCACGAAGGACTACTAGAAGGCGAGTAATCACGAACAGATGTGAGAAAATTAGGAAATTAATCAGTACGATGGACCATACCTCCAGAATTAAAATTTGAATAAGATTCTAAGTATAACTCCTCATGGGAAATAATTGAAGGAAACTTAGGGGTAAAAGTGCCCTGATCGTACCCAAACTATTTCGTCACTTGGTCTGAACGATAAAACTCCACTCCTTACCCTAATTAAGTTAAGGAAGGGAGAGTACAGGGTAAAACAAAATCCATGATGGATATATAGATAACCCCTCGAAGATTTAATATTTATAAGGGGATCAAAAACTTGTGAAGTAGATGGAAATAACACCAGGAAAATGTACCACCCAATATCTTCAGTACGGTTAGAAGGAGAATTCATCAATATTGTCCAAAAAAGAAATTAGTGAGTTCTTAGGAATCTTCCTATGCCATCTTCCAATACGAGCAATGCTACGTAGTAAGGATAGAGGTTTTGGAGCCCAGTTTAGGAACCTCTCAAATAAAACCCCCATAAGAATAAAAGTGTTAGCGAAATTAAAAATGTCATAACGACCATGAAATCTCTCCATATCAGCATGTATTTGATCTAGCCAAGTATACATTGGTCCACGTGTTATGTTCGTAAGTGGTACAAATCTTCCACGAGCAGGCCTTACTGCCAGAAGAAATAATAAATCTTGTGGAGAATCGTTGGGTCTTCCTTGGAATAAAAATGTTAGTATAAAAGTAATAAATAACGCAGTCAGATGACTTTTTGACTTCAGCTTGGGACCATCTTGACTTTTTGGGGCTTTTATTTTAGCCTCATTCTTGGACAAGGATTCAAAATACCTAAACTAATATCTTTGCCACTTAGCAAATTAGTGTTTGCCCACACCTGTATGAGTAAGTTCTACATAACGAGTGCATTCTCCCAAAGACCTGTGCAGCTCCTCGCACATTACTTCCTCCTCAATATCCTCATAACCATATGTAAAGTGTGATTTCCTAAGACAAACATTCCTGTAAGTTCACAGACATCCTCTAGAGTGATAGTAAACTCACCCCAACCAGTCACAAAATTATGTGTATCTATGATTCAATGAGAGTCCAGGGTGTTAAGGGCACTCAAGTTTTTTGTATTAGCACAACTCTTTTAGTTGTTAAGAGTCCTCTCCAACCCAGTACCATCAATTATTTTGGGATAACTTTTAAGAGACAAGACATACTCAACCCAAGACTCCCATTCCTCGAGGGATCCACTACAGGTGTTAAAATTAATATTTGAGAAGGGAAAGTCCCCCCATATCCACTCGATTTCAGAAAATGCTATCATGCAAAATGAACAAGGCATCCCCGCACTATGGAATGCCTAGAAGTGGTTTGCTCGTCTATCATATCTATAAATCCTTCCTTAAATCCCTCTAAGGCGCTCGAAAAATGATCATCACTCCCAAAGAACAGGTCACAACAATGTGTTGTGAAATCCCTTTTGGTGCGCACTTTTAGATATTTCTGGCGTGTTAGGTTAACATAGGAAGAATCTCCAGCTTTTCCTTGAGAATCACCACTTACATCGGTGGATATGGTCGAAGGAACAACATGCATGGCCGTAAAAATGGTTGAAATTCCAGAAACCATGGAAGTGGTGATTTGAATGGGTAAATACCCCACCAACATCTTATTAACGATGGTAGAAACAGAGGTTGAAGTGATATTGGATGAAGATGCCATTAAAATAAAGAAGGTTTTAAGAAAAGATAAAAGCAAAGCTCAAAGCAGACAAAAATAGGGAATTTATATACCAGGAAGGCAAAAAGGATCGAAGGTTCGAAAGTAGGGTCAATGATTACTCGAATCGGGAGTAACCCTCCCAACATGACACATGTCTCCTTGAAGTACTAAAAGTACGTCTTATAAAATCAAACATGCCAGAGCATTTAATGAACATTAAAAGTAATTATGATAACTATCTTCTCAAAATTCTAAGAAAAAAATATTTCCGTGCGCAACTCTTTCTTTTCAAACCAAAGAAACGCTTTTGCATGAGGGGATAAGGTAGATGGGTATATAGATAATCCTCCCATTAAAGAAGAGTTTTACGAGAAACACTAGCAATAGGGGGCTCTCAAATAACCCAAGTCAACTCCCAAAGTCATGCGAGCAATACCAGCAAAAGAGGGCTTCTCGAGCAACCCAAGTCAACTCCAAAAGTCATGCGAGAAGTACAAAAAAAAGTAGGTTTTCGAGTAATCGCAAGTCAGCTCCAAAAGTCATGAGAACAACACCAACAAAAGGGGCCTGCTCAAGCAACCCATGTCAACTCCATAAGTCATGAGAGAAGTACCAGAAAAGGGGGCTGCTCGAGTAACCCCAAGTTAGCTCTCAGAACAAGAGCAAGTACACGAGCAATAGATCTGCCTATGAAGTCCAAGTTACGAACAACTACTCAAGCAACACATAAGAATGTATTTGAGAACCTCATTTACTAACACTTTGTCTTTTAGTTTTTACACAAGTTTACTTAACAAGAAGCCTTGGCTTAACAATTAGAGCTTGAGAAGATGGACAGTTGGGACCTCTTGAGAGTTTTGTTTTAGAGGCTGAGAGGTAAGTTTTATTAAGAAAGCTAAGGCTCAACCACTTTAATATCTTAGGAAAGTGAGAATATTGAAGCAAGGGATCCATGAGGTCACTCACATTAAACAATCCACATTTATATATTAGCGAAGAGTCAATAACTTGCTCACATGATATCTTAACACCGGCAATGGTGAGTGAACCTCAAGGTCACTCGCAAGTTTCCAAAATTTCTCACCAACCAAATGTCTAGAAACAGACAAAATAGTACTTTTTAGTGTTATGGCCGATGAAATTACTTTTGTCCCTTATTACACTAGGTTTCACTCCACAACATATAGATCGTCATAGACAGTGACTAATAGTAAATAAGGATAAAATCTATTTTTAGATATTTATCACATGGGAATATCCTTTTGGATTGCACGTGCCATGTCAACCCTAATGTTTTACTATAGATCACTTAGGGCATAATCACAATTATCTTCTCATTAGCACTGTTACTCTGCATAAATTCCCACAGACATTCTCTCCCTACTCTCTCCTAGATATTGAGGTGCTTATCTTTTCATTCTCAGAGAATCACTTCTGTCAGTTGGTTCATTCTGTTATTTATTATTGAAAACTTATATTCAATTATTGTCTAATCATTATTTTAACCAGTAACATTGTTATTCAATTGAAAAGTTAGCTTTTAGTCTTTACTTTTGTTCTTGAAATATTATTAGCTTGAAGATAGTTTCCATTGGAGTGGGTCACGCCTAGCCCATTTATAGATATTCATAGACCCCAGTACAACCGCCCTCTTAAAAAACCAATTTGATCCCCAATGTGACCTAAAATAGGAAGCCCTACGCTTCAAACCGATTTGGTCCCCGACGCGACCTAAAATAAAAATCCATGCTCTTCAAACAAATTTGATCCCAACGCAATTCAACAGACCCCAACGAAACATCACGTTCCCATGTATGGTCCACTATGCGACCTAAAATAAAAAAGGGTTGGAATATTATGAATTTTTGCTATGTCCAAAGTTGAAAATTAGGTTACCCTTCACCTCAATGTAAGCCATCAAAACCCCATGTTTCTACATTTGGTACCCAATGCAACCAAAATTAGGAAACCCCATATTTCAATAGACTCCATCGAAACATCCCATTTGTACGTCTGGTACCCTATGCGACCTAAAATAGGAAGGGTTTAGAAAATTCTGAATCTTTGCTAAGACCAAAATAAAAAATCAGGATACCGTGTACCCTAAAAGATGCCATCGAAACTTGTGTTTCTACATCTGGTCCCCTTTTAGATGTAAAATAGGAAAACTCGTGTTTTAACAGACGCCATCAAACATTCTGTTTCTACGTTTGGTCCCCTATGCGACCTAAAGTAGGAAGGGGTTGGAATATTCTGAATCTTTGCTAAATCCAAAGTAAAAAATAAGGATACCTTGCACCCCAACATAGGTCTCCATTTGACCTCAACATACGCCATCAAAGCATTGAATTTCTATGTCTGTTTCCCTATTTGACCTAAAATAGGATGGGGTTAGAATATTTAGAATCTTTGCTATGACCAAAGTCTTGGGATACCTTTCACCCTCATGGTGTTTTAATTACCGTACATTCACACTTAAGTTGGATATCTTCAGTCTTTTCTAACGAAGAATTTTATTCAGTCGTGAGGTAATCCTAACCCCCCCAAGAGCTTTCTCCCTCTCGGTGTTTTAATTACCATATGTTCACCCTTAAGTAACCTATATTCAGTTCTTGCTAAATAAGAAGGTTGATCAGTCGTGGGTGGGGTGATCCTATATGCCTTGAAGATTTCTCCTTCTTGGGGTTGTAATCATTGCACGTTCACACCTAAGTCACCTATCCTTAGTTCCTGATAACTACGAATGTTGATTAGTCGTGAGGTGATCCTAAACTTCCGGATCTTTCTCCTTCTTGGTGTTTTAATTATTATACGTTTACACTTAAGGTACCCATCTTTGGTTCCTGCTAATCAAAACAGTTAAACAGTCATGAAGTAATCTTTAACACCCTCGGAGTTTTCTCCCTCTCATTATATTATATAATTTTGTTTTATTTATTACTATTACTATTATTATTTTATTCATATTTTATTTTATTTTATTTTTATTTTTATTCATATTTTTATTTTTATTTTTATTTTTGTCTTTAGTTTTTTAATCTTATATAATCTTAACTTATTTTTATGTTTCCCTTCATCATTATCATTATTATTATTAGCATTAGTTATTTAGGTTCTCAATTTTGATTTATTTGTTATTAGTTATTCACTTTTTTCAATATGTTTACCAATTGTTAGTTCAACGCGTTCATCTCCGTGCTGTTCCAATTATTCTCACAAGGCATTAAACATTATGGGTATAAAAATATTTTTATTCTAAGAAAATTCAAAATAAACAATCGAAGCATGCAGTGAAACATAAATGCATAAAATAAAAGAGGAAACGTACATGTCGAACACCCGCGGGGTGTACCCCTAGCGCTCGATGGTCATCACACTCCCGTAGAAGGACCTCACTATCTACCCCATCCGTTGGTAGAACAATGTCATACAACACCCATTCCACTAGCACTGCAGGCTCGCCTTGCAAAGCCACACCCTCCCAATCATCAACATCCGGTGCCACGCCCTGATGCCCCATAGGCCTCATTACAAATATCGATGGGTACTGCACTACCCCTGCTGGGCCAACCTACTCCTCATGTCCCACACCACCCTCCATGGCATCCCCTCCATCTTGATTAGGTCAATGTCCCAAATCTCAATATCACCACCCAGAGTAGGCTCCTGATGGTCCATAGTGTCTAGATACATGAAAAAAATCTAAGGGTCCATTTGATACACCCTATTTGCCACATGGAAAATGAAAGATTGTCGACTATTTTGTGTGTTTGATTGCCCATATTTCCCATAGAAAATTTTCATGGATACCTATGCCCACATGAAAATTTGCCATGATTTTTTCACTTTTGTAGGCAAAACTTGCTTACCTATATAATAAAGAAAAGTTTTCTCACAAATTTGCTAAACTTTTTAAAGTTGCTTTAAAAAAACTATTTTTGTTTGTTAATTTTTTTTAACCTTTTTATAACTTGTATTTAAAAAAATCCATTTTTTCGTGAATGTGGTTTTTTATTTTCTATTAAAAACTATTTTTGTTATAAACTGTCGTTTTTTGTTAAAACTATTTTTATTTCGTTAAAAACTTTTTTTTATTAAAATTGTATTTTGTTAAAAATATTCTTTTTTGTTATAAACTGTTTTTGGGTTAAAACTGTTTTAAATGCTTTTTTCGTTAAAACATTTTTTTTTGTTAAAACAATTTTTTTGTTAATTTTTTTTGTTAAAACTATTTTCTTTTTGTTACAAAAATGTTTTTCTTAAAAAAAAACTATTTTTTTTTGTTATAAGGTGTTTTTTGTTAAAGCTATTTTTATTTGGTTAAAAACTATATTTGGGTTAAAAATACTTTTTTTCCATTAAAAACTATTTTTTGTTAAATTGTTTTTATTTGGTAAAAAACTATTTTTTTGTATATGATTTTTTTATATATGATTTAATTTATATTGTACTCTTCCTTTGATGCTATCATACAACCCACTTTTGCCACTAGAAAAACTAGTGATCTCAAACAACCCTATGTGGAAAAGTATAGGATTTTCCATGACAATTTTTTCCATGGAAAATTTTGTCATCGAAAAATTTGCCACCCAAAATATTTGTCCACTTTTGTATCAAATGGACTCTTAGAGAAAACTCTCAACTGGGTGTAAAAATCAAACTTTGAAAGAAGAAAGTGAGAGAGAAGAAGGGATGCAGTCGAAAAGAATAGAGAAACCACCGATATGTGGGTTTTTATACGTTTCGAAATCAAAATCACTTAACCGAGTGGTTAAACAATTTTAAAATTTCAACTAAATAGTTAAAATCTTAGAATCCTTCAACCGAACAGTTAAAGGTTGAGTTTAACCGAATGATTGAAGTGCCCAAACCTTCAGCCACTTTTAACCGAACGGTTAAAGCCTTAGGATGTTTTGCCAAAAAATCCATTCCCCCCAGTTTATATAATTTCTCTTTTCTACCCTCGTGAATAACAACATAAAATATTTAAACCATGTTTCCCTCAAAATTTCAACGAAGAGTGTCCTCACGCGCACCCTCTTAGTCCACCGCCCATGTTGACACCCCGATTCATAATCGAGGCTTGAGTTCTTCTCCCCTAACACTTTATAAACCCAAAGGGGTGGAAACTAGGCACCACAAAAAATAAAGGAGTTAAAACTAACCCTTGAAATGGTTTGGGGAAAATGCGAGAATTATTAAAACACTTGCAAAAGGACAAAGAACAGTTGTTGTGGTCCCTTTAACAGAATGGTTAAAGTACCTCTTCCCATTTAATCGAATGGTTAAAAGCTTTAAGTGAATGGTTAAAGACCGTTAAACTAACAGTTAAAGATCTTTCTAATAATTACCATATTTCCTTGATCCACCATACGGACAGACACATGTCCATACCCATTTGATCCTCCCTATATGTGGCACCTCCTTTAACCGCTTGGTTAAAGGATTCATATCAAACCCTATAAAAAGGGATCCCCACCAACCTTAAAAAGAATACCAAAACCCAACATTGATTCTTTTTCTAACTTCATTCAACATAGAGCATCTTTGAATACAAAGTTCTATTTGAAAAATCCCTAATGAAATTCAAACTTCAAGAAAGTTGCTTCCTCTGAGAAACAGAGGCAAACCTCTGTGCCCACCCCAGGAAAGTTATCCCTTCCAAACGATGCTCCAACCGAATGAACAGCGCAAACTCATAGGGGACACTCCCCCCCAAAAAAATCATCTTACACCAAGAGGCTAAAGAAATTCTACAAAAATTTGAAGTTTATACCCTAAATATATACCGTGATATAAATTGTCCATACTTGTTTAAATAACTTAGACCAACACCCTTTGAGGGACCAAGTTTGCACTTTACAACTTTTATATTCTTGAAGCACCTTATACCTTTGACTTGCTTAAGTCTACATTGTATAAGTGCTCAACTAATTTGGAAATATTGACAAAATTGGTTGTCTATCCTAGAATACAAAAAGCCTTAGAACCTATCTCTCTAATCCTCTTCAATGATCCATGATGGTATAAAATGAATCACACTACACACAATTAGAAGTGCATACATGTGTTCATATTGCTTAAAATTGAGTGTGTGTTTAATTCCCCTTGAATTGGAGCTTTAATAATTTTTGGGAATTTTTAAATATTTTTTAAACCTTTTTAAACTTTTTTTAAACATTTTTTTAATAAAGGTTTTTATTAATAAAATGGGATAATATAATTTGTGGGGTTAATATTCTATTTTGGAAACTTCTGTTTTCAATAAAATGTTTGGTTGGGTAGGAACTCAAAGCGCTAGAGACTTCAGGGTGATGTTTTGTAATTATTTTGATGCGCGTGTGAGAGCCACTCACTGGCCAACACTTGTCATCCTCCGGGTGAATGTATTTGTGTTTGTTATGTGAGAGGGCTGGATGGATGTTTGAAGAACGTTGGATCATTCCTAATCAAGGGTCTGCATGTGTTCTTGGTTAATCCCGGTGCTATCCATATGAACCAATCAGAATCATTTTAATCCACCGTTGTTTTATAACCTTTGGATCAAGTCAAACCTTACAAGACTTGATCACAGCCCTTGATTACCCTCGAACGTCCAGAACCTTCCCTCAGCCCTATATATACCCTCCTCTTCTCAACCTTAGAAGACTTTTGGGCATTCGTCTTTCTGAGAGAAAAAAAAAGAAGTGAGAGAAGAGAGAAACGAATAGAGAGAAGAGAGAGAAAGGGAAACAGTTAGCCATAACCAAACCCTAACCCTAAACACTTCAACTCAGAAACAAACCTTCGTATACATTCAACCCCAAACACAACCTGAGTGTTTGAGAGAGAGAGTGGTTTGTTCATATCGTTGCTGTAACCTCGTGATCTTTTGATCTTGTTCACAACTTAAACTTTAGAGTGAAGATCTTGTTTCTTTTTCCATAGAAACGTTAGATCTATACTCTGCATGTTACATTTTTCACTAAATCTGCATATTTTCTACTTGGTTTAAGAAAAATCATTTCTGATTTGGTTTTAAAATGTTTTATAGTTTCTGTTTTTACAAAACTTAACTCTGACCTAGTTGGATTCGCACTTGGAGGGTTTTCAATCTCATAAATATTTTCAAAAGAGATTGATTAAGGTCTTGACCGATTTCTGAAGCAATATCTCTGTGGAATCTGGGTTATATTTAAAGGTCAAAAAGGGTTCGAGTTATGTGAGAAAGAAATAAACTAAAATCACTGCATATAGACTTTATATGTAATTTACTAGGACTGTTTGTAAATCTAAGTGTGTGTGAGTTCATGCATGTGAATAGGAATCACTACACAAACACTTAACACACTACTACACTGGAAGTGTTGTGTTTAAGATCTGAGATCATTGAGTCGACGTAAATAAGCTAAAGCAAAGGAAGTTAGCAAACTGAAGAACATCATCAACAAATCAGATCTATGAGAAGTTAGAAGGACACCAAGGGGGTATATTCCTAAACTTAGAATAGGTTGATTTGTGTTCTTGCATGTTGTATTGTTTGTAACTGATTTTTGTTATTAGTGGATTTTTGCTTTTGTGAGTTAGAAGTCACCGTGGATGTTTCCTCTGTTGGGAGAGGTTTTACCACGTTAAAATCATTGTGTTGATTATCTTCATCTACTCATCTCATTCTATAAGTGTGCTGAATTTTTGAAACTGCCTTAGTTTTAAAAACTGATTACACAATCTTAATTACTCTCGTACATAAGTTTCTTTGTAAACACATCTTGTTTATAATTTTTATTTTCAAAAGAAAAGGGTTTCTCCAACAAACATTCGGAGTTGCTTATACAGTTTAACCTTGTGTTAAACGGCATTAGCGACGTTTTTCAATTGGTATCAGAGCCCTGTTAACTTTTATTTCAAAAGATCTTGTGTTTCTGAAATCGTTTTCTGAAAAATCTAACTATGGACAAGAAGAATGAAAGGTTTAGTAATCTTTCCAGACCTCCACTCTTTGATGGAAACAATTTTGCTTACTAGAAAGTAAGAATGGTTGCCTTCATCCAAGGGACTTTAGGAGATGATGTCTGGGAGATTATCGAAAATGGATACACTTATCCAACTAAACCAGCCACTGAAGGAAGTGATGAGAGGGTAAAAAAAATCTCACGTGAATTTACCCAAGAAGAGAAAACCATTTCTCGAAATAACAATAAAGGCAAGAATGCCATTTTTATGTCTATTAATGAGTATGAGTTCAAACGAATCTCATCTTGTGCCACTTCTAAGGAAGCTTGCGACACATTAATCACAGCCCATGAAGGAGGCTCAAGAGTTAAAGCTGCTAAAACTCAAATGCTTATCTAGCAGTACAACTCTTTGATCATGACTGATTCTGAGTCTTTTGATGATTTTTACATGAACTTAACTGATATAGTTACTAAGTTGCATGCTAATGGTATAACTTATGATAGGAATGAAATTGTCTCTAAAATTCTAAGGTCATTACCACAAAAGTTTGACAGTAAGAGGTATGCTATTGAGGAAATGAATGATCAAAACCTTACCCCTGAGTTACTCAGTAGCAAACTTAGGACTGTGGAAATGGAATTAGACTTTAAGAAACAATTAAATCATTCTCAAAGAAAACAACCCAACTCTAACTTGAGTTTTGCCTCTAAGATACCCAAACTTGAGTCTAATTTGACCAACTCTGACTCTGATGAGGAGTGTGATATAGACAAAGTAGATAATTAGATTGCCTTAATGTCTAAACAATTTAAGAAAATTGTCAAATTTCGAAACAAACAGGCAACTAAACAAGGCAAGCCTAATTATCCTACTCTGTCTAATCTCAAACCTCATGAGAGAGGTCTTGACAAACATCCTAAGGACAACAATTCCAGACCCACTAGAGACCTTAAAAAGATTGAATGTTTTAGATGTGGGAAACTAGGTCACATTGCTCACGACTGCAGAGTTAATCTGAATAAAGCCAACACACACAATAGAGCCAATGTCTGTAAAACTTGGAATGATTCAAGTGACTCTGATGAAGAGGAACTTGAGTCATCTAATGTTCTTGACCCTTGCATGTATTTTTATGCTAAGATCATTTACAATGATGATATGCCTGTGTGTGATAATGATGCTCCTACTCTTTCTTGTGTGAATACTCCTTTGATTGGCCTAGATGCTTTATTGTCTGAAAATGTTGCTAGTTCTAGTTTCGTGTGTGTGAGTCAAAGTGATCTCGATAATGACGATGCAAATGGGTGCGTGAGTACTAAAACTGAATCGTTAGGAGTCACTACACACACTTCACTTAGCGACTCAGACACAGATGACCTCCCAGATATCCATACCTTGTATGCTAAAACTCTTAAAAAAGGCACTAGATTGGAGAAGACTGTTAGAGACCTGACTAAGAAATTAGATGATCTAAGTCTTATTGTGAAGTTGAATGCTGAAGAGTACACTAACCAGTGTCTGACTCATCAATCTGAAATTGAAACTTTTGATCAAAAATTAAAAGAGTTGACTAAAACTAATGAAATCCTGGAAATGAAATATAAGGGAACATTATTAGAATTGGAGGAAGCAAAAACAAAGACAGCTACTGTTTTCAAAAAGTTTTCTAAGTTTGAAAACAATTCAAATTGTTTTACTGATTTTGTTGTTGACTCCAAGACCAGTTCTGATGATAGAACTGGTATTGGATTTTGCCCTAAGAACAAACCACAAACTACTAAACTTGAACCTATTAAGTTTGTGTCTGGGGGCAAAAGACCAATTGAAACATGTCCAGACTTTCATTCGATTAAAAATGAATTTGATCAAAAGCAACAACAGAAAGACATTGGAGAGTCTAGTACTTCTAAGGTTGACACTGCACTTAAGACTAAATACGTCTGTCCTTTGATCAGAAAGGCTGACTCTACCTATAAGACCATACCTCCTAGGACTAGGACTTCTGAACAGAATGCTGTTAAACCCATCTTTATAAGTTTTCCTAAGGAAATTCATCCCTCAAGCAATCAATATTTCTCCTACTGTGACATTTATGGTCATTCCTTTGAAGGTTGTTATGCTAGGCGTCTAAATACCCCTGTTTACAACACTTCTGTCTACAAGAACTTTAACTATTCTAGGCAAAGTCGTAACAATTATGTCCTTCCAAGACAACCTGATAAGAACTCTAACTACAGAAATAGAAACACCAAAACTAAGAGTTCATTTAAGAGAAAGGCTCCCAGAAACTTTCCTAAACCAAAATCTCAACTTCTTCACAACAATCAGTTTGCTGCTCCAAATGTTTTTCGACAAAAAGCTATCTCTCGAAAATTTTATCAAATGAGGGAAAACTTGCGCAAAATTAAAACTAGAGCTATTTGGGTTAGAAAAGAGGATCTTTTACCCCAAATGAAGTGTAACATTGTTATCACTGCTTTAAAAGCTGAACACACTTCATCTGGTTGGTATTTAGATTCACGATGTTCCAAACATATGACAGGATATGAAACCAAACTTTTAAACAAAACCAGATTTGCTGATGGGAAAGTAGTTTTTGGTGATGGTGTTTCATCTCAGATCATAGGTAAAGGAACCCTAAAATAAGAAGGAATGCCTGTTCTCGAAAATGTTCTATTAGGTAGAGGCCTTAAAGCCAACCTCCTAAGTATATCACAATTTTGTGACTCTGACCATACTGTCACCTTTTCAAAGAACAATTGTAAAATTCTAAATGATAAAGGTGAATGCATTATTACAGGATTTAGAACACCTGACAATTGTTATATTGTCAAGACTAGTTCTGAAACCTGTAACATTGTCAGAATGGATGGCAATGAGATCTGGCATAATCGTATGGGTCACTTAAGTTATGATATCCTTGGAAGATTGTCTAGTCAAGAGATTGTTAGAGTAATTCCTAAAATTAAACCTATTTCAAGTGTTGTCTGTGGTCATTTCCAGGAAGGAAAAATAGTTAAGACTTCGCATAAAAAGGTTAAAGACATTCTCACCTCTAGACCTTTAGATCTCGTCCATATGGACCTTATTGGTCCCTCTAGAACTGTTAGTCTTTGTGGACACAGTTATATCCTTGTCATGGTTGATGATTTCACACGATTCACTTGGGTTGCCTTCTTAAAACATAAATCTGACACGTTTCAGAATTTTTTGAAAATTCTTCTAAGAATTGAAAATGAGAAGGACACACAAGTCAATCTCATTCGTAGTGATAGAGGGGGAGAGTTCATAGACACAGGAATAGTTGAATATTGTGACTACAACGGTTACAAACATGAATTTAGTTCCCCTAAAACTCCTCAGCAGAATGGCATTGCTGAAAGGAAAAACCGAACTCTTCAAGAGATGGCACGTGTCATGTTGCATGCCAAATCCCTACCTAAATACTTTTGGGTAGAATCTATTAGAATAGCATATCATATCATTAATAGGGTTTACCTTAGGAAAAACTCTAAACAAACCCCTTATGAGTTGTGGTACGGT
This sequence comes from Sambucus nigra, assembly GCA_949130495.1. Taxonomy (NCBI): domain Eukaryota; kingdom Viridiplantae; phylum Streptophyta; class Magnoliopsida; order Dipsacales; family Adoxaceae; genus Sambucus; species Sambucus nigra. The sequence goes on from OX422218.1 coordinate 483,593,500, forward strand.
AAGAAGCCTAATCTGAAATACCTAAGAACCTTTGGAAGTCAGTGTTATGTCTGTAAAGATAGAGAACATCTGTCTAAATTCGAAACTCGTGGTGATAAAGCCATCTTCTTAGGATACTCTCCAAGCAGTCGTGCTTATCGTATATACAATCTGCGTACTAAGGCCCTTATGGAATCGATAAATGTAATTATAAGTGACACTATTGTCGAAAATAAGATATCTGAATCACCTATTGTGGTTGAATCTGAAAATGATTTCAAAACTGATTCACCAGAAATAGATGACTCATTACCTATTGAGAGTCCAGAAGTACCTGGCTGGGTATCTAAAGATCATCCCATTGACAACGTGGTCGGTAATCTTAATGAGCCAGTTCGTACTAGATCCCAGTTAAGAAATTATGCTAATTATGCATGTTTCGTCTCCCTTGTGGAACCGAAAAATGTTAATGAAGCATTGAATGACACACACTCGATTTCTGCTATGCAGGAAGAACTTTTACAATTTGTCATTCACGATGTCTGGTATCTTGTACCTCGGCCTCAAAACAAAAATGTTATTGGAACACGTTGGATCTTTAAGAACAAATCTGATGAAAATGGAGTGATTCTTAGAAACAAAGCTAGACTTGTTGCTCAAGGCTACTCTCAAATAGAAGGGATAGATTTCAGCGAGACATTTGCCCCTGTTACTCGTCTGGAATCTGTTCGACTTCTTTTCGCCATAGCGTGTTACTTAAAATTCACACTTTATCAAATGGACGTCAAATCTGCCTTCTTAAATGGAATCATGTCCGAAGAAATGTATGTAGAACAACCCAAAGGGTTCATTGACCCTAAATACCCTAATCATATCTTTCGTCTAAAAAAGGCTCTGTATGGCTTAAAACAAGCTCCTAGAGCTTGGTATGAACGCCTTTCCAACTTTTTGTTGGATAAGGGTTTTAAGAGAGGAGGAAATGACCAGACTCTCTTTGTCAAACATTTTGACAATAATATTATTATAGCCCAAGTCTATGTAGACGACATCATCTTTGGGTCGACTTCACCATCCGAAGTTAAATCCTTTTCTGCTAGTATGCATAAGGAATTTCACATGTCCCTTATGGGGGAGCTACAACTTTTCTTAGGATTTCAAGTGAAACAGAATTCTGATGGACTATTTGTCTCTCAAACCAAGTATGCCTTAGATCTTGTTAAGAAATTTGGTTTAGATAATGCTAAAGTCGCCAAAACGCCTATGAGTACTACTGATAAATTATGTAAAGATGAAACTGGAAAGTCAGTTGATTCCACACTCTATCGTAGTATGATTGGTAGCCTACTCTATCTAACTGCCTCACGACCAGACATAATGTATGTTGTATGTCTGTGTGCTCGTTACCAGAATAACCCTAAGGAGAGCCATTTATCGAGTGTAAAACGTATAATAAAGTACATAAAAGGCACTCTTAATCTTGGACTTAGGTACACTAAGGATACCTGTAGCACCATTATAGGGTATACTGATGCTGATTGGGCCGGTTGTACTGATGATAGTAAAAGTACATCAGGTGCCTGTTATTATGTCGGCAATAATTTAGTTGGTTGGAGTAGCAAAAAACAGAATTGCACATCATTATCTACGGCTGAGTCCGAATATATAGCAGCAGGAAGTTGTTGTGCTCAATTGTTATGGATCAAACAGATGTTAAGTGATTATGGGGTTAAAGAAGATCAATTACAATTGTATTGTGACAATTAAAGCGCCATTAACATATCTAAAAACCCGGTTCAACACTCGCGAACTAAACATATTAAAATAAGGCATCATTTTATACGCGAACTTGTTGAATCTAAGGAATTAGAAATTCATTACCTGCCTACTGATCTGCAACTTGCATACATGTTCACAAAACCTTTAGACTATAATAGATTTCTGTATTTGCGAAATTCTATAGGCATGGTATGCGCTGATTAAACTCTCAAGACTTTAAGTTTTACCTTTTGTCCATTTGAGACAAAATGGGGGAGAAATTTGAGTTTTATGAGTTCATTTTTTGTTCACATTTCATCTAAACTGCTTGATCTTAGTGTGTATATTTGCAGGAAGCTCTTCTACTGATTATCTACCGTTTCTAGTGTAAAAATTTGTAAATAGTTGAGTTATGTAATTTTTGACTTTCTAGGAATTGGGTAAATAGTATCTTTTGTATAGGACTAGGTTTTATTTTTTTTGGTTCCCTACGAGTTTTAAGCTAACTCAAACGAGATTTTGTCTCATATTTCCAAAAGGGGAGATTGAAGCACCTTATACCTTTGACTTGCTTAAGTCTACATTGTATAAGTGCTCAACTAATTTAGAAGTATTGACAAAATTGGTTGTCTGTCCTAGAATCCAAAAAGCCTCAGAACCTATCTCTCGAATCCTCTTCAATGATCCATGATGATATAAAATGAATCACACTACACACAATTAGAAGTGCATACATGTGTTCATATTGCTTAAAATTGAGTGTGTGTTTAATTCCCCTTGAATTGGAGCTTTAATAATTTTTGGGAATTTTTAAATATTTTTTAAACCTTTTTAAACTTTTTTTAAACATTTTTTTAATAAAGGTTTTTATTAATAAAATGGGATAATATAATTTGTGGGGTTAATATTCTATTTTGGAAACTTCTGTTTTCAATAAAATGTTTGGTTGGGTAGGAACTCAAAGCGCTAGAGACTTCAGGGTGATGTTTTGTAATTATTTTGATGCGCGTGTGAGAGCCACTCACTGGCCAACACTTGTCATCCTCCGGGTGAATGTATTTGTGTTTGTTATGTGAGAGGGCTGGATGGATGTTTGAAGAACGTTGGATCATTCCTAATCAAGGGTCTGCATGTGTTCTTGGTTAATCCCGGTGCTATCCATATGAACCAATCAGAATCATTTTAATCCACCGCTGTTTTATAACCTTTGGATCAAGTCAAACCTTACAAGACTTGATCACAGCCCTTGATTACCCTCGAACGTCCAGAACCTTCCCTCAGCCCTATATATACCCTCCTCTTCTCAGCCTTAGAAGACTTTTGGGCATTCGTCTTTCTGAGAGAAAAAAAAAGAAGTGAGAGAAGAGATAAAAGAATAGAGAGAAGAGAGAGAAAGGGAAACAGTTAGCCATAACCAAACCCTAACCCTAAACACTTCAACTCAGAAACAAACCTTCGTATACATTCAACCCCAAACACAACCTGAGTGTTTGAGAGAGAGAGTGGTTTGTTCATATCGTTGTTGTAACCTCGTGATCTTTTGATCTTGTTCACAACTTAAACTTTAGAGTGAAGATCTTATTTCTTTTTCCATAGAAACGTTAGATCTATACTCTGCATGTTACATTTTTCACTAAATCTGCATATTTTCTACTTGGTTTAAGAAAAATCATTTCTGATTTGGTTTTAAAATGTTTTATAGTTTCTGTTTTTAAAAAACTTAACTCTGACCTAGTTGGATTCGCACTTGGAGGGTTTTCAATCTCATAAATATTTTCAAAAGAGATTGATTAAGGTCTTGACCGATTTCTGAAGCAATATCTCCGTGGAATCTGGGTTATATTTAAAGGTCAAAAAGGGTTCGAGTTATGTGAGAAAGAAATAAACTAAAATCACTGCATATAGACTTTATATGTAATTTACTAGGACTGTTTGTAAATCTAAGTGTGTGTGAGTTCATGCATGTGAATAGGAATCACTACACAAACACTTAACACACTACTACACTGGAAGTGTTGTGTTTAAGATCTGAGATCATTGAGTCGACGTAAATAAGCTAAAGCAAAGGAAGTTAGCAAACTGAAGAACATCATTAACAAATCAGATCTATGAGAAGTTAGAAGGACACCAAGGGGGTATATTCCTAAACTTAGAATAGGTTGATTTGTGTGCTTGCATGTTGTATTGTTTGTAACTGATTTTTGTTATTAGTGGATTTTTTCTTTTGTGACTTAGAAGTCACCGTGGATGTTTCCTCTGTTGGGAGAGGTTTTACCACGTTAAAATCATTGTGTTGATTATCTTCATCTACTCATCTCATTCTATAAGTGTGCTGAATTTTTGAAACTGCCTTAGTTTTAAAAACTGATTACACAATCTTAATTACTCTCGTACATAAGTTTCTTTGTACACACATCTTGTTTATAATTTTTATTTTCAAAAGAAAAGGGTTTCTCCAACAAACATTCGGAGTTGCTTATACAGTTTAACCTTGTGTTAAATGGCATTAGCGACGTTTTTCAATTCTAAAGCATGGTTTTTGACCCATAACCTCTGTTTATTGAGATGAAAATGGCACGCTCATATGATAAATAAATGTTACTCAATGGGTACGACTAATACAATATGAAAACATACTTTTTAAAACCATTCTCAGAAAAGTGTCCGTGAATCGAATTACTCCAAAAATTTGTTAAATCAAAGCCTAAAATTGTAATGCTCTCACACTTCTCTGAGTGAACAAAGCTCATCCCAACGACGACACCCTCAAATATGTGTTTTCTTGGAATACTTATCAAACACCTGCCTTTTGATTAATGTACTTTTAACATATAAATATGACCATAATAGAAATTCTATATTAAGGACTATGCTCCATAAGTACCATAATATTGTATATTGTATACCGGTATCCCATCACTTACACCATTAAAAATGCCCCATTTGTTGGAACAACGTTGGCTTTGATCCAAAGTCTTCTTGGGTACGTTGGCGCAATAATGGGCCAAACTTGTTAGCTCAAGCTTCATAATACGTCTCTCGACGCATTATCTATTATGGATGACTTCATCTCTAGTCCAATACCCCTTTTCTCAAATGAAATGATCACCTATATCATTTCGGATAGGCCCGATGTCCTTCCACGCTTCTTCGATTCTATCCATGTTGACAAGGGATACTTAGATCCCTATCGGTGACTTCCGGTCAACTCCAACCCAAAATAGATCCCCTTCCTTCTTCTGCTCCAAACTAGTCTGTATATTAAACAACACCTTATGGATAGTGATCGCTCAACAATCATAATAGAATTTGCCTTTGTCGGTGACTTTGGCTCAATTCCCATCTCAAGACAAGTCCTCACACTTTCACACACATTACATGGGAACGCTTCCATGCAGCTCACCGCAACAATTGAAGGACGTAGGATTTGATCTTTCATATTACCTTTCAACATTATTTTATACATCGAATGAGATATCAAACTATCTCAACCTGTGATTTCTCATGCATACACATATACATACTTTTAACCACCCCCTATTATACAAGCTGAGCTTTTTTGTACACTTACATACATACCAACGATCACCCGTTATTAAAATACACATTCACATGCAAGAACCCTTGTTTATCCATGACGATTTAAGTGATGTTCCTATAAATCTCTCATACAAACCATTTTATACCTAAGAACCTATTTATGTTTTAAGGGTGACTCAAATTAAGGTCTCTTATCATGTTCTAAAATATAGTAAAAAGTAATCACATAAATTTAAAGAGTGATAATAAGCATAAAATTAAGGAATCGTAAAGAATAAGTGGGGTGATTAATACCTTCCCCACTCATAACTCGGTTCCCCAACCATAACAAGAATCTCCAGATCAATCTCAGACCTAAACTTGCCTTAGGATGAAACCAAAAGAGCTAACTAAAACCTTTTTTTTGTTTTTATATAAATGAGCTTGCGATTTTGAACAACCTATAACCCCTCACACGGAGAACTTTGGCTTATCCATAAATAAGGGTGTGAAACCCAATCCAAAAACTAGATATGGTGTCGGACATCATCCAGGGGAAATCATCAATTATTGAATGGATAACCCGACCTCAGGGAGAAATGGTGGACCGATAGATTAGAACTCTCGCATCCACGTAGGAATTAAGAAATTGAACAAAGCTCTGCCTACTCACATTATCCCTCCTTCCTTCAAGTCCCATTTGAGTCCTATAACACTAAACTAGTCGAGCTCAATAATGCTAGGAAACTTCCAATCATAATTGACGGCACCAGTTCGTCATTTGACAAAGGAGTTTAAGGATACTTTTAGATATCCTAAGGTAAAAGAGTACAAAATGGAATTTAATAATCCTGTTATGTTCGATATGCTAAAGAAGGCTGAGAAGTCCATCATATGCTATATTACGAACTCCCTTGATATGCCCAGCTCTCACATGCATACTCCGAATTTTGAACACATCGTAACTATGAGCATTGATTCTCTATGGTCCTATTATCAGTAGAAGACATTCCAGTAATCAATGACACTTTTACTTATTTTACTAGTTTTTGACCATCATCTAATATCATACTTCTGTTCCTTTGTAGCAATCCATGCCGTCCACGATCATCAGAGAGAAGGCTTTTGTGTTTAAGGCTTACGCCTTAAAATTTGAGCTAAAGAATCAAATGAACAAGTAACTTTGAATCAAGGTTTCTAACTTGAGCGAGAAGTTGATTACTTCCCAAAATGAGGCCACGATGGCCCAGAACGAGTTAAAGATGAAGATTAACGAGCTCACTAAGACTAATAATGAGCTAACCCAGAAAACAAAAGTTCTCACTAAGGATGAGGAGGATATTCAAAATGCTAAGGAGTAAGTTGAGCTAGATATAATCATAATTATGAATTTGAGAGAGGATACAACAGAGGCCTGTGAATCTGTTATAGTTGAGTAGAAGGCCTCCTCTGATTTTGAATTGGAGACAATGTGTTTCTTTGTTGTCGAGTATGATGAACTCAAGAAGAGAGTTATGAAGCATATACTAGATGTAGCAGGGATCACTAGTGCCTAGGATTATGATGATGAGGAAAAAATGGGCTTAACCAATGGTGGTGCTATGGACGTGGACACTCCATTTTAAGTGATTAATATTATTTCCCTGGACGAACTAACCACATACGAGCCAATCCCTCTATTGGCCCCTGCGGTGGTGAATCAGGAAAACCCTCAAGATTGAAGATGCTCCTCTTGATGGATCGTCTGTTCTTCCAATAGTGTGACTTCGTAGAGCCTTATGAATTTTTGTCGTAATTTTTGAACAATCATTTTGTAATTGAACTTATTATCTTTTGGTTTCTCTTATGTTGTTGGCTAAATGAATATATTACTTTGGTTATCATCGTTATTGTTCGAATGCATTCATTATACATTCTTCCTTGATATTTTGCTTAACTTATTCTGCTCGGCCAAATTGCTAGCCCCCACAAGTCATTTTAGGTCTTATTTATCATGCATAATGTCTTTAACATAATTAACTTTGGCAACTATTTTAAGAACATTGTTTGGAGTTTATTTACGCCTTCTAGTATTTATGTCGTTACATGGTTTTGTGGTCGGATTTTTGCTGACTTAACCTAACTACTAGCTACCAGTGGATGAGCAATTGTTCATGGTTATCTCTATACAATGGACTAGGGTGGTGATGAAATGTTATTCGAGCAATGTTTTTCTAAGTAAAAAGTTATGACTTATGGTTCCCTTGTCCTATGTTTGTGCAGTATTTAGTCTTGGCTAGTGATGTGCTCGTCTATTATAGGAGTTATCAATGCTTTAGTCAACTTACTCGTCTATAAGGTCGAATCATAGTCGACTTGATCTGGAAACATCATTGGTTATTTCCCAGTCAAACAATTTCTTGATTATGACCTATCCAAGGTACTAGGCCCCTTATGAAATGTAATATGGTCATTGTAAACTGATTCTTCTCAGCTTCCTTGAGATCTCTTCGATCGAGGCTTGATGCTCATATTTTGGGATTGATAATCTTAATTATTTATAATAGTATATAAGATAATGGAAGAGTAAAAATTTATAGAGGAGGTTAACATTCATGGATAATAGCAAAACTTTTATATGGGCTATTTTCATTACAGTTCTTATTATTCTTAAAAGGTTCCCTGTCCAACACCTCTATTTTATATATCCCATGTCTAACTACTTAACTAACTTTATAGGGGCCATGCTAGTTTGCTTCCAATTTATTAACCTTCCGAATCACTTTATTTAAGACCAGGTCACCTTCCTTTAGTGTGCTCAGCTTGATTATTTTGTTATAGAATCTCGCCATCTTCTTCCAGTACACTACTACCCTTAATGTTGCTTGTTCTTTTAGTTCCTCTGTCCAATCCAGGTCGAACCAACATATGAAATCACTCACTAGTGAGTTGAAGTTAAGGAATCTGTGGCTCGACAGTTTAACCTCTATTAGTACCAAAAGTTTATAGCCAAAATCCAACATGAATGGGGTCTAACCCGTAATAATTTTGGGGGTCGTCTTATAGTCCCACATGATGCTTTTCAGCTCGTTGATCTTATTAGATTTTGTGTTTTCCAGGTGATTGTTTATTCCATCCACCTGGGTCTTATCTGTTATCTTAGTTTGTCCATTGCACTATGGATGACCCACTACATAGTGTAATTTATTGATTTTTGTTTTGGCACAGTATGCTCTAAACTGGTCATTGTCGACCTGGGTCTCATGGTCTGTGATGAAGGGAAAAGGCATACCCTAATTACAAATTATGTTTTTCAATACGAAGTGGAAAAACTTCAGCTGGGTCATTTCAATCAGTGTTTTGATTTACACCCACTTTGTAAAATAGTAGACTTCAATAACCAGATCGACGAGATCAATTCCTCACATTACAAATGGACATGGGGACGTGAATTGTGTGTGCTCTTTAGTAAACCTTCGAAGGATCATAACAAAACTTTGATACTTAAAAAATATGTGGAGTGGTCCGGTTATATAGTTAAAGTTAGAATTCGCAGATTAGGTAACAAATAAGACAAATTCAATCTAATCCAATTCTATTTTGATTAATTAGGTGAAACTAAACATGCAAAGTATTGAATCTAAATCCAATGAAAAAACCACAAAACAAGATGTGAGGAAAAAACCCTTTCATGAAAAACTCCTTTTCGGCACTATTACAATTAAAGTATTCTAGAACGACACAAATTAACTTACACGCTTAGACTCTACTAAGTATCACAGTTATATCTCATTTCTTACTGATAACAAAAAGCTATGCAGATCTAGTAATGCTCTCTCAAAAACTTCAATTGCCTCGGTGTCCACCTATCAATCTCATGAAAATCTTTTCGTATCTTCAACAGTGAAGAATCAACTCCACAAGTATACAAAAATGTGATGTGTTCTTCAAGGTTTGATAAAGTGATCACAAAACATTGGAGGGGTTTGGATTTAAAAAACCAAACTGTTTGATCACAAAATATGTATAAAAAGTCTTGCAGAGAAGTGCAAGTTTATATGTCTTTAAATAGGGAGAAAAATCTCCAAGAGATAAACTTGAAAAGATTGCGTTTGAAACCAAGTAAAAAAATAATTTTTTGGAGGATTGTTTAAACGAACTGAACCTCATTCGAATGATCTATACAAAGTCTTTCGAATGACCTTGAATGAGAGATCCAACGACATTCCATGGAAAAGAGGAAATTGGACCATTTGAAGTTTCGTTCAATCGTCTGATATCGAACGAGATGAGGAACCTCATTTGAACGACCCTCCAAAACCTGTTTTAATGAAATGTCTTAAAAATCAATTTTTTGATTAAAAACTTTTGAATTTTTTTTTATTCTTTCAAACACTATTATACTACCCTTGAACATAGAGATTCCACAAAATCAACCTCATATACTTTCTACGTATGTTGAGTGGAAAAATCAACTCTTTGATTGTCGCATTCGGTCACAAACTTGTCCTCATAAACGTTGCTCTTACAAATATCCCCCTTTGTCTAAGTCTTATTTAGGTCCTGGAATTTCTTGGACCTACAAAAGTAAGACTTTGTAAGTTTTAGTATGAATAATGATATCGATCGTGAATCATCCAAATGGGGATTCCCTCCCCCCCCCCCCCCCCCCCCGCCTTCCAACCCACAGGAGTATATAATGATAACTTTTGAACACTCATGTCCAATAGTTAGGCTGCCTGTTGGATGCTCGATGTCACCTGGCTCCGACATGTGCTACGCAATAACGAGGTCCTATTTTGCAAAAATGGAAACTTAGGTAAGTAATTTTTTTATGGACATATCTATAAAAAGAACATAATTCATTTAGCTCCTTCATGCCTACTATAAGTAGTTATTTTAATTTTCTAAACATAGAACCAAAAAATAATCCCTAAGAGAAGTTCAACTAATGTCCCTCTCAAACTCGAAATGGAAAAAACACTTGTAACTTTATCTCTACTGAAGATCTTCATCGTGTAGTCCATGATGTGGAAAAAGATAAACACATATAAAGCAAAGAGAATACCGTGATGCATAGAGTTTAAACAAAAACAAACTTTCCCTTAATATGATCTCCCCCTTTTTGTCTTAAATATACAAAGGGTTAGAAGTGAAACCTAAAAAGTTAGCATCACGAGTATACACACTTGAAATATCATCACAAAGTATATACAATTAAGCATATGCAATGAAACTTCAACAAACCAACAAACTATTTTTAAAATTTAAAAAAATTGAGTATGAAAATATACATATAAGTACCAGTAATCACACCATGGATTAGCATGAAAACATACGAATCATGGGGATAGAATGACGGTGTGTGAACTTAATGCACAAAAAAGTCAACTTATGCATATGAAGTGATGATGCACAAAGTCAAAAGAGACATTCCTAAATAAAGAACTCAATTCAACCTTTGGTGTATAAAATGTTGAACAAAGTGAAATTGACTCAACTCATACAAAATATATTGAATTTCAATGATTCTCAAATCAATAATGCCAAACTATTTAATATTTTTGAAGGAATTTTATTTTACGAAACCATTGATCTTTAACTTATGAATCCCTCAAAATATCACATTATAAGCATAAACTCTCAGTTTTATTTGAAGGAATCATATTCTGCAATTTTAATAAAGCATCAATGAAATAAAATTATCCTTGGAACTTCTGGTTTTATGTTCCAAAATCATCTGTTAGGCTCTTTCCAATGGCGATTTTAACGCAAAGAAGACCCCTTCTTTCGTAACCCCTTTTCGTTGTTTAAACATAAATTAATCAATTTTTCAATAAAAACAATCTAGTCAATGATTTTTACATGCACAATTAGTTCCTAGTACATTTGGTTCATTATTAAGAACGATTGAGATGAGAACACCCTATTCAACACATGATAAGAAAGTGAAATGTTCAAAAAGTTTGTGCATGTGTGAAATTCAGGCGATATAACGGCTCTATCATGAAAGAAGTAATCAATAATAAATGACGCAATGTTAAACATGCATTATTAAGCACCCTAAAACAACGTAGCCACGTCTAGTAACACCATAATTAAGTCACACGAATGGATGCAATGTAATTGTTATGCGAACATCTTAAATGCACATCCATATAAGGTGTAAAACAAAATATAAAAAGCTTTTTGAATTTTTGAGAAATGCTATAGGCCCGAGGGGCTCTAATATGGATATGGTATAAGCAGCAAAAGATAATTTTTAATTTTTCTAAATTAAATATTAAACTTAAAAATATAAGTCCAAAGATAGACGTTGCATCGATTTTAAACAAGTCGTGATAAAACATATTAACCAATTTTATCTTAACCTAAATATGCATCTAGGTGAGTGAAGGATAAAATAAGTAAATTAAACCACAATGCCTGGTGTACGAGGAAAACCCAAATGGAAAAAATCTCGGACTACCTAGCCATACAAATTCATTATGTGTAGATTTAAAAAGGAAACAACAATAGACTTAAACAATGTCTCGATGCCCTCGTATGTCTTGGCTCTTTGTGCTCCTCAACCTCTGCACATCGACATGCAAGAGTCCACTCGCACAACTACCACAATGTGTGAGTCCACACACGCCTCAGTATCCATCAAACAGCTCAGCAACCATCACACGTGAAGCTCATTATATGAAAACATATTATCAAATATGATGTCCACCATAACAAAGTAATTCTTACAAAGATGCGGAGAATAAACCTTGGTGGCCAAAACAAGATCTAAAAGCATAATAAGGTAAATCTTTTATCTATAAGAGTTTGGGTGTAAACTTGGGTTTGAGTAAAATCGGAGAGCTCTTGAGGAGATTTTGGGAACTCAAAAGCAATGAAAAAGTCTCATATAAAAATGCTACTCTACACTCCTATTTGTAGGAGGTCTTCCAAAATCATGATAAGGATGAAAATTCATTTGGAAAATCTTGGATTTAACAAAACTTCACAGGGTAGTTTGAACGACTTTGAACCTATTTCGAACGAAATATAACATCCCATTCGAATATGTATCTAACGGCTCTTCCAATGAGATTCCAACAAAGGGAAGAAATATTCTTAGTCTAAGTTTAGTTGGAACGTGGGAGATCTAATGAGGTGCATAGACTCGATCTAACGACATACCTCACGAAATAAATATTTTTCTTATAAAAAATATTAAAAAGATAAAATCATTTTAAAACATTTTAAAATCAATTTGGTAAAATCCTAACATCCAAATATCAAATTTACAATGATCAAAATATATACACATCCATACCCGAGAGATCCTTGGAACATAAAGACGAAAACGATAACAAAACACGACACAATTATGTATATCTCCTTACTTGGGCGCTACGTCTTATAGAAATCACGTCATAGGCTTGAAAGGTCAATATACACAAAGCCTAACCTATGACTAATAGAGTTTTTTCTAACATATGGAATAAAGCCAAATTACATACAAATTAACTCTATTGAAAATTTCTCCTTATAGATCTCCACCTTTGGCTATTCCGAGATAAAACCAAAAATAAAAACTCCCATGGGCCGTCAAGCCCATCTAAGACTGAATTCCCAACCCCAATAGGAAAAATTACAACGCGATCAACTCATAAATGTTGATTATCTTACTCATTTATAAACTTTGCCGCATGTTACAAACCTGGACACTTAATCACACCTTCGAATGCAAAGAGAATAAATAAAAAATTCTAAATCTAAATATGAATATACTCTCCTTATGTATAATGATCCCCATCTAGATAATACGCCGCCCCCTAAGGTAAAGATATCCTCCCGACACTAAAGATAAAGATACAATTTATCCATTTTTATGTTTAGGAATATACAAATAAAGAGTGCATAAAAACCATTTATCCCCCTTAAACAACATCTCCCCCAAATGTGAGAATATGTGATATCAATTGCTACTATAGAGGAAAGAATAATATTATGTAATGGTGTAAAGTGCAACAAACTCAACATGGAAACACAAGTATAAATAATTCAAATAATGATTTATCAATAACAATATTGATGAAATAAATAATACCAACTTGAATACAAAATAAAGCATGATATATCAATATAAACAAGCAATAAGAGATACCAAAATGATCATATAGCATGCTGTGGAACCCCGCCTAATAAAATATCGGGAGATCACTCCTGTACCAAATTAAAATAGGAGTCGCATATGGATCATTCTCAGCATCACTATCGAAAAATCAAATTAATTACTAATAACCTACTAGGCTGGCGTCAAAATTTTATTTAACTAATCTTTTTAAACAAACTATACAATTAAAACATTCACACAATTTAAATAAATGAAACTAAAAACAGATAAAAAAAAATGAACACTCGGTTCAAATACAATACAACCAAATCGAATGCCTCACCAAAAGGTAGTGAAAGAATAAATAAATACAATTCGGCTTTCGGCCTGAAAGTTACTCCAATGATTCCTATCTAGATCACAGGAAAAAAAGTGTCTGAAATAAACCTACCTGCATCCACAGCTGCTGTAGCAGACGTCTGACTCGAAAGGATCATTAACCAGGCGTCCTTGTGTCTGGACACCAATATATATATATATATATATATATATATATATATATATATATATATATATATATATATATATAGATAGATATAACAAAAGAGAGGAAAAAAATATAGAAACGGGTCACAGCCCGAGTTGTGAAAATATTTTGCAAGTGCATAAATGCTTTATTACTAAAAATATGTTTTACCTCATATTTAAATTGGTATCGCACTCCCATGAGATACCCCTAACCTCTCTTCAAATAGTGCATACCTAGCGCATCCCTCTACACATCCTAGTCAAGCTACGCTGCCTAACTAATCTGTCACCCCCAAACTCTAGAAATCCTAAGCAAACCAAGTACTTAGGGCTAAAACTTCTCCCTAGTCTCAACACTATACCATGTTCGTGCGTGGGGTGTCTCGCGAAGCGAAATCCAAACAAGGAATCCCCCGATACACTACTACTTGGCAAGGTCGATCGTCGAGATCCATTAGACCCTCAGTACACAACATATATATATATATATATATATATATATATATATACTCATATAATGAAAAATCAAAACAGGAGCACTAAGGGTTAAGCTTTTCCCCAGTCTCAACACTAAGCCATGTTCGTTCGTGGGGTGTCTCGCAAAGTGAAATCGAAACAAGGAAGCCACCCGATACACGACTACTTGGCAAGGTCGATCGTCGAGATCCATTAAACCCTCAGTACTCAACTTATATATATACTCATATAATTATATTCATTATCACACTCTCATCGTATGCTTACCACTATACACGCCCGGATATAATCTCCCGTAATGAGAATTAATACGTTTTCATTTTATCTCTTTAATCTAATAGATATATATAATATCTTGTTCTCATGCACAAGTAATATACTATACACACCAGTATAATAACCATCCCAACGAGCTATAACTCGAGGATGCAGTCTCTCAATGCTATTATCTTTCAGGGCATCACTCACATACTATCCTGGGTACCAGGGGTCGGACTAAATATCACCGATATGGTAAAAACCAAATCACATTGCATGGGAAGCGGTCATAGTTCCTCCCTGAAAGTGAGACGAAACATACCCACCACGTCTCACCCCTAATAAAAATCACACAATATAAAAATGGATGTTATGACCTAGGGACTTTACGCTCCCTGCTTCTCAAGCCAGGGGCCTCACCCACATCGCGCAACTTCCGATGATTGCATTAGAGGGGGTATGCTTCACACATATATATATATATATATATACACCATCCACACATAGATATATATACATATCCGTATCGTGTAATATATATTCTTTTACCACATAGTATATATATATGACACATATTACATAAAAAATACCTATAAATGGCCATAATCGCCAATTACCCATAACGATGACCAATATGTAATACCCCGTATTTTTATGCTATATTAATTTGGAGATTTATTAAATTTAATGTGAGTGAATTATTTAATAAAAATCCGGAAATTAATTATGTTATAATTATTAACGTGATGAGAGTTAGTAATTATATGAAATTTGTTGAATATTACTAATGAGTAAAGTAATATATTATGTTGGTGATATTTAATGTCATGAGTGAGTTAAATGACAACTTCGGAAACTTAAGTCAGGACGTGCTCGTGTCGCGTCGGGACTAAATTTTGGTAAATAAAAAGTGAATATTTTATAAGTTTCCCGTATGGTCGTTTTGAGTGCGCCAACGCGTCCGGAAGGGTCGAGATAGTCAGAAAAGTCTACCCGGGGGTGTAGTTTGGGTCTCGGGGCGTTTTTAGGCCTAATTAGTAACCCGGGAGGGCATTTTGGTCATTTTACATTTTTGGGTAATTAAACCCACGAAAATTAAAGGGGATATATCTGATATTGAGGTTGTCACCTAGGGTTAGAATACCCAAAACCTAAAACGGCCATTGGAGAAGAAAGGAGAGAGCTCTCAAGCAATTCCAAGGCTCAAAACTCAACGGTTTGCACCGCCGCCACCACCAACGCGTAGATCGCGAGACGGGGAACACAACCACACCAAAATCAACCGCAATCCAGACTTCTGAAAATCCAAGGAAAGTGTTTATCTTGCTTATTTCGTTGGTGCAATTTCCATTTTAGTTTAGGAATGATTAGGGATGAAATACATGGAAGAAAACCCAAATTGTGATAGGAATTTGCATGTAGTAAAGACTTAAACCTTATTCTGGAAATCTTTTGTGATGTAGAAGAATAATTCACGAAATTTTAATGATGTATTAGAAAGAAATTCTGGAGATACTTGTTAGAACCATGATTAAGAGAATTTTAGGGTTCTTGATAATTAATTAACTTTTGGGGCTGTAAATCCTTGATTAAATGATAGAAATCCACATGCTTTACGTTGAAAATACCTAATATGATGTTTTAAGGTTAGTAGTATAAATTCTGGGGCGATTGGGATTAGAAAAGATGGAAATTGTTTATGTTTGGAGATGAAACCCGTAACTGCAGAATTTCAGTTTTCGCAGACCTGCTTGATCGATCGATCGAGCCCAGAGCATCGATCGATCGAAGGCTCGATCGATCGAGCCCCAGACCTCGATCGATCGACCCCTCCTGGAAGACTCCTATTTCCATTGTTAAATGAGTTAAATTTAATTTATCATGAAATAATTCTTGGGCATTCTTAATAAAATGTTTTGGGAGATACGGGAGACCATTAGGGCTTATGAATAAATTTTGGAAATTCTTAAGGTGGACCGAGAATTACATTTTGGGATAATTACTTATTAATCAATTAATTTATGTATTTAAGGGTAAGGTGAGTAAGAGAGTTAGGTTGGAACATAATAAGGACACCTACTGAATTTTATACTTGTGAGGATAGAGTCCACGAGTGTCACGAAATGAGTTGGAAAAACCCTTCGAGTTAAGGTTAGTGGCGAACCCTTATACGAAATACTTAATGTGAAAATTAAGGATAAATATTGTAATTATGGGTGATGAGAGAAACCTATATGGATATGATAACAAGTGGTATATTTATATGGTTGTGTATGCATATATTATATAGGTGTGAAAACCATGCCCGCGCTACTTGCTATCCCTGAGGTTACCGCGCTGGGACGATCTTATCCTGTGTTGCCTTATGGGGGATATTGATTCGTACCCTAGGAGATAGATATCCTTGGTACAGGCTATCGGAATGATAGTTCAGACGATCCTAAGAGATGTGAGGGTATGTACTGACCTCTTATAGACTTGGAATCTATGCTTCGCCTCAATCTTGTTTGTGTATATATGTTGATACAGTTCGAGAGTGATTCCGAACTTGTATATCCCTTAGTGTGAGCGATTCGGGGATTGGATAGCAGAGTATGCCTGCACCAGTTTTGTATGTTGGTGCAGTTAGAATGTATATATTATACGAGTGCTTAATATATATATCTGAAATTTGGGAAATTTAAACTGTTGCTATGATATGGTAAGTGAGAAATGATTCTGAACTATAAATCGTAAATACTTGTTTGAAAAGTATAATATGACACTGGGAAACTTTATAAATTAATGAAGCTAAAACGAGAATTGTGCTACAAATTGGAAGCATCCTTTTTAAACAATGTTATCGTTCGGTTTTGAAATCCTACGAGTAATTTAAGAAGCTAAATTATTGGGAAGGTTAGTGTGATAAAATGATAAGATAGACCGTTGGGAAGGTTAGTGCGATAGGTGTGCACATTAGACGAGAGGTGAGAATTTCTCAAGAGAGTGTCGCACTAATATGTAGTTTCATTGGCATGTATCAATTTAAATACTTGTTAAACGAATTTTTAAATCATACACACTATCGGGCTCTGACCCGTTTCTTTTTCTCTCTCTCTCTTGTATATATATATGTATGTATTACAGGTGCCCAGCCACAGAGGCGTCTTTCTTAGGATCCCTTGGAAGGAACGCGCTGCAGCTTAGGTGGGAGTTGCAGGTCTCTTGATTAGATGACTTCGTTCATTTGGATCCACTCTTATTATTTTCATTTAGTTGGGCATGTGTAGCTCTTTCCATTATTCCGTTGCTATTGGACATTTGTATTTCAGTTATTTCTAGTACTGTTGCTATGGGATTTATTCAGTTTGGATGTGTGACTTTAGATTTCGTATGTTGACATTCGATTGACGAATGTTTTAAATTATTTGGATTATGTTGCAGAATTAATGTGGTGTGATTCTTACTTATTGAATGTTGTTAATAAAAAAAATAATTTTTCTTTAAATAAAATTTGGAAAGTTATGTATGAAAATGGTTTTGACACTTAGCTTAATTAATTAGGGTGTTAAATTGGAAAAAATTATTTTTCGACAGTGATGCTAACAATGAACCAACTGTTCACCTTGATTTAATTTAATAAAGGGGTGATCGTTCGGTATTTAATTAGGCGGGGTGTCACACAATAATCCCAAAAATTCTCATCATTTATAATATTCGAGTATTCGCACACTCACGATACTAAACTCAAAAGTATTCCCTCACTTGATATTCACACTTAAGGATTTATATAATTTCTCCAACTATACCAATTCACACTAAGTAGATACATATTTTAACAAATTCATCCTAATAGTCTCGCAAGATATACTCAACCAGAATCGATATAATTATGTTTTCTACGCGCATAATTATATAAGCCTAAATGCCCACTAAAATTATCCCAAGAAATATTCGTCACCAAACACCCTTAATTTAAATAGGTCGTGGATTCCATTTCCACGAACCCAAGGACTACATTTCACTTAAATAATAATTTATAGGTCGCCACTCTATTTTAGGAACCCCAAACCTTTAATTTCTCACTTTATTTATTTTCCTCGAAAATATAATTTCTAGTGTCACACTCTTAAAACACTCTCTTAGCCCCCATAAATTTCCCCAATTGGATAAATATCTCTCTCTTAGCTTAGTCTATTTATTTCCTTAATTAAACAGGCTAGAAACCCTTAATTTGGGAATTTATCCCATATAAATTGAACCAACACAAATTGCCAAAATTCATGTAGGATCGATCGATCAATCCTAGGGGCTCGATCGATCGATCAAACAGGGCAGCCGACACTGCTTCTTCTCCACGGATCCATTTCAGCCATTAACAACCCCCAAGCTTTATACCTCTTCTTCCACCAACATCTAACTACACCCAACTAAATACACACAAAGGAAATAGGTTCTAAACACCCTAAAACCAAGAATCAACCATTAATTTCTATAATTTTCAAAGTTTCTCCAATTTCATAATTTTCAGGGTTTACCCGTTAAACTTCCGAAAAACTCGTTGAATCCATGAAAATCCAACCCAAAATCTTTAGGGTTTGTTATTACCAATTATGACATGAGATTTATGCTCAAAATTAAATAAAGCAAGTAAACACTTGCCTGGAAGATAAAATCCGACGACCCCGAGTCGAATCCCGCGGAGTTTGGCCCGAAAATCGTTTTTCTCTCCTCTTTTCTCATCTTCCTTTATTTTCTTCTTCTTTTCACTCTTTTCTTTCCTTTCTCCCACTCTCCCGTGTCTTCCATAAGGAGAAATAAGGGTTTATCCCTTTTAAACCCAAAAATAACTCGTTTACTCCATTGCGAGTCCCTATTGAACCAAAAATTCACAAAACTCAATTACGACCCCCGGATACTCTTTTCTGACTATCTCGTCCATTCTGAGACCAACCGCGCACTCAAAATCTCCATCTGAGGTACTTGACCACAAATCACTAATTTAACCTCACACAACTTAATGCGGTATTCCCATTAAAATAATATCCTCTGTCGTTTTACCCAGTTGCGACATATAATTAAAATACTACGACTTGTTTACTTAAACCCAAAAGTAAATATAACACCCATCGAAAATCATTTAATCCTTGAAAACTCCAAAATTTATAATTCACGATAATTCTTAAATTTTCAATTTACACTAAATTATTGAATTAATTTCCCATAAAAGTGCGGGGGTATTACATACTTCCCCACTTACAACGGAATTTCATCCTCAAAATTTGAATATAACCGATACTACCAACATTAACCTAGGACCCTGAATCACTCCACATCCTAATGCCTCAAAGTGGAATGGCACTACCCAATAACTCTTAACCGTACCCTCATTCAGCACTCACCTCTATCAAGGTTTATACTATACTATCCTGCCATCTCGGCATAATCTTCAACTCTATATACTACGTCATTTCTATCTCAAGCGGTATATAAGCTGAACTTACTAAGGTGCCTATACACCTTTTTAATCTGTGCCTCTCCGCACAACTATCACCAACGTCCGACATGTACACACTCTCTAAACAATAGGCCTTATTTCCTCGCGTAATACTCATACATGGGTTTTCCCCACCCGTAAAATCCCATTCTTCTCAAGGTTAACTAACCAATATTTCTATATCGGCGCCACTAACTCCACTAGCCTCATTGCCCAAAAATTCTAAGATCGAAGCGCTCCTACCTACGAGAAATAGTACTATCCTAAATTGTGTCCCTGGTGCCCAAGACCTTTCTCAACTCCCGACATTTGCTCGATTTCATGCGTGGGACGTCTCGCAAAGGGAAATCCAGACAAGGAACCCTCCCGTTACACTACTCCTTCGCATCGTCAGTCATCGAGATATAACGACCTAAGGCACACTAGTGGGACATCCTAAATCTTACCTCACTAACCTATTAACGCATTTCTACTATTCTCTCCTTCCACCGAAACGAAAAGGAAAAATCTAACTAATCAAGGCGCCAATTCTCTATAAAAGCGTTACGAACATCATACCCATAACACATTTCCTCCAAAATTCTCCTTTTCATTAAGGCCTGGCTATAAGCCTCAAATCAATTTCTCCAACTGCTGCTTTACCTACCTACTTGCGGTGAGAGAACCATTTTAGTGCTTCCCCATAGCACGATATTTCCATAAGCATACCATCATCATACGACTCTCAGTCTATAGTGTTTCAACCACACTATATGACTTATCCATCAAACCAACATCCTTGCATCCTATAACATCTCTCCACTCCCAACGTCGTTAAGGTTCATGCGTGGAGCATCTCGCAAAGACAAATCCAAACAAGGAACCCCTCCAATACACTACTATTTAACTTTGTCAGTCGTGGAGGTCCGTTAGCTTCAAATATCCAATCGGGATAATCCTATCCTCCTTTTCAATAATGTGTGGTCTGAAATCCCATCTTTGTCCAGGAGCTATACCACTAAGATCTCGCACTAACACTCACTCCTTGCGAAGTCAATAATGAGCTTAAACTCAGTGCTCAACAATTACCCTGCATACCTTAAATCACACCTAGAAGGTCGTCCCGCACTCGAATCATAATAATGAAATATCTGCTCACCGAAGTTCCATCCATACATATAATAAAGGCGAACTCAACCTGTATCCATGTGAGATATCGCAAGAACAACTTGTTCCACCCTGGAACCGCAAACAAGATAGTGTTGCCATCATTAGCCTGCTATCGCTCCGAACAACGAATATCATATTTTTCTCAAAATAACACCATAATTGTATAACACACACAAAACGAGTAATAACAATCTGATATAAACTCAAAATACTAAGACCCTCTCTTCTCAGCGAATGAAAGAAAATAAATTCCCGCTATCGCGGAAAAACACATAAATATATACTACATAACGTTATCGATACTATTTGTAAACTCGTATCACATATGAGTCTGGAGCTAATAAAACACTGTGACTCAATCTTGTCACACAGAACATACCACCTTCAATTGAGGTGAAACTCATAACAACAACTCCGCCTATCTCCCTATCTACTCTAAAAGGTTCTCGGACTTGATACACTTGCCTTAACTGAACCAAAATTACCTTAATCAATGCCCCATCTGCGCACCCTACCCTTTCCCCTTTAACTCCCACTAGGCAATAACTATCCGTATGGTTCTACACTCCACATTACAACATTCCCCATCTCGAGTCACCCTGACCCTTTCAAGGTTATCAGTATCTTGGACTCCATAGCCGCGATCCTGCCAATCAATTTACTAGTTACCCTTAACTTCTTTATGAAAAGGAAACTCCACCACCGGCCTCAACAACCCTGTTTCAACGAATTCTCCAGGTGGATGTCCACCAATGAGGTCCACGAACACACACATTCTCCATAAGTGTTAGCGACACTTCTCTAGTGAGCCTATCATTCCTCGGAAGGGATATTTCTTCATTGTACTTACCTTGATTCAGCAAAAAGTTTACTCATCCATAAATCTCTTTATTCACTATCGGCCTCTGACCAGTCCTTATGTGAATAATTTAAAACTGCATTCTTCTCATTCTTGTTACATCATGGGAACTCACGGTTAAAAACTATTCGTAAGATCCCTTTAGGGGTTAAACATCCTGCTTCCCCGAATATGGTTATCACCATTTCCACCATCACAACATTGCTCGTACGAGTGAAAAAAAATTTCCTCAAATTTTCACATCTGGGTATTTCCATACCCTTCTTTAAGTCAAAACTTCTTAGCTTTTACTTCCACTGAGTAATGCTATACTGCCCTCGTATGAATTAACTTCAAATATGGTCCTTATCAAAGACCCCTTTTGAAACCATAACTTCACCGGGTAATTCAACTTTGGTACCACTCTCCACTACAGCGGTACGAGGGTACTCATAACTACTATTCTTTAGTAGGCATTGCAACAATTCTTAGCAAATTCCACAAGGAGAATGACCCTTACTACGGTCCTAGTCTCTGACTTCCACTAACTGCTCCAACTACGCCCCGCCTCCTGCTGCCCTCATCACGGCCTTCCTTGGTCACCCTTCCTTGATCAGCACACGAACCTCAAGCGCGCAAACGATTTACGAAAATCTCACAATATGGCAGGAGAACGAAATCTCACAAGAGGAATCAACAATCCTAATCATAAGGCTCTATAACAAATCGAGAGCAACGCTGAAAGCGTAGTACGTCCGCACAGATTCCTAAGGACACTAGAACCTGATTCTTTGATACCATATGTGACACCCCACCTAATAAAATACTGGGCAATCACTCATGTACCAAATTAAAAGAGGAGTCGCATATGGATCATTCTCAGCATCACCGTCGAAAACCAAATTAATTACTAATAACCTATTAGGCTGGCGTCAAAATTTTATTTAACAAATCTTTTTAAACAAACTATACAATTAAAACATTCACACTGTTTAAATAAATGAAACTGTAAAGAGATAAAATAACCGAACACTCGGTTCAAATATAAAACAACCAAATCGAATGCCGCACCAAAAGGCGGTGAAAGAATAAATAAATATAATTGGGCTTTCGGCCCGAAAGTTACTGTAGTGCTTCATATCTAGATCACAATAATAGAAGCGTCTAAAATAAATCTTCATGCATCCATAGCTACTGCAGCAGACGTCTGACTCGAAAGGATCATCATCCAGGCATCCCTGTGTCTGGACACCTACATATATATAGAGATAGATATATCAAAAGAGAGGAAAAAAATATAGAAATGGGTCAGAGCCCGAGTTGTGAAAATATTTTGCAAGTGCATAAATGCTTTATTATTAAAAATATGTTTTATCTGATATTTAAATTGGTATCACACTCCCATTAGATACCCCTCACCTCTCATCTAATAGTGCACACCTAGCACATCCCTCTACACATCCTAGTCAAGCTACGCTGCCTAACTAATCCGTCACCCCCAAACTCTATAAATCCTAATAAAACCAAGTACTAAGGGCTAAAATTCTCTCCAGTCTCAACACTATGCCATGCTTGTACGTGGGGTGTCTCGCGAAGCGAAATCCAAACAAGGAACCCCCCCAATACACTACTACTTGGCAAGGTCGATCGTCGAGATCCATTAGACCCTCAGTACACAACATATATATATATATATATATATATACACACTCGTATAATGAAAACTCAAAACAGGAGCACTAAGGGTTAAACCTTTCCCCAGTCTCAACACTAAGCCATGTTCGTGCGTGGGGTGTCTCGTGAAGCGAAATCCAAATAAGGAACCCCCCGATACACTACTACTTGGCAAGGTCGATCGTCGAGATGCATTAAACCCTCAGTACTCAACTTATATATATATTCATATAATTATATACAATATCATACTCTCATCATATGCATACCACTATACACGTCCGGATATAATCTACCAGAATAAGAATTAATCCATTTTCATTTTATCTCTTTACTATAATAGAGATATATAATATCTTGTTCTCATTCACAAGTAATATACTATACACACCAGTATAATAACCATCCCAACGAGCTATAACTCCAGGATGCAGTCTCTCAATGCTATCATATTCCAAGGCATCACTCACATACCATCCTAGGTACCGGGGGTCGGACTAAATATCATAGACATGGTAAAAATTAAATCACAGCGCATGGGAAGCGGTCATAGTTCCTCCCCGAAAGTGAGATGAAACATACCCACCACGTATCACCCCTAATAAAAATCACACAATATAAAAATGGACGCTGTGACTTGGGGACTATACGCTCCCTTCTCCTCAAGCCAAGGGCCTCACCCACATCGCGCAACTTCCTATGATAGTATTAGAGGGGATATGCTTCACATATATATATACCATCCACACATAAATATATATACATATCTGTATCATATAATATATATACTTTTATCACATAGTATATATATATATATTCCACATTGTTCCTCAAAAATACATATAAATGCCCATAATAACCAATCACCCGTAGCAATGACCAACAATCCCAAAAATTCTCATCATTTATAATATTCGAGTATTCTCACACTCACGATACTAAACTCAAAAGTATTCCCTCACTTGATAAATAACATGTACCTTATTCACACTTAAGGATTTATATAATTTCTCCAACTATACCAATTCACACTAAGTAGATACGCATTTTCCCAAATTCATCCTAATAGTCTCGCAGGATATACTCAACCACAATCGATATAATTATGTTTTCTACGCGCATAATTATATAAGCCTAAATGCCCACTAAAATTATCCCAAGAAATATTCGTCACCAAACACCCTTAATTTAAATAGGTCGTGGATTCCATTTCCACAAACCCAAGGACTACATTTCACTTAAATAATAATTTATGGGTCCCCACTCTATTTTAGGAACCCCAAACCTTTAATTTCTCACTTTATTTATTTTCCTCGAAAATATAATTTCAAGTGTCACACACTTAAAACACTCTCTTCACCCCCATAAATTTCCCCAATTGGATAAATACATCTCACTTAGTTTAGTCTATTTATTTCCTTAATTAAACAGGCTAGAAACCCTTAATTTGGGAATTTATCCCATATAAATTGAACCAACACAAATTGCCAAAATTCATGTAGGATCGATCGATCAATCCTAGGGGTCGATCGATCGATCAAACATGGCAGCCGACACTGCTTCTTCTCCACGGATCCATTTAAGCCATTAACAACCCCCAAGCTTTATACCTCTTCTTCCACCAACATCTAACTACACCCAACTAAATACACACAAAGGAAATAGGTTCTAAACACCCTAAAACCAAGAATCAACCATTAATTTCTATAATTTTCTAAGTTTCTCCAATTTCATAATTTTCGGGGTTTACCCGTTAAACTTCCGAAAAACCCGTTTAATCCATGAAAATCCAACCCAAAATCTTTAGGGTTTGTTATTACCAATTATGACATGAAATTTATGCTCAAAATTAAATAAATCAAGTAAATACTTGCCTGGAAGATAAAATTCGACGACCCCGAGTCGAATCCCGCAGAGTTTGGCCCAGAAATCCTTTTTCTCTCCTATTTTCTCCTCTTCCTTTATTTTCTTCTTATTTTCACTCTTTCTTTCCTTTCTCCCACTCTCCCGTGTCTTATATAAGGAGAAATAAGGGTTTATCCCTTTTAAACCCAAAAATGTCTCGTTTACTCAATTGTGAGTCCTTATTAAACCAAAAATTCCCGAAACTCAATTATGACTGTTAATACCAAAATTAGTATGCTGATGTGGACGAATAATAAGAAGACACGTGTGGCACAATAGCAACGAGGAAGTTCATTCCCCCGACCTAGTCATACTCACTCCGAGCAACAGGCGTACTCCGAGGAACACCAGTCTTCCGAGGAACTCCAGCGCTCCGAGGAACTCTTAAACAACGATCAACTAAGGCGGTTCGAGCTACATCTCGACCACATCATTGATTGCCAGATAATCAACAGTTCAACTATTCATTGAATGCTTATCATCTTGACGCACACGCTTGAAGAGCATTAAATGAGTTACCCTTTCATATGTATATCATTTAATGTATCACCCTTTCATGTACAGCCTAAGGGCTATAAATACCTTGTATGACCCTCATTCAAGGGAACCGGAATTTCTTGATAGTACTTGTAATCGAGAATTCCCAAACACTCAGCAATAACATAACAGTGGACGTAGGCCATTCATATAAGGCTGAACCACTTTAAAATTCTTTGTCTCATTTATTTATCTGTGATTGAATAATTAGAGTGATCTAATTTTTTACATCAACAGATTGGCGCCGTCTGTGGGAAACGACTGTTGTTATCATTTTTCACCAAAAATCATTCATCATCAATGTCAGATAATCCGGAATCCAGCAATCGAAACGCTGGAAATGCTGGAAATCCTCCAAATCCCTCTGCACCTCCAAATTTGGCTGGAATTATGACGAATCTGGCTCAAGGACAAACCGCCATGCAAGAAACAATGCGGCAACTCATACAGACCCTTAATGGCGGTGCACCTGCACGTTCGGGATAGAGAAGTGGTCAGAGGCAAACCTATTTACTTTCTTCACGATCCAGGCGTATTGAATCATATCGTAATGAGGAATCTGATGATATCTCTTATCAACCTGGGCGAACTTCATCAATAAGGGCTACAGATACTGATCAACGTATCACTCTCTCTCCAAAAAAAACCATTGCCTTGGAAAGACTGCGTAGGGTGTCTCCTTTCAGTCGATTAGGCCCTAGGAGGAATAGGAGTCCACCTAAGACCATGTCGAGGAGTTTTCGACAACCATCAGATCTCAGAGAAGGATCAGCAGAATCACGACCGGTTGCTCGTCAAGATAGATCTCAGGAGGCCACTTCAGAGCAATCAATTGCTCGAACTAACAAGCCCGAGGAGAGAAATAATGCGTGGAAAGGTTCCATTCAGCGGTTGGAGGATAGATTGGGAGAAATGGCTATGGCGAAGAATCCCTTACAACGAACTTTTGTTCAAGGGACACCTTTTGTCCAGGCCATTGTGGGTTTTCCTACCCCATCAAAGTTTAAAGCACCTGTGGTGACCCCCAAATATGATGGAAAGACAGATCCTGTTCTTCACATAGAGCAATATCAAGCTGCCGCCGACATCTATGCTGTCCCCGACGAGATGAGAGGCAGAGCATTATCGGGAACTTTTACTGGATCTGCCCAGATATGGTACAACAATCTTCCTCGGGGTAAGATTTCAACTTTCTTTCAGTTGGCCGAGTTTTTCATCGGCAATTTCTGTTTTGGAGCAAAGCCAGTAAAAAGAGTAGCACACTTGTTAAGTGTTAGACAAAAATATGGTGAGAGTACTAGAGATTACATAACTCGTTTCAATATCGAGAAGCTGGAAGTCATAGATTATGAAGAAAAGACAACAATCACCGCCTTGATGAGTGGATTGTTGCCTAATAAGTTGTATTACACTTTGGCCAAAGATCCACCTACAACTATGTCAGAGTTGATGGCAAAAGCGGCCAAAATCATGAATGCCGAGGAGGCTATGGCTGCAAAGAAGAATATGGATAAAGAAACCAAGGTGGAAGACGACAAATCCAAGAAGAAAGAGAATAAGGGCAATGGCGGTGACAAGCATTCCAAGAATAATAAATCATCATGGGAAGTCCTGAAGAAATTCGATAATTATACTCCTTTGAAAATGGGTATTAATCATGTCTTGGAAGAAATCAAGAATAACGAGGAAGTAAAGTGGCCAAAGAAACTAAGGTCAGACCCTGACATGAGGAATAGGGAGAAATATTGCGAGTTCCATAAGGATCACGGCCATATGACCAAAAATTGCATAGCTCTTCAGAACGAGATTGAAACACTCATCCGAAGAGGGAAGCTAGCGAAGTATGTTGATCGGGGAGGCGAAAGAAGAAATAATGACCGAACTAGAGAAAGGTCTAGATCTCCTCATCGAGCAGAGGAGAAAAAGAAGAGGGATCATGAAGATGATACAGAGGACGACCCCGATCTTCCCAAGAAACCAAGGCAGCCAGAACGAGATGTATTTTCAATACGCTTTGGGTCATTTGATTGTAATGTCATTACAGGAGGAGATGCAGGAGGAGGAGACCTTACTGCAGAAAGAAAAGCTTACCTCGGTGAGGCTCAGGCTTGCTCATACATTCAGCGAATAAATTTGGCTGAGGAGGATCGCCCGAGGAAGATAAACAAAGAGAAGCTGGTCATTGGCTTTTCAAAAAATGACCTGGCAGGTGTTCTTTACCCTCACGACGACCCTTTGGTGATCAAAATGAGGATGAAAGAAATAGTGATTTCAAGGGTTTTGGTAGATAATGGTAGTTCGGCGGACATCATGTACTACTCATGCTTTGACAGTTTAAATTTGAAATTATCTCAATTGGAGCCTTATCACAGACCTCTCCTAGGTTTTGCTGGCGAGAAGGTTTTTCCACTTGGGACGATCAAGTTGGATATATTCATTGGAACTTGGCCTGCTTGTCGAACAGAAAGAATACGCTTTTTTGTGATGGATAAGAATGTGCAATCAGCTTACAACATCATCATGGGAAGAGTTGGTTTGAAGAAGTTCGAAGCAGTTCCGTCTACAGTACATCAGTGTTTAAAATTCCCTATAAATTTTGGAGTAGGAGTTGTGAAAGGTGATCAGAAAGTAGCTCGGGAATGCTATTATTCGTCTGCCGAGCAAGAGGAGCTTGAAGAGTCAAGGAAAAAGACTACTACCTACCAGGTGGATGAAGGTACAGAAATTGAAACACTGGATCTTAGAGATGAATCCCAACTTGTAAAAGGACAGGGGGTGGAATCTACAGAAAATGTTATTCTGGACGACGAGCACCCAGAACGAATAACCCAAATAGGTTCGACGTTGGATGCTTCGATAAAACAGGAATTGATAACTTTCTTGAGAGACAGAAAGAAAACTTTTGCATGGAGTCGTGAAGACATGCTAGGAATAGATCCAAACTTCTTATGCCATGAACTCAATGCGAATAAGGAGATCAAGCCTGTAAAGCAGAGAAGAAGAGTGTTTAGTCCCGAGAAGAATCAAGCCATACAGGAGGAGATCGAGAAGCTCCAAAAAGCCCAATTCATTGAAGATGTGAAATATCCAGACTGGTTAGCAAATGTGGTGATGGTAAAGAAGAAAAACAATAAATGGAGAATGTGTGTTGATTTCACTGATCTCAACAAGGCCTGCCCAAAGGATCACTTTCCATTGCCCAGAATTGACCAACTAGTGGATGTTACCTCGGGACACGAGCTGCTCAGCTTCATGGATGCTTACTCTGGATACAACCAGATCAAAATGAAACCTGAAGACAGGGAAAGAACTTCTTTTATTACCCCTAAGGGAACTAATTGTTATAATGTTATGCCTTTTGGTTTGAAAAATGCAGGAGCGACATACCAGCGGCTGATGAACAAGGTTTTTGCCGAACAAATCAGTTGCAATATGGAGGTCTATGTTGACGATATGCTGACAAAGAGAAAGAAAGCTGCTGATCATCTAGTTGACTCAGGTCAGACCTTTGATCAACTGGATAAATACCAAATGAAGCTCAACCCGACGAAGTGCACCTTTGGAGTACGAGAAGGAATGTTCCTCGGGTACATCGTCAACCAACGAGGCATTGAGGCAAATCCAGCAAAGATCAAAGCTCTTATAGAGTTGCGATCTCCAACGACGAAGAAAGAGGTGCAGAGTCTTACAGGACGAGTTGCATCGCTCAACAGATTTGTATCCCGAGCAACTGATAGATGCCTCCCATTCTTCAAAACACTTCGGAAAACTTTCGAGTGGAATGATGAATGTGAAAAAGCCTTTCAAGACTTGAAGAAATATCTGGGAGCACCTCCACTGTTGTCCAGGCCAATAATGGGAGAAAAGTTGTACTTGTACCTTGCAGTATCAGAGAATGCGGTCAGCTCGGCATTGATCAGAATGGAAAATGGAGTCCAGAAGCCAATTTACTACACAAGTAAGGCTTTTCGAGGTGCAGAGATCAGGTACCCAAAGCTAGAAAAATTGGCATTAGCATTAATTGAGGCAAGTAGAAGAATGAGGCCATATTTCCAGGCCCATACCATCTTCGTGTATACCGACATGCCATTGAGACAAGCCCTTCATAAGCCAGAAAAATCAGGAAGACTGATGTATTGGGCAATAGAGCTCGGCGAATATGATATTGTGTATGAACCCAGATCATCACTAAAAGGGCATGCTGTAGCAGACTTTATAGCAGAGTTTACATATCCTGATACCCCCGAGGAACAAAATTTGCTCGCTGACCAACCTGTGGATGTTACAGGATCAACAGACATAAGTCCAGATCAACTCCGGTTGGTAAAAGGGCTAGTGGATGTAGAAAGATCATCAAATTCAAACCCAGACCAACTCCGGTTGGTAAAAGGGCGAGAAGAGATGGTCGACGAAGAGCAAAAAATACCAGGGGAGGATGAAAGGAAACAGCAGATATTTCACCGAGGAACTCTGTCAGATAAGAAATTTGAAGACGAGTTACCTACATGGAGATTATATGTAGATGGGTCATCTTGCACAACGGGTTGTGGTGCAGTGATTGTTTTGAACACCCCAGACGAGATTGACGTGGAATATGCCTTGCGATTCCAATTTAAAGCTTCCAATAATGAGGATGAGTATGAAGCCTTGATAGCAGGTCTTAATTTAGCAAAGATTATGGAAGCGCAACAAGTGATGGTATTCAGTGATTCTCAATTAATTGTGAATCAGATAATGGGAACATATGCAGTTAAAGGAGGATTAATGGTCAAGTATCATGCAAAGGCGATGGAGTTGTTGGCAGAATTTGATGCCATTCAGTTGATCAGAATACCAAGAATGGAGAATGCACAAGCAGATGCACTGGCCCGACTAGCATCAGCTACTCGTACCGAGCTGCGAAGAACGATACTAATTGAGGTGTTAGAAAATCGAAGCATAGATGAAGACCTGACAATGAATATTATTGCCCTTGATTTAGGACCATCTTGGATGGATCCCATTAGGGCATATGTTGAGGAAGGAGAATTATCGGAGGATAAGATCGCTGCCAAGAAATTGAAGTTAAAAGTTGCTCGGTATGTACTAACTAATGGTGTTTTGTATAGACGAGGAATTATGGCAGGTTTGTAAAGATGTGTACATCCCTCCGAGGTGAAAGAATTAATTGAAGAGATCCATGAAGGGTCCGATGGAGCCTATGTAGCAGGTCGGACACTTTTGCAAAGGGTAATGACGCAGGGATACTACTGGCCAACGATGAGGGCTGATTGTATAGCCTATGCTAAAAGATCTGATAAATACCGACGTTTTTTCCTCCATCCGACGAACTCCACAAGCATTGTTGACACCCATAACTTCCACTTGGCCTTTTTCCATGTGGGGAATGGATTTGGTTGGACCACTGCCAACGACCCGAGGAAGATTCAAGTACCTCATCGTCGTAGTGGATTATTTTACTAAGTGGGTAGAAGCTGAGCCTCTGATTGATATGACATACGAGAAGGTGTACCAATTCGTTTGGAAGAACATCAACTGCCGATATGGTCTCCCTCATGCCTTCATCACAGAACATGGAACACAATTTGATAACGAGGAGTTTGCCTCCTATTATCATCAATCAAACATTTTGAAGGTTCATTCAGCACCAGGCCATCCTCAAAGCAATGGGCAGACTGAAGTGACGAACAGAACATTACTAAATGGTTTGAAGAAGAGGCTAAATGAGGCTAAAGCTAATTGGATTAATGAGCTCAGTCAGTATTGTGGGCTTACCGAACAACTCCCTGAGCAGCAACTGGAGAATCACCATATATGCTTGCATTTGGAAGTGAGGCTGTAATACCTGCCGAGTTGGGTCTTCCAACACACAGAGTGCTGAATTTCAATTCCCCAGTCAGTGACTTGATGAGGAGATTAGATTTGGACATGCTCGAGGAAGTTAGAGAAGAGGCAGCCATTAGGAATGCTGCTTATCAACAGCGAACAGCCTTGTTCTACAACAAGAGGGTGAAAAAATGCGACTTAAAAGAAGGAGATTACGTGATAAAGAAGGTCATTCAGAAGCACAATAAGTTGGAATCAAACTGGCATGAACCTTAACGAGTTACTGCAGTTGTCCGACCAGGAACTTACCGAATAGCAACTCTAGAAGGAGAGGAATTTAAGAATGCATGGAATGTTGAACACCTACGCAAGTATTATCAGTGATGTAAAATGTAAAGCAGTTCCATCAATATGAATAAAACGATGATATTTCACAATATTCTCTCCTTTTATTGAAAGTTTTTCGGGGAATACTTGTGTTTAACACTACGCTGCTCGGCACAGAACGCTGATCGACAGTAAAAAGAAGACGATAGTTCGAACCCAGACCAACTCCGGCTGGTAAAAGGGCGAGAACACCCCATACTCCTTTGGTTAGGAGGCGTACATTAGCTCAGACCAACTCCGGTTGGTAAAAGAGTTACTGGACATGATAGTTCGAACTCAGACCAACTCCGGTTGGTAAAAGAGCGAGAACACGATAGTTCGAACCCAAACCAACTCCGGTTGGTAAAAGGGCGAGAACACCCCATACTCCTTTGGTTAGGAGGCGTACATTAGCTCAGACCAACTCCGGTTGGTAAAAGAGTTAGTGGACATGATAGTTCGAACCCAGATCAACTCCGGTTGATAAAAGGGTGAGAACACCCCATACTCCTTTGGTTAGGAGGCGTACATTAGCTCAGACCAACTCTGGTTGGTAAAAGAGTTAGTGGATATGATAGTTCGAACTCAGACCAACTCCGGTTGGTAAAAGAGCGAGAACACAAGATGATCGATGAAAGGCCAATCTCGGTTGGTTAGGAAATAAGATATGCTCTCAAATGCCAACTTATGTTGGTCGGGAAGTAAGATTATCTCAAATGCCAACTTATGTTGGTCGGGAAGTAAGTTTATTACATAAAAGTTCCTCGAAGAACAAAATATTCCAAACTGAATCAAGTATGGTTGGTCGGAGATAAAAATCCACTAACTGTAGTTGGTCGACGAGGAGAAAATATTTTAAACAGTACCAAGTATAGCTGGTCGGGGATAAAAATCCATTAACTATAATTGGTCGACGAGCACAACTTAACAACCTTGGTTGGTTGGAAGAATTTTTAACATTTTTATACTCATTACTTTATTATTAAGTGATCGATGCAATATTATTAATACTTGTAATTTTTTACTAAATTGGTCGATGAACCACACAATATTGTTATGCAAGCACAAATATAAAGTGTTTGACAAATACAAGAGCAAGACAAACTTGCAAACAAAAATGAAATTCTTTCATTAAAGTCAAAATGAATTACACAAATTTATTACATTATGTACTAATTATTACATCAGAATTTCCTATTCTACTGGTCTTTTCCCTTTTGCTTTTGAAATAGGCTCCTCGCCAGCAGGAGGATCTTCCAGGCAAAGGGGAGAATTAATGAAGTTAATATCTCGGAGCATTCTGACGTTCATTATTGAAGGAGTGTCCAGTAGATGCTCGGGACGAGATACCTCGATCTGAGAATGAAGATTGTAGTCACCGAGGTATTTTGCAATTAAGTTCTGAGGAATGGCACGAGCTGGGATCCATTCCATGTCCAATTTATAAGGTGGCACAGGCAAGTCTAATACCCCAGGATCATAATAGTCCCACAGGTAGTGCCCTTGTTCGAGCTTCAGCACGCCCAAGGCATTCAGCCAACCTTGCTTGTAGCCCTCATTATTGGCATTCTGGATACGATCATCTAAATGGAATAAAGCTTCGTTGTATCTAGCCATCCAAAATTCCCTGGGCTGTTTATTAAATTGAAATGTCAACCTTGCAATCTTCTCGTTAAGACTCTGGATGAAAAGTTCATTAGTCTTCAAAACTGATTCCTTTGAAGAGAGTTGTTGTTCTAAATCTCTAACTTTCTTGGACAACTCAGACAAGGCTTGGTTCTTAGCCATTAATTGGAATGCTTGATTTTCCAACGTTGATCGAGTACAAGCTTCTACAACATTACGACTAAGAGCCCTTGATCCTCCCCGAGCAGGTCGAGAACTTGGTTCCTCGACAACATTCTGAGCAGCTCTTCCTCGTCCGCGAGAATCTCTTCCTCGTCCCCGAGTAGAAGTAGAGGCACCCGACCTTCTCCAGGTATCCAACTCTTGCCTTAATTTGGCATTTTCAACCTCTGAAAATGAAAATCCCTCGTCAGTCACTAGGATTACAGCTGTTGAAGAAGAAGCTGTAGACTTATACTGTGCTAGCTCTTTCTGCAAATTGTTATTCTCTTGCTCCAGCAGCTCGGCAATCTGTCTGCATGCTTCAACTTCAACCCTTAGGGTTCTCTCCCTAACATCGTACCCAGAAAGGATCGTTTTGTGGCCTGTATCGGCAGAAAGTTGTTGATACCTCTCTTCATACCCCTCGTGCAAAAGGGCAGTTGATTCCTTGTACTGAGTCTGAAGATCTTCTAAAGTATATTGAAGCTCCTCGATCATTTCATAGTAAGCCACGTTATTGGCCACAGCTCGATCAAGTAAGTCCTTCAGGTACTAATAAGCTTCGACTGCCTGCTCTGAAGCATCATGACCAAGGATGTCGGCAACTTCTGATGCACTTAGGTTTGTGTGACCAGCCTTATAATATTCATGGCATTGTTGCATCAGTTTTGTATCATTGGCAGACAGCAATTCCATTCTAGCCATAAACTAATAAAGAAGAGAAGGCAAGAGTTAATGAAAAAGCAGACAGAGCATCAAAAATGTATAGGAACAAAAAAGGTAATTTTATTACATCATCAAAAGGAGTACAGCATTTAGAATACAGAGTACAAGAAAAAGAAAAATAGAAAGAGAATACCAAACAACTTCACACCTTTCCTTGTCTCCCAAGACTTTCTCGGGAGGCTGGGACGAGGAGCTTGGTTGCTCGGTGGAAACAATGAGTTAGTTGGCAGAAATTGGGACTTGTTCAGGAGGAGCAGGAAAAGACGAAATCTCCTCGGTGGCTATCTGATTGGGTTGTGGAGCAAGGACTTGATCACCCACTGTCATTGAAGACTCCTCGGATGCAGCTTCGTCTTCATCCTCATCTTCAATTCTAGGAGGAGGACCGGGAAGATGTTGTTGAAATAGCTCAGAGTCCTCGCTCACCTTCAATTCTTGCAGGGCAGCAACCTAACCATCTCGGAAGTATTTCAAACTCCCATACTGCACCTGGGTCATCATTGCTGCTACCCCCCTGTCCCATCCTTTATCCCAACCAGTACGAAAAGATTTTTTCACAACCACTTTTCTCTTCATTTTCTCCAAGGAGAGCTTCTCGGATAGAAGATCCTCGGAGGCTTTCAACTTGGCCTCCACCTCCTCCTTCTGGCGATTTACTTCTCGCAGAAGGGTTAGCTCTTCCTCAGCCAATTTTAACTTATTTTCAAGCTCCCCAAAGTTTGTGAGCTTCTCGGCATATTTCTTATTCTCTATCTCCAAGTCTTTTACTTTGTTTTCCAACTGCACCTTCTCTGCCTCAGATGCAGCCTACTTCTTCTCCCATTCACCCCTATCCTCGTCATATTTTTTACGGGAATCCTTCAAAGACTGGGCCAAACCCAGAAAGGCATCCTCCACTCCAGACGAGGAGCTAGAAGCCTTGAGTGCTTCATCTTTCTTCACTAGGGTGTTAAAACAACTCACCGGCTGAAAAAGAAGATAATGATAAGTCAGTGCCGAGATACATATATTGACTAAAAGAAAGAAAAATTCAGGATAAGAGAAACTTACTGAAGCAATGTGACGAGTATCTAGGGATGTCAGCATATCCCTGGACATGTTTTCTTCAATTCCTTAGACTTCAGGAATAGTCCAAGTCTTTACCGAGCTCATCGCAGAACTCGGGGGAATAATGGTTGGAACACCAGCTCCACTAGCTTGGAGCTGGGGAATGGTTTCAGAAAAACTGACCGAGGAGGATTTCTTCAATCTCCTCAGTGGCACTTCAGCAGTTTCAACCAAAGAACTTTTGGTGGTAGAGATGGTGACCACTTCCACAGAAGCACTTTTCTTGCTCGGAGCCACTGGGGGCTTCTCGGCAGCCTTCTGAGGAGCAATAGAAGGGGCAGCATCTACTTTCTTTGTCCCCTTTGGGACATCATCCTTGTTTCTTTTTCCATCTCCAGCAGAGGAAGTCTCCTCGAAGATAGCAGGAACTCTTCTTTTGCCCATTTTCTGACTTAGAGGAATGTGAGATTCTGGTGAAGAATCCTCAGAAGTTGGCAATGGTTCACTAATGCTGACCACAGGACGAGCAGTAAAGGATGTTGTATAGCTCCTGTACTGCAACAAATATGAAGCAGACTTGATGTGCTCGTCTGCAACTTTCTGATGCAAACTCCAGATATGTTTCAAATGCTTTATATTATGTAAGGACAATTTGTCCATCTTTATGTATATGTTATGTCATACGCCGTTACAAGATTGATGCTCAAAAAGATCACATCGTCATCAACAAAATCCTAAGATCAAAAGAAGAAGGAATTTAGGAATCAGACCTGGCCGGACCGATCCAGTTCAGAAAAAGAACCGATCCGGCTTATCGGACCGATCCGATGAACTACCGGACCAATTCGCTTTGTCAGACTCCAGTAGCCACCGGATCCATAGTGAACCAATGAAGCCTAAAGGACCGGACCGATCCGATTTCAACCAGATGGATCCGGTTTCAGAAAAAGAACCGATCCGAAGTAACCGGACCGATCCGCCTAAGGGACCGGACCGATCCGTCGAGGATAATCTCAACCAGATCGTGTTGCAGATTTTTTAGGGTTTTGACTCCTTATTTAAACCACGATCAGTAGTTGGTTTTCTTAAGACTTTCCCACGATTTTTAGAGCATATCAACCCTAAAGTCTTCACCTATTGAGTCCTATTATTCTAGGTTTTTAGATTCACACATCTTCCATATCTATGTGAATCAAGTTTGGTAACCCAAAGAACACCATTGCTGTTGTTCAACCCTTGTGAAGTGGACCGCTCCTTCCTCTTCATTGCAAACCTACTGGACAGGGATAGTTCCAGCCTCCAGCCTTACTGGAAAGGGTTTCTTCCAGCCGCGACTACAGAATCCGATACCCGAGGGTAATTCTTAGTCAACCTGTATTTCATTGTAATCCGATTGTAAACCGTCTTTTACAAATTATAGTGATATACAAATGGTTTTGCCCCTGTGGGGAATTTTTCCTTAAACTTTGTGTGTTGAATATTTATTGCAAGATTTCATATTGTTTCAATCACACCTAGTTGCATGCTTAGGGTTAATTTGGGTTAAAAATGGTATTTATTATATTATTTCTTAATTGAACGCAAGCGCCAACTCTTTCAAATTGGTATCAGAGAAGGTTACGCTAATCTATCGCGTATTCCTTTTTCCGCAAAAATTTTCTAAAGATATCAATTTTTGAAATAAATTGATTTTTGAAAAGAGCGTGTTCATATAGAGAAGTCATATTATAAAATGCCTATTTTTGACGGGTCAAATTATGCTTATTGGAAAGCCCGTATGAGGTCGGCTTTAAAAGACATTGATGAACGTGTCTGGATTTTGGTTGAACGAGGGTGGACTCCTCCCATCGTGACTGTTGATAATGTGACCAACTTGAAACCTGGCATTACTTGGACTGATGAAGAATTTAAATGGTCATCTTTTAATTCTAAGGGTCTAAGTGCTATTTCTGGGTCTGTCACACCTGATGAGTTCAAACGCATAATGACGTGCACCACGTCAAAAGAAGCATGGGATGTTTTGCAACTTACCCATGAAGGAACAAATGCTGTTAAAGAGTCAAAATTGCAAAATTTAACAACTCAATTTGAAACCATCACCATGCATGAAAATGAATGTTTTGATGAATTTTATGCTAGGCTTTCTGACATTGTTAATACTAGCTATAATCTTGGTGAACATATTCCTAATGCTAGAGTTGTTAAAAAGATTCTTCGTTCCCTTCCCAAGCATTTTATACCTAAAGTCACTGTGCTAAATTCCTTGGGTAATTTAAATACACTAAAATTGGAAGAACTGGTAGGAGATTTACAAACTTATGAAATAGACATGTTTCCTAAATCTGCCAAGCCAAAAGATAAGGGAATTGCCCTTAAAGCCCAAGAGAGAAAAAGTGAGGGGTCAGCAAGAAAGAAAGTCGAGTCATCTAGAAAGATAGAAAATTCTGATTCTGAATGTGAGTTTGACTTAGATGATTTGGCATTATTTGCTAAAAACTTCAAGAAAATTATGAAATTTAAAAAGGGTGGAAACTTCAAAGATAAAAAGAATTTTCAGAAAAATAAGTTTGAAAAGAAAGATTTCAAAGAACCCCCTAAAGACAGTGAGAGGTGTTTTGAGTGCGACGGTAAGGGACACAGAGCGTTTGAGTGTGCCACTCGTCTGAATAGGGAAAAAGGGAAAGCTGTCCTAAATACTACCCTTAGTGACGACAGTGAGGTCGAGTCGGTGGACTCGGGAGATGAGTCACCGCATGAGCGTAACTTCACCGCGTTCATGGCTAGTCATGTGAGTACTCCTAGTGCATCTCACGACGATGAGGATGCTACTTCACAGGGACACCTCGACAGCGAGAGCGAAGAGAGTGAGGGAGAGGAGGAAGGTAGTGAGGACGAGAGTAACCTTCAACGCGCCTACGCCGAGTAATATAATGAGTCTTTCAAAACTAAAAAATGTAACAAGGCGTTAGTTCTTAGGATCACCGCGTTAGAAGAAGAGTTAGAAGAGACGAGAGAGAGAGAGTCCTCCACCTGCACCGCCATGAGAAAGAGTGAGTCTGCCTGGGTTAGTAAAGAGATTTTGCTTAGAGAGAGAGAGCAGTTTTGAGAAAGAGAAAGCGGACTTGACTAAACAAGTGGCTAGTCTTACTAGTGAGCTCCATTCCTCCATGGAGAATAGGAAGAAACTTGAAGCCCTTGTTGCTCAGCTCACTCATGAACTTGAGAGAGCTAGGAAAGTCAAGGTACAAATCGAGGACAGATCTGGGAAGATGGGAAAGATGCTCCTCGGTCCCGCTTTAGGTTTTGGTGACAGGCAAGGAATAGGTTTTGATGGTGCTTCCACATCCCAAATTACACCCTGACCAATTCCTGAGTTTACTACGACTCCTTATGGCCGTCATAAAAAACCAAGAAGGAGAGTTCGACCAAGAAAAGAAAACCAAGGTCCTCCTAATACTGTGCTCTTTTGCTCCCATTGCAAAAGAAATGGACACCTTAGGGATGATTGCTATAAGTTGGGTCGGACACGACGTACGTTTGCTCCACCAAATCAGACTGATGAGTTTTGCCAGTCTGAGAGAGCGTGTTGAGTTTCTAGCCGCCACATCACAGAGTTTGATGGAGGAATTCCGACGGATGACCTTACCATCAATGAATGTGCCCCGCATTCCGGCTAAAACCAACAACAACAAGGGAATACAAAAAGGTACCTACACTTGGGTTCCTAAGAAAGAGAAAAAGGCCCTTGTTGTCCATGTCGCTCTCAAAGCCCATAATACCTCACAGTGGTATTTTGATAGTGGATGCTCCAGACACATGACAGGTGATGTCTCATATTTTGCCCATCTTGAGGATTATAATGATGGGAGAGTCACCTTTGGAGATGGTAGCAAATCTAGCATAGTTGGACGAGGTACAATAGAGTTACCAGGATTTCCAACGCTAGAGAACGTGCTGTACGTCAAAGGTTTGAAAGCAAACCTTCTTAGCATCAGCCAGCTGTGCGACGATGACTTTGCAGTGAAGTTTGACCGAAAAGCTTGTAAGGTCTATAATCAAGCCGGTAAACTTTTATTGCAAGGGGTGAGGACAAAGGATAACTGTTATGGGACTGCGCCCACATCCTCACTTGTTTGCAACAGCGCCACGATCACTCATATGGATCTATGGTACCAACGTCTAGGTCACGTGAACGTTAGAGATCTTAATCGTTTAGCTAAAAAGGACCTAGTACATGGCTTACCATCTCTTGGAAAGCCAACTTCCATGATTTGTGGACCCTGTCAGTTGGGAAAACAAATCCGTAGTCCTCATAGGAAGTTGAATTCCATTACCACCTCCCGTGCTCTTGAGTTGATTCACATGGATCTTATGGGTCCTACTCGCACGGAGAGTCTAGGTGGTAAGAGATACATTCTCGTGATGGTAGACGATTTCTCTAGATACTCTATTATAGGTTTTCTAAGAGAAAAATCTGATGCTGTAGAATTTTTAACGACCAAGTGTCGTGTCCTGCAAAATCAACACGGGGTCACTATTAATAGAATACGTAGTGACAACGGCACTGAATTTAAGGAAGCAAAGGTGGATTTGTACTGTGATAGCCTTGGGATCAAACATGAGTTTTCTGCTGTGAGAACTCCTCAGCAAAATGGGATTGTTGAGAGAAAGAATA
Source organism: Sambucus nigra (assembly GCA_949130495.1). Lineage (NCBI taxonomy): Eukaryota > Viridiplantae > Streptophyta > Magnoliopsida > Dipsacales > Adoxaceae > Sambucus > Sambucus nigra. The sequence continues at coordinate 483,634,133 of OX422218.1, forward strand.
GAATGATCCAAGAGATGGATAGATCTATGCTTCTAGGTCGTAAAGTTTCTAGGAGATTTTGGGCAGAGGCAGTGTCTACTGCATGCCACACGGTGAATAGGGTGTATCTGCGTCCACACACACTTCACACTCCGTATGAGTTGTGGACTGGCAAGAAGCCCAACCTGGCATATTTCCGTGTTTTGGGGAGTAAATGCTACATCCTACGGGATAGAGAGCAATTAGGAAAGTTCGACTCCCGGAGCGACGAGGGAATATTTCTAGGATATTCATCAAACAGTAGAGCGTACTGGGTTTTTAACCTGAAGACCTCTAAGGTTATGGAATCAATAAACGTCACTGTGCAAGATGACGAACCTCCGACGGTTATTGATCCCAACCTTCAGTGTGAGGATGAGGATTGTTCTGACAGTGATTTTCCTGTTCCTCTCCCACACTCTGTGGACCCTATTCCTGTGTTAGGGGACACACCTTCTTGGGTTCGCAAGAGTCATGATCCTTCAGCCATTGTTGGCGATCCCACTCTAGGGGTCAAGACTCGTGCTCAACTAGAGAACGTTGTTAGTCATCATTGCTACACGTCCAAAGTCGAGCCCAAGAACCACAAAGAAGCACTCAAAGATGAACAGTGGATATCTGTTATGCAGGATGAGTTGCTTCAGTTTAAGAAGAACAATGTCTGGGAACTTGTCCCCCGACCTAGTAATACTAATGTTATTGGTACCCGGTGGATTTTCAAGAATAAAATGGATGAAAATGGTACCATAATCAGAAATAAGGCTAGGTTGGTCGCTCAAGGCTACACACAGATAGAGGGTGTAGACTTTGGGGAGACATTTGCTCCTGTTGCGAGGCTTGAGTCCGTCCGTCTTCTACTCGCCATCGCATGTCATCTGCACTTCAAGGTATATTAGATGGATGTCAAGAGTGTCTTTCTGAATGGCATTCTACAGGAAGAAGTTTATGTGGAACAACTAAAAGGGTTTGAAGACCCTAAGCACCCTGATCACGTCTACTATCTGAGGAAAGCCTTGTATGGTTTGAAGCAAGCACCCCGTGCTTGGTACGAGAGGCTTACTTCCTATCTCTTAGCCCGTGGCTTCAAGAGAGGGGGAGTTGATATGACGTTGTTCGTCAGGAGAGATGACGGTGCTATCTTGGTTGCCCAAGTCTATGTGGATGACATAGTCTTTGGATCCACATGCTCCCATCATGCTTACCACTTTGAGGAGGAGATGAAAAGTGAGTTTGAGATGAGAATGGTTGGTGAGCTTACATTCTTCCTTGGTCTCCAGGTTCGTCAGCTAGAGGATGGGATGTTCATCTCCCAATCCAAGTATGCTAGAGACCTAGTGAAGAAATTTGGTTTAGACTCCGCTAAGCATGCACGTACACCTATGAGTACCACTACCAAGCTTAGTAAGGACACTTCAGGCAAGGACGTAGAGCAAACCTTGTATCGGAGTATGATAGGCAGTCTTCTCTACTTGACTGCTAGTCGTCCCGACATTGCCTTTAGTGTTGGAGTCTGTGCGCGTTATCAGGCGTCTCCTAAAGAGTCACACTTACTCGCTCTAAAACGTATTATCAAATACGTGAGTGGGACTCTCTCATACAGTATTTGGTATTCCTTTGATACCGATGATCGTTTGTCCGCCTATTCGGATGCCGATTGGGCCGGGGATGTAGATGGATGTAAGAGCACTTCGGGTGGGTGTTTCTACTTTGGTTCTGCTCTTGTCTCTTGGTTGAGCAAGAAGCAAAACTCCATCTCTTTGTCCACTGCGGAGGCTGAGTACATCGCCGCTGGGAGTTGTTGCACGCAACTCATGTGGATGAAGCAAATGTTAGAGGATTATGGGATTTCACAGGACACCATGTTCATTTCCTGTGATAACACGAGCGCGATACACATATCCCGCAATCCTGTCCAACATTCGCGCACAAAGCACATCAGGTTACGCGAATACTTTATACGTCAGTTAGTTGAGGAGAAGGTCGTAACCCTGAGTTTTGTTCCTACCGACCGTCAGTTAGCCGATATTTTCACGAAACCTTTAGATGCCCTTAGATTTGAGAGTCTTAGGAAGTCTTTGGGGATTTGCACAGTTGACTGAGGGGTTGGTTTATGTCTAGAATAGGATGCTGCGTCATATTCATATCATATGCTTCCTATTGCTAGTCTGTTTATATGTACTATTCCTTGTTGTACAGCTTTTCTTTACTCTTTTTGCTGTTTATATTGCTTTTGAAAAATACAAAAAGATTTTCTTTTTAGAAAAATTTTTGAAAAATTCAAAAAGAGATTTGCCTTTTATGGATGAGCATTTAAGATAGCCATGTCACAACTTCATTCCATATATCCATGTGACTGTTTGATAGAGTTTTGAGAGGCTACATCATTTCATCCATGTGCTTAACATTGATTGGAGTCCTTGAGATGTAATTAGTGATATCTTCCTACATGTTTGACTCCTATATCCTTTATTGCACACATGCACGGCTTTATTTGATTATTGCACTTGTCTATCACATATTGGCTTGAGTGTTTCTATCTCAATCCTGTCTATACAATGTATAAAATGCGATAAAACTTGACAAGATTGGAATGCATGTGAAAACCGTTTTGGTGAAACTGTGTGATTATTTGCATAACGGGGAGGGGCTGCGAAAGTTGATTCTTATCCTTTTCGTAAAAGCCACCGTTAAAAAGGACCTAAAAATGGAGGTATTGTAATATCCGAGGTCCTAAGAGGTTAAAAGAGCCTGAAAAAATTGATAAGGCAATAAAAAGCAATACATGCCAAATATGGGATACTTAGGTTTCACCATCAATTCTCCAAAGTTTGAGAATTTAGAATGCCTCTATTCAAAATAATATCTGAGGGAGTTTGGTTGGAGATTGAAAAACGGGTTTGCACTTCCTTGAAAGTCCTGAAAAAGCATGAACAACATTTTGGACGTTATTGGTGTAGAAATCACTTTGAGCTTCGATTTGTAGATTTAATATAGTCAATGTCTTATATTTCCAATCTTTTACACCAAAGGAAGCATTTGAGTTCATTCATTAGGAATATCCAATATTCATCGTGCACATATGTCATGTTTGTATGCTTTGATTTTCCTATCGAATTTTGTTCACACCTATTCTTTTACGCTATCACCGACTTGGTTGTTTTATGTTCATTCATGGTGTGATTTTATGCCTTGTGTCACCCCGGTACTTGATTGCTTGATTTATTTCTCTCATTTGTCTATTTGGGGACATCATAAAAAGGGGGAGAAAGAATTATCTTATTTTATGGGGGAGTTTGAAATTTTGAGTTTTTGTTCATAAATTGGTATATATGTTATCTCATTTCAAACTCGATATGTCACTTGGTATTTTGCTTTGTCTCATGTGTGTAGGTACATCTGTTGCTAATCCCATGTTGCACACCCTGATGAGAAAAACGTGAAGATTCCTGAATAATTGAAGAACAAACGATGCAGCCTTAGTCATATGTACCTCTTTCAGTTTTGGGTTCATGGAAGGGTAGATTTGTATAGGCATTGTTCATACTTGATAATTCGGATTTTTTTATGTTTGTTCCGGCATAGACATAGGGGGAGATTTGTAAGGACAATTTGTCCATATTTATGTATATGTTATGTCATACGCCGTTACAAGATTGATGCTCAAAAAGATCACATCGTCATCAACAAAATCCGAAGATCAAAAGAAGAAGGAATTTAGGAATCAGACCTGGCCGGACCGATCCGGTTCAGAAAAAGAACCGATCTGGCTTATCGGACCGATCCGATGAACTACCGGACCAATCCACTTTGTCAGACTCCAGTAGCCACCGGATCCATAGCGAACCGATGAAGCCTAAAGGACCGGACCGATCCGATGTCAACCAGATGGATCCGGTTTCAGAAAAAGAACCGATCCGAAGTAACCGGACTGATCCGCCTAAGGGACCGGACCGATCCGCCGAGGATAATCTCAACTAGATCGTGTTGCAGATTTTTTAGGGTTTTGACTCCTTATTTAAACCACGATCAGTAGTTGGTTTTCTTAAGACTTTCCCACGATTTTTAGAGCATATCAACCCTAAAGTCTTCACCTATTGAGTCCTATGATTCTAGGTTTTTAGATTCACACATCTTCCATATCTATGTGAATCAAGTTTGGTAACCCAAAGAACACCATTGCTGTTGTTCAACCCTTGTGAAGTGGACCGCTCCTTCCTCTTCATTGCAACCCTACTGGACAGGGATAGTTCCAGCCGCCAGCCCTACTGGAAAGGGTTTCTTCCAGCCGCGACTACAGAATCCGATACCCGAGGGTAATTCTTAGTCAACCTGTATTTCATTGTAATCCGATTGTAAACCGTCTTTTACAAATTATAGTGATATACAAATGGTTTTGCCCCTGTGGGGAATTTTTCCTTAAACTTTGTGTGTTGAATATTTATTGCATGATTTCAGATTGTTTCAATCACACCTAGTTGCATGCTTAGGGTTAATTTGGGTTAAAAATGGTATTTATTATATTATTTCTTAATTGAACGCAAGCGCCAACTCTTTCATATTAACTTCTGATTCTTTGGGAGTTTTTCTCTTACTGTCAACTGCAAACAAATACATTGTGAAATATCAGTCATACATTTTATCAAACATAATGAAATCATAATTTCAGAAATAAAATAAGATGAAAATAACCTATCCCATTGCCATATGGAGGGCATTTGGGACCTTCATATACTTTGTCTCCAACCAAAGGGGCATGTTGCCAAATTTTGATAACTACCCCATGTTCAAAATAATCCCTATTAGCATCAGGGAGATTGACTACTAAAGCTCTATTAAAAAATCTAATTTTTAAATAATAAACATTGTCTAGAACTGCCCATCTATAATAGTACATATTCTCAGGAATTCCTATACGAGTTCCATGAGTTTGATTTAACCTATACACCCCATTAACTATTCTCCATGTGTTGGGGGCTATTTTTGCAGGGACAACATCGAAATACTGACAGAACTCTAAACACAAAGGGTTTGGTGGAAAAGAAAATCCACATTCAACAATAAAGAGGATAGGGAACCAATGTCCCTCAGCCAAATTAAAATAATTTGAAGGCTCAGAAAGACTCTCCAAAGTTACCCAAGAAGGAATAGAAAAGTCAAAACGGAATTTCTCAAGAGATTCGATAATATAAACCATGGTGAATAAAAAGAAATGAAGAAGAAGGAAGAAAATCTTACAGGAAAAAGGAGATCTGTTGACAAACAAACGAAGAAATGGATGAACGCACAAGAGAGAGAAAATCTATAGAAAACTCGAAAGCAGAAATTGAAAAAGGTAGAAGACGATGGGATTGCCTCTGAAGCTTAAATACTTTGCCTTGGGAAACGGCGAAAGAAATGATTACAAAAAGGAAACTAGTACGCTACCGGCGGCTAAAAGGACAAAAAGTGCACGAAGATTGAAGCGCTTATAAAAATGCAAAAAAGGCGGATTCTGCGAATTTGGAAGGAAATTCAAATACGAAGAAAATGCTCCTAAAACTCAGGAAGGTCATTTAATATTGCCATATACCGAGAAAGAATGTTCCATACTCCTCAAAGTTCGAAATATGAAACATTGGGGGCTTCTGTTAATACCAAAATTAGTATGCTGATGTGGACGAATAATAAGAAGACACGTGTGGTACAATAGCAACGAGGAAGTTCATTCCCCCGACCTAGTCATACTCACTCCGAGCAACAGGCGTACTCCGAGGAACACCAGTACTCCGAGGAACACCAGTCTTCCGAGGAACTCCAGCGCTCCGAGGAACTCTTAAACGACGAGCAACTAAGGCGGTTCGAGCTGCATCTCGACCACAGCATTGATTGCCAGATAATCAACAGTTCAACTATTCATTGAATGCTTATCATCTTGACGCACACGCTTGAAGAGCATTAAATGAGTTACCCTTTCATATGTATATCATTTAATGTATCACCCTTTCATGTACAGCCTAAGGGCTATAAATACCTTGTATGACCCTCATTCAAGGGGACCAGAATTTCTTGATAGTACTTGTAATCGAGAATTCCCAAACACTCAGCAATAACATAACAGTGGACGTAGGCCATTCATATAAGGCTGAACCACTTTAAAATTCTTTGTCTCATTTATTTATCTGTGATTGAATAATTAGAGTGATCTAATTTTTTACATCAACAATGACTCCCGAATACTCTATTCTGACTATCTCGGCCATTCCGAGACCAACTGCGCACTCAAAATCTCCATCTGAGGTACTTGACCGCAAATCACTAATTTAACCCCACACAACTTAATGCGGTATTCCCATTAAAAATAATATCCTCTGTCGCTTTACCCAACTACGGAATATAATTAAAATACTCCGACTTATTTAGTTAACCCCAAAAGTAAATATAACACCCATCGAAAATCATTTAATCGTTGAAAACTCCAAAATTTAATATTCATGATAATTCTTAAATTTCCAATTTACACTGCATTATTGAATTTAATTTTCCATAAAAGTGTGGGGTATTACACATGCCAATTTGAATCAAAGATAAAGCACGTGGCAAAAATGGGTTAAATGCAAACGCAGGGACTCAAAACAAATGATACATATAAATATGAAAAATATACCAATTATGCACATGCACATATATATAGGTATAAACAACCATAAAATGACACGAAAAACATAAGCCTTAGACACTAGTGTAAGGACATTATTTTATTGTCCGGCTTACATTTGAGTATATTGTATACTGCTACAACCATCGAAGACTTACTTAAGATCAATCATGCATCAAGACGGATCTGGATATCAAGTTCTTCAACATTCAAGCCTCCGCAAGATTAATTTTGGTAAGGTTGTGTTTAAGTACCTTAGCATTTGACTTGGAGTGTTGGGATATTTTTTACAAAATATTTTCTAAGTGTTGGAGCGGAGTTTTTCGTTAAAAATATTTTTTAAAGTTTTGAGGCAGAGTTATTTGACGATATTAAAAATTTGATTTTTGGAACAGTCGTTCGAGCGACATTAGGGGTCGTTCAAGCGACATCCCTATGTCGCACGAAGCTGTCACGCATATGTTTCTCGTTCGAGCAACGCGCCTTTTTGTTCGAGTGATCTACCACCTTAATGTATTTATAAATAGGGTGTTAAACTACTTTGTTTCGAGAAGAAGACTTGATGTTTTAGTTTCTGTGAACACTGTAAATCGATAAAACACTTTGTCTTCTTCATTTAAGGTCTAATCCTTTTTGTTTTCAATTCACAAAATGACCCAATCTTTATGTGAATTGTCTTGGAACCCAACATACGACTTTGGTGAAATTTTTCTCTTGTAGAGAGGTAAAATCTATGGTTGACGATTGCGAGTCGCTCGGGAGTGCTCGAGGGTGTTCCTAGTTGATTTGGACTACATGTTCGTGTCGACTGTTGTGGTTGTTACATTCCTGACTCTACAATGCGTATCTATGTTATTGTTTCGAGGAGTGATCATTGCAGATTTCATTGTAATCTTTGTAAGTTGCAATTTACTATAAGGTTTTGCCCGAAAGGGATTTTTTCTGAAATCTGTGAGTTATAAATTTTATTTGTGTTGGTTTGCCACACACACACACACACACACACACACATATAGTTGCATGCTTAGGGGCTGAATTATTTTGGTTTGAAAATTTACACCGATTAAATAAGGTTAACATGGAAATTTACGAATTTCATTTAATCAAGTATCATGCATTATATTTTACAAATTGGAATCAGAGCTTATTTAAGCGATATACCTTCCTCAACAAGCATAGTATAGATGTGTTTAAAAAAGTGGAATTGAATGGATGGGTGTGAACTAAAAATAAATGAAATATGATTCAATCAATCAATTATGTCCAAAGAGTTCTATATGACTGCATTAACTTTATCAAACAAAGATTTAGCCTCATAGTGACAGATAAAGTGAACTCATGATGGACAAATAAATACAATGCACACCAGCCTAGAAAATATTGATGATTCTCAAATCAATAGCGTCAAACATGAAATAATTAGGAATCATTATGCAAACCCATTGATCTTCAACTTATAACATCCTCAAAATGATATATATATCATTTTTCCTCTCATTTTGAAGATACCAATCTAATTGAAGAATCAATGAAACAAAATTTGGTAATATTTTCTTTTCTGTTGCCTCTAAATTTTTAAGCTCTTGTTAATGGTGGCCTTCCACGTAAGGAAGATTTATCCCTTGTCAATATAACATTCATTAACCCTAGCCTCAAACATTTTAGAGTAATTTATTCCATTCTCTAAAAATTGAACTCTATCATCACTCTATTTCTTGGAAACTTCTAAATTTTTAAAATCACGATTCATGTCCATGAGCTTCTCATGAAGTATATCTCTTTGAGGTTGAATAATTCTCAAAAAATCAATTTCAGCTTTAAAACGAAAAATTTCCTTTTCAAGAAATTTAATTCTTTTTGCAAACTTAAAATTCAAAAGAGTTAAGTTTTTAGCACGGTTATGAAGCTCAGTAAACTCCTCTTGAATATTAAAATCATCGTCATCACAAAAAACATCAGATAACTTATCATTATGGTGGTCCATTGAGAGAGAGACATAAATAACCAATCCTAAACCAACTCAAAACACGGATCAACACGATAACTTAGTGTAATTGCTCTGATATCAATTTGAAAAACTCTATAGGGACGAAGGGTTCTAATATGGATAGGGTAAAAGAAAAAAAAATCTAATTTAATTTTTTTTAAATTAAATATTAAACTTAAACAGATTATCCCAAAGATAAATGTTGCACCCGATGATGCTGAAAATCATCCTTTAGGGTTAAAATAGTTTAGGGAATTTTCTTAACAATGGAGAAGACAATAAAAAATATAAAATAATAGAAGAAAAGAGAGAAAAAGGTTGAACACAAGTATTGTAACACCCGTATATTTCAACTGAGCAAGTTAGTATCAACAAACTACCTAAAACTCCCATTATCATCCTTTTGTTTCATTGAAACCCAAAACTAAAGAGGAAACTATATCATTAAACCAATAAATTTGTTTAATTATCCAAGTATCCCCTGAAGTTTTCAATATTCCAAAATATCCCTTGAACTTTTCAAACATGTATAACTTGACCTATACTTAACCGCTAGACCCAATCCTTATATCAAACTAAACCTATAGACTTCAACTAATTAGAATTTATGATCCTAACCTCTTAACATCCATGAAATTAAAATAATTCCCCTAAAACTTGGAAAAACCCCTTATTTAATACCAAATAAATATAAAAGATTCAAAAAAAGGACTAAAACTTAAAACCCAACATTTACACATTATCCCCTCCCGCATCAGCCTCCACAAGGGCAGAAGAAGCTAAAATCACATGGTTACACCTTCTAGCCATGTGTATCTCAAGTTTCCACATCTTTATCTTCTTAAACAAAGGAAGAATTCCCCTCCTTTCTGCTCCAATGATCTCCACTCACTTCCTACGATAAATTCCCCATGATCACCAACAACAAAACCCACCCCTTGAGCCTGCCTAAAGTTCAAAATATTCCCTCCAATATGGAATTCTGTCATTCTATATGTTAAACCTTATTCTTTAATTCCATTACTTTTCTGTGTTATTATTGGGCTTATGTTAATCAAAACAACCAAGCTTTTACGTCCAAAACAACATATGTTCGAAAAAACCACAAAAAAATCCATTAAAGCTTGAGCTTTAATGGTAAAATTTAATTCCTTGACTTGAACTAGTTTCAAAGTGAGGAATAGGTTTCTTATGAACTCAGGAGCTCAAGTGAAATGGTCATTTTCAAAAATTATAAATTTCGAGCCTCAATTTCTGAAAAGTGTTTTCTGTTTTGAAAATTCTAATTCCGTATATCTTTTTATTAGGAAGTTTGTTGTAAATGAATAAGAATAAATGATTTGGATCATATTTAATTAAAAAACAAAAACTCGCTTGCTCATCCGAATGACCTGTTACCTCATTCGAACGGCATACCCTTTTACGTTGAACAAGTTTCCAATGTCATTTCGAAAAATATTCGAGTTCTTGATCAAAAGATATACCCTTTGAATGTGGGAAACTTGTTTTAATGATGTACCCAATATCGTTTGAACGACTTCTATTGTAACTTCGAACGACATTCCAGAACTGACCAAAAGGCGTCTTCCCGAATTTCATTCGAACGGTGAAATCTCATTCTAACGACACTATGTATCTCGTTCGAATGACATGACAAACTCGTTCGAATGCGTTAGTGATATTTCAAAATTTTCTTTAGAAAAAACATTTAAATTATTTTGGAAATCGAACTCCTAAAATAAACCCCCCCAAAGAATAAAGTCGTTACCAAACTACCTCATAACTCTACTTGGATGTGACAAATGATCTTCAATCTTGAAACTGTCACAGACTTCTTGTCTCTGAATACTTAAAAGTTGTCATGAATGTGTAGTGGTGTATAATGGAATAAACAAAAATATAAAATAAATTGAACAACTAAAAAGGTTTCCCTTATAAAAGAAGGATGTGGTCGAGTTCTTATCGAAATGCGCTATTTGTAAGACGATGAAGGTGGACCATCATAAGTCTTCTGGTAGGCTATAGATTAACCCATTCTCGAGAGAAATTGGGATAACATCTCGATGGACTTCATCATGGGGTTACCTTTAACACCTCGATAGCCTGTTTCTACATGGGTAATTATTGATTGTCTTTCAAATGTGGCACAATTTTTCGCAGTTCATATCAATTATTCGGCTGAGCAACTTGAACATTTATATGTGGTCAAGATTTTTCATTTACTTGGGGTTCTATAAGAGATAGATTTCATAATTGCTCATCGTTTAGATATTTTAGTGTATCCCGTTTTAAGTCGAACACTACATCCACATATGCTTCCATAATCTTTAAAGACATGTTAGTGATAGAGAAACGCTCTGAAGTTCAAGTCATTGGAATCATCACGACACAATATGGAGGTATATGGTTTTAGGTTTTTTATTAAAATTAATCATATTTATTCTTGGATTTATACTTTTCAAAATGAGGAATTTTTATAAATGGATTATAAAATTAAATATATTTTATTTTCTCCGTTTGTTAGAATGAAAATCACACTTCGTTCGAACAAGTCTGGATCTCATGAGAACGACTTCTCTAAGTCAGTCAAACGAAGTTTCATTTTTATTGGAACAAAATGTTTATGTCGTTAGAATGAACTTCTAACGAGTTTATAGCATATGGTCTTTGTTTGACGGAACTAACCTTATTGGAATTATGTTGGAAGCTCATTCGAACGAGCTAGGCCTTTCGTTTGAACAAGAATGGACATATTCGAATGAAACTTTGGCTTTCATTCGAACAAAGTCCCATTTCGTTCGAATGAGCTCCGTCACCCCAAAAAATGTGTTTTCTATAAATAGGACCCTTTTTAACTGATTTTTGTAAGACTTTGGAAGAAAAAAAATTCCAATACTTGTTCCAAAACTTTTCCTCTTTTTGTTTCTTTAAAACAACACATTGTTTTCCAATAAATCATCCCTAGAATGATTTGTTGAGTTTGTCAAACCTTAGTTCCATACACAAACATCAAACCCTTGTAGAGTGTTCCCTGCGGCTAGTATTTGTGGAATTTCTACTCTACTGCTGAAGAAGAAAAGATTCCACATTCTGAGGCTAATTGGTGGATAGTGAAGGAAGAGATTCTTCCAATGGGTGGTGCTGGATCGCATCACTTTTTATTAAAGATTTGAAGACATATACCATATTAAACTTAGTGGATCTCAAAGTAGTCTGTAAGTGGATTCGTGTTAGTAAAAATAATGTTGAATTAGATGTTTTTCCAAAAAGAAAATTTTCCTCAAATCTTTTTCTTGTTTGGTTTGGCATATTTAGCTTAGACTTTATCTTGAATGCACACCTAATTCTAATCAAGATAACGTTTTTGAAAAAATTGGATCTTTGTATGTGTGTGATCTAAGATACAAGTTTATTCAATCCCTTGCTTTCTCAGGTTCCATTATTGATCATTTTATATTGGGGCCTTACATTTTTAGCACACTTTTAGAAGAGTTTCCAGCAGGCCATGGGGACTAAGCTACATATTAGCACGACATCCCATCCATAAACGAATGGTTAGACTGAGAGGGTCAATCAGGCATTAGAAGATATGCCAAGGTTGTGTATACTGGACTTCAAGGGAAATTGGGAGGCCCATTTACCGCTAATGGAGTTTGTGTATAACATCGGTTATCAGAAGTCCATTTTTATTGACCCTTGTGGGGAACATTATGGGAGACTTTTTCGATCATTGGTATATTGGGTAGACCCAAGCAAGGTTAGGCAGTGGGATCAGAGTTTATCTGAGAGACAATAGAGAAGTTCAATTAGATAAGATTACCAATCAAAGTTGCTCAGGATACATAAAAGGTCTATACCGATAAGAATTGAAAACTTGTGGAATTTCAGGTGGGAGAATAATTTTTACTACAGGTTTTCCCAATAAAAAGGGTAATGAGGGTCAAAAAGAGAGGGAAATAATCCCCTCATTATATTGGGAGTTTTATAATTATGCAGAAAGTAGGGAAGGTTACATACCATTTAGCACTTCTGGACCATCTCGATCGTGTACATAATGTTTGCCATGTTTTCCTACTCCATCCAGTTTTGTACCCTAATGATGCATATCAAACGTGTTATACAGTTACACTTTAATGATATTAAATTAGACTCAAACTTGTTATACAGTGAGAAGTCAATGAGTATTTTGGATCGATAAATCCAAAAGTTACACTTTAACAAGATATCACTAGTGCGAGTGCGATGGAATCATCACATCGAGGAGGGATCCGCTTAGGAGCATGAGAACTTAATGAGGCAATAGTATTTGTTTTTACTCTGGTATATTATTTGTTAGTATATTTTGACTCATTCTAATATGAGGATATTATTTTGACTCATTCTAATATGAGGAGAATATTTTAACTCATTCTTATATGAGATATGATTTTGACTCACACGTATGTGAGGATATGATTTTGACTCACACGTGTGTGAGGATATGATTTTGGCTCATTCTTATACGAGGATAAGATTTTGACTCATTCTTAAATAAGGATATTCTTTTGACTCATACATATATGAGGGGTGATTTGGACTCATTTTATACGAGGAGATAGTTTGACTCATTCTATATGAGGAGATCATTTTAATCATTTTATATGAGGATATAGTTTCTAACTTATGAATTAATAAGACATTTTGACTCAATTAAGAGGGAAAATTTATTTTGAATTTCAAGGATAGAATTATTTTTGTTGGGGACAGGGGGAATTGTAATACCCTATAGATTTAAAAAGAATTTAATTAATTAAAATAATTAGTTAATTCAGATGCTTGGATTTTTATTGAATTTTTAAGAAAAATTTAGAAAACTCTTTTAAATGAAAACAAAATTTATATAATTTATGTATGGAAAATAAAGTTATATAAGAAACTTTGAAAATAATGAAATCGGGGTTTTAATTAAGAAAAAAAATACTCTAAAATTTTAAGGACTTTTAAATTATTATGCGAAAATTAAGTAATGTAATTAGTGGGATGGACGAGGTTAATAAACGAATTGAAGTATATACTTGGAGAGGAAGCCCGGGTCAAGGACAAAAAGTGTAAAATGTTAAGAAGCAGAGAATTTATATAAAAATATAAGGGAAACCCTATCCCTACTATGTCCCAAAAATTAATTCCCAAATGACAAATTATATCTTTTCTACTTTAAAAAATACTAATAACTTTGGAAGAAAAAGTCCACTACTGTTCCAAGAGCACTCTTTTCTACATCATTGGGGCTCTTTTTGAACACAAATTGGGAATTTTTAGGATAAATTACAAGGGAAATTCAAAGGAATTTTTTCTATCTTTCTGTTGGGATTTAACATTCATCATTCTAGTCTAGATAATTCTACTCCATCTTCAGATGATGTTAATAATAATTTCTACATAAATAAGATTTTCTAAATTAATAAAATTTTGTAGAATAATTAAGTTTATTCGATGAACTGAAAATTTGTGATTTTTATAAATAAATGAATGAACCAATTCTTAAAAGTGTATGTTTAGTAAAATTGAATTGGTTTAGAGAATTATATATCTCCTTTTGATATTCTTACTTATATGGAATAATGTGATAGACTACTTCTTTACATGTATTTATGAATTTCCCTTCACATATTAATATATAAATTGGATATGAAATGGATATGTTAAAATGGCATAATGTAGCATCTGAAATTGAGATCTGTAAGTAAGGATTGACCGTAAAAATCATGATAAACCATATTTGGGAGGTATAGGGAATATAACTTCATTTTAAGAAGAAAATGTTAATTTGAATTATGGGCTTAGGACTATGACACCCCGCCAATTTTAATCACAAGTGATCAGTCCTTTATTAAAATAACCAGGAATCTCATTTGGTTGATTCTTAGCTTCACTGTTGAAAACCTTTTAAATTAACAACTACCTATGTTAAATTAAGTTGGTGCTAAATTTTATCTTTCATTAATATAACAACATGCAGAATATAAATCCAATAACCGAACCATTCTTTCAATTAAAATATATGAATCAACCACACGATAAATAGATATATAATGAGTACCGAATAAACCATCGGTTCTAAAACTAAATCCAAATCATAAGTCTAAAGAAATAAAATTGAGTGCAACTACATCGTCCGATAAATAAAACTGAAATAATATATAAATTGAAGGGGCAACATGCCCAAATTAAATACTAACTTAAGAATCCTAATCTAGGAATGGATAACTGAAGTGTTTACACAAAGCCCTGCAAGCCTCCACAATGTTGCAGCTACGAATCCCTATAATGAGTCATCAATCTTGGCATCCCTGTGGTTGGACACCTAAAATGTTTTGGAAAATAGATTTGACTCTGGTCAGAGCCCAAGAAAAAATTTTGAAATTATTTAGCAAGTATTTAAATCGCAATTTAAAAACACACACTAGTCCCACGTACATTCCCTTGAGTTTTCTCGCCTCTCAACTATAATGCACACCTAATGTCTCCTACCTAGCTATTCTACCTCGCTTAACTAGACATCCATATTTCACGAACCACAAAAGGTTCAGCTCCCCCGTACTGCCCATAAAATACTCTATCGCTACTTCCAATAACTAATATCACTTGCATATATTATTGAATTATTTTAAATAAGTTTCTCATACTTAAGTCACTTTTTACTATCCATATTTTCTACCATCACACATAAGTAGGTTAATCACACTTTATTATAGCACCATTATTTAAGTTTCATCACACATAAGTTTCTTTTAGATATACATTATTTATCTTTTCTACTATCACATATAAGTAGAATAATCACACCTCTATATATTTATCACACTATAATATATAGAATTATTTCATCCTCCGGAGTGACCACCGCGATGCATGCGTACTCTGCTATTAAGTCCATGTACCTCTTGTACCAATCAAGGACTACTGGTTCAGAATGTCGCCTCGAACCCTCAATCAACCAACACACAAAAGAGGCAAACATAGTTGTAAGCCTTTGAGCTATGCACATACCCAATGTACCCAAATGACACACCAGTCCCACTAATACACAACATATAGTGAGCCGCTCTACGTTCTATTTTCTGGGTCACAAATCCTGACCTCGCTGGAATCGTCAAGATGGGATAGCCCTCTGCGCGGAACCTCCCGTGATAGCAGGCAACGTAGGTATGTTCACACGCATAACAAATCACATCATAGGTATTTACACAACCTATATATATATATATATATATATATATATATATATATATATATATATCATCAGCATAGGTATAAACACAACCTATAATATATCCCGTACGTAGTATTTATATCTCTCGAATACTCGACGTACTAATAATTTACACATTATATTATTATTTTTTGTATTTTTCGAGAATCACTCACTACCCGAAGGGTCTTAGTCATCCCTTAAATTTTCAATGATTAATACATCACTAACCTACTAGAATAAATTTTGGGTTATCATCTACGTTTTTCGTAACCCGTTTTTAATTCTCGAAACTTAACACAATCGTTTAAATATCGGAGGCCCTAGTCTAATTTTACAATCATTATGAATAAGCCTAAGCCATGACTATAGGTCTATTGAAATTACCAAAGTCCTCATATAGTTCATAAATAATTTTATACCCTGATTTAATTTCTGACCAAAGATTTCGATCTCGGACACCCTTCTATAGAAAATTCATAACTAATTAAAAAAATTAGAAAAATACGAGGTCGGTGCCCATACTATTGTAACAAAAAGATCTACAATTCCATATTTTGTACAAGCAGGTAAACTTAACCGATTTGGATAGGGGGGCCCAAATGGTTCGCCTTGACAGTCAAAATGATGAAGCTTTGATTTCAGCGAACTCCAACCTATGTTCTTCCACAAAAAAAGATTTAAAACTCTTCCAAAACTTACCCAACGTCCACTAGAACACATAAGAGATAATGGGACACAAATATGATGATTCTAACACTTCTAAATCATCCTAACATCAGAGATTGGACTAATATTAGTGATTCAATCAATTAATTGGTTCATTTTTCAAATCTCTCAACCAAAACCCTAAGTTAAACTCACAATTTTAAATTTAGATTGAATCACTCTCTACATCTCATCAAAGTTAACTTATCAGCAGTTATAATTCATCTAAATTAATTAATTCATAATTTAAATCAATTGAATATTACAGGGGATAAATTCAACCCCAAAATCCCCTATAATTCATCCAAAACATGATGCTTAAATAAATTGTAGGATAAACACTTTCCTTAGATTTGCAGGTCTGATTTCTTTTTTAAGATGATGAGGTTGTTCTTTCCTATTTCCAATATTAACTCCGGTGACGTACGGGGTGAGAATTGGTGTGGAATGGCTTAGCTCTCTTCTCATTTTCCTCTCCTATGACCTCCTCTCTCTCAAATTTGTTGTAACCCTAGACTCTAACTACAAGGGGATCATATAACCTTTTAATTTTCGGAGTTCTCTCTGCCCTAAACTCTTAAATGATCGAAAAGCCCTTACATGGTGCCGGATTGGTCTAACATCGTCCCGGGACCTAATCTATACACCCGGGTGTACTATTCTAACTATTTCAACCCATTCCGAATCAATCGTGACCTCAAAATCACCATCCGAGACACTCTACAATAATTTTCTATCTCTACCTCATATATTCTACTCGCGACTCCCGGTTGATAAATCATATAGTCACGTCAGTCTCACTTATTATGATGTAAAATAATTAATCACTAATCGTAATCAGTAAACATTAATCATTATCTCTCCTAACTAATATTTTAATAAGCACATAATATTTAATTAAATTACGGTACACGTGTAATTTAAAAATAATCGAATTAATTAAATTCCAATTTACATAGAAATATGGGGTGTTACATACTTCCCCCCCTTACAAAGGAATTTCGTCCTCGAAATTTGGATAAGTCTGGTACTAAAAGCTTCGAATATAACCTCGCACAATATCCACCTCTTCCTAAAATCTAAATTGTTATGTTGTTCCCGTTATACCTCTACTAACGGTATCCTTCCATTCGACGGTCTATACAAATTCTCCATCATTTTATCTACTATTACTCATTGGCGACTACACAACACATTATAATTTTGTCCAACATTTACAGATATGATAAACCTATCAACTATCGGCTAAAGTATTTCCTCTACTAGGGAAGGTTCCAACATCCCCATCTACCAACTTTTTAGTTAAGTACTCTTGTTACACATACATTTCCACATCTTTTGGTTGTGGACTATACTATAAATCCACTAACTAGGGCGCCCATACATCCTATATACCGGAAATAACAGAACAAATAATACTCGGCTCCTACTAGCCTTAAATCATAAATAACTTTCAATCATGGTTTTAACCACAAATCCATGTAACAACTAGTGTACTAGATCCATGTCTTAAAGACCACACATCTTCAAACTTCTGACATTTGCTAAGGTTCATGTGTGGGATGTCTCACAAGCGAAATCCAAAAAATTAACCCTCCCCTCCCCCCCCGATACACTACTACCTAGCATTGATGGTCATCAAGATCTGTGGATCTAAACCATATAACTAAAATACCTCAAATTATGTTTTCCCCGACACATAAGTCACATCGTTCACTCCCCATCACTCAAGGAGTAATATAACACCGTGATAGAACAATCACTAAGTTCTTAGCACTAAATCAATAATCGAGCTAAATCTCTCCACTCAACGTTAAATCCGATATACCCTGAATCACATCAGTAAAAGTCCCCACGCGTCGGGGTCAAATGTAAGGAGACAACTATAGTCTCTGAAGTCTATGATACAATACAATATATATGCACACTCGACCCTCTTTCAGGTGATACCTCAATATATCTCACCCTGGAATATCGAGTACGATAGTCTTACCATGAAGCCTGCTACCGCTCAAGCCCTCGGTATACAGTTATTACACAAGACAATAATATGCTCCACTATTATAACTCTTAAAAGGATCAAAAACTACCACACAATGTAAACATTAAAGAGTCCTGCTACCCAATGGTAAACACATTTATAAATATAAGGTTGATACTGCCAACGCACCCACTAAACCAGGCTTACCCGCGAATTTTAATGTTGCCAGTTATATTATGATGCATCCATATCACCCGAAACCTACCTCATATTCATAAGTATAACACACAAATTTTACCTCTATTTTCCATCTGCCTTGCCTGGTCGATGGATTCCTGAACGTAATTCTCGCGTTGAAACTAACCCAAGATTACATCTAGGAAGTCATTTTATAGTCCCCCCTGTCTAACTTTAAGCAATCCCTCTTCCCGTGGCCTGTCTCTCCATAACCAAAACAGCTGCCAGAAATCTTCCATGACTCTGGCTCTTGCACTGTTGGCCTCCCCTGATATTCCATTAGCCCTAGCGAACTTGAGGAATGGGATGCTGTTGTTGACACTACTGCTGTTGAGGACTCTGCTTGTCTTGTTCGAATCCATTAACCTTAGGTCGATAACCTCCGAAACTAAATCTCTTAGACCGATCCCCCTGTCAAAAATCTCACTCATGCTGCTGTTGAGCCTTACTGCAACCCTTCCCATCTACCTTCCCAGTCTGACTAGTCTCACTTACTCGCTTTCTTCCCTTCATGTGGAAGGGCTAGTCTTGAAAATAAAGTAGAGCGACATTGAAGGCCTCAGTGTATGTCTCCAACTCCATATCACCCAACAAATAATATTGTATCCTCCTAGAAAGTTCATCTATGAACTTACGCATCCTCACTGTTCACCTCATCCTCTAAAAAATTCGCTAAACGAGTGAACTCCTCCTCGTATTCTTCTATAGTCCGTTTTCCCAGAGAGACATCGAGAAACTTTTGCCGCATCTTTTTCTGAATAGCAGATGGAAAATACTTATCGTCAAATCGTGCCCAAAACTCCCCAATGATCATCACATCTCTCTCCTCCGTTGTGGTCACAGACTCCCACCATTGCAAAGCCGCACCCACTAACTTGAATGCCGCCAATAACTATTTTTGAGTGTCACTGCACTTAACCATACGAAGGTGGAATTGCATGTTTTTATTCCACTCATTGGACATGACTATATCTAAGCAACCCTGAAACTCCGGTGGATGGCCCTTCTGAAATGCCTCTCTCACTCTCTTCCAATTTGATGGACCCAGGTGGGCCTAAACAACTGGCGCTATTAGTGGATATAGTTGAATCTACAAAAAGTATTGTGCTATTGAGGTCATCGTCGCGTTCATTGCCTGTGCCATGAGTTCAGTCGTTAAAATATTTGCTTGTGGGGATCCTTCCCCAGAGTTCCCTCTTGTTCGAAAAGTACAATTTGGAAGCATCTGAAATGAGATTGAAGTTTGAATAAATTCATAATCAAATACAAAGTAATCAGAAGAAGAACGTAAATGTGTGAATTTAAGGAGGAATACAATAATCCTATAATAAGGCTCTATATCAAATAACGCTACGCTAAAACATAAAGTCGCACAGAGCCTAAAAACACTAGAACCTGGTGCTTTGATACCATCTGTGACAACCCGTTTATTTTAATGACGGATAATCAACCCTTTATAAAAATAATCAGGAATCTCATTTGGTTCATTCTTAGCATCACTGTCGAAAACTTTTTAAATTACTAATTACCTACATTAAATTAAGCTGGTGAAATTTTTTATCTTTCATTAAAATAACAACATGCAGAATATAAATCCAATAAGCAAACCATTCACACAATTAAAATAGTCTGAATCAACCACACGATAAATAGATAAATAATGAGTACCGAATAAACCATCGGTTTTAAAACTAAATCCAAACCATAAGTCTAAAGAAATAAAACTGAGTGCAACTACATCGTCCGATAAATAAAACTGAGATAATGTATCAATTGAAGGGGCAACATGCCCAAATTAAATACTGACTTAAGAATCCTAATCTAGGAATGAATAATCGAAGAGTCTACAAAAAGTCCTGCAAGCCTCCACAATGCTGCTGTTACACAACCCTTGAATGAGTCATCAAGCTTGGCATTCCTGCGGCTAAACATCTAAAATGTTTTGGAAAATAGGTTTGACTCGGGTCAAAGCCCAAGAAAAAATTTTGAAAATATTTATCAAGTATTTTAATCACAATTTAAAAAAACACATTAGTCCCGTATACACTCCTTGAGTTTTCTCACTTCTCAACTATAGTGCACACATAACGTCTCCTACCCATCTATGGTACCCAGCTTAACTAGAAATCCATATTTAACTAACCACAAAAGTTTCAGCTCCCCCGTACTTCCATATAATACGTTATCGCTACTTCCAATAACTAATATCACCCGCATATTATTATCGAATAGTTTTAATTAATTTTCCCATACTTAAGTCACTTTTTGATAAACAATATCCATATTTTCTACCATCACACATAAGAAGGTTAATCACAGTTTTTTATAGCACCATTAATTAAGTTTCATCACACATAAGTGTCTTTTAGATATACACTATCTATCTTTTCTACTATCACACATAAGTAGAATAATCACACCTCCATATATTTATCACACTATAATATATATAACTATTGCATCCTCCGGAATGACCATTGCAATCCATGCGTACTTTGCCATCAAGTCCATCTACCTCTCATACCAATCAAGGACTAGCGGTTCGGAATGCCTCCTCGAACCCTCAATCAACTAACACACAATGGAGGAGAACATACATCTAAGACTTTGGGCTACGCACATACCTATTGTACCCAAATGACACGCCAGTCCCACTAATAAATAGTACATAGTGAGCCGTCCTAAATTCCATGTTCATGGGAACAAATTCAAACCTCGCTTCAATTGCCAAGGTGGGATTGCACTCTGCGCGGAACCTCCCATGATAGCAGGCAGCGTAGGCATGTTCACACACATAACAAACCACATCATAGGTATTCACAGAACCTATATATATATATATATATATATATATATATATATTATATATATATTATATATATATCATCGGCATAGGTATACACACAATCTGTAATATATCCAGTACGTAGTATTCATATCTCTCGAATACTCGACGTACTAATAATTTACGAATTTTATTATTATTCTCGTATAATTTGAGTATCACTCACTACCCAAATGGTCCTTAATTTTTTTAGTGGTTAATACATCACTATCCTACTAGTATAAATTATGGGTTATCATCTACGTTTCCCGTAACCCATTTTAAATTCCCAATTATCAACACAATCGTTTAAATCTCATAGGCACTAGTCTAATTTTACTATAATTATGAATATTCCTACGCCTCAGCTATAGGTCTATTAAAATTCCCAAAGTCCTCGTATAGTTCATAAACAATTTATACCCTAATTTAATTTTTGATAAAGATTTCAAACTCGAACACCCTTTCGTAGAAAATTCATAACTAATTAAGAAATCAAAAAAATACGAGGTCGGTGCCCACGTGATCATAACAAAAAGATCTACAATTTCATATTTTGGACAAGCAAGTAAACCAAACCAATTCGGATAGGGAGTGAACCGGTTCGCCTAGACAATCAAAACGATGCAGCTTTGATTTCAGCGAACTCCAACATATGTTCCTCCCCAAAAACGATCCAAAACTCTTCCAAACCTTACCCAACCTTCATTAGAACACATAGAACATAATGGGACAAAAATATGATGATTCTAACACATCTAAATCATACTAACATCAAAGATTGGACTAATATTAGTGATTCAATCAATTAATTGGTTTATTTTCAAATCTCTCAACCAAAACCCTAAGTTAAACTCACACATCTAAATTTAGATTCAATCACTCTCTACATCTCATCAAAGTTAACTTACCCAGAAGTTATAAGTCATCTAAATTCATTAATTCATCATTTAAATCAATTGAATATTACAGAAGATAGATTCAACCCCAAAATCCCCTAGAATTCATCCAAAACATGTAATTGAAACCCTATACTGCATTGGTATTATAATATGCTGAAATAAATTGTAAGATAAACACTTGCCTTATATTTCCAGGTCTGATTTATATTTTAAGATGATGAGGTTCGTCTTTCCTTGCTCCAATCTCAACTCCAGTGACGTTCGGGGTGAGAATTGGTGTGGAATGGCCTAGGTGTCTTCTCTTTTTCCTCTCCCATGGACTCTCTCTCAAACTTGTTGTAACCCTAGCCTCTAACTCCAAGAGTCTGATATAATCTTTGAATTTTCGTAGTGATGATCAAAAAGCCCTTATATAGTTCCAGGTTGGTCTGAAATCGCCTCAAGACCCAATCTATACACTCGACTATATTAGTTAGACTATTTTGACTCATTTGAAATCAACCGTGACCTTGAAATTACCATTTGAGTCACTCTATAATAATTTCTTACCCCTACCTCATATAGTCTACACGCGACTCCGGGTTGAGATATCATATAGTCATATCACTCTCACTCCTGATGACGTAAAATAATTAATTACTATTCACCTAGTAATCATATTCAATAAAAATTAATCATATTTTCTCTCGACTAATATTTTAATCAACATGTAATACTTAGTTTAATTAAATTACAGCACACGCAAAATTTAAAAATATCGAATTAATTAAATTTCAATTTACTCCGAAATACAGGGTGTTACACGAATAGGGGCACATATATGATTCTTGATGAGTTTGGTATCTGTACATTATATGAAAGGACATAGTTTTTATTGTGTGCACAGTGTCATGCGAACTGACATTGTTTTTACCTTGCCAACGAAGGCATGCAAATGACTTCATTTTATACCCGCCCGAACGACCCCAGTGGGGTTTTGCAATTTAGATAAACTTTAAGAACACATATGATAATTTTAGAATTGTTGGGATTTTAAAACATAGTAGTTGAAAAAATTCTAAATATTTTAGACGAAAATAAAACGTCGGGTTAGACTTTGTGGATAGTATATGGATTATTGACGTTATGCATAAAGGGGAAGCAAAATTATTAATGGATTAAAGATACCATATAGATACTATTTGGCTGCACCCTACGGGCCTATTATGAATTTATAAATAATGTTGCATGGCTCAACTTCCAAACATACCGATATATGTATACATTCTAAATTTAAATGGATAATAGGTAATATTATAATTGTGTGCCTTATTATTTATATTCATAATTTATAATTTTACTACTTGAATGCGTAGATATTATTTTGTTGCAGGTACTCCCATGTATCTGACCTAATTTCTTAATTGAGCACACTATCTTCCATTCCAGTCTTCACCAAGCCTTGAAGAAGTAGGGATTCTACCTACTTTTAGATTTACTTCATTTATTTTGAGATATGTTATATTAAGTTGTAAAAGATAAATTGGTGTTGAGAAAATTAGTATCAATTATTTTTTATTTGGTGATGTGATTAACTCTTATTTATAATCTATCAGTATTTGAGGATTTGTCATGTCGATCTTTACTTTGATTTATCATTGATATTCGTTTCTTCTTACATTCTAATGATGTCATTTAATTTTTTTTTCACAAATTGTAACTTTTGATAAATATAGTTGATCAACCTAATTACAAAAAAAAATAGGAGTTGTTATTAGTTTGTCACTTGATCTGGAGAGGCAAAATCTCAAATTGAGGAAGAAAAAATAACATTTTGTTAAAATTCAAGGTAACACCCTGAGGGGTGAGAATAAATTAAAGATGCGTCCAATTTAAAACCTTTTCAAAACTATTTAACAATGTCTAGCGACTAAATAAACATTTACAGAAGCATATAATGAATAAATTAACTCCTTAATCTCGATAATCTCAAAAACTCATTTAATATTTTTACAATAAATAAGATACAATTATTTAAAATAAAATACAGAGTTTTTTTTACTTCTCATTGTGTCCCAAATTTGAATCACGTCGCATCAACTATAAACAGTTACTTGAATCAAAACTTATCATTGACATAAAAATAGTTGGGGTTTGAGCAGAAAACTCAGTAGGTTTGTATAAATGATCTAAGTGAACTACACATACTCGTGCATCTACATATATAAGAGTGTGTTCATATGAACACCCAACTAGAATTTTAAGATACACATTACATGCTAGGATCTCACCTTATGTCACTACACATTCCAAAGTCCCCTATATATTAAAATAGGCACCACACTTCCCTAGTATAGCCTGGACTCTTGATCACCCTTTTGAAAGTTATTATTCCAACACTCCATGGCCCAGAACAAATGTGATCACAATCATAAGGCATGATAGGGTACTCCCCTCATTGTCCTACCAAAATGGCTTAACAACCCATAACAAATGGCTTAATATTATAAGAAATTTTATTTATATTTTATTATCAAAATAATATATCACATGTTATAAATTATTTCATCCCATATACAATATAAAAGAAAATAAAGAAATTTATAATATTAAAAATAACGGAAAACGATGGCATAAAATATGAAAGGTAAGAAATCGTTGTCCTCAAGTCGCAGGACCTCCCTACGTGCAGATATTAACGGTCCATCACTACTCCAAGATACAACTCTTATCCTACAATGGTATACTTGTATACACATATAGAGAACACATGAAGTTCACCATTGTGGACACCCCAATTTTTAATTAAGGTGTGAGTTATTAGTCCCACTCAGTAAAATTCCTTAATTAACACCCGTTGAAAAACCCTTAGGTTGAAAGTGGGAAACCATCCAAAAAACAAGTGGTAAAAAACAATAGGAATGAAACTTTGAGGTGTAAAAAATGAAAAAAAAAACCTGAAAAAAAAGGAAAAAATCATCGCAGGAGGTCCTTTAACCAAATGGTTAAAATCCCCCATTCAACCTTTAACTGAACAGTTAACAATCCCTGGTAATGATTGCATAATCTCTATAATATTACCTCAACCCTACACGTCTCACCCACCCCTGTCCACTATACACATGGAAAGGCCTTTAACTAAACGGTTAAACCCCCCTTTGATCGAATGGTCAAAGAACCCAAATCGTCCCCTATAGACGAAGGTCCCCACCAACATTTAAAAGGACCATAAACCCAAGCGTTCGAGAAACTCGAACTTAGTTAGAAAAATCTTGAGTGAAGTTCATACTTCTAAAAATTCATTTCCTTCGAGAAATCTCAAGCATCTCTATTCTGACTTTCTCGAACACACATCACATTTGAACATGTGTACAACTGAACTACGTCACCTTTGATCCCAAGTCCTCTTATGTACGTAGGCGCAATATAGAGTCTTTCTCATGAGCAAAAGCTTTGGCGATATGTCTCTTGATGTGTTGTCACAACAGAGATGCACCCATATCTTATATTAGCATTCTATCCCTCCTTACCTCGAACGAGATATGAAAATATCTGAAGACGCAACTTCTTGTGCATACACACATATATTCTTAACGGCCTCTCGTTGCCCAAGTTGAGATTTCTTGCACTTTTATATGCACTATCAGTAGCCTCATGTTACATAAGTCGAGTTCCCTCACACACTTACACCTATAGTAACAGCCACCCGTTATCCCATAGACACACTTGTACACAATCATCCTTGTGTACCCACACCAATTTAAGTGACGTTCATATACCTCTCACTAATACCTTTTTGTACTTAAGCATATATCTACGTTTTAAGGCATTCTCAAAATAAGGTATCTAATTATATTCTAAAATAAACTAAAAAGTAGTCATATAATGTTAAGAGCCATAATAAGCATATAAAAGGGAAGGAAAAAGAATAAATGGGGTGCAAATATACCTTCTCAAGAGGTAACCCAGCTCTCAAACCCCATAACAAGAATATATGGATCGTTCGCAGATTTAAACCTGCCTTAGGATTAGCCCGAAAGGTGTAACATGAACCTTTTGTAAGTTTTTATATAAAATAAATTAGCGACTCTGAACAACTGACAACCCTAGGCTTAAACCTGAGGCATGCGACTAAAACTTGATATGTTGTCTAACAGCATCCAAGGGAAAATCATCGAATCGATAACCTAACTTGGAGGAGAGGAGGATCGAAAGACAAGCAATCCCATATTCCCATGTTAGTCTCCCCTGAGTGCATAACTTCTCAGGATGCATAACACCATAATGGTGAATCGACTGGGGATAAATCAAGAGAGCCAAACTATCCTTGTGCTTCCTTTATATACTATGTTAAATATCTATCCTCCACATGACTACCCTTATGCAAATTTTAAATTTTTTAGAGGCCTTAATTTTAGATTCCCTCGAAATGTAGATATATGCTTAGGTCCCCATGTACAACATTGTACATTCTTCCAAACATATAGGTACGTGTGAAGGACCTCATGAGAAAACAAACATAAAATTATGTAATAATAAATATTACATGTCTGAATCACGCACTGAATAATATTAATTTTCATATTGTTTAAGCCCTACCTTCGATATCAAAGGTAGTCAGTGAAAAGGATGGTCACCAATGAATATTCTCACTGTTTTAACCCACCTATTTGATATATCAAGAAATTTCCCTCTCAATCCCAAAATCTCGATGATAAAGAATGTTTGAAGTTTACACTACTAGGGTATTTTGAGGAGGCTTTTACAACTATTCACTACTAGGGTAAAATGGTTTCACACGTTCCTTAAAGGTTGTTCAGTCCAAGAATCCTGATATAATGTGGTCCAAGGCAATGCAAACCGATCCACTAATAACTGAGTCGCATTGCCTTTTTTTAGGGTTGGAAGCAGTATGGGTTTTTACCGTACCGTACTGTTTTGGTCCGAAAAATAATGGTTTTGCTTTCGTATATTCAAATACCAGAAATCGGTCTTACCAAAATCAAAATTACTGCAAAAAAGTTGGAGGGCTTTGGTTTTAATATTTAAAAAACCTATTTACCAAAATTACCGTACCGAATTTACCGAAACCAGAAAAAATCGTACCAAAATTAATGTACTGTATCGAATTTATCGAAACCAGAAAAACCATACCGAAATTACCGTACTGTACCGAATTTACCGAAACCAGAAAAAAGTTAGTTTGGGTTTTGGTTTTAATATTTTAAAA
Source organism: Sambucus nigra (assembly GCA_949130495.1). Lineage (NCBI taxonomy): Eukaryota > Viridiplantae > Streptophyta > Magnoliopsida > Dipsacales > Adoxaceae > Sambucus > Sambucus nigra. The sequence continues at coordinate 483,661,864 of OX422218.1, forward strand.
AGTTGGTTGGTTTTGTTTTTGGTTTGTTAGGGCTTTTAGTGCTGTTTACCGAAAGCCGAAAAAACCAAAACTAGAAATCGAAAAAACAAGAATTTACCGAAACCAGAAAAAACCAGAAGAAACCAGAATTTATCTAAACTAGAAAAAATCAAAATTACTTAAAAAAATGAAATACCGGCCAGTTTGGTTTTATTATTGATTTTGGTGTACCGGGTGGTAAACTGGTATGGTTTGATTTTACCATCCAGAGTTTGGTTTTGGTATTGGTATCAACTATTTACCGACCAAACCGTACCGCTTACACCCCTACCTTTTTCCATATAGAGAAAAAGCTATAGGTACACATTATATTGCACAAAAAGAACAGATGTTTAAGAACCAATTGCTTTGATAAATTTCTTTAATAATTTCAGACGGTCGGAGGCTGGTCCAAACAACTCAAATTCTAAGGTGAATGTCTTACCATTTTTTCATAGAAGATAAAACATTATCAATTTGCAAGTCATTGCCAAAATATATTCATTTACATTGGATTCCCCTACCCATGTTTTATTTTGAGATAATAATAAACCACGGTCTATTACTTCCTCATTCCTCATATAGAAAATGAAAGATCATCCCTGTTTAGCCAAATCCAGAGGGACTTTGTTTAGTTCTTCCCATTTGAATATACTCAACTCAACAAAGTCTTTACTCAATTATTTGGGGTCGGATACATGAATCATATTATTCCATTCCATTATATTCATTGCAATATCTTTGGTTAAACCACATGATATCATATCATTTTTTACAATATCCCACCAAGTCAATTTAGACCTACCTCTACCCCTTACATTACCATCAATACTAACTAAATTACTCTTCCTCATGGGGCATTAATTGGTGTATGTTTGGCGTGTCCAAACCACCTAGTTAATTTTCTCTCAATTTATCATTTATCGGATCTACTTTTATAGTTTCATGAATTTATTCATTTCTCATTTTATCATTTTGAGTTTTACCACAAATCTATCTTAGAATTTTCATCTCCGTCAGACTCACTTTCTGCGCATTTTTTTTGGTCACCCAACATTCTATACCACATAACATTGCGTGTCTAATGTATGTCCTATAAACTTTTACTTTTAACTTGAAAGGTATACACCTTTCAACAGGTAGCACTTCTTCACTTAACCCACCCTACTTTAATTTTAGGAGTAACATCATCACTAATATATCTATATTTTTGGATAATCGAGCATAAATAATGAAAATGATCAATTTTAGGTATCTCTCGGCCTCCAATTTAACCATATCCCCTTTTGTTCTCCTATTACTACAAAAATTTTACTCCATACATTATGTTTTAGTCATTTTTATTTTAAATCCTCTTATTTCTAGAGTTTATCTCCACAATTCTAATCTAGCATTAACCCTCATCTTAGTCTCATCAACTAAAATAATATCTTCAACAAATAGACAGACCACAGTACCTCATCTTGTATCTATTTAGTCAACTCTACCATAAGAAGTGCAAAGAGATGAGGACTTAGTGATGAACCTTAGTACAGACCTACAGTAATTGGGAATTCAATACTTTCTCCAACTAATGTTCTTACAATAGCCATGGACCCATCATACATATCCTTGATCACGCTGATATGTCTATGTGTTACTCCTTCTTATGTAGAACGCACCATATTATATCTTATGAAATCCTATCATACGCCTTCTCCAAATCTATAAAAATCATATGAAGGGTCTTCTTTTTCTCCCTACACCTCTCAATAAATACATTACTTTTATTGTTGACCTTCCATGAATAAACCCAAATTGATTCTCGGATAGTATTGTTTTCAATATTAATATATATTTAATCACTCTCTTCCAAAATTTAATTGTATGACTCATTAACTTAATACCACGATAATTTGAACAACTTTGTATGTCCCCTTTATTTTTTTAAATAGGTACTTAAACACCATTTATCCATTAATCAAACATCCTATTAGTCATTATAATTCTATTAAATAATTTTATAATTCAAGACACTCATTCCTCCCCTAAGCACTTCCAAACCTCAATTGGTATACCATTTGGTCGTGAAGCCCTCTATGTTTTCATCTTTTTTAGAACAATCACAACATCTATTTTCCTAATTCTATAATATATATATATATATATATATATATATATATATTAGTCTCCTTATGTTTCTCTATATCCAACTAACTCTCATTATGTCCGTTCAATAACCTCTAGAGATAGGTTTTTTATTTTTCCATAATCTCATAGTCATTGACTAAAACTTTCAAATCGTCACTTTTAATACACTTAACATTATTAAAATCTTTTGTTTTTCTATAACTATGTTTAACGAGATTATAAATTCTTTTTTCTTCTTCTTGTGTTCATAATGTTGTATAAAGATTATTATACGCTTAAATTAGCATCGCTTAATGTTTCCTTAACTTCCTTTTTAGTGCATTTATATTTCTCAAAATTATCTTCATTTTTAGTTATTTTTCGTGTTTTAAATCACTCCCTTTTATTTTGTACTATATTTTATACTTCTTCATTCCATTACCAAGTTTCTTTAAATTGTGCCCCTTACCTTTTGATTTTTCAAGAATTTCTTTAGACATTCTCCTAATGCACGTGGCCATCTTATCCCACATTATGCTAGTTTCATCTTCGATATTCCATGATGCTTAATTCAATATTTTATCTTTAAATAGTCATAATTTCTCTCCTTTTAAGTTCCACTACTTAGTTTGAGGATTAGTCTTCTCTTTTCACACTTGTAACCTGACAAAGTTTTACACTAGTTTTTAGCCACCTAGCGCGACCCTCCTTCTTTACCCAAGCTAACTCCTATGTGAATGGGAGTCTGTGGACTGATAATGACATATTTTTTAAAGGCTTAAAACATTAACGCAACAATTAGGCTTGCTGGATTTATTCCCCCGGTAAAAAGGCATACTTTAGGCTAAACTACTAAACAAAGATTAGCAATTATCCCTACCTAATAAGATGGTAGTCTTAATGTAACTAGGAAAATCATTGAAAAACAATAAACAAAAAGTATAAAAAACAAAATACCTTCCACATAGGGTTAAATGCAGATAAAAGAAGAGATTTTTACCCACTATTCCCCTTTACTAAGTATGAGGTTTAATAGGTCTTACGATCTTTTTTTTACTCCATTAGGTCCCATCTCTTATAGAAACAATTTGTAAACATATAATGAATATTCACTACATGTATGAATAGGACCTATGGAGAATTTTTTTATGAGACCAATTAGGAAATTTCTTATATAAATAGGAGTTATTTGTTAATCTCCCATAAACGAATTGTATTGAAAAAAGTCATACATATATGAGTCTTTCTGCCCCTATGTATTGTCCTTTTGTTAATCCTTATGTGATAAAGCTGTGGCTATCTGGATAATTCATATATTAAGTCACGCACATAAATATTCACTTTTTACAAAATTTTATTTTATTTAGATTAAAGTGAACATGCAACGGTGATGTGAAGCAAAATTCTAAACCAAAATATAAAGAAGAAGAAATAGAGGAAAAATTTCTTTCAGGAAAAACCTTTCATTTAGCACTATTAAAGATAAGACAAACCCGTAATGACTTAAAAATTACTTAGATATTCACTAAGTATAATGCACAAGAGTCTTAAAATTTTCAACATAAATAAATGCAGTCCAGCACCGCCCATAAAAAGCATATCTTCCCTCGGTATCCACCAATCAACCTTTGGACTGCCCAATTCTCTTCTTATTTATCCATGGAGACTCAAATCCACAAATCGGAAGTAGAGAGAATCTCTAAAATAGTTTAGAACTTTTGATTGTGTTCTTCTTGATTTAGAAAAGTGATCTTAAAAGATCCAAGGGCTTCGGATGAAAAATTTGTAGAGTTTAATTAAAAAAAGAACTCTAAAAAGTCTTGTGGAAAAGTCTAATCTCATATCTCTATTTATAGGGAAATATGTTGCAAAGAGATAGGGATTAAAGATTTGGCAACAATTTGTTTAAAAAATAAAAACACGTGTACTCGTTCGGATGATGTACCTAATCTTGTTCGAACGGCTTCCAATGATACTTCGAACGATATTCTACAAATAACCAAAAAGGAAACATTACATATATTATTCAAACATAGGAACCTAGTTCTAAAGACCCTACCTAACTCGTTCGAACGACATTTCAAACTCATTCTAGCGAGTTAGCGAGCTTTTTAAAAATTCTTTAAAAAATATTTTGAAAACTTTTAAATGCAAACTCTCTTAAAAAAAAACCTGAAACTTTAAGGCTTTACCAAACCTCTTCATAACACTTCTTGAATGATGTTATGATGAATGATCTTCCTTCTTCCAAATTTCACCAACTTATTTTCTTCGAATACTTGAAAGTGGCCATGAAGGTGCAGTGGAGTGTAACGGGATCATCCAAATAAAAATAAAATGAGAAATTATAAACTTTACTCTTACATTTGTCTACAAAATTTGAAACAAAAGTGACCCAACTTATTTTGCTATTATGATTACCAATAGAGAACTCACATTAAGTTCTTACCTTGAAAACTAGAGTCCGCTTTCCGTGCGGTCTTTTTGTTTTTATCTGCAAGATCCCTACACATGACTGTTAATTCTTGCCTACAGTACCCTTTATATTCACTGAGAAGACAAAGATCCATGTAAGGACAAATTTTTTATATAGTCAATTTGTATGTATTTTGGATTATTTTGCTTTTGGACAAAACCTTTGAGTCATAGGTTATGAGTTGAGTGTGTTTACCCTTCCAAACTTGTGATGTCTTTGATTGAACACTTAGCAATGAAGATATCATGTTCACACCAACGTGCCAAGTTACATGCCTTATTTTTGTATTCTTGTTTCAATGATCTTTCTAGTATGAATGCATAAATATTTTTATCCTTGGATAGTTTACTTGGGTGTTATTTTTATAAAAATGTTTTAAACTTACTATGAAAGTAGTTTCTAAAAAACATTTCAGGTTATTCTAATAACATTGCCTATATCACTCGAATAATCTTATATACCTCGCTAGAACAGGTTCCAACGAACTTCAAACGATATTGTTTTACCATGCTATGTTTTCTCATTTGATATCATCCTTAGAAGATGGTTTCATCAAGATCATGTGTTTATTCGAACAACATGGTCCTCATTCGAACGATCTGAAGAATTTTTTTCCAAAAGTTTAAGATTTTTCTTTAACTTTTCATCCTTATCTCTTTTTTGGAAAAAACTCTTATAAATAGGAGTACGGAGCAACAGTTTTAATAAAAACTCATGATTTTGAGTTTCCAAACTCTTCCAAAAATCTCTCTATGTTTATATGATCATCTATGATCAAGTTTTTAAAATCCAAATCCTAGTTTACACCCAAACCATATCAGATACAAGTTTCATCATATATATGCTTTAAGACCTAGTTTTTAGGTATCATTGGTTTATTCTCTTCATCTTATTAAGAATCATTTCATATAGTGGACTCTATATTTTCTGTTTACGCATGGTGGACTCCATGTTATGGTGTTATACTAAAGAAGCGGTGGATTCCGTATTTCAATCCATAGACGATTGCTGACACTTATGGGTGGATACTAAGGCGTTTATTGAGTAAACAATTATAGAAGTTGTGTGGATGGATTCAAATGTGTGGTTGTGCAGATGTTGAAGGGACGAAGAGAGGCAAGGCTTGTAAGGGCATCGGTTCGCTGTGTAAGTCTATTATCGTGTCCTTTGTAAATCCAAGTATAGTGAATTTACTGGGCTGGGTCGTCCAAGGTTTTTTCTGTTTGAATTTTTCTCGTACATCGAGAACTATGATTTGATTTACTTATTTTTTCCTTTACTCATATAGATGCATGTTTTTAGGTTAAGGTAAAATTGGTTAATCTTTTTATCGTAACAATTGATTTAATTAATGCAAACTTTTATGTGCGTTAATTTTATTTAAATTGAACATAAATTTGAGACATTTTTAAAAAAGTTTTTTGTTGCTATTTGTACCCTATCCATATTAGAATCTCCTTTAGTATAATACTTTCCAGTAGTATCATATCGGGAACACTAAGCTATTTTGTTAGATCTGTGTTTAGGCATGAATCCGAGTGGTTTTATATGGAGGGCCAGTCGCTTTCTAGGTCGTCGATGTTTACTGGGTCTAATTATGTACACTCAAAATGCATATGCAATCAGCACTTAAGGCTATAAATGAGGGGGTTTAGTTAAGGGTTATTAAGGGGTGGTTCCCACTCAAGACTTAAGTAGGTGAAATTCGTGTTCAAAAGGCCATAGGAAGTTGCAGTGAGGATGAGCACAAATTGGCTAATTATAATTTATGTGATTTAATTTTTTTTGTGTGTGTGAACACGCCAAAGTAGTTCTTTCATATCATGATGTACGAGACGTCCAAAGAAGTTTGGGATATACTCCAACTAATCCATGGGGGAACTAGTGATGTTAAGGCTTCCGAACTCCAAAATCTCACCATTCAATTTGAAACCATTAGAATGGAGGAGAGTGAAACCTTCAATGACTTCTATGCTAGATTGTGAGATATTGTGAACTCGTGTTTTAACTTGGGAGAGAGAATATTCGAAACTCTTATAGTTAATAAAATCTTAAGGTCCACAACTAAAATATTTGACTCAAAAGTGATAGTTTTGGGTACTTTAGACTGTACGAATGTCAAAGATTTTGGAGGTGATCTTCAAACTTATGAGCTTCACATGTTTTCCACCTAAAGTATAAAGAAAAATAAGGGCGTTACTTTGAAATCCCAGAAGGAACAAACTCTTGATTTGGATGATGAGTCTGACATTGATTTTAATAATATCTCCATGTTTGAAAAAATCTTTAAGAAATTTCTCAAGTTTAAAAAATAATTGAAAGATGAAAAAAAGTTTGAGAAAATCAAGTATAACAAGGCTATGAAATTCCTTAAAGCAGTAATGATAATTTTAAGAGGAAGCTAGATAGATTATTTGAGTACGAGGATTAAAGCCATAGGGCAGCTGAGTGTCCCGCTAAACAGAGGAAGGATGGTAATAAATCGAAGAATACAATGCCACCTTTAGTCATCTTGATCGTGAAGAGGAATCTGATTCCCCCATTGAGTGCAAATACGTCGAGTTAATAGGTAGTCATGTCAGCCTTGATGAAAAATCTTCCAATGAAGATAATTCTAAAGATGAAAATTTCGAGGCCATTACTTACGACTCCCACGTGATTGATAGTGGAGAGAGTGGAGGGGATAAAGGACATGATAAATAGGAGGAGGGGAGTGAAATTTAAGTTAACATCCATGACTTTTATAAGAAAATGATGAAATTGAAAAATTCTAACTTGAAGTTGAAAGCTAGGTTAAAAGAACATGTCGTAGGGAATGGAGATAGCATATTAATTCAGGATCTTAGTGCACGTGACAAGACTGATAGGGAAAAGTGAGATAACCTTCATGGTTAGATGGATATTTTGAAGAAGAATTCCCTTGTTTTTTATGAATCTTGTCGTTTTCTCAAGTCTAGGATTGTGGAGTTAAAAGAAAGATTTAGATACTTGAGCAATGTCACATTTGATTTGGAGTCTAGGTAAAAAAAATGGGATTAAATGTTAGGCACCATCTGAATCAAAGATGAAATTTTTGTTATTGGCTTTGTTATTCCAAATGTTTTTGCTAATAGAGCTGAGACAATACTTCTAAGAGTCAACCTTTGCTATGAATATTAGAAAAGGTCAAGCTAAGAGTAACATTTCTCGTGTCTACACATGCACCCATTTCGATAGGAAAGGTCACCTTAGGCATTTTTGGTTTGATCTTAGAATTGGTCCTAGGAAGTATGAGGCTAGATTCATCGATGTTCCTAAACCCAAGAGCATCATGATATTCTTATGTGGGTTAGGAAATCAGATTTATAGGCATTAAATGTTAGATTTATTTATTCTTGAATGCCTGCACATGATACTTCTCATGCTAAATCTAATGGTTAATTATGTTTGAATGTTTTCATACACTTGCTGTTGTACTTCATATTATAAGCATTTTCTAATTGTATGATGTTTCAGACTTTTGTATTTTGGTATTCCTTTTGGGGGTCTTTATTGAAAAATACAAAAAGATTTCATTTGCCTTTTGAGTTTTGTTTCGTATGGAATATTAGTATCTTAGGCCAAAAAAACACAAATTCAGTTTTTAACAAATTTTATCTTGACTTAATTTAGTGCGCATGAAATGATGAGCTCCAAATTAAATTACCCAAAGCACATAAATAAGCCAAGAATTTGAAGAAGTAAGGAAAAATCCCTTTCGGGAAAAACCTCAAATTTCAGCATTGTATCAAAATTGATAGACACTATACGACTTATAGACTACTTAGCTGCACTAATTATAAAGCACAGTTCTTCAAGTCTTTTACATATATGACACAATCCAGCATCGTCCATAGGAAGCGATTTTTCCTCAATATCCACCAATCAGCCTTCTTCTTCGGTAGTAGAGCCTTGGATCCATAATTTAGCAATAGAGATAAACTCTAAAAGGGTTCTTTAACTTGGAATATGTTCATCTCGATTTGAAAAAGTGATCTTTAAAATTCCAAGGGGTTTGAATGAAAATTGGACAGAGTTTGATCACCAAAAGAATAGTAAAATGGCTTCTTAAAAATATAAAATGAGTTGTTTCAAACTCGAATCCCGTATCTCTATTTATAGGGAGAGTTTTTTAAAGAGATAAACATTAGAGATTTGGATCAGATTTGTTAAAAAATTAAGAACCCACGTGCTCATTCGAACAGCTAGTACCTTGTTCGAACGATGTACCCTTTTTCCTTCGAATGTGTTTCCAATGAGTCTTCAAAAGATATTCCAGAGCTTATTAAAATGCATCGCTTCAGATCTTGTTCGAACATGGGAAACTCATTCTAATGACGTACCTAATTTCATTTGAATGACATCCAATGAGACTTCGAATGACATTCCACAACTGATCAAAAAGGCGATGTTCTAGATGTCGTTCGAATGATGGAACCTCGTTCTAATGACACTCTGTAACTCGTTCGAACAACTTATCAAACTCGTTTTAACGTGTTATCACCCGTGGAAATTTGAAGTCCTTACCAAGTCACCATAACTCTTTTGAATGTTGTTGTGATGAACGATATTCAATTTTCCAAATGTCATAAACTTCTTGTCTTCGAATACGAGAAAGTAGTCATGAAGGTGTAGTGGTGTGTAATGGGATAAGCCAGATAAAAACTAAATTGAGCAATTATAAAAAAAATTCTTATAGTGTAGTTTAGTTTTACACATTTGATGTGGAATATCGATGTGTTTAACCCCATTTCATTCCATGTATCCATGTGGCAAGTACATTTGACTTTCAATACTTATATTGTTCTTAATCATGCTTGCATGGAATAGTTTAAAAATGCATTTCTTAATGGATCCACATTGCATATGCTTCCATTCACATGCACGAGACCTTTTGGATTTTAACTTCATATTTTACATTGATCTAAGTGAGATTTTCTCCGAATAATCTTGTCATGTGCATAAATTTTTAACATGGGGAATTTATTCACATAAGAACCATTGGCTATGAGTTTGCAATTTTATTAAAAAATATGACTTGCATGGGAAAGGGCTACGAAGGAAGAAATCTTCTTTGCATGAAAGGCCACCACTAGTAAGAGACTAAAAATTTAATAGGCATTGCCAAGGCCATTTTTTAGCATTGATTCTTCAAAAGTGTAATATCTTAAAAAATATGAGAGTGAAAAAGTCATATATCTAAGTTTTTAGGGTGTTATAAGTTGAAGATTAATGGGTTTGCACAATGATTCCTACTTAATTAATGTTTGATGCTATTTCTTTGAGAATCATCTATATTTTCTAGGCTAGTGTGCATTGTGCTTGTTTGTCCATTATGAATTCACTCAATCTCTCACTATGAGGCAAAATATTTATTTGACAAAGTTGATGTAGTTAAATAGAAATCCTTGGATATTTTTTATTGATTAGGTCATAATTCTTTAGTTTCTAGTTCACGCTTTCACAATGTTTACCACTTTTGTTTATAAACATCGATGCAATGCTAGTGTGGAAAGCTTATTGTGTTTTTTTTTCTTATTTGTGGTGCTTATACTCATATATATATATATATATATATATATATATATATATATATGCGTGTCATTATTATCTTTTACATATTTATATAGATGGTATCTTTTGTTTTAAGTCTTTACGCTTGCATTTAATCCATGTATGCCACTAGTTCAGTTTTAGTTTCAAGTGGTTTGAAATTGGTGTGATATATGATCATATTGGTATCTATTATTTGTTGTTTACATTGGTATCCCATGCTTCATTTTATATTCAATATGGTATCATTTTTGCATCAAAATTGGTATTAATTGATCGTTGTTTGAATTGTTGGTACTTGTGTTGCCCAGTTGCTTATTGTTGCATCTTTCACGACAAACCATTACATGATATACTTGTTTTTACTTTATGTCTACTCATGTACCATTTAAGGGGAGTTTTTTTTATATTAGGGAGAAATGGTTTTATTATTCATCTTTATCATTGTCTATTCCTAAACACAAATGGGGAGAATTGGTATCTCAATCGTTATAGTCCGGGGGAATTTTTACCTTAAGGGGATACATCCTAACTTAGGTAGAGATTCTTGGACAAAAGAGGAGGGTTTATTATTATTCACATTTATATTTTTATATAGTCTCTTTGCATTTGAAGGTGTGTTTAAGTGTATAAGTTTGGAATTATGCCACAAAGTTTATAGAAGAGCAAAGCTACTCAACATGAGTCTATTATATGTCTGTGTTTTTTTCCTTTTGGGGTTGTGGATTGAGTCTTTTAGATGAGATTTATAGACCATATGTTTTTGTTTTGTGTTTTGTCTTGAAATAGCCAAATGAGGAAATTTGGAAGGATAAACTTTCGATATAATCAGTTTGTAAGTATTTTGTCTTATTCCGTGTTCGGAAAAAACCTTTGAGTCGTAGGTTAGGTCTTGAGTGTGTTTACCAAAAAGATCAAATTGTCACCTTTCAGCCGGCCACCCATATCACAATCAATGACCGTGATAAAAAATACACATTTTTTGTCACGGTCATTGAACCGTGACAAGTTCGTGACAAAAACTTGTCACGATCAATGACCGTGACAACCTTATAAAGTTATCACGGTGAAAGATGGGGACAGGTCTGTGATAACTTAGGCAGTAAAAAAATCATTTCCTCTTCTTTTTTCCCACCTTTTTTACTTCCCTTTTTTTCTCTCTAAGCAACTACACTTTTTCTCTCTCTAAGCGATTTTCAGGTTTTTCCCTCTCTTTCTCTTTCCTTTGTATATATATATATGTGTGTGTGCACGCGCGTGTGTGGTGGGGGGAGGGGGTGCAGGTGGGTGAGTGGGGGGGTATGGGGGTGGTGTGTGTGTGTGTGTGAAGGTGGGTAAGTGGGTGTGTTTGTAGGAGGTGGGTGTGTGTGTGCATGTGTGTGTGGTGGGAGGAAGGAGGGAGTGATGGGGCAGGGGTGGGGGAGGAGTTAGGTCGGGGAGGTGTGTGTGTGTGTGTGTTTGAAATTAATTGTTAGGACCTGTTTGGCAACCCAATACCCAAATATATGTTATAACCTTAAGTATATACACCCAAATATTGTTGTCTAATACATAATGATTCTCCCCATATTTAAGAGGCTTAAAGTTCAATTTGAGATTTTTCTCACGGAATAGTCGTAATAGGAATTGGAATTGGGACTTATAATTGTTATTGTTAATTTAATTATGACTTTAATTGGATATAAATGAGTTAGGAGCCTTTAGATTTCCCTTATTAATTGTTGGTTTTGAATTAGTAAGTAGTTAGTTTGAATTGATGTTTAGGATTTTTAGTAATTGCACATATTAGATGTTGTTGTTTTGGAATTCAGAATTAAGTTGTTAAATATTAATATTTCACCATGACAGTTGAAACAGACAAATTGATTAATAAAATATAGATTTAATTGTAACTTTAATTGTATAGCTTTAATGACGATATATTTATAAGACGTGGTGAAATGAATAAACTGAATAGATGAATTAGAAGGAGTAGGGGATACACATTTGTTGGTTTGTTGTTGTTATTATTATTGGATTATAGTGGACCGATGTTGGGTTGGTTAATTTTGAAAGTGGCATGACCAGTGGATTATTGTCCAAATGGGGGGGGGGGAGTTTTCAACTTTTTTCTAAAATTAATTTGTGTCACGAACAATATATTATTAATTCATATATATATATATATGATAATTAAATGAAACATACTTGAAATTACAAATAGTGCGCATAGATACTAGCCTTCTAGTTCTTATGAGTACGCATTCAATAGCCCTTAGACCCGTTCGAGATTCATTACCCCTGTAATGAGATCTCTCGAGTTGACCTGTTTGGACAGTTTGGGACTGCATAATTTTTGTATAATAATATTCTTAGTGGCTTAAACTTGTTACTTTTGGAGGAAGTTCTGCAGTCGTATCCTAATGTTCTATGGGTACATACTAGATTGGCAAGTGTGAGTGTTATTTCAATTGATAAATTGAAATAACACTCACACTTGCCAATCTACGTCATGTACTTGGAGAACTATGGGGATATACCGCCGAATTTTCTCAAATCGTAACAATGTGAATGAGTCATTAAGTATATTACAGAAATATGCGATCTTGAATGGGATAGGACCACTCACCCTTTAAAGGTGATGGAGGAAATAGGAATTAATATTATAAATTGAATTTGAATTTGAAATTTAAAATCGAATATAAATAAGACATAATTAAATGAAACATATTATAAATCTAAGTTTTGTTTATACTCATCCATGGATATACGCTTCTTACCTTTAATAGGTGATTGTTTGTAGTAGTTGTGATGGGATATCCTAAATACAAAGAGTGGATGGGTGAGACAAATAGAATGGGGGATGTGTTTCGCAAAAGTGTTGATGAATTTTTGAAATATGCAAAGAGATTTCATAATGATGAAGAGTTTTCGTGTCTATGAACTAGGTGTGAGAATGGTAAGGTGTTTGAGTGGAAAACAGTTCAACTACATTTGTTAAGATGGGGTATACAAGATAATTAGCGATTTTGGAGTTTTCACGGGGAATTAAAAGTTCTTTTTTGTCCCCGAGCAACCTCTACAACAACCTTCAACAAGTAGGATAGATGTAGAAAGGGATGATGTAGATGAATATATATGGAGAGGAAACCGAATCTCTTCATCTCCCGCTACCTCAAAAAATGTATACCATCGCCATAGGAGGTTTTTACCCCCCGCTCATAGTTTTAGATTTGAGAAAGGTTCCATTTTTTTATCGGGTGGGGTTGAACGTAGGCTACCGCCAAGAAAACTTTCAGATTCAGAAATTGAAAGTAAATCTTATGATTGTGGCCCTAATATTCCAGGTAAGAATCCTAAATTTAAGAATGCCAAGCATAAGAAGCCCCCAACTGGGAATGAAACTAAGACAAGAAAGGCATGGTCCAGGAGGTCAATTTTATTTGACTTGCCTTATTGGAAGAATAACCTGGTGCGTCATGTATTGGATGTGATACATGCAGAAAAGAACATCGTTGAACATATTGTGGCCACATGCCTTGGGGGAGTTATTCGAAGGATGGAGAAAATGTAGGAAAACACCTTAAATCGTTGAAACTTAAGCCACAACTACGGTTGAAAGAAGATAGTAGGGGGAGGAAAATAATTCCCCATGGTGCGGTTACTTTGACGAGTGGGGAAAGGAAGGTGATTTTGGACACAATATAAAATTTGAAGGTTCCATATAATTTTTCGTCAAACTTGCAAAGGATTGTGAATTATGCTACCCATGATTTACATAAGTGTAAGTTCCACGATTGGCATGTGATCATACGATTGGTTCCTCTATTGTTTAAGCACTGTTTCTCCAAGCCCAAGGATTTACGGAAGGCTATTATGCAAATTAGTATCTGCTTCTCACTTTTGTGTGAGAAGGTAATCAATCAAGAACACATAGTGGCCGCAAAATTGGCGGTGACCAAAGCGATTTGGGTGTTGGAGAAGTACTTTCCCCCATCATTCTTTGACATAAGTGTTCACTTGTTGGTACACTTATGCGACGAGGCACTACTTTGTGGTCCAGTTAGATATCGGTGGATGTATCCGTTTGAAAGATTAATGAAAGTTTTAAAAGATTACGTCAAGAATACACTATACATTGCATGATCAATTGCAGAGGAATACATCATCGTGTTGTCATCAATCTATACTCGATAATATATGCCTGACTCGACCAACATTGATGACGTTAATGAGTTCGTCGATGAGGGTGGTCATTTGATGGGCAAACGAGTGAAATTAATGAGTTTGCAACATAAACAAGTAGCTCGTTATCGATTTGACCCACATGAAGATGTCAAAGAATGGAAAAAGTAAGTTTAAATTATTTTAAGTTTTACATTATTTTTTATTATTTTATACATGATTAATTTTGTAATATGTTCGCCACATTAATTTTATGCAGAAAATATGAAGCCTGTGAGAACAACAAAAGACAAAAAATAATGGCACAATTAGACAGTGAATTTAGGCTGCAGTTGTCAAACGAGGTAATTATAATGAAACTGGTTGTTATATAACGTTACATTGAAATAAAACTTTACAACTAACCTAATTAATTTATCTATATTCTCAGCTTTTAAAGACTGGTGATGCAACATCAAGGCTTACTCGTCTAGCCACTGGACCCTTGCTCATGGCACTGGAGTACAAAATGTATCGATTGAACGATTACGTATTTGGCGCAAGGGTGTACGAGGAAAGTACAAATGTACAAAACTCGGGCATTTCATGCAAGGCTCTTACTTTCTTTCGAGCGAGCGCTAAAGATAAAAATCTCGTTGAAGCTAAAATGACTTACTATGGTGTAATTCGAAATATATTTGAATTGGACTATGTAAGCTTCAAATAGGTAGTATTTTACCGTGATTGGGTAAGAATTGAGTATAAAAATACTTATAAAGTTGATCGTGGCACCAATTTGATGATGATTGACTTGTCTAAGTTGAAGAGCAATGAACAGGTGAGCGATGAGCTATTTATTTGTGCATTTTAAAAGGTTAAGCAAGTGTTTTACTCTGAGTATATCAACTATGAGCCGTGGTCAATCGGCCTATATGTGCCAAAGAGTCTAAATAGTAGTGTGGATGAGTTGGCAACTCCTACTGAATATCAATCCATTTTTTATGATAACATGAATTTAAAATAATTTTTAGATTTGAAATAAGTATTCCAATTATAGGATAATAGTTTAATGTTTTTTATCGAACATCAGTTTACTTCTTTTAATTCATTTGTACTTGATCATTTTCTCTCTTTCTCTTTTTCCTTTGTATATGTGTGTGTGTGTGTGTGTGTGCATGTGTGTGGGGGGGGGGGGGGAGTTTTCAACTATTTTCTAAAATAGTTTAATGTTTGTATGTCTTCTTCAGGTGGGTGTGTGGGTGTGTGGGTGCAGGTGTTTTTGTATTCTTCTAATTCATTTGGATTTGTACTAATAACAATAATATTTACAAAAAATGTCTCCGTCGGGGATTAAGGCAAGGATGATGATGATGATAATGATGATGTCTTCTTCAGGGCTCGGCGGCAGCAGAGGCGAGAGGGGTCTTTGGCCTCTAGGCTCCCCAAATGGGTCAAATTGGGAATGGCCGTTGAGAACAAGACGGGCTTATTGACTAGATCCCTCGATCTGGTCAATACGATTATCGGTCCGAGGTACACCAGTTAGAGGGAGGTGCCAAATGAGATCAAGTTAACTATTTGGGCGGCACTACAGGTATTTATATTTCAATTTATATTTCTATTTATTCGCGACTAACACTTACATTATTTTTGTTTTGTATTTGTTTGACAGGAACAATTCAGCCTACCCCCAGAACTCCGTGATTCTGTGTTGGATCAGTTGAGGGAGAAACACAAGACATGAAAGAATAATTTGCAGGCTCGGTAATTTGGGAAGACCCAGGAGTCCATGATCAGAATTCGTGAGTCTGTCCCGTCGAAGGAGCCGATCGCATTGGCACAGTGGCAAAATTTCATTGATAATGAGATCGAGGAGCGATAATTGGCATCCCGCCAATCGGGGAGGGAAGACTGAGCGAAAAAGACGAACGTACACTACTCTGGTCGGACGTCTTACGCTGAGGTGGAGCACATGATGGTAAGTTTTTATTTTTCTATAATTATAGAAATCTCTTGTTATGCATTATTTTACTTTGTGCTACTTACTAATTTTGCATTACTTCATTTCAGGGGAGGGGGAATGGCCCTGGGGGTAGGCCACATAGGCTCGATGCCTATGTGGCAATTGGGACGAAGAAGGGCAAGGATAAGGACGTGTCCCCAAGCATCGCAGCCACGATTGTAAGTAATTCGATGGTTTAATTTTTTTGAATTATGTTATAATTTTTTTATTTACTTCTTTAACTAATCGCATGCTTTTTGTCATTTCAGGCAAAGCTTAAGGAAGTGCATGAGTCACAGTCTGATGCCGATAAAGCATATTTATCCACGGACGCACTCAGCCAAGTGCTTGGAGCTGATCGCAAGGTGAGGACTAGGGGTGAGCTCGTGGGTGGGAAAATCTAGGATCACCGGAATGGATATGAGCAACACCGGGTTGGCTCGTCAGGTGGACATGCATGACACAAAGCTATCAAGGTTGGAGGTGACGGTCCTAAATATGTACGCATTCATGAAGCGTCAGTTGGGCGGAAAGGGCAAGGGGAAGGAAAAGGTGGTGGAGGGGGAGGTGGAGGAGGATGAGGACGTGGACGTGGACATCGCTTCTTTATCCCCGATACGCACAGAACTCACCGCTTGATGATCAACTCCCTTACTTGGCTCCCATCTAGCAGCCTATGTCAACAATCGATTGGCCAAGCGTGTTTTTACGCTACATATGCAATGGCCAGCGGATAGCGAGGGGTTGAGGGGCCTGAATACCATCGAGGGTATGCCGGTTCATGGATGTAACCTTCAAAACATCGAGGCCAGGGTGCTCCTCATGCATGTGATACCCAAAAAGGAGAACTTCGCATTATGGTTACACAAACAATGTGGCGTGATGCATATTAAAGGGTGTCTCAATGCGTATATCGTGTGGCCTTCCTTCCTCCTCGAACCTACCCCAGACACAATGTCGTGACATTATTTATATCTATTTTTATTTGGACACTTGGATTATATTTGAATTGTTTTGATTTGTTACATTTTGGTTTGGACATGGATTGTATTTTTATTTTAGTTGGATATGGAAATATATATGCAATGAATTGGTGCATTCTTTCTATTTTATTTGGATATATGTTGTTTAAACAGGTACAATTTTGCTATAATAGGTACAAATATACTGCTGAGCAATGGCAGTAGCCAAACTGCCCAGTAGAGTTTTTAAAATTCTGCCCAAATTTATCGCAGTCATTGACCGTGATAATTTTTTAAAGGTTGCCACGGTCCTATCACGGTCTTTGACGGTGATAAAACTTGTCAAGGTCAAAGACCATGACAAGTCTAATGAACTTATCACGGTCAATGATCGTGACAAGTCCATGACAACCAAAGTTGTCACCCCCATAATTATCACGGTCATTGACCTTGACAAGTTCAACTTGTTAAGGTCAATGACCGTGACAATTCCCCAGATTTGGTGTAGAAATTAAGTGTGCGGGTTTGGAATTATGCAACAAAGTTTATACAAGAGCAAATCTACTCAACATGAGTCTATCATGTATATGTAATTTTTTTTCCTTTTGGGGTTGGGGATTGAATATTTTAGATGAGATTTATAGACAATATGTTTTTGTTTTGTGTTTTTTCCTGAAATAGCCAAATGAGGAAATTTGCAAGGATAAATTTTCGATATAATCAGTTTGTAAGTATTTTTTCTTATTCCATGTTTGTACAAAACCTTTGCGTCATAGGTTAGCACTTGAGTGTGTTTATCCTTTCAAGTTGGTGACGTATTTTATTGAAGATGTAGCGGATAATATATCATGTTCACACCACCGTGATGAGTTTCACGTTTTGTTTTCATCTTCATGTTTCGAGGATCAATCAGGTATGAATGTGTAAATATTTTGATCATTGGATATTTTACTTGGGTATTATTTCTATAATAATATTTTAGACTGACTTTGAAATTAGTTTTATCAAAAAAATCAGGTCCTTCTAACGAAATTGCCTATTTCATTCAAAAAACACTTTATGCCTCATCAAAACAGGTTCCAATGAACTTCAAATGAGACTACTTTGTCTTGGTTTGTTTTCTTGTTAGATATATTGTTAGAAGATGCTTTGAATGAGATCAGATGCTTCATTCGAACAAGATGGTCCTAGTTTGAACGAGCCATTGAGTTTTTTCCAAAAGTTTAAGATTTTCATTTAACTTTCATCCTTATCTCATTTTTGGAAAACCTCATATAAATAGGAGTGCGGAGAAGTAATTTTAATAAATACTTTTTCGTTGTTTTTGGGTTCCTCTTCCAAAAAGCTCTACATGTTTATATGATCATTTATAATAATTTTTCCAAATCCAAGCCCTATATTACACCTAAACCGTTTTAGACTCACGTTTCCTCATATATTATTTGAGATCTAGTTTGTCGGCACAATTGGTTTATTCTTTGCATCTTTTTGAGAATATTTCCGTACGACAGAGTTCGTATTTATTATTTACGTATGATGGACTTCGTGTTGTGGTGTTACGATAAAAAAGCGTTGGCTTCCATTTTCCAATCCATATATGGTTAATAAGCATTATCGATGGGTATCGAGGCGACTTTAGGGTCACACGTTGGGGAAGTTGTTGGGGTGGGCTCCTGTGTGTCATTGAACGGAGGTTGAAGGAACGAAGAGTGTCAAGTCTTGTGAGGACGTAGAGTCTTTGTATAAGTCTACTATCGTGTCTTTTATAAATCCATACATAGTAAATTTGCGTATTTGGGTCGTCCGAGGTTTTTTCATTTGGGGTTTCCTCATACACCGGGCGTTGTGGTTTGATTTACTTATTTTATCCTACACTCACCTAAATGCATGTTTCGGGTTAAGATATAATTGGTCCATTTGTTTAACGTAATAATTGAATTAATTTGTGTAAACTTTTATTTGAGTTAATTTTTAAATTGAACGTACTTTAAGAAAAATTTAAAATAGAGTTTTTTTGGTATTTGTACCCTATCCATATTAGAACTCCTTGCAATTTAAGATTTTCATTCCATCCTTAATGGATGAGGCTTTGAGACAACTCAAGAATATCAACAAGTCTCAGAACACCATGCCGTAAAAAATCAGGGCTTTGGATCGAGCATAAGTCTGTCTTCAATAGGACATTATTACAATCGGAACAAGAGCATAACCAATCCCCAATATTAGTTCACCACATATAATGGATGTCGAGACAATACTAACTAATCCTTATGATCCACCCGTGACAATTCTAGCACTGTCTCCCCCTGCTAATGTTATCGTCCCCACTTCTAAGTGCCATTTTCCCTACATGATTACTTCGAACATTACTATCAATATCCCGAGTACCCACACATGATCTTCCAAGACCCAGCGTGAGCCGATTCTATATCCCCACTACCAGCAAATAAGGTTATTCATCCACCTCCGAACCAGGAGATAACGCAAGTTCAATATAAATTACGTCCCCTCCATGAACCCATCAATAGCATACAAATTACAAAGGCTCTTACAAACATCAAGAAGTGGCCCTCTATCTCTATGTCCAATTACCGTACAAATTAAATATATTTGTCTTCAATACATACAAAGTATTAGTCTCCCCGTAGACCCATTTGTCTAACTACCATCTTAAGATACAAGTCCGCAATGTAGATGTAGGAGTTGTAGAAAGGATGTTCTCCTCCAATCTATCTAGAGGAGACCTTACCTAGTATATGGGTTTGAAATGTAAACCACAGATGACGTATGTCGTGATTTTATTAATCCATACGAATACAATGAGGGACTTATGTCATAAGTAAGTATTTAGAAATGCTGAGGCAAGAAAAGGGAGAGACAATTAAAACTTTTGTCACTCGTCGGAGAGAAAAAGTTGGCCAGATGGTCAATCATCCATTGAAAAATGATTAGATGGAGATCGTATTAAAAAAACCTCCAAAAATAAGTACATGGAGAGCTTGGACTGACCTAGACCCCAAATGTCAAAGGTCTGAACCATATATAGCACAAAATCTAGGAAAGTTTGGGCACCAAAGCTACCAGTCGCCACCACTACACCCTTTCAACTAGGACTTATTCAAAAAATTATCAAGTCGTACCTTCTCCCAAAGATTTTTTATCCCATCTTAGACACCTCATAGATCTTCAAGCCCCCCTCATTATGGTCGTCGTCACCTTTAATAGTTATTCGAATGAAACATTTCATCCCAGACCACTCCTTACCATTACAGGAAGTAAGTGGCAGGCAGACTCAGTTTACGAGTTCCACTAGTGAATCGATTACATCACGGATAACTATTGGGCCTCAAGTTATGCCATTGATGCTTGGAGTTGGAGTCTCATCCTGTCAAAGCCAAATATTACCAGAACACCCTACCATATTATCCTAATCCCCGCACCAATGACTTATTAGACACTCCCATCCCAAACATAGACCCATCCACCTTAATAGTCCCCATTCCTCACAAATCGATGATGAGGATACACTCTCACTTCCAAATAACAAACCCTCTATGCATGCCATCACCCACCATAAAAATCATTCCCAAAACTAAGCGCACCATTAACTATATGACATTCTTCATTATGGCCATACACTTATTACAAACCAACCACAACAGTTCAGAGTTCATGCTCTTAAAATAGCCAGGACTTATTATTCCTTTCATATATGGAACATATCACTGCATATAACATCCCCAAAAACCCTGAATATAATGATTTTTTGTGTATTTTTTGTATTATACTTCTTTCATTTTTGTTTGCATTATATGAAAAATACAAAAAGATTTTTGTTTATCATTTTTGTTTTAATTTTTTTGAATTTTAATATTAATGAAAAATACAAATGATTTGTGTTTGTCTTTTGAGTACATATTTTTGTTTGTTTGATTAAAAAAATTCAAAAACTCAAAAAGATTTTTTGTGTGTGTATTTTTAGTTTGCACACTCTATGTGGCATATACTTGTGTTTGAATCCCATTTTTTTCGCTCCCATGTGGCTAGAACTTTTGGTTTAGATTGTCAATCCTTATTATGTTCTTTACCATGCTTACATGGAGTAGTTGGATTTTGTGTTGATTAAATAGATTCTATTTTTATATGCCTCAATTCACACATGCACGAGCTCTTTTGAAATTTAATCAGAACATGTTATATTTGAGCTTTGTGAGGTGTTCTACTTCCAATCTTGTCATCAACATATTTGTGACCTAGGAGGACTAGTGCATGTGAAAATCCGTTGCATGCGAGATTTGTGTGATATAAAAATCAATATATAAATGTGCACGAGGAAGGGCCCGGAAAGGAATTATTATCCTTTGCGAATAGTAAGTCACTGTTTGAAATAGACCTAAAAGAAATACGTGGTCCAAAGGCCTAAAAATAAAAATATGGCATTAAAAAGAAAAATAATTGCCAAGGCCTATGTTTAATTGATATATTCATTCAAAAAAATATATATGCTTATTAAGGGACATTGGATGGTATATCAACGGTTAGCACAATGTCCGTTAATCCTAGTTGTCCTTTCATTATCATGACTCTATTGGTTTGTAGAATCATCAAAAGTCTAGGCTTGTACGCCTTGTGTATGTTTGTTCATTGAGTTCAATTTATATTATCACATGAGGATATATTCAAATGTGATGAAGTTTTCAATCAATTGAGAACTTCGTGAACATGTTTTAAGTGATTGGGTCTAAATTTAATTGTTACTAGTTCACACCCCAACACTTCCGTTTCCATATGACACATTTTTGTCATACAAGTGTGAAAAGCTAATTTTATTTTGTGTCATGTGTGGTATTTATACCTAGTATATGTGCGTGTGCGTTAATGATATTTATTATGTTCTCATATATAAGGTATTCTATTTTGTCTTTGCCTTGCCTTCTAGTCCATCTATGCATCAACTTCATGATTGGTATCTATCTTGTTACGTTCTATGTTGATATCACATGCTTAATACTTTATGTATCATATTGGTATCATTTTCTTTCATCTTAGTTGGTATTCGTGCCTATATGCTTTCATGTTCTTATAATCTTATGCATCATCTTGTAAGTTAATTTTTATCCTTTGTCTATTCCTGAACAAAAAGGGGGAGAATGACAGGGGGATAAATGGTATCTAATCTTTATTGTAATCTTATCTAAGTTTAGGAGATTTAACTTAGGGGAGAGCGCTATCTTCTTAGGTTGATCATAATTGATCAAAGGGAGAATTAATTTAGGGGGAGTAATTATTTTAATTGCATTTAATCTTTTGATATTCCCTATGCGTTTGATAGTTTGCTTAAGTGTGCAGGAATTCTTTTAAGTGGCAACTTTCATCATCGGCAAAGATATTGATCCTTGGGTTTTTTGAATCAAGATATGTATTTTTATTTTTGGTGGGATATTTTTTTAAGTCTAGTAGTGCTTGACGGCCCTTAGAATGATAGGGGGAGAAATGGTATCTAATTCTATTGTAATCTTATCTAAGTTTAGGAGATTTAACTTAGGGGGAGATCGCTATCTTCTTAGGTTGATCATAGTTGATAAATGGGAGAATTAATTTAGGGGGAGTAATTATTTTAATTGCATTTAATCTTTTGATATTCCCTGTGCGTTTGATAGTTTGCTTAAGTGTGCAGGAATTCTTCTAAGTGGCAACTTTCATCATCGGCAAAGATATTGATCCTTGGGTTGTTTGAGTCAAGCTATGTATTTTTATTTTGGGATGGATATTTTTTTAAGTCTAGTAGAGCTTGATGGCCCTTTAATATTTTTATTTGGTTTTTATCTCGGAATAGCCAAAGGGGGAGATTTGTAAGGACACAATTCTCCGATTGAGTCTTAATGTAGTTTTGGCTCAATTCAGGAAAAAAATATTTATGTCATAGGATAGTATTCAAGTGTATTCATCCAAGCCTATGACGTGTTAGTTGAAGACGTAGCGGCCAAGAGTATAAAGCTTGATCAAATGTCGAGTTCAGTGTGTCTCGTTCTATGTTAACAACATTGTTCCATGCTCCTAAGGTATTAATGCAATTATATATATATATATATATATATATATAGGAGCTTGGGAATTTATTAGGTGTAATTGATAAAGTTTTTATAAGATAGTTTTAACGACTTCGTTTTACTCAGAAAATATTTTTTAGAACTTTTCATAAAAAAATTTGGGCTTAATAAATAATATTTCATTTTTTGACACGTCGTTCGAACCATATGGGATCTCGTTCGAACGAGATTGCCAGGTCGTTCGAATGAGATTTCTGATGATTTTGATTTTTTCATTCTGGAACCTCGTTAGTAAAACCGTTCGAACGAAAAGTCGTTCGAACGAAATTTGGTGGGAACAGGTATTTTGGGCGTTTTTGACAGTTTTCCCACTTCATTCCCCCACTATCTTTTGCCAGATTAACTGAGTGCGGGAACCAACTATTTTGAACCAAATTTTTCACATACTACAATCTCAAAGAGAGAGTTTAAGAGAAAAAATTCTAAAAAGAAAGAGTTCAAGTTTTGAGTGTTTATTTTTCCAAGAAAAAATCTTTAAACACTTTTGTTTACACCCATATTTTTTATTCCATGTTTCAATATATATATATATCCTTTCTTGGAGTGTTTGGCACCGGGTTTTTCTCTATCGAGTTGAAGAGAAGTTTGGGTTTGCTTCTAAATTTGACAAAGAAGAAGTTCATTTGCGTTGACTTATCCACTCGGAGAAAGGCTCCTTGTTCGGGTGGTGGTGACAGAAAAAGTCCGATCGGTGGATTCCGAGATCACGGTGGAGCTCCGTGGTTATTCTCTAGGCAGAGGTGTGTACAAGAAGAAGCGTCGGGGCTTGGATGGAGTCAAGTTGAGTGTTGTAAGTCTTTCGTGTCTTATACTTGTAAAACCATACTTAGTGAATTTGTGGCTAGGTCCGCCCGAGGGTTTTTCCCATTGTGAGTTTTTCCTCGTACATCACAGCGTAGTGATTTATTTGTTTATTTTTTCTTTTGCATAATTCACCTTAGATGCATGCTTAGGAAAAAAGATAAAATTGGTTTAAGTCACTACTTAGTTAATTTAGTGCAAAATTAATTTGGGTAATGTTAATTTAATTCAAGTCATTAATTTAATTCGATAAATTTTGGTTTGGCCTAATTTGCAAAAATGGATTAATTATGTTGTTAGGCAAATTTCTAGAACTTGAGTTAAATTAATTTGGTTTAAGTGAAATTAAAATTTGTGTGGGTTTAATCTTATTTCACTTGATTTAATTTTAATTTGAAAGAAATTAAAATTTTGTGTGTACTTGTTTATGTGAACTATCTCGCTTCCGCATGTCTTTAAAAGGAATTGGAAATTACTTTTTGTAGTAAGATTTTAAAAATCGGGGTCTATCACCCTTTCAAATTGGTATCAGAGCCAAAACGATAAATTACTTTGTTAAAGATCCTTTGAATACTTTTGGCTAAAATGGAATTTTCCTCATTTTAAAAATTTTCTATTTTCGATGGTTCCAACTATGCGTATTGGAAAGCACGAATGAAATCGGCACTAAAATCTATCGACGAGACAGTTTTGTTATCTGTCGTTAACGAGTGGTCCCTACGTACACATTTAGTAGACAATTAGCGTGTTCCCAAACCCACCGATAGATGGAGTGAGAACGAATTTTAACTTTCAAATTTTAATTCCCGTGATTTAAATGCCTTGTTTAGCGTGGTCACACCGGATGAATTCCGACGCATTATGACCTGTGAAACTGCTAAAGAAGCTTGGGATATTTTACAACTCACTCATGAAGGTACTTGTGTAGTTAAAGCTTCGAAACTCCAAAACCTCACCACTCAATTTGAAACCATTAAAATGAACGAAAAAGAAACTTTTGATGAATTTTAAGCTAGACTTTTCGATATTGTTAATTCATCTTTTAATTTGGGAGAGAAAATACCCGACAACCGAGTAGTAAAGAAAATTTTAATGTCCCTACCCGATAAATTTATTCCAAAAGTGACCGTGTTAAATTCTTTACCCACTTTAGCCTCTACAAAATTAGAAGAGCTCATAGGTGATTTACAAACTTATGAACTAGACATTTTTCCCTCTAAAACTGAAAAGAAAATGGATAAGAGTGTTTCTTTAAAATCCCAAAAGGAGGAAAAATAAGTAGTAGAGTGTGAAAGTGATAGTGACTCAGAAAATATGGCTATGTTTGCTAGAAAGTTTCAAAAATTTCTTAAATTTAACAAAGATAAATTTAAAAATGATTTTAAGAAATTTGAAAAATCTATGCGTAACAAAGACGAGAAGATCCCTAAAACTATTAATGAAAATTTAAATAGGGACGAGTCAAATAGGTGTTTTGGTTGTGAAGGGTATGTCCATAGGGAAAAATAGTGCCCCACTAAACTAAGGAGAGAGGGTAAGTAACCAATTTCTTTTAATGTAACCTTTAGTGATAGTGATAATGAAGAGGGACCCGATTCCCCCACTGAGCCCAAATTTGTGACATTTATGGCTAATCATGGGAGTGATAGTGAACACTCTTCTATTGATGAAATTTTAACACATGACACTTCCAATGTCAAAGTTTTATGATTCCCTTTTTTTTTATAGTAGTGAGAGTGAAGAAGAGAGAGAAAATAAAAATGACGAGATTAATGTGAGTGAACTTCAAAATACTTTTCAAGAACTTTATGAAGAATCCATTAAATTAAAAAGAGCTAATTTGGAGTTAGAAGAGAGTTTAAGAGAGCGTGTCAAAGTCGTTGATGATAGTGTGTTGGTTGAAGACCATAGGACACGTGAGAGGACTCTTCAAGAGAAGCTTGAATATATAGAAGGCGAGAGAGATAGCCTTAGAGGTTTAATGGAATCAATGAAAAAGTAGCATCTCGCGTTTGAAGAGAGAAATATTTTGTTAGAGTCTAGAATTTTAGAAGTATAAGGTCAATTAAAAGACTCTAGTAAAGTCAAATTTGATTTAGAGTGTAGGTCCGAAAAACTAGATAAAATCTTAGGCACGGTCCAAATCAAAAATGACACTTGTGGTTTGGGCTTCGATACATGTAATGAATCAACTCATAAAGCCAAAACCAATGTTTTAGGAGAATTGCCTAGGAAAGCCTTTAGAGATCGTTCCTTAGGTAAGTCTTTTCGCTGAGTCTTTAGGGGCTCACATTGTGGTCGAAAAGGTCATCTTAGAAAATTTTGTTTTGATCATAAACGAGGTCCTAGGAAATCCCTGCGTAAGTCAACCAAGGTAGCCAAGATTCCTACTTCTCGATATCGTCATTCATCATTAATTTGGGATAGGAGATCCGACTTGGTAGCTTTGCAGATAGGGTATTTGATTCTCATTGACTTTCACATGCTTCCTCCTTTGCAAAATCTAAAGGTTGAACGTGTTAGTTTTATTTGCATACTTTAGCTTTTGTGCCTCATGCTATATTACCATGCTAATTGTATGCTTGTTTTAGTCATTGTTCTAGTCTATACTCCATGCTTAATCACATGCTAGACTAATGATTTTTGTGTATCTTTTGTATTATACTTCTTTCATTTTTGTTTGCATTAAATGAAAAATAAAAAATAAAAGATTTTTGTTTATCATTTGTGTTTTAATTTTTTGGTATTTTAATATTAATGAAAAATACAAATGATTTGTGTTTGTCTTTTGAGTACATATTTTTGTTTGTTTGATTAAAAAAATTACAAAACTCAAAAAGATTTTTTGTGTGTGTATTTTTAGTTTGACACACTCTATGTGGCATATACTTGTATTTGAATCCCATCTTTCTCGCTCCCATGTGGCTAGAACTTTTGGTTTAGATTGGCAATCCTTATTATGTTCTTTACCATGCTTACATGGAGTAGTTGGATTTTGTGTTGACTAAATGGAATCTATTTTTATATGCCTCAATTCACAATTGCACGAGCTCTTTTGAAATTTAATCAGAATATGTTATATTTGAGCTTTGTGAGGTGTTCTCCTTCAAATCTTATCATCTACATATTTGTGACCTAGGAGGACTAGTGCATGTCAAAATCCGTTGCACGTGAGATTTGTGTGGTGTAAAAATCATTATATAAATGTGCATGGGGAAGGGCTCCGAAAGGAATTATTATCCTTTGCGAATAGTAAGCCACCGTTTGAAATGGACCTAAAAGAAATACGTGGTCCAAAGGCCTAAAAATAAAAATATGGCATTAAAAAGAAAAATAATTGTCAAGGCCTATGTTTAATTGATATACTCATTCAAAAAAACATATATGCTTATTGAGGGAGATTGGATGGTATATCAACGGTTTGCACAATGTCCGTTTATCCTAGTTTTACATTCATTAACATGACTCTATTGGTTTGTAGAATCATCAAAAGTCTAGGCTTGTATGCTTTGTGTATGTTTGTTCATTGAGTTCAATTTATATTGTCACAAGAGGATATATTCAAATGTGATGAAGTTTGCAATCAATTGAGAACTCCGTGAACATATTTTCAGTGATTGGGTCTAAATTTAATTGTTACTAGTTCACACCCCTACACTTCCTTTTCCATATGACACATTTTTGTCACGCGAGTGTTAAAAGCTTATTTTATTTCGTGTCATGTGTGGTATTTATACCTAGTATATGTGCGTGTGCGTTAATGATATTTATTATGTTCTCATATACAAGGTATTCTATTTTGTCTTTGCCTTGCCTTCTAGTCCATATATGCATCAACTTCATGATTGGTATCTATCTTGTTACGTTCTTTGTTGATATCACATGCTTGATACTTTATGTATCATATTGGTATCATTTTCTTTCATCTTAGTTGGTATCCGTTATTCTTTGTATAGATTAGTCATGATTTTGTTGCCTATATGCTTTCATGTTCTTATCATCTTATGCATCATCTTGTAAGTTAATTTTTATCCTTTGTCTATTCCTGAACAAAAAGGGGGAGAATGATAGGGGAGAAATGTTATCTAATCCTATTGTAATCTTATCTAAGTTTAGGAGATTTAACTTAGGGGGAGAGCGCTATCTTCTTAGGTTGATCGTAGTTTATAAAAGGGAGAATTAATTTAGGGGGACTAATTATTTTAATTGCATTTAATCTTTTGATATTCCCTATGTGTTTGATAGTTTGCTTAAGTGTGCAGGAATTCTTCTAAGTGCCAATTTTCATCATCGGCAAAGATATTGATCCTTGGGTTGTTTAAGTCAAGCTATGTATTTTTATTTTGGGTGGGATATTTTTTAAGTCTAGTAGAGCTCCACGGCCCTAAGAATGATAGGGGGAGAAATGGTATCTAATCTTATTGTAATCTTATCTAAGTTTAGTAGATTTAACTTAGGGGGAGATCGCTATCTTCTTAGGTTGATCATAGTTGATAAAGGGGATAATTAATTTAGGTAGAGTAATTATTTTAACTGCATTTAATCTTTTGATATTCCCTATGCGTTTGATAGTTTGCTTAAGTATGCAGGAATTCTTATAAGTGACAACTTTCATCATCGGCAAAGATATTGATCCTTGGGTTGTTTGAGTCAAGCTATGTATTTTTATTTTGGGTTGGATATTTTTTTATGTCTAGTAGAGCTTGACGGACCTTTAAGATTTTTATTTGGTTTTTGTCCCAGAATAGCCAAAAGGGGTAGATTTGTAAGGACACAATTCTCCGATTGAGTCTTAATGTAGTTTTGGCTCAATTCGGGCTTAAAAAATAATATTTCATTTTCTGACACGTCGTTAGAACCATATGGGATCTCGTTCGAACGAGATTGCCATGTCATTTGAACTGGCATCTCGTTCGAACGTGATTGTCGTCGTTCGAACGAGATTTCTGATGATTTTCCTTTTTTCATTCTTGAACCTTGTTAGTAAAACCGTTCTAACGAAAAGTCGTTCGAACGAAATTTGGCGGGAACAGGTACTTTGGGCATTTTTGACAGTTTTCCCACTTCTTTTCCCCACTATCTTTTGCCAGATTAACTGAGTGCGGAAACCAACTCTTTTGAACCAACTTTTTCACATACTACAATCTCTAAGAGAGAGTTTGAGAGAAAAAATTCTAAAAAGAAAGAGTTCAAGTTTTGAGTGTTTATTTTTCCAAGAAAAAATCTTTAAACACTCTTGTTTACACCCATATTGTTTATTCCAAGTTTCAATATATATATCCTTTCTTGGAGTGTTTGGCACCGGGTTTTTCTCTACCGAGTTGAAGAGAAGTTTGAGTTTGCTTTTAAATCCCACAAAGAAGAAGTACGTTTGCGTTGACTTACCCACTAGGAGAAAGGCTCCTTGTTCGGGTGGCGGTGACCAAAAAAGACCGATCGGTGGATTCTGAGACCGCGGTGGAGCTCTGTGATTATTCGCTAGGCAGAGGTGTGTACAAGAAGAAGCGTCAGGGCTTGGACAGAGTCAAGTCGAGTGTTGTAAGTCTTTCGTGACTTGTACTTGTAAAACCAAACTTAGTGAATTTGTGTCTAGGGTCGTCTGAGGTTTTTTCCCGTTGTGGGTTTTTCCTCGTATATCGCGGTGTAGTGATTTATTTGTTTATTTTATCTTTTGCTTAATTCACCTTAGATGCATGCTTAGGCAAAAAGACAATATTGGTTTAAGTCACTACTTACTTAATTTGGTGCAAAATTAATTTGGGTAATGTTAATTTAATTCAAGTCATTAATTTAATTGGATAAAATTTGGTTTGACCTAATTTGTAAAAATGGATTAATTATGTTGTTAGGCAAATTTCTAGAACTTGAGTTAAATTAATTTGGTTTAAGTGAAATTAAAATTTGTGTGGATTTAATCTTATTTCACTTGGTTTAATTTTAATTTGAAATAAATTAAAATTTGGTGTGTACCTGTTTATGTGAACTATCTCGCTTACGCATGTCTTTAAACGGAAATTGGAAATTACTTTTTGTAGTAGGATTTTAAAAATCGGGGTCTATCTCCCTTTCAGACATAGTCATATATTGGATAGAGAAGAGTGATTCAAAATATCTCCCTCGATCTCGGAAAAAGTCTCTTGAAAGTTCAAAACCATCCCAAATCCTCAATTGAACTAAGGTAATGGCTCCAAAACCAACGTCGCCTACTAGCCCCTAATCCTTAGTTAACCTTATACTCAGTTTAGAAAAGGTTGAGATAGAGGCTCAGGTAGATCCCATACTCTCACCAGACAAAGTGGTTTACTTACTCACTAGGTCATAAGAACACTCCACTGCTTGGAACCCAGCTAAAAAAGAGAAATGTCCCTCTAAAGAAACTATTATACACCCTCCTCGGGAAAACACCAAAATCTAGGAGCAACCCAATAAAAAATTAGTTAATATCACCATATGGGAGTTGCTAGCCACATCTCGAGAACACCAAAATTCCTCCATCAAATTATTTTCTGAAGCTTTTATGCCTTAAAACCTGACTTCAGTCAAGATGTCTTCCATCATCGGGTCCATAACCATGCAATAACATATTATCTTCTTTGATTAAGATCTCCCTATGAAAGGTCGTAATCATCGGTTCACGCTACACATTATCATTGAGGCTTACAAATAAATTATTGCCTTACTCTTATAAACAACGAGTTCTCCATAAATGCATTTCCCCTCCACACTGCCATCGATCTAGGATATACCACCTACGGTTCACGTAATCTTCTATGACCATCGGGGCCTATGAAAACACTCATTGAAACGTCTTAGGTCCATCACCCTTACTCACATTATGGGGCCTATCAAATGTGTTGTGGACTTTAAGTTACTCAACATCCCAAACAGTTTTAATGTCTTTCTAGGAAGGGATAAATTACACCCCATTGGTGCATTATCCACATCATTACATATGAAAGTCATGTTCACATTCGATACAAAGTTCATCATAGTCCAAGCGGACGACGACTGGCTCACGGTTGCTAACAATAGCACCATTCCCTTCTTGGATACTCACCATGATAATAATGACATCTACCTCAAGCAATTTTAATTCATCACACTCTCTCACATAATAGAGAAAGAACTAGTGATTTGTAATGTAGTTTCCCGAATCATCCACAAAATGAGGTATGTAAAAACAAATTTTGATAGAGTTATTTTTTATATATTTTGGCTTAATTTCTTTAAGAAAAAATTGTTTAAGTCATAGGTTAGGACTTCATTTGTTTATCCTTGAAGCCTGTGATGTGTGAATGAAGACCTAAGCAGCCAAGTAAAGAGACTACACCATCATGCCGTGTTTCGCGCCACATTTCATCTTCAAAGTCCATGGATCTCTAATGGTATGAATACATATTAGTTTTAATCCTTGTATTCAATTGGGTATATGTTTTAAATTTGTTATACAACACTTTTCATAAAATTAGTTTTAAAGATAAAAAATTATTTTTGTGAAGAGTCATTTGAACAATAATTTGACTATGTTCAAAACAGTTTGCAAAAGTCATTCCAACGACCTTCAAATGAGGATCAAATGAAAATTTTCAGTCAAATATCATAGCATTATTCAAAGCTCATTTGATGTCTATTCAAATGAGATTCACTATGTCATTTGAACAAGATATAGTTTCACTCAAACAAGATTATGTAATTCGTTTGAACAATCATGTTAATTTCATTCGAACAACATTATGTCGTCTCAATTTTTGTATTTCCTATATAAAGGAGTATTGGCATCAGTTTTAAGAGGAGTTTTGGCAAAAATTATTTTCTAAAAATATCTAATAGGCCCCAAACCCTAGTTTTACCCAATCGTTTTGAGATTCAAGTTTTAACTAAATAAGTTAGTCTGAGATATCATGTTTGGCACTAAAGTTGATTTATTATTCATATTTGTTGAGTATTGTTTACATATGGTGGACTCCTTTTGTGTGGCATTTTGAAGCGGTGGACTCCGTTTTTGATTTGTTCATGATTTCTTAGACAATATCTGTGGATACTGAGGCATGTGAGGAGCACACGTTGTGGCAGTGCCTAGGTAAACTCCTAGGTGACACTATAAAGAAGATCAAAGGAATTAGTACATGTTATGGCTTGAAGGAGTCGGGTCGATTGTGTAAGTCATTTGTTATCCTTGTGTAATTCCTAGATCATAGTGAATATGTGTAGTTGAGACATCTGAGGTTTCTCCCATTATAAGTTTTCATCATACATCGGTGTGATGTGTAGTTAGTTATTGTACTTTTTATTACACATCTAGATGCATGCTTAGGGACAGATAAAGTTTAGTTAATTATTTTTCAAAAAACATGTTTAATTAGTGCAAAGTTAAAATTGGTTTAATTAATTGTGACAAATTAAAAATTGATGTGTGTTTGATAATCATCATATAAACCGTAGGGCATTATAGTGTTTCAAATTTGTATCAGAGCGGGTGTCTATAGGTTTTTTAAGTATGAATCCTGGAGATTTATATATGGGTGTAATCATTTTATAGGCCACCTTTATTTCATGGAGCGAATTGTGATTACTGGAAAGCATGTATGAAATATTCTCGTAAGGCCATCGACGAGCGGGTATGGTTAGCTATAGAAAGGGGGTGGACACCACCCATAACACTTAGTTAGAGTGAGGATGAACATAAAGTGTGTAACAACAACTATCTTAGTTTGAATTCTTTATTTTGTGTGGTTACACGAGAGGAGTTTCGTTGAATTATGACATGTGAAAAGTCCAAAGAGGTTTGGGACATTCTTAAACTCGCCCATAAAAGTAATAATGATGTTAAATATTCCAAGATTAAAAATAACACCACTCATATTGAAACCGTTAGGATGGATGAAGGATAAACCTTTGATGGGTTCTACGTGAGACTTTGTTATATTGTTAACTCATCTTTTAAATTGGGAGAGAGAATTCCCAAAACCAAAGTTATGAAGAAAATATTAAGGTCCTTACCTGAAAGATTTAATTCCAAAGTTATCTTTTTATTTTCTTTGGGAATTGTTGACTCAATAAAACTTGAAGAGCTTATTGGTGACCATTAAACATATGAGCTTGACATATTTCCTCAAAACAAGAAGAAGAAGAAGAAGAAGAAGAAGAAGAAGAAGAAGAAGAAGAAGAAGAAGAAGAAGAAGAAGAAGAAGAAGAAGAAGAAGAAGAAGAAGAAAGATATGGCATTTCTTTGAAATCACAAAAGGAGGAAAAAAACATTTTTTTAGGATTAGTCTGACTCCGGTACCTATGATACAGCCGTGTTTGCTAAGAAGTTTAGGAAATTTCTCAAGTTTGACAAAAAAACCTCTAAGCTTGATAGAAAGAAATTTGAGAAGAATAAATTTAATAAGACTGAAAAATTCCCTAAGAATCGAAATGAAAATTTCAATAGGAATACATAGAGTAAATGTTTTGGGTATAAGGAATATGGCCATAGGGTAGTCGAGTGTCCCACTAAACTAAAGAAGGAAGGCAAGAAGCCAAAGGCATACAATGCCACCTTTATTGATAGTGAATCAAAAGATAAATCTAATTCTCCCATCCCGCATAACTACACTATGTTTACGGCTAGTTATGCGGGCTTACATGAAAAGTCTCTCGATGTTGAAAATGATTATTTGCATGTTGGTTATGAGGTTCGATCTATTGATTCCCAAGAGAGTAGTAAAGAATGTGAGTAATAAGAAGAATATAAAATAAAAGGAGGAGGAAAGTTAGCTTTAGGTTGCCTTTTATGAGTTGTTTAAGAAAGTCCAGCTTGAATTTAGAAGCTAAATTGAAGGAATGTTTCGTAGGTAATGATGATAGTAAATTGATTGATGATTTGAGGGCACATGAGAATACTCTTAGAAAGAAGCTCACTTGTTGAGGGGTGAGAGATAACCTTTGTGGATTGATGAAATTTTTTTAAAAAGAGTCCCTAATGTTTTATGAGCCTCATCGTTTTCTTGAGTAAAGGATTGTGGAATTAGAATAGAAATTTAAAGACTCGAGTTGGATCAAATTTTCTTTGTAATATAGGTAAGAGAAGTTAGATAAGATATAAGGCACCGTTCAAATAAAAATGACAAGTTTGGAATTGGCTTCGATGATCTCGATACTTCTTCTACTAAATCCAAGACCAAAATTTTGAGAGGGCCAACCTTTGCTTAATACGTTGAAAAGGTTATCCCAGGGGTAAAATTCCTCGTGTATACACTTACACATATTTCGATAGGAAATTTCA
The DNA here is from genome assembly GCA_949130495.1 of Sambucus nigra. NCBI lineage: Eukaryota > Viridiplantae > Streptophyta > Magnoliopsida > Dipsacales > Adoxaceae > Sambucus > Sambucus nigra. The sequence goes on from OX422218.1 coordinate 483,696,323, forward strand.
CCTTAGGAAGTTTAGTTATGATCTTTGAGAGGGTTATAGGAAGTCCAAGTCTAATGTCACCAAGGTTCCTAAAACCCCAGATCATCATTGTTGACACAAAAAATTACCCACTTATGTGGACCAATCAGAAATAGACATGTGTCATCCATTGTGACAATAATCCAAGTCAGCAAGGGATAACCACCGACCAAGGCCTGGAATGCCGACTAACACCAAGAAGCCCGACCAACTGTAGGGAGTCTGACCAACACTGTCAGCCAAACGCTAATAGCCAGAAACATTATGAACTTTCTACATTGATGTAAATGCCTAATTTATAAAGGCTTTCCATCCTTTAACATTTTATGTTTTGGTCTTCCTATTGGGCTATAAATACATTGTAATCCCTTCGTCAAGGGAAGGTTATTGAAAGATAAACACCTGACAATAAGAAACACAGTGGACATAGGATTTTCTTCATAGGTCGAACCACTTTAAAAACCTCTTTGTCTCTTTCTTTTACTTACAAATATTATATGTGATTAATTAATTAGACCTACTCTAGTTTTTTACATCAACGGATTGGCGTCGTTTGTGGGAAACGTATTACTAAACATTTTTCACTCGTTTATTCACTCAACATGACTGATGTTCCTGAATTGAGAACCAAGAATGACGGCATCCAAACTGTTCTGTACGCTCCACTAATAAATAATGATCTGACTGGAATCCTAGCTAGCCTCCCCAGAGGTAAAGAGGCTATGCAAGATACCATAGGATAGTTAGCCCAAACACTGCATACAGGGTCCCCTGCCTTGTTTACTCGTGGAAATATGCCACCACCTCCTCCTTGAAATAACAGACATGGACAATCCAGGACTACCAGAGATACTTCTTACAGTCCAAGAGCAAGTTCTTCACTTAGAACTTTGGAACCATATAATGAATAATCTTTTACTCTTGAAAGATTGAGTGCTTTGAAAAGGTTAAGTAAAGCATCTCCCTTTGATCGTTTGGGACCTAGGGGGAACATAAATGTTACCAGGGCATTGTCAAGAAATACTCGATGGCCAATCGATAAATGTAAAGGCTCCGCCAAATCTAGATCAGATGTCCGATGCACTGTCCTTGTCGAGTAGACTTTCACAGGAGGAGTGTTCAACACAAATAATTGGACGGAACGGTCGAGCTACAACGCATAAATCTGATGTTGGTAATAATGCATAGAAGAGTTCTATTCAAATGATTGGAAGATAGGTTGGGAGAAATGGTAAAGGCAAAAAAACCTTTACAATGAAGTTTTATAAAAGGATCTCCTTTTGTGCAAGCTATTGTAGACTTTCCTACTCCTTCAAAGTTTAAAGCTCATGTGGTTACTCCAAAGTATGATGGAAAAATAGATCATGTTTTTCATATAAAGCAGTACCAAGCAACAACTGATATTTATGCTATTCTTGATGAAATGAGATACAGGGCATTTTCAGGAACAATTACAAGGCCTGACCAGATTTGGTACAATAGCCTTCCTCGAGGGAAAATTTTTAGTTTCAACCAGCTTCCCGAGCTATTCATTGGTAACTTCTATTTTGGGGAAAAATCGGTTAAAAGAGTAGCTCATTTTCTAAGTATCACGCCAAGGGTAGGAGAGAGTATCAGAGATTATATTACTCGTTTCAACAACGAGAAGTTGGAAGTCATTGACTACAAGGAGAAAATAGCTATCACATTTCTCATGAGTGGATTGCTCCCCGAGAATATTTACTTCACATTTGAACAATGACATAATTGATGGCCAAAGCAGCCAAGATAATGAACGCTGAGGAAGCCATGTTAGCCAAATAAAATTCAGGAGTAAAGACTGAAGCCAAAACTGAGAAAAAGGAACAAAAAGAGCATAAGGAGCATAGGGAAGCAAAAAAAAAGGGAATACTGATAGATATAAGAAATGCCATAATTACACTCCATTAGCAATGGGCATACACCATGTTTTGGATGAAATAAAGTACAACAAGGAGATACATTTGCCTGAAAAGCTGAGAACACCTACCGAAAAGAGAGATAGGTTAAAATACTAAAAATTTCGCAGAGATCATGGGCATATGACAAATCATTACGTTGCTCTTTAGAATGAAATTGAAGGACTTATTCAGAGAGGAAAGTTAGACAAATTTATTGATCAGCAAGACAATAATGTAGCTCAACGAAGATCAAAGTCACCATGCAAACCCAGAGATGAGAAAAAAAAAGAACTCATAAAGACGATCAAAAAGACCCCAACCTACCTAAAAGTCCTAAAAAACCAGAACGTGAGGTATTCATGCTTAGTTTTGGATCATTTGATTGTCATATGATTATAGGTGGAGATGCATGAGGAGGAGATCATACTACTAAAAGGAAAGCTTACCTCAATGAGGCTCATGCTTGCTCCTATATCCAAAGAATTAATCTGGCCGAGGAAGATCGACTGAGGAAGGTTAATAAAGATAAGTTGGTGATCAAATTTTCTAAAAATGACCTTTTAGGGGTACTATATCCCCACGATGACCCCTTAGTAATCAAAGTCAGAAGGCAAGATATAATTGTTTCAAGGGTATTGGTTAATAATGGCAGCTAGGTGGACATCATGTTCTACCCTTGATTTGATAGTTTAGAGTTGAAGCTTAGCCAATTGGAACCTTATTATAGGCCTTTCATAGACTTTTCTGGAGAAAAAGTAATTCCATTGGGCATAATCAAGCTGGAAGTGTCAATCGGCACCTGGCCAAAGAAGATACGTTTCTTTGTAATGGACAAAAATGTTCATTATGCCTACAATATGATCATGGGAAGAGTAGGATTGAAGAAGTTTAAAGTTGTGTCATCTACAGTCCATCAATGCTTGAAGTTACCAACCAACATCTCAGTAGGCATGGAAAAAGGGGACAAGAAAGTAGCTCAGGAATGCTATTATTCCTCTTCCAATCAAGAAAATTTGGAAGAAATATTGAGAAAGACCACCACTTATCAGGTGGATATTCCTGAGCCCAATAGTGACTCTGAAGTTGAAACCCTAGATTCGAGGGAAGAAACAAAATTGGTGAAATTTCAGATAGTAGAAAAAATGGAGAGCATTGTTCTAGATTTTGATAAACTGGAATGAACTACTCAAATAGTAACAACACTGGATCATGTTCTTAAACCGGAGATAGTGACATTCCTAAGATAGAGAAAGCATGTGTTCACTTAGAGTCATGAAGACATGCCTAGAATTGATCTGAATTCCCTTTGTCATGAGCTCAACGTCAATAAGGACGCTAAGCCAGTGAAACAAAGGCGGAGGGTATTTATCCTCGAAAGGAACCAAGATATCCAAGAAGAGGTAGAGAAACTTCAAAAAGACTCATTTTATTAAAGATGTGAAATATCCAGATTGGTTGGCCGACGTGGTTATGGTCAAAAGGAAAAATAACAGGTGGAGAATGTGTGTGGATTTCACAAATTGAATAAGGCATGCCTAAAGGATCATTTACTTTTACCACGAATTGATCAACTCGTTGATGCTACATTGGTGCATGAGTTATCAAGTTTTATGGATTCATATTCTGCATATAATCAGATTAAGATGAAGCTTGAAGACAGGGAAAACACTTCTTTAATTACTCCCCAAAAAACTTACTGTTATAATGTTATGCCATTTGGTTTAAAAAAATGCAGGTGCTACTTACCAAAGATTGGTGTATAAAGTCTTTGAGGATCAAATAGGCAAGAATATGGAAGCATATGTAGATGATGTGCTGACAAAAAGAAAAAAAACATCCGATCACATTGCCGACCTCATCCAAACCTTTTATCAGCTTGAGAAGTACAAAATGAAGTTGAATCCGACCAAGTACGTATTTAGTGTTCAAGAAAGAATGTTTCTCAGGTACACAGTAAACCAGAGGGGAATTAAAGAAAACCCAGATAAGATCAAGGAATTAATTAAAATGCAGTCCCCGACCAGCAAAAAGGATGTGCAAAGGCTCACTGGCCGAGTAGCAGCCTTGAACAAATTTGTATCCCGAGCTACTGACAAGTGTCTACTGTTCTTTAAAATGTTGAGGAAGAGTTTTGAGTTGAACAACGAATGTGAGAAAGCATTTTCGAAATTGAAAAAATATTTGGCATCACTCCCGTTGCTCTCCCGATCAATTTTGGGAGAAAATTTTTACTCGTACTTAGACGTCTCTGAGTAAGTTGTAAGTTATGCCTTGATACGAGGTAATAATGGAGTTCATAAACCTATCAACTACACGAGCAAAGCCTTTCGAGGAGCAGAAATTAGATATCCACGTTTGGAAAAGTTAGCATTAGCATTGATTAAGGCATCCAGATAAATGAAACCTTATTTTCAAGCCCATACTATTGTGGTGTACGCTGACATGCCTCTTCGGTAACCCTTAAATGAACCGGAGAAGTCTGGGAGATTAATGTATTAGGCGGTAGAACTGGGGTAATATGATATTGTGTACGATCCAAGGTCTTCATTAAAAGGACAGGTTGTGGTAGATTTCATTATTGAATTTACATATTCAGAGGTTCCTGAGCAACTAAAAACTCAGGCAGATCAAACCCAAATAGGGGACAACCCAATTGGTGTCATCAACGACCAACACCCTAAGCAGACTCCATTAGGCAAAAATTCAGAAGAAATTACTGCCAATAACCTCCCAGAGAAGTCCATCGGAGCAAAAGAGATGGCCAAAAGATATGAGAAAGCAGGGAGTAAAATACCCCTTAATGGGATATTATCAGACCAAACGTTTGACGACGACATCCCTATATGGAACTTGTGTGTAGATGGATCATCTTATACAACAGGAAGTGGAGCAGGTATAATACTCAACACCCGTGATGGAATAGATATTGAATATGCTTTACAAATCCAGTTTCAAGCCTAAAATAATAAAGCAGAGTATGAAGCTCTCATTGTGGGCTTAAGTCTAGCTCATTCACTGAACGTCAAGAAAGTTTTGGCGCACAATGATTCTCAATAAGTGGTAAATCAAATTCTAAGTTTGTATGGAAATAAAGGAGAATTAATGACATGATACTTAGCCAAGGCGGGGGAAGTCATAGCCAAATTTCCAACTGTTCAGATGAGAAGAATTCCATATTATAGAATGTCCGAGCTGATGCACTTACTAGGCCAACTTTAGCCACCATAATTGAGCTCCGAAGAACTATTCCCATGAAAATTTTAGCCAACAGGAGTATGAATGAAGACATGATGGTTAATTTCATTACAATAGATATGGGGACATCTTTGATGGATCCCATCAATACTGAAGAAGGAATCTTTACAGTAGATCTAATCGAGACAAAAAAACTTAAGTATAAATCAGCACAATATGCGCTGAAAAAATAAGTACTATACAGAAGACGATCAATAGCTACTCTGCAAAGCTGTGTCCATCTAATGGAGGTCCAAGACATGCCCTATAAGAAGGTCTACCAATTTATCTGGAAAAACATCATTTGTAGATATGGTTTGCCTTACCCTTTCATCATAGTCTATGGCACACAGTTTAATAATGAAGAATTTGTTGCTTATTGTGCCCAATCAAATATTCACAACTTGCACTCTACTTCGGGTTATCCTCAAAGAAATAGGAAAACTGAAGTGATGAATAGGACTCTGATCAATGGGTTAAAGAAAAGACTTGATGAGGCCAAAGACAATTCGATTATTGAACTACACTCTGTTTTATGGGCATACTGTACAACTCCAAGGAGTGCTATTGGAGAAGCACCATATATGTTGGTGTTTGGAAATGAAGCATTGATACCAACTGAACTAGGTATTCTAACCCACTACGTGTTAAATTTTAACTCATGTTAATGATTTTATGCGCAAATTGGATCTGGACATGCTGCAGGAAGTGCGTAAGGATGCAGCCTTAAGAAATGTTGTTTACCAACAAAGAGCAGCATGATTATATAACAAAAGGATGAAGTCGACCAACTTGAAGGAATAAGATTGTGTGCTCAAGAAGGTGATTCAGAAGACCAACAAACTTGAAGCCAGTTGACATGGGCTATATTGTATCTCACTAGTTGTCCAGCCAGGTACTTACAGAATTGAGACGCTGGAATGAGAAGAGTTCAAAAATTCTTGGCATGTCGATCATCTTAGGAAATATTACCAGTAATGTAATAAGACAAATATTTGTAATTATGTCATTTCAATATCAATAAAATGATGATTTCCTCCAATTTTTTATTTTTTGGGAGTACTGGTGATATACATCACCACATACTTGGTCGGTAAGCATGACAAAGTTGATCGGCACAACATCAGAACTAGGGGTGTGCAAACAAATCGGTAACCCGAAGAATCGAATCAAACCGACCTTCGTGAGTTGGGTTGGTTCAGTTTTTTTCTCCATAGTTCGATTTTGGTTCAAAAAAATTGAGAATCAAAGTGTTCGATTCGGTTCTCAGTTTTATACTTAAACCAAACCGAACTGAACCCATAAAATCGAACCAAAAAATCGAATCCAAGAATCGAACCAAAGAACCGACCCCAAGAATCGACCCGCGAACCTGAACCATTAACCAAAACCATTAACTAACCCATGAACCAAAACCATTAACGAGAAACACAAACCAGAACCAAGAACTAGAACCGTGAATCGACCCGAACCAAACAGAGAAGTGATGGTTTGATTCAGTTCAGAACCGACCAATTCGGTTCTGGTTTTGGTTCCAAAACCAAGGAATGAACCAATTTCGATTATGGTTCTAGTTCCATAGTGGAACCAAACTGAAACGAATCGAGCTACGTGCACCCCTAATCTGAACAACAACCACATAGTTGATTACCATTTAAAAGTTGATCGGCACAAGCGAAAGTTGATCGGCAACATACAAAACCGCATACAAAACCCTAAGTTAAGATGGGACTTTAAATCCTTAATACTTGGTCAACACAATCAAGTATATATCAATCCAAACTGGGCAAAATGGTGGAATAATGTTGTGAAGATTCCTAAAAAGGAATATAGACACATATGCCTGGTCACTATTGGTAACTAATGCTAAACCTAAAAATTTAGGTGCATTAGTAGAAACTATGGAAATATCATGGGTAACTAGTACTGAACTTAGATTTAAACCTAAATGTTCTAGTAGAACCTATGACCAAATCAATGGTAACTGATACCAAACTTAGAAATCTAAGTATATCAGTGAAACCTATGATAATCTCATTGGTAATTAGTACTAAACTTGGACAAATGCCTAATTGTATCAATAGAACTGATGAAGCAAAGAAGTCATTCACATTCAGAAATTGATAAGATAAGTAAATCAAATATATTTTCATTCATATAAATGATCATTACATGTAAATATTATTCACATATGAATTACATGAGCAAACTACTCTACTAGACATTTTCCTTTAGCTTTAGAAGAGCTCGGCGTTGGATCTATGCTTGTTGGAAGATCATCCAATGTGTATGGGGAGTTAGTAAAATTGAAATCTTGAAGCTGCTGATCGGAGAATCTATCAAATGAGGAGGATGAACTATTTTTAGCTCATCATGTAGACTATAATCCCCCAAGTATTTGGAGATCAAGCATTAAGGAATGGTTTCACAGGGATCCAACTGACATCCAGTTTAAAAGGAGAATCTTAAAACTTTAAAAGCCCCGGATTATCCTAATACCATAGTCTACTATCCTAATCAACCTTTATAACTGTTAGGCAATTGGTGCAGCCCCATTTATATCCTTCGTGTTGAGCCTGACTAAAGCATTCATCAAAATGACAAAGAGATTCATTGTACCCCTCCATCCAAACCTCTTTAGGTTGCTTGTGAAACTGTAAAGTTAACCTCTCAACCTGGTGTTGCAGTTTCTTTAGCACTCCATCCTTTTTTGCAATTGAGAGGACTGGGTGGCAAATCGATCACCTTAGGTTTAGATTTTTAGGATATCTCAGCAATGGCTAAATTCTTGGCCTTTATTTATGCACCCTGATTTACAAGTGTCTGTTAAGTTCTGCTTTGATCAGTTGTATCTCGGCCAGGTCTTACTCTTGATCGAGAGGAGGTGGAAGGTTTGGACTTTTTCAAGGTCTCCAGTTCTTCCCTCAGATTAGCATTTTCAGTCTCTAAAAATGGAACTCCCTCGTCAGTAGAAGTAGTAGTTGAAGAAACCTTCAAAGAGTTCAGCTCCTCTCTCAAACTGTTATTTTCTTCTTCCAAAAGCTTAGCAAAAACCCTAGCCTCGTCTAATTCACATTTGAGAAAAAAAACTCTCTTTCTAAAAGAAGAGGCATATTTCACTAATTTCTCCTCAAAGTCCTAAGATTCACTTAGAGATTTTTATTTCTTTTCATAATCAGCATGCAGAAGAGCCTTGGCCTCTTTGTGATTGTCTTGAAGCACTTCAATCATTTTGAAGTAGGCAACATTATTAGCCACTGCCCAATCAAGAAGACATTTCAAGTAAAGGTAAGCTTCCCTAACTTGATCAGAAACATCATCCCCGAGCAAATTTGATAGATCTTCTTCGAACAAAGTCATTTGAACTGCCTTGAATTAATCATTACATCTCCCGAGTATCTCCGAGTCGGTAGATGAAAGTTGATCCATTTTGTCCATGAACTATAAGAGTAAAAAAATATCTAATCAACAACAGAAGAAAGAGCATCGATCAATAATCAAAAGAAGAAAAGCGCAGAGATAAGAAATAGTCATTTTCATTCATAAAAGTAAGATTAAAAATACATTGAAAGGAAATGAAAAAATATGATGAAAAAAAAGAAAAGGTTGATTGTCGATCAAGTCTACACCTTCTCCCGATTAGTAGAAGTTTCAACTTGATTGGAGATAGGAATGGGTGGAGTTATTTTCTCAGAAGTTTTGAGGAGAAAAAACTCTATAACTATCTGCAGTTGGTCAATAGCAGGTTCAAATATAAGGCTGGAATCCCCAGAACCCACATCATCTTCTACTTCCTCATCCAAGTTTGGTGGGGAAATAAGGTCATATTTGAGGAAGAACGCAAACTCTTGAGGAGTACCAACTTCAGAAAGTGCTGCTGACCAACCATCTTTATAGCACTTCTTTTTCATATATTCAATATGGACAGTAGTAGATGCGATGGCCTTCTACCATCCCTTGTTGAAAGCAAATTCCTTAGCCTTCACCCTCTTGGTCTTCTCAGCAACTAAGTTCTTCTCCAACTCATAGACTCGTCTCCGAGCAGCAGTAGCCTCATTCTCAACTTCCTTCTGAGACTCCTCAATAGTTTTTATTTTTTTCTCCCAAGACTGCTTCTCAGTTTCCAATGCTTACTGGGATTCAAGCAAGGACTTATTCGGGCCTTCAAAGGCCTCTTCTACATCATTTAAAGAAGAACGAAGTGCATCGTCCTTCTCCAACATCTGGTTGAAATCAACCAGAAACTTTAAAAAAGAGAAGCCAAATTAGTACGAGAAAATAGTAAAAAAAAGTACAAGTATGAAGAAGCAAGAATTCTTACCAAGGCAAGGCTTTGAGCAAAACTTTCAGAAATTTCAAATGGGGCATGGCATAGGCAACACCCCTATGATCTGGAAAACTACCAGACTTTATTAATTGTCTGGCTAACCCAGGACTTATGATCATAGGAGAACCCGTGTAAACAACAGATAAATAGACCAAATTATGTTGGTCGGCAGTAGCAGTAGTTCCTTTAGTAAGTCTGGAAGGAAGACCTTTTATTATATGCTTAAGAAGGGACTCTTCACCCTTGTTAGTTGGGGGCTTTTTTTCCAGCATCTTCTTTATTAGTTGCCCCACCACCAGAAAATCTGGTGGAGCCAGGAGCAATAACATCTCCCAATATATTGGGGAACATTCTCTTTCCCATAGTAGAAAAAAAAAGGAAGGTCAGAATCTAAGGAGGAATAAGTACCAGAAGCAGGTTCGCCACTGCCTAATGAAATAGATAGTGGGTCCTGTTCCAAATCAACCACAATGGAAGGAACAACGGTAGAAGGTCAGGCAAACAAAGGAGGTGACATAACTCCTATATTTCAGCAAGTATGATGCCGACCTATTATATTCCTCGCTAATTTTTTTATGAAGGCCCCAATGAAACTTGAGCTTGTTAAGTTTAATGTCACTTTATTTGGGATATTTTTTGTTCCTTTCTACTGCAAGAATTGAGCATATGAACACCATTGACAACCCTCCAAGTACAGGGGGATCTTCTTCCAGGTACAATATCAAAATTTTGACAAAATTCCAGAAAAAAATAATTTAGGGGAAAGGTAAACCCGCATTCAACAACAAATAAAGAAGGGATCCAATGACCTTCAAGCAAAGAAAAAACATTTATGGGCGGGTTAAGAAACTCTAAATCTACCAGATCTGGTATATTCTATTGTTTTCTAAACTTATCTAAAGAAACAACAGCGTAAACCGTGATTCGATGCGAAGAAAAGAAAAAATAGGAAGAATTCTTACAAAAACTGTTAGTAAAATGGTGACCAACACCAGGAAGCCCGACCGACTATAGGGAGGCCGACCAATACTGTTAGTAAAATGCCAACAGCTAGAAACATTATGAACAGTCTGTACTGATGTAAATGCCTAATTTATAAAGGCATTCCATCCTTTAACATTGTATCCTTTAGCCTTCCTACTGGGCTATAAATATGTTGTAATCCTTTCATCAAGGGCAGGTGATTGAAAAATAAATACCTGGAAATAAGAAACAAAGTGGACGTAGGCTTTTCTTTATAGGTCGAATAACTTTAAAAACCTCTTTGTCTCTTTCTTTTTACATCAACAATCGTATTACATATATCTGGGTTAGGAACTTGGATTTGGAGGCACTTAATGTTATACTCATTGATTCTCGCATGCTTGCAAATGATTCATGACATACTATATCTTATAGTTATTTATTTTTGCATAGTTTTATACACTAGCTTCTGTTCTTCATGATTATATGGTATTGCTAGTTTTATGATGTTTGAGTCTTTTGTATTTTTTTCTTTAATTGAGTCTGTATGAAAAAAATATAACATGATTTTGTTTGTCTTATTAGTCATTTTGAAAAGTGTTTAATGACTTAAAAAATATTATTTTGTTTATGTATTTTGGTTTTACACAAATTTTGTGGCATATCAGTGTGTTTCAAATCCATTAGATCCATGTTTTCATGTTTCTAAGACATATGATTATGGTTTACAATTATTAGGATTGTTCTTAATCATGCATTCATGGATCTAAAATATATGATCATGGATTTGTCTAAGACAATATGGATTCACTTTTCATATGCCTCCACACACACTTGAACAATATCTTTTAGATTATAACTATCTTTGTTGCATGAGCTAAGTGACGTATGATCCTATCAATATTGTCATATACATATCTATTTAAATTTATTTGATTTGTGCTTTTAAGAACCATTTACCTAGAGTGGGTTTTGTTTGAAAATGTGAGGGTGTAATGGAAAGGGCTACAAAAGGAATAAATCTCCTTTAAGGGAAAGTAAACAACTCAGAAGATACTAAAAGAAAATAAAGTAAAAGAAAAAAGAAAAGTATTTCCAAGGCCATGTTTAGAAATTGATGCTTAAAAATTGATATCTTCAGAAAAATGAGAGGAAAAAAGGGCATATGTTTATTTTTTAGGGTGTTAAAGTTGAAGATAAATAGGTTTGCACAATGAGTCCTAGTTAAGGTAAATGTTTAACGTTATTGATTTGATAATCATCAAGAGTTTTAGTCTAGTGTGCATTGTGTATGTTTGTCCATTGTGAGTTCTTTATTTGTCACTTGAGGGTAGACCTAAGTTTGATAAATCAATGCGATCAAATAGAAGTCAATGGACATATTTTTAGTGATTAGGTCATCTTTATTTTGTGTCTAGTTTATGCCCCTTCACACTATACCATAATTTGTTTAGACACTATAAACACCCTGTCCTAGTACCACTTTAATACCTCCTTTCGTCCCTAACACCCTCGGACCCCAGGTCCTACTCTAAACCTTAATCTAGAGGGAACCGAGGGCTTCTGCTCCCTGTTTGACCTCAGTAACTATACAAACTGAGAAAAATTGAATTCACCATCATAGGATTGTGAATAACCTTTACAAAGGTCCATACCGTGCACAACTCAGCCTTATGATTCACGTGTAGTCTCCTTTTTACTCCAAACCATGTACTAAAGGCCACCAGATGCTCTCGAGCCCCGTTTGACCTCGGTTAACTCTCTAATATGAGAGAATAGTATTATACTTTCATAGTTATTTAAATACCCTTTCCAACAGTCCATACAGTGTGCTAATTGTCCTGACGGTTCACATGCACTCGCATTTTCACTCGAGAGCCCCCACCTAGAGGCCATCGGGCACTTTCGAGCCATGTTTGACTTTGGTTAACTCTTGAACACGAGAGTGGCACAATAGATTCTCTTGGGTATCTAAATTAACTTTCTAACGATCTTATACGTTCATGATTCAAACATACGGTTTGCATTTTATGTTCATTTTTTCTAAATAATCCTTTATGAACTGCCTATAGGCACCCCAGACCCTTTGCCTATAGGCAGAAGTGTACTTTACTTCGCCAGCAATCAAGGGGTATGCCGATAGGTAGGATTGATCCTCTGTCGATCGAATGACCACCTAACCTTAATTCTTTATGTTTAAATAGGTCATGAGCTTATTTTTAAGGACCCCATTTTCAACAACCAGAACATTTTTCGCCTCAAATTCCATGCACTACCACTTTAGAAAGTCCAAATTTTCAACATTCCTCTCAACTTTCTTACCACATTTTTATACCACCTTTTTCTTCCTACCTCATCCCTACTCTATCATTATCCCACCATCATAAAATCAGTCAACTCCTCTTTAAACATCAGTAGCAAAATCTTGTAGGAGGTCTACTCTTATTATTTTTTTATTTCATTTAATTAGTGTGCTCATTGAATTTTTTTCCGTTTTTGGTATCGTTTAGTCTTACATCATTATATCACATCAACAAACATCCTTTTTTTTATTACTAGTACTCGCATAATATATTTTTATAAAATAAAAAAAAAGAAAAGAAAAAAAAGAGGGTTCACTCATAAACCACTAAGTAGGATTTTTTTTTCTGCACTATATAGTTGAGCACGCTTTCTTCAAAATCAACTAAAGAGGAATCCTAAATTCAGGTTTATGGGTTAAACCACACCATAGTGATATGTCTAACTACATGAACTTTGATGCATATTATGGCTACATAGGTGTCCCAAACCATTATCGAGATTAGAGTCCTATTTTGCTCATTGCTCTACTTTGTTTAAATATCATATTTAGTAGTATTGCGCGTATGTATACACCTATTTATTAGTGTTCTCACACGGCATACACGTTCACTTTCGCATAGTGAATCGTGATTTGGTGGTCATGACCATTGCACTTTCATATTATTCTTTTTTCTTTTCTATGCTCCTTAGAATAATTCCTCTCCATCCTACCCATGGCGAGGTAGGATAATTTTTTTCTCATCTATTTTTCACATTACACGTGCTATATACATGATTCATATCTTAAAGAAAAATGAGAATATTACCATAGCTCATAAGAGACTGAAAAGGTGGAATGGGTGCCTAAAACCTTCCCATCTCGCAACTTAGTCCCCAAACCCACAATCTATTGGGTTTTGTATGAATTAGTTTGTCCCTTTTATGTCCTTCTTTTGGGGATGGATACATTCTTTTGCCCATTCTGAGAAAAATAGGCTGGCGACTCCATTTTTTGAATTTTCCTCCCCTTTTGATGACGATCGATTTATATCAGTGGTAGCCTGGAAAGATCTCATGAGTGGCAAAAATAGGCTTTCCATCCTCAAATACCCACATGTGTCGAGGGACATTTTCCCCTTTCTCCCTCCTTTTGGGATGAGCCTCATGCCGGAGGAATCCCGGATGGCCACAGTGACCATTTCACTGGAGATAATTATAATTTTATGAAGACTAGAATTTATTTCACATGGTCTTTGCTTCCTTTTCTCTCATTTTCTCTATTTTATACATGTGTATATGTTCCTCCAGTTGTATATTCTCCTTACTCTTATACTTTCATGTTGTAATATGTCTTGCTCATGCCAAGATGTCTATATTATCCTCTCTAACATGATATTGTTCCCATCGCATGTATATACCACCTTCATATAATAAACTCCATGCTTTAGTCACTTGCATATAGCTATTACGTTTCACTACAAGTAATCACACTTGCACATGATCCACACCACTTGTAGATATCCAGGTTTAATCTCATTAGCACACACTCTCACATTTTTCTCAATTGTACATATCCACATGTTGCTCATATGATTCACACTCCACTTGTAAATATCGATGTTTAGTCTCACTAGCATACACTCTCACTTTATTTTCATTTTACATAGGCACATGTTACTCATGTGTTTCACATACCACTTGAAGATATCCATGCTAAGTCTCACTAACAAACACTTCCATATTTCTCACACTTGTATATATGCACATATTTTATTCCTTTACACATATTCACATGCCACACTCACTAAAAACATATCTCCCAATACATTTGTGTACATTCACATGTCTCACACTTTGTACACACCATCACTCTTTGTATAGACTCCATGTTTTATGTATATATTCTCTAGTTTTGCTCCACATGCTATTTGTATATTCAATACTCTCCCTCATAATATCAGTATTTATCTTGATTAGCATGCATAAAACTCTCCATAAAATACTAATTAAGATCCATGCATTCTTGCACACTACATCACTTGAGCATTATAATATTGACTAAAACTTTGTCTTATACCGGGGCATTGTTTTGTTATGGGTGTCGATCCTGTAATACCCCGTAATTTTAATGACTTTTAAAATGAGTTATATTTTAAATTAATGGATTACTTGGATTTTATTATTAATTAATTCATTTGGGCCTTTATCCGAAAGATATTAAAATGTATGATTCTGAATATTACTTAAAGATATTTAGGTAATATAATAATGTGATGATTATTGATAATTGCTGTGAAATATAAATTCAGTAATTTGGATTTTTAGTTAGACGCGGTATGGGACGTGTCGGGACTAATTTGTTAAATTAAAAAGAAAATTTATTTTCTATCAACCTTATAGTCATTTTGACTGCGTCGTTGCATCCGGAAGGTTTGAAATAGTCAGAAAAGTCTATTTGGATGTTAATTTTGAGTCTCGGGTCATTTGGAAATGAAAAGACAACCCAAAAGGGCATTCTGGTCATTTTTACAAGGGGGATGAATAGAGATATCGGGTTTTGTCTTATTATAAGTATTTGGAGATTAAGTGTACGTTGGTTATTCATCTCCTCTACACAAAATAGAGAAGTCATCTTCCTAGAGAGAGTGAAAGGTTGCTTGGGAAGGGAAAAGCTTACTTAGGAAGGAGAAGAACTAAGAACCAAGGGTCACCACCACCAACCACCATCGGAGGTTGACCGGAGAAGGGAGAACCACCTGAGATATACTACACCAAAGGATCAGACCTTCATTAGAGGCAAGTGTTTGATAATGGCAATTTAAGTTTGTATATTATCCATGTTAGAATAGTTACGAACATAGTTGATTTTTCATGTTTGGAAGAAATAATGGAGTTGTTAAATGGATTTCTGGAAACTGAACATATATAGGAATCAAACTCATATTGTAGGTTGTTAGTAATCCACGAAATAATCACGAATCTGTTGAAGAAATTCTGGAAACCATTATTGTGTTCTTGAAGATATTATGTTGATGATTTTCTGGATATAAGGATAGAAACATGCTTTTAATTCAATCTCTTGATGATTATAGGATGTTTAGATCATTAGAAATCATTTGTATATGTTGATATATCATGTAGTAGGGATTATAAGTCATTTGGGATGTTAATATGAAGGTTTGAATGATAAAAAATGGCTAAACCCGTAGTTGCAGAAATGCAGAAAACCCAGGCTGTTACCTGAGAGATCGATCGATCGACCCCCTGCCTTCGATCGATCGATCGATCGACCTCCCCAGAATTCCTATAGTTGTTTCTTTTTAATGTTGATTCTTATCCCAAAACTTTGGTAGATCTTTGGTGATTATTAATTGGATATTATGGGACTTAGAGAAGATCAGTAAGCCCTAGATAAGGTTTGAATTAATTTGATTTAGATTAAATTGATTAGAATAATGATAATTAAATTAATGGAATTTCGATTGCTAGATTCATTTGTTGAATTTTAATTGGTATGCATGAGGATTAAAGATAGGACCAGTAGGGGTGATTGAACATAACACCTGGGTATCCTTAAGTTTACAAGAGGGTTTAATCCTAAGTGAAAGAAGATGAATTTGTAAGAGATGTGAAACTATCGGTTTTGACCCTAATTAAAAAGGGAGAGTTTAATTCGTAGTAATTTGAGAATTATGATGATATGTACCAGTAGGGTATTAGTGACTTCTTACTGAATAAATGTTGAGGAAAAACCTATTTGAACCTTGAGTAATGAGTGAGGTTCGGGGATAATTAAATTAAGAAGTAAAGTTATGATATTTTAATACGGGGGATTTAAAGAGATATAATGATACGTATGGGAATAATCTAAGGGTAATGTGAGTACCTTGTTGATATTATATTATAGGTATGATAATTCCTATTTGATTGATTGATGATTATGTGTATGACATGCCTAGCTTACTTGCTATCGACGGGAGGTTTGCGCGTGAGGGCAGTCATATCCTGATGAATCCATGGGATCTTTGATTTGTCGCTCAAGAACATAGGTCTATGAAAGACTTATCGGGAAGTTGATAAGTCCGCTGACTGTGGGTACGTAGGTATGTGCGTGACCCATGGATACGAGAACTATGTTCTCCTCCAATTTGTTTGTTGATATTTGTGGTTCGAGGAATCCTTACCGAACCTTTAGTCCCCTATTCGGTGACCAGCGATGATGGGATATGATAGCAGAGTAATGCATTGCACCGCAGATGTGACTCGGGGTGCCGTATTATATATGAATATATATAATGAATTAAATGACTAAATGGTTATATGGTGGTTAAATCATCTACTGTGTGATAGTTGTAGATAACGGTGAATTGAGAAAAGAATTAAAGTAAGTTAATAAATATTTATTGAAGAGCTTAATTCATGTTAATGAGAAATGATTCATATAAATGATAAATGTATAAGAATGATTATATGACGTATGGTATGGGACATACGGGGTTATGATATGGGAATGGAATCATGTTATGGAAATTAGTGAAGATGAACCATTAACTAAGAGGTTAATAGGAAACGTTAAGTGTGCACTCTAGTTGAAAGGTGAGAATAGCAAGTGAGAGTTGGATCTAACATGTACATAATAAATGCTTTATTGCACTTGTTAAATACTTGCTGTTTTGAAAATTATTTTCACAATCGGGCTCTGACCCGTTTCCTTGCATATTTTCTTGTCTATTGTATCTCCTATATCAGGTGTCCAGCAGCAGGGCCGCCAACCTTAGCAGATTATGACAAGCTATGGAGCTATGGAGTTTTGCTTAGACGCCTATCTTCTTTTGATTCACAGTATTTTCTTAGTTAGGGCATGTCGCCCAAAGCATTTCAGTTATCACTTTCTATCGGAGTCATATACTATTGTGTTCGTGTCATTTTAATACATTTGTTATTGTTGGGATTACTGTAAGGGATTAATATTATTTGGGAATGTTTATTCCAACTGCATTTAAATTTGTTGTGTTATCTGTTCAATTTATCTGTGTAGTAGAATAATATGTGTTGTGTTATTTGTAAACTAAAAATGGATTTTGTTGAATTAAAATTTGGAAAGTTTTTAACACCAGCTTAATTGAGTATTGGGCGAGTTATAAATGTTTTCGACAGTGATGCTAAGAATGAGCCAACTGTTTATTCTATTTTAATTTGGTATGAGACTGGCCACCCGGTATTTAATTAGGCGGGGTATTACAGATCCTGCGGGGCGTTGTTAACCTAAGAGATATGATTACCCCTTCCATTAGCCTAGTACCTTTGACATATGTCAGCGGGTTCCCTTACATCGTACCGCTTGATCTATTTCATAACGGGAGGTATATAATAAGGAACTCGTTCACATATGTCGAGTATATCGATTTCACATACACTCGGGTATATAAAATGGCTTTTCCATACGTATTGATGAATGATTGATTTTATAGGCACGAGGCATATCGTGGAAGTCATGCCAATGGGAGGAAACTTTCCACTAACCTCCCAATGCACCAGACTCATACAAGCATCTGCCTGGGGACACCCATACTTAGTTTTTTGGTTCCAAAGTAAAACTTTTGCCAAAATTCCGGGTCGCCTAACCACCCGAATTTTACGCTATTTCATCCATTTTTAAAGTAAGACCCTGTCCGTGATCTAGAAATAAGTCAAGTTGTGTACCCTATTGTGGTGACAATTATTATGCAACACAAATAAATACGAGAGAAGCAATTACCAAAGAAGAACAAGGAAAATAAAATGTCAATCACGCAACAAAGGATGTACGTGGTTCGGCAAAGATGTACCTACGTCCACGGTGGTGCAGTCAGTATTATTTCTATATACTCTGGAGAGTGATTATAGAGAATACAACTTGTCCTTTGCCCCGGACCTAGGGTTCAATATATACATGTACATGTGGGTAAGTGGGGGTGATGGGTTCCTCCATGTTTTCCATCTCTCCTATAACTTAGCTTCATGGGATCGTGGGAGGAGACCGGATAAATATAAAAGATGAGGGGCCTAGACTTTGGGCTGCCAGGACTGGGCTACTCGTCCAGGCCCATAGTTCTAAATTTCGGGTACCCACAATTGCCCCTAAATCTGTTGGGCCATGTTTATGGACTCAACAGATTTAAATGATTAGCCATAATGGTTGTGTTGCGACTCCTCGAGAGCTGTGAAGTTGATTTTGGCGGCAGCCGCTTCGCTCTTTGTGCACTATGATTAGAATTTGAAGGCTTGTTGGAACAACCACATTTTCTCCCGTCGCTTCAGCCTTTCGAGTATCCTTCTGTCTTCTGAGAGCTCTTAGCGCTTTGCATCTTCTTTTCCCAATCCTCATTCCCATTGCTTCTTAGTTATTTGAGCTCGTGCTTCTTCATCACTTGAATCGATCTTCTATTTTGTAAGTTTTCTGTGCCTTCTCTTTGTACTTTCTCTTTGGTTTATAGCTTTTCTTGAGTCTTCCAATGGCGAAGATTGGAAATAGGTCAGTCTCTGAATTTAGGAAGTTCTATAACGTCCCTGAGTGGGTAGATATTGAGTGTTGTGCCTCTCCTCCTAGGAATGTTAGGGATATAGAGGATGCCCACTGGATCCATGTCTTGCTGCTTTCACAGGGGGGGCTTACTTTTCCCCCTAATGATCTATTTTTGCACTTTTTTGGTTATTTTAATATTGTTCCCGCACAATGCTCGCCCAATGTATGGAAAATATTGAACGGCGTGCATAGGATAAATCAATGGTATGGCACTAGGTTAGGTCTTGCCGAGGTCTTCTTTTGTTACTCCTTTTCTCGAACTAGTTCGGGTGTCCTGTACCTCAAAGCTAGGAGCCCTGACAGGGTATTGGTAGTTAATCTACCTGATTCCCATAAGGACTACTGGCAAGAAGGTTCCCTTGTTAGGAATTGGCAGTTCTCTCCTCAATTTGAAGGGTCGAGGTCTGAGAGGTTCACTGTTCCTTTTTACGGGGAGGAATATATAGGTAGACATTGTACTTTTGCTTCAACCTCTGCTAATTCGTGACTTTTCTAACCCCTCTTTTCTTTTTCTTCCACAGCGAAGTCAAAGAATTTGGAGCCTGCTCTCAGCGAGGTTCGCATCTCGGAGTTGGTAAAGACTTGGAATATCAGGGAGCCTCTGGGTGACGGCGAGTATCCTAGGTCTGCTGCCTTTTTGCTCGAGTATAAGAACGTTGGCTCTAGCTTCATAGCGCGGAAGGTGGACAGTGTACCAGAGTTTGATTATTTTGGAGAGACTACTGCTGAGCCTATCCAGTTGGACGAAGAGGAAAGCAGCTCTGAGAGTGAGCCTGCAGGAACTGCGAGTAATTTGGGTGAAGGGAGCTTTGACAGTAGCAGTTCCTCTGACTGTGAGGAGGATTCTGAAGCTCGAGGATCGTCGAGCACTTCCAGTAGTTCAGGTGAAGAGATGCCTCCAAGGAAGAACTTGATTAGAGATTATGATGATGAGGACCACGTGCTTCTTGCACAAAGGTCAAAGAAACAAAAGTCCACTTCTGGGGCCGTGGCTACAGGTTCTCGGTCTTCTACTCAGGAGCAATAGAGGAAGAGGAGAGAGGAAGAGCAGGTGAGAGAGAGGGAGAGGAAAAAGGAGGAGGAAAGAAAGAAGGTGGAGGAGAGGAAGAAGATGGAGGAGAGGAAGAGGATGGAGAAGGAGAAGAGGAAGAGAGGAGAAAGATGGAGTCAAGGATGAAGGCTGGGCAAGCCTTGGTCCCGGTGTCTGCTTTGCCCGAGGGGGCCTCAGTTGCCATTTCCCCTCAGCTGGCTCCTGCGCTGCTCAAGAGGGGAGTTCTCCCTGCAGATCGCCAGAGGGCGCTGGGGTCTGATCAATTGGCCCTACAAGCTAGCCAGAGGCTAGCCTTGGTAAGATCCTCTCCATTTTTCAATTCTTTAACAAGTTTTAGTTGTTTCTCCTTCTTGATCTCTTCTTTATTTCTGGCAGTTTGTGACTGACTTCGCCGTGCTCTATCGCTCTCAAGACGAGTTGGTGAGAAGGAATGGCGAGCTGGAGCAACAGAAGTCCGCTCTGGAAGTTAAGGGTTCTCAACTGGAGGCTGATTTAAAGATTGCTGATGCCGCCCGAACTTCCTCTGATCTGGCCCTCATCAATTCTAATCGAGAGAGGGATGCGGTGGTTAAGGAGCTGAACGAACTGAGGCAGGCCTATGACCTAGTCTGCTCGAGAAAGATGGATGTCGTGGAGGAGAACAAGATTCTGATCGAGCAGTTAAAGGAGAAAGAGTCCCAGGTAGCCACCATCAAGGAGGATTCATACAACTCCGGGTAGATTGTTGCTTATGAAGATGCCGAGGTTCAGATAGGCTACATTAGCCGTCTGAACTTCAAGAAGGGCTGGAACAAGGCCCTCTTAGCTGCTGATGTTAATACTGAGTCTCCTCTGTTCGACGAGCATGACCCGGGTCCGAAGCCAACTGTGGACGAAGAAGCTCCTGTCCCAGCCATCGAGGGTGTTGATCTTGCCTCTCAGACAATTATTATCGGTGTTTGTTCTGCCCAAGCGACTGAGGTCACCCCTGCAGAGGGGGATGCCTCTACTGCTGCTGACAAGGGGAAGCAGTCAGCCACCTCTGGTCAGCCTGAGGTTGCTAGTTAATCTTCTTTTAGGACTATTCTTGTATTTTTGCTTTTTCTAGTCTGTAAAATTTTTTCTTCAGTCTGATGTAACCTCGACCCTTATTAATGAAAAGGCTTCATTTTTGCTTGTGCTGATCTCTTTCTCTCCTCTATCTTTCTTTTATTTGTAGTTAGTCTATGTGGATGATTACATTCCTACTACTTCCAAATTGGGTAGGACCCTCAGTCCCAATGCGAGCCCTGAAGTTTGCCAGGCCTTTATCAAACTTTGCAAGTCTCTTATGTCCAGAAATCAAAAATATAAGGAGCAGTCCGAGCTAGTGGCTAAGCTGAAGGACAGGCTCCAGGAGATGGAAGACATTGGTGCCTCAGTGCAAGAGGAAATAAATGTACTGAGAGCAAAGTTACTCGAGGCCACCGAGATCAACCAAGTTGGGGAGTGCCTGCAGCAGGAGAATGAAGACCTGAGGAGGGAAGTCTTACAACTTAGGGAGCATGCGTCGAGCACTGTTTCAGCAGTTCTGCAAGGCTCCTCGTTGTCGCGAGCTGGATATACTCCTCCTATGCCGCTAGGTTCCACTCGTCCTCCCCTCCCGCGAGCTGGTAGGAGCACCAGGGGCAGGAGCAGGGAAGCAGAAGAACAGCATGATAAGGAGATGAAAGAGATCCGCGATGACGTCCGGCGAGCATATGTAATTGCTGCTGGACTTCAAAGGGACGTCACCTGATTGCGACACTTATTCAAGAAAGGTCCTCGGCAAGCGTGGGCTGATGGTTATGATCAAGGCTGGCTAGATGCTCCAACGAGACTATCCGAGTTCGAGGAACTTTCTTTCATCAAAGGGTGGTTAAGTGCCTTAAAAGAGCTGCAGGTCCCGAGGAACTCGGTGTTATGGTATCGTCAAGAGATGTCTTCCTCCACTCTGATGCCCAACCCATTCAGGAGGGACGATCGATGGATTCCCATCGACTCTATTCCTCGGAAATTATTGGAGTTGGACGCAAATGAGGTCGTGGAAGAGCTAGCCCCTGCTCTAGACGACGGACGAAGAGCTAGAGTGGCTGATTATCTTGCTCGGAGGCTTCCACCCCCTTGAGATTTTGCAAGTTGTTATTCTTTTGTAATTTTGATAATGTAAATGCTTTGGGCGAGCTTCGCCGACTAAACATGTATTATCCTTGTTGTAAATATAAGGGATTAATGAAAACTTCGTGTTTTGGGCAAATTTGTCGACTAAACGTGTTTATCCAATCTTTTGCTGCTTTATAATCCTTTTTGTTTTGTCATGTAAGTGTCCCCCCAGTCCAGTATAATACCAAAATACCATTATGCCCCATTTTACCTTTTAGGTTGTGTCGTCACACTCCCTTAGGCCTAAGTAGGGCAATTGGCGAGGACACACCTGGTATTGAATGTCTTCATCTGATCAGGATTTTGCTCAACCGAAGTAAGTTTGATGGCCAGTATAAAATCTGGTCGCATTGCCTAAGAATCCTCTGTAGGGATTTATATATTGCCAGAGCAATGCTAAGAGGTCTCTCGTGTTTCATGACGATGACCTGAGGAGGGGTATTCCCCTGCTATATCGACCATCGTGCCTGTGATTTGGAAAAGATGTGTGATAAAATGCAACTGTTACTGATCAGAGGGTAATCAATTAAGTAACTTTCATTAGTAATAAGGGAAATGAACTGTCCTTTCACATAACAAATGTAAGAAAAAGATTCAACAACAGAATTCCTTGAGAATCTAAAAATAGAATTTCTTGAGATTAGCTGCATTCCATGCTCGTGGTATCTCTCTGCCCTCCATCGTTTCCAAATGATAGGCACCTTGCAGGTTGTCTTTAGTTATTTTAAAGGGTCCTTCCTAGTTTGGGCCTAGCTTGCCATCTGATGACTTCACCGCGTTGCCCAGGACTTTTCTTAGAACATAGTCCCCAAATTGAAATCTTCTCGGGTTAACCCTTTTGTGGTAGTGCTTTGCGAGCTGTTACTGATAGCTCGCAAGCTTCACCAGGGAAAATTCTCTACGCTCGTCGGCGTGGTCGAGTTCAGCGAGCAATGCCTCATCATTCTGGCCTTGGTCGATAAGGTCGGATCTCATTGTTGGCAAACCCGCTTCTAGTGGGATGACTGCTTCCATGCCATATGTTAGTGAAAATGGGGTTTCTCCTGTTGCTCGCCGAGGAGTGGTTCGGTATGCCCATAGGTTATGGGGTAGCTCGGTTTCCCATGCGCCTTTGGTTCGCTCTAATCGCTTCTTCAATCCATCGATCACAGTTTTATTGGAAGCTTCCGCTTGTCCATTGCTCTGAGGGTAGGCCACCGAACTGAAGTGGTGCCTGATCCCGTGTCCGTTACAGAAGTCCTGAAAGGGGCCACTCTCAAATTGTGTCCCATTATCAGTGATGATGGTTCTGGGGATTCCGAATCGAGTGATTATATTCCTCCATATGAACCTTATCATATCAGCATCTTGGATGTTCACTAATGGTTCTGCCTCGATCCATTTGGTGAAGTAGTCAGTTGCAATCAGCAGGTATTTGCGATTGCCGGCAGCGGTGGGCAGTGGTCCCACGACGTCCATTCCCCATTGGGCAAAGGGCCATGGGCTGGTCAGGGATTTTAGGTTGCTGGCGGGTTGGTGGACCATAGGAGCGTGGAGTTGGCATTTCAGGCATTTGCGGACATATACAGCGGAGTCCTTTTGCATATATGGCCACCAATAGCCTTCCTTCATCGCTCGAAAGGCTAGAGACCTTCCTCCGACATGACTTCCGCAGATTCCTTCGTGAAGCTCGCGCAGCACTTGCTCGACATCGCTTGGGAGGACGCATCTAAGGTAGGGACCGGAGAAGGAATTCTTATACAAGTCACTTCCTGTGGATAAGTGAAAGCGAGCAGCTTTGACTCTTATCTGGTGGGCAGTTTTCTTATCCTCTGGGAGTATGCCCTCCTTTAAATAGTCTTTTAAGGGATCCATCCAGCTGGGGGCTGATCCCACCTGGAGTATATGTTCCACGTTTGGCAGCTTGCTGTTGTGGTTAATGCAAGGACAAATGAGGAAATCGATGGGAATGACCCTTTTAAGGCTAGAATCAACTGTCGAACTCAGGTCTGCTAAAGTATCAGCATGACTGTTTTGCTCCCTAGGAAACTGCTGGATGTTGATCTCTTCAAATCTCGTCATTAATTTTTTCACCAAGGCGAGGTAGGTTGCCATTCTTTCATCCTTCACATTATAATCTCCACTTATCCGGTTGGAGACTAGTTGCGAATCGCCGAACACCTGTAAACGTTTTGCTCCCAGAGTTTGCGCTTTTTGGAGACCGACTATTAGGGCTTCGTACTCTGCTTCGTTGTTGGAGGTTGCAAATCCCAGCCTGATTCCTTACTCAAGGATTGTGTTTTCTGGAGTGATGATAACAATGCCTACCCCTGCCCCCTTTGAGTTAGAGGCTCCATCAACGAATAGTTTCCAAGTTTCCACTGTTGCTTGGTTGGCTGAGGCTGGTCAGAGAGTTATTTTCCCGTGAATTCGGCTATGAAATCAGTAAGGATCTGTCCCTTGATAGCTGTCCTTGGTTGAAATTGGATGTCAAACCGGCCGAGCTCGACTGACCACTTAGACAATCTGCCCGATAAATCCGCTTTCCTTAGGACCACCTTGAGGGGGTGCGATGTAAGGATGATGATAGTATGAGCTTCGAAATAATGCTTCAGCTTCCTCGAGGCTATTACTAGGGCAAAGGCGAGCTTTTCCAATGGCAAGTACCTTTGCTCGGCGTCTAATAAGGTTTTGCTCGCGTAATAAACGAGGTGTTGGATCCCCTCCACCTCGCATATTAGCTCAGCGCTGACGGTGCGATTGGATACGGATAGGTACAGGTACAAAGAATCTGTTTGTTGTGGTATGACAAGCAGTGGTGAAGTGCTTAGGTAGGATTTAAGCTCGTCCAATGCTCGCGAGCAATTCGGGCTCCATTCTATCGGTTTACTCCCCTTTAGGAGCTGGAAAAAAGTCTTGCACTTCTCGGAGGATTTGGAAATGAAGCGATTTAAGGCAGCGAGCATTCCAGTGAGTTTCTGCACATCCCGGATTGTGTGAGGAGGTTGCACCCTGTTGATTGCATCGATCTGGTCTGAATTAGCTTCTATGCCTCGCTTACTGACCAAGTACCCAAGAAATTTTCCTGACTGGACACCGAAGGAACACTTGCTCGCATTAAGTTTCATCCGGTACTTCCTGAGGGTTTCGAAGGTACTTGACAGGTCCGAGAGGTGATTTTCTTTCTTCTTGCTCTTAACGAGCATGTCATCGATGTAGACCTCCATTGTGTCTCCCATTTGACCCTTGAACATTTTAGTAACCAGCCGCTGATAGGTTGCCCCAGCATTTTTGAGCCCAAAAGGCATGACCTTGTAACAATATAACCCAACTGTCGTGATGAACGCCGTTTTGTCCTGGTCTGGGGCATACAAGGGGATCTGGTGATATCCAGAGTACGCGTCCAGGAAACTCATTCGCTCGTGAGTTGCGGTGGCATCTACTAGTTGGTCTATCTTTGGGAGAGGGAAACTATCATTGGGGCATGCTTTGTTGAGGTCGGTGAAGTCGATGCAAACTCTCCACTTCCCATTATTCTTCGGAACTACTACTGGGTTGGGCAACCACTTGGGGAATTGCACTTCCCTTATGGATACTGGATACAGCAGTTTTTCGACTTCCTTTTCTATCGCTTTAGCCTTCTCAGGTGCAGTTCGTCGTGCCTTCTGTGTGATTGGCTTGAATGTGGGGTCGACGTGCAACTGATGACAGACCATACTAGGATCGATTCCGGGCAGCTTGTACGGTTCCCATGCGAAAACATCTATGTTGCGCCTCAGCAAGGTCGTCAACTCCTTCTGCTCTTCGTCGGTGAGAGATGCTCCTATCAAGAAGACTCTGCTACTGTCGCCATCTTCGGCCACAACTTATACCAGGTCCTCGACGACGCGCTCGGAGGGGAGGAGCATGTTCTCCTCTACTTCAGGTCTTCCGTACTTTAATTGTTATTTGGAAGGTGTCTCACCTTCTTCATCCTTCTTGCTTGGTTGATCGGCCTTCTTCTCTGGCTTTGGTCGGATGGCTGCTATGAAGCATCTCCTTACCATTGATTGGCCGTCGTGGATCTCCATTACACCTTGCTCGGTTACATACTTGAGCTTATGATGGTAGTTCGAGGAGACTTCCCTCATCGCGTGAAGCCATCCCCTGCCGAGGATGGATTGGTACGGTGAGTCGATGTCAACTACCAGAAACTCGATCATCTTAGAGACGTTTCCAGCACGCACTGGCAGTACTATCTTGCCCAGGGGCATGGTCATTTTTCCAGCGAAGCCAACCAAAGGAACAGTAGCTTCCTTCAGGTCAGCGACGCTCAGCTGCAACTTCCTGAATAGGTCGAGGTACATTACTTCGGATGAGCTTCCTTGATCGATGAGCAACTTGCCAATGTCAAAGTTAGCTATCCTGAGTGTAATGACCAGAGCATCATGATGTGAGGTCCTTACTCCCACCAGATCTTCATCCGTGAAAACAATATGCTTGTTATAGTTGACGTCCTCCGCTCGTCGACGCTTTCCTGACTGGGACTTTGCTGGATCAATTTGAAAGGCCTGTATTACCGCCGTAATTTTTTTCACTTCCATCCGAGCTGAGTTCCCTTGTATCTGCTTGATGCCAGATGCTCCATGGATTACTGCGAACTCATGTCCAGCATCGTCCTCCAGCATGTTGTCGGGTCTCGCTTCTCTGTTGGTAGCCACTTTCTCTGCCCTTTTTTCCACAAAGTCATTTAAGTGCCCAGACTGGGCCAACTCCTCGAGGTGAGACTTAAGGGCTTTGCAGTGCTCGATCTTATGTCCTCCTTCTTTGTGGAAAGCGCACCTTAATGCGTTGTTCCTCTTCGAGGGACCTCCTCCCATTTTCTGGGGCCACTTAATGAACGGCTCATCTTTGATCTTCGCAAGAATTTTGTAAATTGGTTCTTTGAAGACGGTGTTGACCGCTTGAAATGCTTTTGACGCATCAGGGTTTCCTCCATTCTTGGAGCCATTTTTCCCCCATTCTTTCCTCCTTTCTTCTGGTTCTCAGTTTTCTCACTTCCCTTGGTAGTGAGTTTAGCTCGACCGTTTTCTCCTGTATTAAGGCGGGTGACATCTTCCATCTTCGCGTATTTCTCGATTCGGGCCATTAGGTCGTCAATAGTCATAGCTTCCTTCTTCGTCAGGGACTGGTGGAGGAGGGAAGAACTAGGAAGCCCAATTTTGAAGGAAGCCACTGCCACTTCCTCTGCGCAGTCATCGATCTCGTTGAATAACTCCCAGTACCTTTTCGCATAGTCTCGTAGGGTTTCTTGAGGCGTTTTCTTCATTGTTAGCAGAGCATCCATCCTTTTGGGGTGGGAGCTACTGGTAATGAATCGGGTCGTAAAGATTTCGACTAGGGATTTGAAATTCTTGATCGAACAGTGGGGGATCCTTTCGAACCACTTATGTGCTACATCATGCAGGCTCGAGGGAAAAATGCGGCACATCAGGGCATCTCGGTGATTCCAGAGGGTCATGGCCTGTCGATATTGCCTGATGTGATCAATGGGATCAGTTTTCCCGTCGTAAATCTTGAACCTTGGAATGGAAAATTTCTTGGGAGCCTCTTCCTCTTCGATTTCCCTCGTGAAGGGTGAATTCATCTGGGTTTTGAGAGCTCTCCGCGCGAGTTCTCTGGTTGATCTTGTTCCGTGGTGAGCAGGATGTTGGTCCATCTCTCTGCAGACTAGGTTTCGTATATTCTCGTCACTGTGAGCAGGGCTCTGGTAGCGGCGAGCTCTTCGCAGCTGTTCACGGAGGTCGTCGTCTGATTTGCCACCTTCGTCCTTTTGAGATTCTCGCCTAGGGCTCCTTCCTCGGCTGCGAGACTTGCTCGCCTGAGGGCTAGGAGTGCGATATGGGCGTCTCCTGATATCAGGACGTAGTTCCCTCTCTAGTCTTTCCAGTCTTCTTTTCAAGCGAGCATTCTCAGCCTCGTATCTGAGAGAAGACTCCCTCTGCTCGCGGAGCCTTGCCTCGTATGCATCAATCAATTTGGATATCTGCGTGGACCTTGCTGGTCCCTGAATTTCTTCTGAGGCCGGTCTTTCCAGGCGAGCTCTCTGATCTGAACGCCGAAATTCAGATCTAATCCTGCGAGGAGCAGGTGACTCTTGAATATCTCCTGCTTGAGGGGCATTGCTGCTGTGATCGGACATCTTAAAATCCTTTCTTGGTGTGGGCTCTTCTCAAGGAAAGATGAACGTTTCCCATAGACTGCGCCAATTGTGGTGACAATTATTATGTAACACAAATAAATACGAGAGAAGCAATTACCAAAGAAGAACAAGGAAAATAAAATGTCAATCATGCAACAAAGGATGTACGTGGTTCGGCAAAGATGTTCCTACGTCCACGGTGGTGCAGTCAGCATTATTTATATATACTCTGGAGAGTGATTACAGAGAATACAACTTGTCCTTTGCCCCGGACCTAGGGTTCAATATATACATGTACATGTTGGTAAGTGGGGGTGATGGGTTCCTCCATGTTTTCCATCTCTCCTATAACTTCCCTTCATGAGATCGTGGGAGGAGACCGGATCAATAAAAAAGATGAGGGGCCTGGACTTTGGGCCTCCAAGACTGGGCTACTCGTCCAGGACCATAGTTCTAAATTTCGGGTACCCGCACCTATCTTTTCTTAGACTCGGGTCCTATCATGAATTTCACTTTCACCCTAGGCCAAAGATAATACAAGTGGAGCCTAATAACAATAACTATGTTGAGGACTTTTCTTTTCTTCTTATTTTCAAATATACCAAAAATATTTCTCCCTTTTTCAAAAACATCGAAAATATTTCTCCCCTTTTCAAAATACAAAAAAATATTTTCTGCCTCTTTCTAAAAAATAGATACACCAAACTTTTCCCTTTTCCATTAGAATAAACGTAAAAATCCTTTTCTATTTTAGGTGCGATCGAATACCCAGTCTTGGCTTGGCTCCCTATTGGCTCAGATGCTCCATCAATCCACCTCGGAGCTCCACTGATGTTTTCACATAATTTGAGCAATCCCTCGAAAGACTATTCATGAAGAACGTTGACCAGAATGAAATTTTCCACCCAGATCTAATGGCAGTCCTTGATTAGCTCAATGCTAAGATTAACCAACTTCAGGCAGAGGTCTAAGAGATGCAATGAAATAGGGTTCATACTCTCGAGCCTAATACCGTCTTCTCCCATGCTATTGATCCATATAAGATCCTAAACTAATGTGGGTTCTGGAAGAGTACCAACATGTCTCGTGTGCCCCACCTACTAATGGGCCTCCACCAACTCAGTTATTTGTACTAAATCTGGCACAAATAGTGGGTAACTTGCTAGTATTTATTCTTATCGATCCCAAAGAAGAAGAATTGAATAAGGTCAAAAAATACGTCTGGATGTTGTCTAAAAATTTAAGCCAAGTAAAAATATCAGGGAACTACGTGGATTACACCCACAAGTTTCTCTGTCCTAAGGCTCAACTACTAAAGAAGTTCAAATTGTCGGATATTAAAAAGTTTAAAGGTAGCAGGCCTCCAATTGTGCATTTACGTAGTTAAAATTATGACATGACTCTCTTTGGATTATCATAAGAGATAATGTCACAAATTTTCCAATAAACTCTTAAAGAAAGTTCCCTTCGATCGTTCTTATCACTAGAGGAATTTAGAATCCGTAGTTGGAAGGATATGGCTCGTGAATTCATGACTCAGTACAAGTACAATGAAGAGCTGAAGGTTACCCGTCAAGACCTGTAATGGCTCAAGTAAAACCTAAGTAAATTGGTTAGTAGTTTTATGAAAAGAAGGAGGGAGAAAGCCGCGAGTATAACAAACCGTCCATCGAAAGAAGAACGGGTAAGCATTGTGAAGAATAACTTCCTATATTGTATAAGAACTCCAATAGGAGCCCAATACTACCCCATTTTAGAGCCCTATAGAAAGAAGGGGTAGAAATTGAAGAAGGGACTACAAGTTAAAAAACTGAACCTGAGCCGAAGAAGCTATACGGGCAATTCATACCTCGGAAGTATGACAAGCCATCTAACACCTCATTCTCAACCATCATCAACATATCTCAACCTACTACCTCGTGAACGCCCTAAAGTCATCCCAATCTAATCAGGAAGGAATATATCAAACTCCATTCCTCTTTGTCAAAATTTTATCAATCCTTCCTATCTAAAAATCTCATCAAACCTCTATAATCTCAACCATTACTATATCCCCTCACCTAAAATTTTAAGCATGACTCCCATTATAATGTCCACCAAATCATCAGGCACACCACTTATCAGTGTTTTTCATATGAAGAATGTCATCAAGAGCCTTATAAATATAGGAATCACCGTGGCTTCAACAAATCCAAAGCCCAATTCCACTCAAAACCCTCTTTCAATACACCAATCTGGGGTAAATTCGATCCTTTTAGAAGAAAATCTAGAATTTGACCCTTTTATAAAAATCAAGCCTATCAAAATGCCCAATTCATCGTTCGGTTCACCAAAACCCCTCAAGGTCTATTCTTCCTCTTACATCGTGGGAATCCCACCGACCAAGCTCTATCCCTCCTCACTAGGGCTTATATATCCATTCTTACCTGTTGACAAGGGGGAGGCATTGAACCGCCAGTAATTTTATACCAGCTTCAGGAATTTAAGATGAAATTTCCCTCAGAAATCGCCCTCGTAGAAAATAATTGCGAGAAGATTAACACCATATTCATGGAAGCCAAAAAGTAGGCTCGATAATTCGATGAATGGTTTGTACCAACGAAAGATTTTATTTTTTACAACATTATGCAAGATATGTCTAATATGTTCATCAAGAAGCAGGAAATATGTATTGCCCCCAACCTGCTCAGGATTTTGACACTCTAAAAGGCCAAAAAAGAAAAAAAAGAAGGCAAAAACTAGAGTAGGAGGTCTTGTAATTGAATGGTTAAAGTCCCCATTCAATCTTTAACCGAACGATTACCAATCCTAAGTAATTATTGTAGAACCCCTGCAATCTTACCTTAACCTTACATGCATATCCCCCACATCCTATCCACCATACACGTGGAAAGTCATTTAACTAAATGGTTAAAGTCCCCAATCGAAACACCAAACTATCCCTAAATTCAACCTCCAACCTTAACTAAAATCACCCAAAAAAAACCATCCCAAAGCTAAAACTAATCAACTAAAAATATTGTCAAGCCCAAAACTTCTCGAACCGGTAGCCTAACAGAAACCACCCTCGATCAACATATCCACACGCGATTATGAGCTAGACTTTCATGATCACGTCTCCAAGGTCCGCGACCACGTTTCCCTATGTCGATCCCGTGGCTCTTTTCGTTGTAGTCCCTGTATGTGACTTTATTTGGAGGTTATCTTCCACAATAACGCAAATCGTTTACAAAGTCATAAACTTAAATATGCCATTGATGACTATTATCAATCTCTTAACACCACCAGAACAATTCGATATAACCTTTAATCAATCCTAAACTAAAACCAAACCTTAAACTAATTATTTTCCATGATAAATTTTAAGATTATGGAAGAATTATAAATTTTAGCATTTTCTTCATGCGATTGAATCATAAACCCAAATTTTAATTGAATAACAACATTATCACCCATTGACATATGATTTTGCATTAATCATAAATTTAAAATATTAAGTGAATAAAACTTACATCATTTATTGATTCAAAACAAATTTATGCATGAGTTCTCATAGAATGATAAAAAAAGTATGAGTTAAACATGAATATCATTATGAACATGAGTTTATTCACTAAATCAAACAAAATTTACAATTAATAAAGTTTATATCATATTTGTTAATCATAAACATATTTAAATTCCTAAAATATGCTTCTAATAAATCGATCCATATTCAACGAGGCAAATCACAAACTAGTTACATTAATACGACTAGCAAGAAATTATTTATTGCCTTAAAGAAGATGAAACTTTGATTATGCCTCTTGTATGCTTCCTCTTTTCTCCCAAAGTTTACCTTTGTCGCTAGGTTTTGTATTGTGATGTATTATGAGGTTTAGTAACCTATTTATAACACTAATCTCATAGGTCCACCATGGGCCCAATTTTGGATCCCCAATCAATACCAAAACACTAATTGAGTAATCCTTAAACTTGGCTCAAAAGGATACCTACCCATGGGGCCCAATTTGATACATTAAAAATACCACTTTGGTCATCTATATTCCCTCAGAGATCGGTAAAACCATGTTAATCTATAGCATTCAAATTAGTTGCAACCATGTTATTAAATTAACGAGTCATTCTCATATTATTTAAAATTCTAGTTTTAAAGTTCAGTTAATAATAAAAACCAACTAATCTTACTAAATTACTCATTAAATAACTCGAGTAAACATTAATCATTAATTAATTTCCAAAAATACGGGGCATTACATTCTTCCCGTAATAATAGAATTTCATCCTCGAAAATTGTCCAAACATTATCTTAGTAAACAAGATAAAGAAACAAAAGGTTGTTGGATCCAGTTCTCAACAATAGTTATGAACTGATACATCAGACGAATAATCTAAATAAGAAAACCCTCGTATATACTCGTAACCTACCATTTGAGCTTTGGACTTAATATATTATGAAATCTCTACTCACACACACATTAACCATACACCTTATTCTCATCACTTTACACATGCTATGGAAAATCACCCATGCCATTCTATCATTAATTCACTTTGTTGCGACAATTCAACCATATCATCTTGTTCAACCAATAACCCATGCTACAACAAGTCAACCATTCCATCCTAGTTAGTAGCTTACCTACACCTCTATAAATTAACCATGCCATTCTACTCAATAACTCACTCACATTGTGGAAAATCAACCATGCCATCCTGCCCAATAGCTCACTCACGCTGCGATGAACCAAGCCTGCCAAATAATCAGTAAATATCCCATGCTGCAGGAAATCACCCATTCTAAGCACACCAATAGGTCACCCATGTTGTGAAAGATCACCCATGTCAATCTTTATACCCTATCCATGGCAAATTAAGCATTCCAACCTTAGTAGCTACACATAATTCATTTGGTGTATCCACATATCCTACTTACCATTCCAATACACATACACAGATAAGAGAATTAAAATTACGTAAATGAACAAAAAAGGACATACCCTAGTCCATTCGAAATGGTGCTCGTTACACAAGGTACCAAGCGGATCATCCTCTAAGCACGATAGTTAGTGTCTTTGGGGCTCATGTGGTGCCGAAAGAGCTAGTGTAACATGAGTAGGAGCTAAAAATTGTGGTATTGGTGGAGTCACCTAAAGTGGATGCATCATGTTTCCTTACTCATTGAACTCTCGTAGTTTCGGACAACTCTTTGCTGAGCCACACTTATCTCCGCATCCACAACGTCCATTAAAGATTTTATTATGAACCCCTTGCTGCTGGACCACTACCTCCCTTTATGTTTCTTCCATGGATGATAGTCTATCTCCTGATCCTTGAATTATGTTTTTTTATTCTCCTTAAGATGGGATTACTTTTCTCCATTGGCCCCCACCCTTTTTCACGAGTAGAGTCAGTCCCCTTGTTTGTTTCCTTCTTATTTTTAGACTTATGAAAGTCCTAGTTTTCTTAACTGTGAATAAGTGAAACATTCACCACCTGATTATACATCATGTATGCATAATTAGTTAATAATACATGTCTGGTCTTCAAAGTCAATCCCTTAATGAAGCAATTCATTTATTTCTCCTTCTTGCTCACCTCTTCGGGTGAGTACAAAGAGGGATTTTTGAAATCCTACTCGTACTTTGACACTGTGCGGCTCCTCTAAACCAAAGCTGAAAATTCCTTCTTTTTTGTCTCTCTAACTACTAGTGGACATTATTTCTCCTTGAACCTATTTCAAAACTCAACTATGTCCATACTGCTCATCTCCACGATGTAGTGGACCCACCACTAATGACTCACCCAGTAGCTTAAAGCTAGAAAATATCTCCATATGAATCTCTTTGCACTCCAACATCCTCAAATGACTTTGAATGTTCACCCTCTACTGATGTGCCACCAAAATATTTGTGATCCTCATAAACTCCGATGGATTACTATTAAAAAATTCTCGATGCACCCTCTCTCAAATAGATAACTTCGACTGAGCTGGCACAACCACTCACGGTTATGGCTGCTGAAGGTGTTGCAAAATAGTAATCACCCCGGTTATGTCTGATTGGGAAATGATGGCAACCAAGTTAACTAGTTATGTTAATAGTGGATGTTAGTCCCACTCAGTCTCTTGGTTGTCATGCCTAGTGGAAATTATCCGTCCTCTCATACCTCGAGTGTTTTCCATCCGAAATCAAATAAAGAAATTCATATAAGATATCAACCACTGACAACGAATAAAAATTATCCCAACCATATGGCTCTAATACCAAAGGACCCATTACAAAAATCTAACAAGGGTAACACATGTCCTAAGGACACTAGGACATGTGATGCTCTAATACCAAATATAACATCCCCTTATTTTTCACATGCAGTTGATTAGGCGAACGCACCGAAGATGAGGCACATTATGAAATTTAGACCATTCTCAGCATCAACGATAAATAAAAAAAGTGATAGTAAATAAAAACCATCCACGACATAATAAGAATGGACAATAATCATAAATGTAATGGAATAATATAAAAGAGTCTCCACTAAAATTAAATCTGCTAACTATAAATATACTCTATAATAACTAATAGTTTCAAATTGGAATGTAAATAATTTGAAACCACCTCAGCCCATAAATAAAATCTGCAATCATAAATATTGGAATGTCAATTAAAATAAAATAATAATTTTACTATAAGGATAAATAACTGAATATCCAACTAATGCGAGTTTGAATACTTAACCCTATACTCTTGTATAAAAATACTTGATTTTTTTTATATATAGATTTAGGTCAGGGCCTGAAAATTGACAGAAATATCTATATTACTTAAAAATAATAAATGTGACTCATTTACATCTCATGTCATCCACAGTCAATACTCATACAATAATAGCTCACATCCCCTCCAACTTGAAACCATCATATCTTTCCCTATCCAACCTAACCCTTATATACTACGGCTACCATCCCATAATCTGACACATTGTATCCATAAGTAATATGCAAATACTAACCCTCATCGAATGTATCACTATATATGTCCTAAGAGTCTTATGTTCAATATTTCTTAAGTCACAATTGAACTAAACTCCATACCCGGGATGTCTCACAAATGAAATCCAAATAAATAACTCCCATGATATACTTTTGTTTAGTCATATATTTCATCAGAATCAATAGTAAGGGACTCCCTAAGCAAATACCAATAATACCACTTACCATATATATAACAATTACCAATGAGCACTGACCCAACTCATATACGAAGCTAATACCTGACAATCCTACCTAGAGGAATTAACCAGCTTTATATGCACCCTATATTAGAGTGCATACAACACAATATAAATTCCTTTGTTGGTTCAAAATAATCAACACACTCCGAACCATCCTAACATAGAGTATTCACCCAACTCATAGAATTTTTTAAATTTTATTATTTTTAATTTTAAACATTTTTTCTTTGTTTTTCACTTTGCTCTTTATTTATTTTAAATATTTGTTTTCTAGAGGTCACATGCAAGATAAATGACCACTAAAGCTAAAGACGTTATAATCGAAAATATACCAAACTCAAAGTCAATATGTAAAAAAAAAATACTACACTAAAAACCAAATAATTATGAATATATTAAATCGTAAAAACCCAAAAATCAAAATGACTTTGAGATACTCTAACCATAAGCATTCGAAACGATCAAAATGATTTTAAAACTTGGATGGATACATTATAAAAATGTGAAATCAAACATTATAAATCTTAAACCAATTTAAAATCCCCAAATATCTCCCGACTACTTCTTTACAACCACCACGCGAGCACAAATTTATAAATTATACAAATTACAGAAACAATTCCATTTTGCAACAATTTTTGCAATTCTTTGGAGAAGTAAAAATAACATTTTATTAAAATGCTATGTACGACCCTGAGGGACGCGAATAAAGTAAAAATGCAACTAATTTAAAACATTTTGAAAACCATTTAAAAAGTCCCAATGGCTAAATTAACATTTGCAGAATCATAACATGAATAAATAAACTCCTTATTATCATTATTCTCAAAAAGTCTTTTACAATTGTTTTTATAATAAAAAATAATGCTTTAAAATAAAATACATACTTTCCTACTTATCCCCATATCCCAAATCTAAATCACGGTAACTTCTACTTGAGTCAAAACTTCTCATGCATATATAAATTGTAAGGATGTGAGCGAAAAACTCAGTAGGTTCGTATAAATGCTTTAAGTGAACTACATATACTGGAGCGTGCACATATATGCGAGTGTATGCATTTGAACACTTAACTAACATCTCGAGATAAAATCACATCCTAGGATCTCACTGTGTGCCACTATACATCCCAAAGTTCTTCATATATCATAATCCCTTCCGCACTTCCCTCAATATAATGTGGACTTTTGATCACCCTTTTGTTAATTATCCTCCCAACACTTCATGATCTAAACAAATCTGATCACAATTAAAAAACATGATATGGTACTCCTTTTATAGTCCTACCATAATGGCTTAACTACCCATTACAAATGTCTTAATAACCGAAGGGTCCACATCATGGATCATGAGATAAAAGACCTGAAAATAGCCCGAAAGCACACCTCGTCCAGCTTATAGTTTGGCTAAGAGATGCCTATGCATCCTCCAACAACAATATCAATATCAACCTCGGAATATAACATCTTTATCAAGATTTCCATAAATTACGTATTTTTTATTCTATGCAATTTTTACAGCCCAATATACTCATAATATCATCCAATTATGAAGCTCTCAACTACTAAACATGAAAGTAAAATTATAATTTCATTTGTGCAACAAGAATGATATATACAAGTATGACATATACGATACAACACATAGCTTGAAAATAAGTTTATAAACATAAGTGAATACATGTGGTACACAAAATAATCACTGGAGGACGAACATCTACCTCATCTGTTTTTAAATTCTAATCTTGGATAGACTATCAACTCAAAATTCTCAACAACTCTTATTCTTAAAGCATCCAAAATTCAAAGTGCAAGGTCCTCTAATGGAGATTTAAAGACGAAAACTAATGGAAGTTTAGGGTTTAAGGAATAAGGGTTTTGTAACTTTATGCTATGATAAACGATGTATAAAATAAGAGAAATCATCCAACATATTCTTATTTATAAAAACAACTGGGCTGCTCCCCTTATCTCATTACAACTTGCTATAACATCATAACCCACCCGCTATAACGAGCTTCAAGCCGCTATAGCGGTGGAAGGACCATACTATGACGACCTTTATCCATAACCAAAACTCTTCTCTTCTCTTAATTGAATCCTATGTTTAAAACCCCAACTCATACACAACTCTTCATAACCCTAGCTTGCTCCCTAAGTTTAACTAGACCAAACTAGCCTTGGCCTTCCATCCTTATTCTAATTTAGAATGAATCCAAATAAAATCCAATTAAATTCTAGAATAAAAATAAAACCTTATAAAATAGGTACCTAAATTACGGGGTATTACATGTTACTTGTCTTGGAGATGGTCTCAGGCATTGGAGCATTTTGTTTCAATAAAATGCTATAATGTTATTTTGCTCCCTATAAAACTGGTGCAACTTTAGAGCATTGATTAAAATGAAACGTAAAATATAATAAAAAAATCCCCCCATGGTAATTAAATTGTTGCACAAAAAGTGAAAAATATATAACTGTATAGAAAACTAAAAGTGCTAAAAGACAAAGAAAAAAATTTGCGTGACAATTGAATTGTCGTGGGGGAGTCAATTTTACTGTTTTTGAAAGAGAAAATAAAATAACATTATTCTTTTAAATATGTAAATGGTGTTTTACTCTTTGTTGTGTTGAGAAAAAAATAAATTTTTTTTAACTATAATATGTCAATAATTATCCCGTTTCAAGTTTAATACTTTTTACAAATTGACTTTGAGTTTGATGCCTTTTCTGTTAGAAGGTCGTTTGACTTAATGGTCACGTGTTTTGCACATGAGCTTTGAAAAATATTATTTAAAATAACAAAAAGTAAGTCATAAAAGTAAAAAAAATAAAGGATTTAAAAAAAATAGAAACAAATTAAAATTTCAAAAGAGTAAAACGAAGAATAAGAAATAAAATAAAATAACACCCCCATCGTTTCTCATTACCTTCAAGATCCATCCCGTTTCTCATTGATTTGGGGAGTTTAGAACTTCTTTGATTTTTGATTTCGAAGGTAGTGTAGCATGTGGGCTGGTGGTGGTGCTGCAAAGGTGGTGGGGTTGGGTGGTAGTGCGGGGCATGGGTTAGGCTAAAACAACATGACAGTTGGTGGGTGCGGGGTGGAGAACAATGGAGGTGGGCTTTTTTCTTTCAAATTTCATTTTTGATTCTTTTTACGTTTTTGAACTTTTATTATTTTCAAATTGAAAGATTATTTTCATTATTTTTTTCAAAATTCATGTGCGATGCACATGACCTAGGTACCCATGGACGGAACTAGTTATCGCCTAGGGGGACCATTAACCCATATAAAAAAAACTAGGGTTAATTTTTAAATTTTTTAAATTTCGTGCACGTCTAATATTTTAAGATATAAAGTAATTAGGCTTTTATTTGACATTTTTGATAATATATGCACATTATTCCCTGTTTTGCATTTGCTTTTTGAGTACTAATATTATTTTTAAAGTAATTATTTGGTAGATACTCAAAAAAAAAAAAGTTTGACTTGAGCCTCCCGCTCTCGAACCTTCGAAAATTGTTATTAAGTTAGTCAGAATTGCTCTTGTAGGTACCAAACTAAAGTTTAATTTATAAAAGATTCTAAACACAACAAGATAATTATAAACTTAATAAAGTAAAAAACCAAATCGAAATGACTCGGATTTGCTTCAACCACAAGCACTCGAGAAGTTTAAGGAAATTTAGAATACTTTAAAAATGTTAAAAGCAAAGGTTCCAATCCAAAACTCAAACCAATTTAAAATCCGCACTACTTCTAGTGACTAATTTGGCTATCTTGCCAACTCAATACTACTACTCATACCCTCTCTCATGCAAAAAAATGGACAATCACATTAGACCCCCCGTTACCGGCTACCCAACCACCACCCCCCACTCAAACGGCTACCCTTACCCAGCTCCACAGCAAAACCCATATTACCCCGACCCTAGAGCCACCCGTCGAGCCACCCTCTTCCGCCGCGTCTCCGCCGTGATAATCGCGTCCGTCATCATCACCGGCATCATCATCCTCATCCTCTGGCTTATCCTCCGCCCCCAGATTCCACACTTCCAAGTTCAGTCCTTTTCTATCTCCAACTTTAGTATCTCATCTTCCTCACGCTTGACAGCCAACTGGGTTGTCAGCTTAACTGTCGCAAACCCAAATCATAAGCTCACTTTGAATTATAATCCCATCAAAGCTGTTCTTTTTTATAGAGGGGTTGCTTTGAGTGAGACTATGATGGAGCCTTTTTCCCAGGGGACTAAAAATGAAACAACTTTAACTGTGAGGTTTGGTGTGGTGGGGGCTTTGGTGGATGGGGATTTACAAAGGGGGAGTGTGGGGTTTGGTGTGAGGGTGATGGGGAGGGTCAGGTTTAGGGCCGGCTCGTGGCGGGCCCGGAGGAGGGTTATTAGGGTTTTGTGTGGGGGGTTGGTGGTTGGGCTCACCACGAATGGGACGGCTGGATCAATGGTGGGCGGGCCGAGGGAGTGCCGAGTTGGGTTGTGAGTGGATTGGAATTGCAATGGTAATTTTTCTGATTTTGCTTGATTTTGTGTTGTATATCATGGTTGTAGTATATAATGTGGATAGACAAATTGTAAAGATCTCTATTTTTTCTTATTGGGAGTTTCATAAATAAACATGTTTATATAACATAGTTCTTAATTGGTCCCATAAATATTTTCCCCGATAAGTCTTAGTATATTCCATATTTGCTATTAATTTGTGAACAAAAAAGAAAGCAGGAATATTAATTTGGGATGGTTAGAGTGTATATATTACACAAATGCAGAGGCGGACCTGTTTTTTAATGGGACCTATTGGAGAAAAATGTTTTCTAATGGGACCAAATAGAGAAAAATAAAAACCCGTAGGACCTATTTGACTACAAACTTAGGCCTCGTTTTGTAGGCGAAAAATTGTAAATTAGCCTATTTATAAATTGTCAATTTACAAATCGATCCATTAATTATGTTTGGTTTCATTAATGAAATGATTCATTAGATGCCCCATTTTAGATTGTGTGTAAAATCTAAAATTGGATCATTTTACAAAAAATGTGAAATTCATCCATTTGAAATAGGAGGCACATAAAGTGCATTCTCCTCTCTCTCTCTCTCTCTCTCTCTCTCTCTCTCTCTCTCTCTCTCCCTCGCTTAAGTTGTTTTATCTTTTTTTTTATCATAGAACCTTAACATCAATTTCAGTAAAATTAGATATGAACTTATTTCAAATCCACTCATTTACAATTCATTAATTCACAATGAACCAATCGACATAATCAAATAGTAAACTGACCCAGTGGCGGATCCAGGATTTTAGTCCAACTGGGGCGAAATCGATTAAATTTTTTTTTAATGACACTAATAAATAATCAACACATAAAAACCAACAATTGATAAAACATAAATACTTAATATGCCAAAATTTCATATTGATCCGTACATAACCAGAAATTCCAAATACAAAGAGATTTTTTACAATATTCCCCTACGTGGCTTCATATTCTGAAAATGTTGAATAATATCTTCCGTATCAACATTTTTGAAAATATCCTGTTCAATGTACGTCACCAAGCAGTCATTTGTAAAATCATCTCCCATTCGGTTACGTAATGTACTCTTAACGATTTTCATTGCGGAAAATGCTCTTTCCACGCTTGCAGTTGCAACCGGCAATGTCAAGGCAAGTTTTATAAGCAAGTACACTAATGGAAATAACCGATCCCTATGCGTTTCAACCATTTTTTGAGCAAGAGCACCAATCCCTTTCAAATCTTTGAATTCATCATTATCACGCACGCTATAAATATAATTTTCGAGTTGTTCCCCAATGACTGTGAGTTCAATGGGATCAAAATCATTCGGATAAAATTCTGCAAATCGAACTAATCTTGTCGCATCAAATTTGGAGAAGTTCATACTTGGATCAAGACATGTCATACATAAAAGTAACTCTGTATTCACCTCATTAAACCGATGGTTCAACTCCTGAAGTTGCATATCTATCACCGAATAGAACAATTCAACACGATAGTGGTGAAGATTTGTCCTCTCTTCGACATTTCGACGTGATCTTCCACCGGTCACAAAACAATCCTCCATATTTATGATTACAATGTCATGCGTACTACAAAAGGATAATACTACTTTCAACAATTGATCCCATCCATGCTCCCTCATTTTTTGTAAACGCATTTTAGCTATTCTAACAAGATCCATTGCATTCACAATATCTTGATCCCTTCGTTGTAGTGATTGCGACAAATCATTGGTAATCCCCAAAATTGCTTTCATTAACTGCAATTTGAAAACAAAATCAAAGCACTGCAAAGAGCTCATCATATCATATGCTTCAATTCTCTGAGTCCCTACATCACCATCAACTTGAACCACCTCAAGAACACCAATCACAGAAGAGAACAAATGATCTAAACTCAAAAGTGTACCATAATGTGAACCCCATCTCGTGTCCCCTGCCCGTGTGAATGCTTCTTCTTGATTTAAACCACGACCCGTCTCCCGATCACCATTGTATATTCCTTCAAGTATATCATCATATTGTTTCATCCGAAATATATCTCTACACTTGCAAGATGCTCCAACAACATTAGATAAAATTGAAACTTTGAGAAAGAAAGAACCAATTGCGTTATGATTGTTTGCGACCGCTACTAATGCCAACTGTAGCTGATGAGCAAAACAATGAACGTAATAAGCTGAACTGTTTTCCCTTAGAATCAAACTCTTCAGCCCATTGAACTCCCCTTTCATGTTGCTCGCCCCATCATAACCTTGCCCACGAATACTTGACATACTCAACCCATGTTTCAAGAGAAGTGACTCCAGGCTTGCCTTAAGTGTTAAAGATGTAGTATCAATAACATGTACAATGCCAAGAAAACGTTCAACCACATAGCCTTTTTTGTTCACATAGCGTAAAGTCACGACCATTTGCTCTTTCACAGAGATGTCACGGGACTCGTCAACTAGTATGGAGAATACCTCATCCCCAATATCTTTAATAATGACTTTAGTGGTCAAATAGGCGGCGGCATTAATGAGCTCTTTCTGAATTGATGGAGCTATCATTTGGTGGTTTTCGGGGGCATTTTTCAAAACAACTTTGTTTATAGCTTCATTTTGCTCGGCAAGGAACTGTAAAAGTTGCAAAAAATTACCCCGGTTAGATGACCCCACAGATTCATCATGCCCTCGCATCGCCAAACCTTGGTGTAGTAAGTACTTGAGGCAATCCAACGATGCAATAAGACGAATTCGATAATCAACTCTTGTCTTTTCGGAATGGTTAGACAACGACACTTCAATGTGTTGATCTTGTTTCATCAAGTCATCACAAGCAT
Organism: Sambucus nigra; assembly: GCA_949130495.1. NCBI lineage: Eukaryota > Viridiplantae > Streptophyta > Magnoliopsida > Dipsacales > Adoxaceae > Sambucus > Sambucus nigra. Next base: position 483,739,593 of record OX422218.1, read on the forward strand.
TCATGCATTTGTTATGAATACTTAAGTGGGGACCAACATGATCTTTAAACATATGTTTCTTTTTCCAATTTGAAAAGCCTCCACTAACAAATACACCCCCCCCCCCCTTGCCCCCCTGTATTTGGTCGGAACAAATAGCAAAACAAGCAAAACGCAGCCTCCTTTGCCACACTATACTCTAGCCACCTTCCAAACTCCTCAAACCATGACGGAATAAATCTACGTCTATCATTTCCAATTTGTATTCATGGAAAATTATGATTTTTTGGCTGACAAGGGCCCCTAGTAAGATAGGTTCGACGAACTAACTCCATTTGTTTAGAATCACCATATTCCGATATAGATTTTCTCAAACCGGGATCTGATGGTAGTTCATCCAAATTGACAGCAATATTTGGTGAGTATTGAGATTGTGCAGTTTGTGCCACAATTTGGGGTAGATTGTCGGACTCCGCATTGAAAGTGGGAGATGATTGAACCTCAGCTTCGGATACGATTGGTGCGTTGCCTCCTTTTTTTCGCTTGAAAAATTTCTCCATAGATTCCCTAAATTTACAAATTTAATTTAATTTCATATAAACAACATAAAAATTAACATAAAAAATTATATAAATTGACACATATAAATTTACATATAAACAGCATATAAATTAACATAAAAATTTTCATTAATTTACACATATAAACAGATATACACAAAAGAAATTTAATTTCATTTTAGTATAAATAATTTCATACAAATTACACATAAACATATTTTGGTGGTGGTCCGGTGGGGGGGAAAATATACCTGGAGGCTGGAGCAGCTAGTGGCAGGTGGCGGCAGCAGAGCAATTACAACAAGTGGCAGCGCAGGGGGCGGTGGTGGTCCGGTGGAGCCTCCGGAGGCAGGGGGCGGCAGCAAGTGGCAGCGCAGCGCAGCTGCGCCTGCGCAGGAGGTGGGGAGAGGAGAGATTCCGGGAGAGAGAGCGCGGAGGCGGATCCACCCTGTGGAGCAGGGGCAGCAGCGGCGGCGGCGGCGACGGAGTGTGGAGGGAGAGAGAGAGCAAAGAGGGTTTCTAATTTTTAGGTTTAGAAATCTGTTTTTTCTTTGGTTCGTTCGACCGACTGCAAAGGTAAGCTTTGTTTGTTTTTTATGTTTTTATTTTATGTTTATTACAAAGTATCCCCTTAACTTTGAAACTAATTAAAAGAAACCTCCAGGTTTAACTGTTTACCAAAAAACCCTTAAAATTTTTTTTTTTTTTTTTTTTTTTACCAAACTGATCTGGGGCGGCCGCCCCGCTTCGTCCTGGGGTGGATCCGCCCCTGAACTGACCTATTTATGAAAATCTCTATTTCCATCTCTTCATTGATGCTAAGTTGTGCACATTGTTGCCCGTTATTGTTTCGTATGTTTTTATTATATTTTTTAATTTCTTGTTCTTTTAAAGTTTAATCTTCTACACTTGTGCATAAGAAAATGAGTAAACTACATTGGTGGCCTCTAAAACTATGTAAGTTTGCACTGTTGGTGGCCTCTAAACTATGTAAGTTTGATTGTTGGCCCTTCTGTTAACTTTTATGTTTTTTTACATGACTTATAAATTAGGCCAAATATGTCTTTTAGCACCCTCATAGCCAAACCCCATAACAGAAATAACTAAAAACCATACCCAAACTAATTATTTGGAAAGTAATAACATGTTTTATCCCCGTTATTTTTTGGTCTCAATAATGGGTTTGGGTATGATTTAGAGTTATATTGGGTATAGGGTTTGCCTTTGGTGGTTGTAGATGCATTTATCCCTTAATTTACAAGTCAAACGAAAAAGTTTTGGTAGATTTAATGGAAAAGTTAATGGAAGGGCCAAGGATGCTAACTTAACATAGTTTGGAGGCTTAACTGCACAAAAAAAATTGTTTAATGGCCAAAACATTACAATTGTTAAAATTCTTCTGGGCCATTAGTGTAATTTCCTTTTGGAGCTATACTGAATTTGGGAAGGGCCACGTTACATTTTTCATTGTAAGCAATTGAATTGTACTGAGTTGTCTTTGGAGAGAATTACATTTGAACAATAGTGGATTTTACTTGAACTAGTTTTTTGGATTTATTAGTACGATAATGTTAAGATTCCAATATCTTGTGCTGCAGATCAGATCAATTCTGGTGAGAATAAAAACCTGTCTAGCTTTGAACTTCCTCTAGATTTGGACCAAGTATAAAGGCTATTACATAAACTAAGATCCCTTAAGCTCAACTCTTTAATGAAGCAATCGAACTCAGATAATCTCCATCAGACCTTGCAAAGTCAATTGCAAGGTATGATCCACTCCAACCGTAGTTGTAAAATGCCAAAAGACAATTTTATTGGCATGAAATATGGTTCAACAGAACTGTTAAATTTCGCACGCGCACCATTGCGGGGAGTGATTTCTCTTTTGGTCTTTGTTGCATCTCTCATCCTTAATGTTTGTTTTTTTAATTATTTCACCAATATAGTCTTTTAAATATAATGAAACAACATTATGGAATTTAAAACGATATTAAATATTAAAAACACACTCAATTAAAACAAAGCCTGCCATTTTAGATGATTACATCTAATTGTTATAGTTAATAGAAGGGGTTACGTTGGATTCTTTCTTTCTTTCTTTTTATATATATATAGAGAGAGAGAGAGAGAGAAAACACACTTAAATGAAGTAGGGAATTATATTATGTGAATACACAAATTTGGGTTGATAGTGCGACACGTAGATTTCTGTCAGTATTTTTACTGTTTAGTGTACTTTTCTATGATGCTAAATCGTGGATATAGGTTGATCGTTGCTGGTTATTTGTTGCGTATGTTTTTTTTTCTTTCTTTTTCATCAGTGTTCTCGTTCTTCATTATTAATATTTAATATTACGCAACTTAGTATTACCTAATATATTTGTTCTGCTAGAATGCGAGAGAGTAATTTAGCTAGCTGGCAAGATTGAAGTGGGTCACTACTAGTTAGGTACGTTGAAGAGGGCCACATTACATTTTGCTTTTTTTTTTCTTTCTTCGGGCGGGGGTGGGATGGGGTGTAGAATTGGTGGTTGGGAGTTTATGGCAAATTGAATTTTCAAGGAAGGAAGAAAGAGTTATTGGAGAGTGTAGAATTGGTGGTTGGGAAGGTTTCAAGTTTATGTTCAATTGCAAATTTGAAAGAAAAAGTCATGTGTTGGAAGAAAAACTCTTTGGAGATATTAGATTAGGGAAGAAAAAAGATTTGATGGTATTAGAGAATCCCTTAAACGTAGAAAGAAATTTGAGAAAATACTTTGTAAGTAAGAAGTGTCTTGGAAGCAAGCGGCTAATGTTTCTGAGAGTGGGACAACAATACCAATTTGTTCGAGAGTAGTGAGTGGTAAGATGATGAATAAAATGATTAGTAAAATGCATAGTCGGGATGAGAGTTTGATTGAGGACTAAACTATAGTATATGAGATAATATGGTGTTATGAGAAATTATTTACCAAAGAAAAAGTGCAATCACTTGGGTTAGAAGATTTGGATTGAAGTCCTATTTTGGGATAGAAAAAGCAAGTAGGCTTGAAAGAAAATGGAAGAGGAAGTTGATCGAGGAAGTTATTGGTGTGTTTATAGGAATTTGTTAAAAAGTGTTGTTGTGACATTAATACTGTATATGGACGGGGATAGACTAGTGGCCTAGGTATAAAATGATGTTTAGGAATTTGGCATATGTACCCTAGGGCATTGGCTAGAGGGGTAGGGTATGGAATAGGTAAGTGTCTATTGGTTTACCTTGGGTTACTATGGAAGGGAACCCATTGTCTCCAAAGTTTTGGAATCTGTTGATTGACAAAGTCAATGAAATTTTAGATAGATGGGTGGAAAAAGAGTTGTCATGACGGAGATTCACATTGATCCAAGGTGTATTATCAACCATACAAGTTTTTTTTTGTCGTTGTTTAAGATTCCAGTGGGGTTTGGCAAGGTAATTGGAAAAAATGAGGAATTTCCAGTAGAATGAATGTAAAGATACAAAGAGAACTCATTTACTAAATTGGAGTAATGTGTCATATCCTAAAAGAACACGAGGGTTGGGTATTGGTATCCTTTGTTAAGAAATAAGGTTCTGTTGGGTAAATGGTTTTGGAGGTTTCCACTTGAACAGTCCTTTTGCACTAGATTATAAAGAGAAAATATGGCTTTGCACAAGACTCCAAGACTAACGAAGTGAAAAACGGTCCTTACTGAAGTCCTTGGATTTTTATCTGTTTTAAGTGTCGAGACTCCTTGAAATATGTTTCTCTTAAGGTGGGGCATGGACCCTCTGTCCGATTTTTGGAATATTGTTAAGTGGGGGATTCTTCTCTAAAAAGTGTATTTCTACACATATATCAGTGTCATCTATCCAATTTGCATCCATAGCCTCCTTGGCCTTGGTCAATAACTGTTGGGTTAGTTCTTAGAATTTGTCTTGTGGAGAAATTTCAAAAAAATTCTAATTGCAGAATTCTCAATGTTGTTTTGGTCTAATTGATGAGTTCATGACAGAAATGGTATTGTTCGGACAAAAAGAAAGGGATAAATTGGTGACAACATGGCATTGCAATAAATGTTGTACAATAAAGGTAATGCCCAATGCACAATAAATGTTGTACAATGTACTGTAATAATGACACAGTACAACACCTAATTGTTATGCCCCTTCATTTGGTGGATGATTTGGGGTATGTATTTGATACTCTTAGCATTACTCAACATAAAATCCCCATATGTGTGGATTGGAGGGTCTAAGCGTATCATTTTGGGGATTATTAAGAGGCTCTCAGAGGTCTAGATATTTCAATGTTTTTCTTTTTTATGTTTAAAAAGTGATGAATAACTTAAAATTAAATAATGAGGAGTAGGGAATTAGTGAAAGGAATCATATTTATTTTTGTCTACATCCCGTGTAGAAAAGAGAAAACAGTTAAAATTGATGACCGAGAGCTGCTGCAAAGTCTGCTTGTTTCCAAATTTTCTCTTCGGGTATAAAAATCCAAAGCTCCATGGCTTTTAACCAAAAATCAAGTATTATTACTTTGGTAGTTGAGTTTTTGAAATGTTGTCAGATGTATTGCTTTGACGTTTCATATTTCAATATTTTTATCAAAGTTCTAAAAAATGCGGGGCGTGACCGAGACGTGGAGGCAAGCCTTAAGCCTTAGAAGTCTAGGCGGACCTTGGCCGTGAAAAGGCGTTTAGGCTTTTTTTAATAAATTTAAATATTTTTTAATCATAACAACGCTATTAAAAATACTAAAATTGTTCATACATTAAAAATATGTTTAAATATTTGCAAATTAAAATACTATTTGATTGTTTTGGACGAGATATTGGTCCAGTTTATAAAAAAAGTCCCTAAAAGACAATATCGTTTCACTAAAGATTTTTTTTTAAAAAAAAAGTGCGATTTAAGGGTTTTATCAAGAATAAGGCGTAAAAGGCTTAAGGCGGGCGTTTCTCCCAAGCCTCAAGCTTAGGCGTGCCTAGGTGACAGTTCTCTTATTTTGTTGTTATTCTTCTTATTACTCAAGTTGTTGGATTTTATCTGTTGCATCTGAGTTTTCTCCCTTGTTTTTTTTTTTTTAATTCAATTGAGGCAAATACAATTGGGAAAATAAATTTCAGAGATACAATTGGTGCTTGAAAACAATAACTGATATTATCAATCTTCTTCAACTTTAATCCAGGTGCTGCTGTTGGTCTTCCCAAAGCTTTTTTCCCATTGGAGAAGGCAATCGGAAAAAGAAGTCATGTCATTTCGATTTGTACAATTTGTAAAATAATACAGCACAGATTTTTCCCTTCGATGTCTTTTATTTGGATTATTTGTATGTTGGGGTCTAGTCATTCTTCCTAATGCGTTCTGCGGTTTTAAAGTTTCACTACTTGTCCTTTACGGTCCTTACGACAATCATTAAAAAAAAAAGTATTACAAAAAATCATACCAAGTGTAATAAAAAGTAAGATTGGACCCTAAAGTGAAAATAGTAAAAACTTCAGACTTCAGAGTGCAATACAAAGAAGTAATACACCCTAAAGTACAAATAACCCTATTTATTCTGTTTGTGTTTGTGCCCTGTTGTATTTTAGCAAAGGTAGTTTTTGAGATCAATTTCTTGGCTGTAATATAAATTAGTCTTCTATCTGAAGAGCAAATTTTTGTGTTTTGATTACCCCCTGCTAAATTACATTTGTTAAATTACAGAAAATCCATTTGAACTATTGCAAGTTTACATATCATCCCCTGATCTAGAAAAATCAATAAACCCTGAACTATTGGTCAGTGATAACTAATACTTTATTTTTTGGGTTATAAATTTAACTATTTTTTATACACAAGATAAAGTTTTTATCATATTTTTTTAACTGGAAATGTGTTGGTTGTCATGGTTCAATAATTTAGGGGGTATTTTGTTGGGTTTTGTAGATCAGGGGGTGACTGTAAAGCCGTTATAATTCGGAGGGATTTAGTGTAATCTATTTTCATCCTGCTTTACAAGCCCTTTATTGTATTTGCTAACGTTGATGCTTGTGCCAATAGAGATGCTTCTTTTTGAATGATATGCCTAAATTTGTTTATCTATTTAGGTCCTACATGTTTGCCTATTAAAGATAAAATATTAGAAGCAAAATTATTTAGTCCTATCTGCATACATTCATTTGTAGCTGACTAGTTTTTCAGCTGTCGGCCTCAATTGTAACAAAATATGGACACGTGTCATTCCTGAAGAAAATGAAGAATAGAGGCTTAAAATAGGTGATTAGAACTTGCATTTTAAATAATAATAGGCAAATGAAGAAGATCATGAGACCAATTTCAGCTTAGAAGATTGATTTACATTAAAACTTTAGAAATGGGGCTAAAGCTTAAAAATTTAAAAGACATTGTATCTTGAGCAAGGAGAAAGAAATTGAATTGACTAATTACTTGAAAGGGATAAAAGTGTTTGGTCCGAAAATAGGAAGACGAGGTGTATTGGATGAATACATTTTAACCTAAGCCTGCAATTTTTTTATTTTTTATTTTTCCTTCCATTCTTATTATTTTTATTGGAATGTAATCTATTTTTTTTAGTCACAGTAGTAAAATTCCTAATTAAGTCTCACAATTTATTCCTTTAGAAATTTAGATTTTCTTGGGATGTTTGGTATTATTGTAACCTATTTTTTATATTTCCAATTTCAGCTTTAGATTGTGATTTTATAAAAAGTCATAATCAGAATATATAAGAAAAATAATTTCCATATATAAAAAAAAATCTTTGAAAAAACGTTTTCCGATCAAATCTAATGAAAACTATCGTTTTAATTTAGAGTAATAAAGGAGTAATAAAAAGTGGAGAGGCATAAAAACATTTTGAGTAATGTACCATATCAGTTTCTTGTCTTTTATTTGTCTTAATTTTGTTTTCCATCTCTTGCATTTTGTGTCAATTTCGTCCATATGTTAACATTCATCTGTTTTAACTTAACAAAAGAGAGACTATTGATGTTACCCTTCAATCAATTGCATTATTTTTATACATAAAAGTTGTACTTTTGAATTTTTTTTTAATTGCTTTTTAATGGATTTGGTATTATAAAAAGTTATTTTATACTTATTTCCCATTTCTAAACATAATTTTTCAAATCGTTTGATTAATTTGTTTTTTAACGGTACAAAAAGTTTTTTTTATACTTCCCCTTTCAAACACGAAAACTATAGTTTAAAAAAATGTTTTAAATGTTTTGAAACATTTTTGGTTTTAAAAAACTATATTGATTACTTATTTCCCTTTTTAAACATAGAAACTATATTTTTAAATAGTTTATATTTAAATAGTTTCTAGATTTGATACGAAAACTATTTATATTTAAATAGTTTATACATTTAAAAAGGGAAATAAGTTTTAAGTAGTTTTTTAAAACCAAAACTGTTATAAAACATTTTTTAAAGTATAGTTTTTGTGTTTAAAAAGAGCAGTAAATATAAAAATATTTTTACACCGTTTAAAAAAAGTTAATGAAAATATTTAAAAAATAAGTTTTTATGTTTAGAAATGAGAAATAAGTACAAAAATAGTTTTTTATAAAACCACATCCATTAAAAACAGTTTAAACAAAATATTTTTTCAAAAGTATAATTTTTATGTTTAAAAAATAATGTAATGATTGAAGGGTATAAAAGACAAATTAACATCAATAGTCTCTCTTCCGTTAAGTTAAACGAATGAATATTAATAGAGGCATGAAATTGACAAAAATTGAAAGATGAGGGTCAAATTGAGACAAATGAAAGATAAGGGATGAAATTGAGACATGAGCAAAGGTAAGAAACTAATATGATACTTACTGAAATATTTTTTTCTTGCTCCCCTTCCAAGGGCATCTTCATCTTGATACATATAAATAGCATCTTGGGAGGATGTTTATTTGGACTGATTTGAGAAAAGTTATCATTCTTGAATGGTCTTATTTATTTTAATTACAAAACTATCTTTGCTTAGGCCATAAAGACTAGTTATCATTTGTTAGATACTCGAATTTCTATGAAGAAACAATCAAACTAACTTACAAAACCTCTTCTAAAATCTTATCAATGTTTAGAATATGATTCTGGTATCGTAGCATTTCAATCATCAAATGAACACAATATACGCAGAACTACGTTTTGTCCACCCCAAAAAGAAATGAAAAAATGTAGTTACCCTTCGGAATCTTAATATTCAAGTTTTGAAAATGAAGCTATAGTTCTTCACTTCTCTTAAGTTTGCAATTTATAAATAATTATGCCCACGCTAATGACTTGTAATTGTTGTTCTTGAAATTAGAGAATGAAACGAAATTACTGAATGCGTAAAACCAACCGCAGAAAAATAACGTGGCTGAGTCTATTTTTTTTCCGGTGTTAATTAACTTTTGTTTCAATCACAGATGTTCCTGCTCTATAGAAAACCAAAAAATTCTGAAGGTTAGAAACCCAGAGAGCCATCGGGTCGGTTGGATGATGGTGAGGGGGCGTGCGCATGTGAGCTTTGGCACAATAAATTCTTCCATACACCACACGCAAAATTCTAATGCTTAAAAGGCTTGTCCATTATTCCCGAAAAAAATATTCATATACAGTATACTACATAATTCACAATCCCACCAACGTGGGAATGTGCTAAAGTGGGCAAAAAACTATTACTCCAGTCTCTCTCTGCATTCTGTCTTAAATGTTAAAGACCAAAACAAGTTGTTAACTTTTGAATGTTTACACTTGCTTTTCCACACCAACAGTACTAGATTAGGAGAAAGAGGATAAAGCACATTAGAAGATAATAGCAATAAACAATTTTTTATTATTTAAGATAAGTCTATAGAACAGCTTACGTGTATTCAATATCAAGGTCAGCAGCATATGGTGGATAATGTTTAAAGAGTAATGCTACAAACAACTCTCAGTATCAACCCAGTATCGATTGTGCTTTAAATGCATTGTATCATCATGGGACCTACACTTTAATACATAAGTCCTATACTTTTATACAATCATTTAAAGTACATTCGGTACTTGATTGGTACTAAGAGTAGGTGTATGTATCATTATTCATGTTTAAAAGGATCACCTGAATGATTGGAAACTAGAGTAGCATCAATCTTTTGAACCACCCAAGTTATCCAAATGGAAATATTATTAGAAGTAAGCAAGTGGCAGTGGCAGTGGTGTTGGTGCCTGGTTCAAAAGTCCTGGTTTAATGGATAATAATGCCTACATGAAATGATTTTCTTTCAAATTCCTCTGTTACATCAAGTGTCGTAATTATGGATGTAGTGGGAAATTGAATTGAAACTTGTACTTTATGTGATTCCTTTTTTAAATTGACGCATTCATATTTTTTATGAAATGATTCAATTTTAAATTTTACACGAGTTAAAATGGGATAATTAATCAATAATTTTATTAATGAAATCAAACACAATTAATGGATCAATTTATAAATGAACCAATTTATTAATAATTCAATTTATAATTTTGGGACAACCAAACGGATCCTAAATCAATCAACTCTTTGTAACGAATCAACAAGACTTTTGATCACTTGTCTTTAAGCGTACCCTCTTGATCACACTTATATATATATATGCTCTCCAACGTACCTATAAACATAGCTATTTTTAAAATTAGTAAACAATTATTTTTTTCAATTGTAAAAAAACATACATTTTTATTATTTTAAGAAAATTGGTATGATCATATGTATGTTGTTGGGGGTATGTGAGATCTATTTTTAAAAATAGTAAAAAATTATTTTTTTCAATTGTAAAAAAACATACATTTTTGTTATTTTAAGAAAAATGGTATGATCATATGTATGTTGTTAGGGGTATGTGATCTCTCTCTCTCTCTCTCTCTCTCTCTCTCTCTCTATATATATATATATATATATATATATATATATATATATATATATATGCTCTCCAACGTACTTATAAACATAGCTATTTTTAAAAATAGTAAAAATTATTTTTTCAATTGCACAAAAACATTTTTATTATTTTAAGAAAATTGGTATGATCATATGTATGTTGTTGGGGGTATGTGAGATCTCTCTCTCTCTCTCTCTCTCTCTCTCTATATATATATATATATATATATATATATATATATATATATATATATATATTTGTTAAAAATGACAAATAATTTATAATGAAGTAATGAGGAATACTGAATTAGTGAAAGTAATCATATTTATTTTTATCTAAATCTTGTATAGAAAAGAAAACAGTTAAAATTGATGATCGAGAGGTGCAAAGTTTGCTTGTTTCCAAATTTCCTTCTTAGGTATAAAAACCTAAGGCCCCATGTCTTTTGAAGGATGTAACTGAACTGGTGCCACATGGCATATCACGTGAGAGGCACACGATGAGTGAATAGACTAAGAGAGATCACGAACCCTAGAGGGATATTATTAAATCTTGAGGATTATAAGATTGTCACCAATGGGACTCTATAGCGCAGTCAGGATAAACACAAAGAGGACTAAGGCTATAGGATGCCTAGGTCTATAAATAAGGATGATCTAGCTCACATCAAACTAATTGTAACTGCCATGTGACAGCTTGGACTCTCAGGTAGCATCCATAGCACTCCAATTGTTACCATTCCTTTGAAAGTTAATAAATCGATCTCCCTCCCTTTCCCCGTGGACGTAGGCCGACCTCACGGTCGAACCACATATATCATATCTACTTGTTATTATTTCTGCACTCTAATCTTTCTGGAACTAATCTGCAATTCTAGCTTATTGTGGGTCAATGGCCCCTATAATTTGGCGCCGTCAGTGGGAAATCGAAGTTCTCACCACTGTTAAAGCTAGTAAAGCCCAAAAGTTCATAATGAGTGCAACCCAGCCTCACACTACTCACACAAGGATTAACGTTCAGTCTGAAATATACATCGTAAGGAGGGACCACACTCCTATTCAGATGCATTCCCTCCCATGATATTTAAGGTCCAGAGGATGGTCTCCTAGGAGATCTTGACCTAGTCGGCGATATCGTACACCGCCGATTGATCGACCAAAAAGAAAAGTTATTTCCTGTTTGGTCACCATTTATGAGGAAAGGTTGGACGATCGCGATTAGGAGATCACCCATCTGAGGAGGCAGTTAACTCAGCAGTCACAGGATTGCAGATCAAACTCTCGTACCTAACACCATCGCATGAGGCGACCTCACTCTCCGAGGAATCATAAATCGTATCAACTTGGTAGGGCTTCCCGTTCAAGGATCCCTCGTATAATGCATCACAGTCAACGACGTGGTCATTCTTATGGGAGGAATTCTATCAACCGCAATCACCACCAATCCCAACATATGGTGTCAACTCAAAGCAGTAAGCCAGTTCACCCAGAAGTGTGACCGAACAAGATAAGATGCGATGATCTAAGGGGGCTCATCCAGAAGGAGTTGGAAGGAAGGATAAACCCAATCCTTGACAAGAAGGCTCTGGACCATGGTTTAACATCACCCTTTATCGAATGGATAGAGTCTTTTAAGCCCCCAAAGAAGTTTCCCACGCCGAAGGTGACGATATACGATGAAAAGGCAGACCCTGCTCACCACATAAGGCATTATCGGCAAACCATGTCTCTGTGGAGCCACCATAATGCCCTAATGTGTCGAATTTTCCCCTCCACTTTAGGGGAAACTAGCCTCAAGTGGTTCACCCCCAGATCAATCTTCTCTTTTAGAAACCTGGCCGAGAAGTTCATGACTCAGTTCATTATGAGCAACACGGTTACCAAAGGGGTTGATTGCCTCATTTCTCTCAAAAACCAGAAGGGAGAGACTCTTAGAAAGTACGTTCGATGGTAGTGGGAGATTTACAACGAGATTAATAACTGTCATGACAAGCTGGTGATCTCTTCATTTAAGTTCAATATCGAGTGCTCAGATGACCTGTACCAATCACTGATGAAGAAACTAATGCGGAGGATAGATTTACCAATGTGGAATCCCCGACCGATCAGAGGAAGAACGAATCTAAGAAGGCTACGAAGAAGGGAAATCAACCCTCTTCGTCCAAGAAAGGACCCATGAATGAAGGCTCAAAGGGTCGCTCTAGACCTCTGGCTAGCGAGAGAAGTTACAAAGCACTATTGACCATCTTCAAGGAGTCTATCTATAAGCTTATTCCACAGATTACAGACAAGCCCTTTTTTAAGAGGCCTCCTAAGATGACTAGCCATCCAGAAGACAGGGACGCCAGCCTCAGGTGTACCTACCATCAGGACCATGGGCATCTCATGTAGAATTGTAAGATGTTCAAGAAGCATCTGGAGGAACTCGTCCAACCGGGGCACCTTAAGGAATATATAAGCACAGTAAAGACAAAAGTTATGATCGAGATCATCACGGTCCAAAAGATTGAGGAGGATATACCACCAGCAGGATCGGTCGCCTTCATCCACGATTATACCTACTTGGTTCAGCACACCGATAAGAAGCTCAAGGAGAAAGTGAGAATCGCAACCAGCATCCAACAGGCATTCCACTTCCAACAGTCGAAGAAGACTTTCCTCATCGGATCGAAGCTGCTCAAAGATGAAGTAGAGCAACTTTCTCACTTCCTCATAACAAATGCAGACATTTTTACATGGCATCCCTATGATCGCCTGGGAATAGACCCATAAGTTACTTGCCATCGATTCCACATGGATCCAAGTGTATAGCCGATTAAGTAGAAGCCTAGGAAGTCGGCTGCAGAAAAGGTGAAGGTTATAGAAGATAAAGTTAATAATCTTATCTAGGTCAGCTCAATCAGATTAGTCAAATTCCCATATTGGATCTCTAACACTCTTGTCATCAAGAAGAAGAACGACAAGTGGAGGGTTTGTGTGAACTTCACCGATATCAACAAGCACTACCCTAAGAATAGTTTCCCACTACCTCAGATAGATCAGCTCATGGATTCTACAACGGGTTATCAACGCATAAGATTTATGGATGCATACTTTGGCTACCACTAGATACGCATGATTGGTTAAGACCAAAATAAGACTTCATTCATTACAACCTTGGGACTTTACTATCACCAAGTAATGCCATTTGGTTTAAAGAACGCGGGGAAACATATCAGAGGCTAGTCACAAAGATGTTCAAGAAACTGATCAGTTCCATCATGGAGGTATATATTGATGTGATGATCATCAAAAGTTAATATTTGGTTGATCATATCAGGGACCTTGCAATGACCTTCAACATTCTTAGAGAGTACATGATGAAGCTCAACACCTCCAAATGTGTATTCAGTTTGAGCTCTGGAAAGTTTTTAGGTTACTTGGTGACTCAGAGGGGCATAGAGGTGACCCCAGATCAGATCAAAGCTCTAAAAGACATAAGAAGATTGACCACCATTAGGGATATCTAGACTGTTACTAGAATATTAGCGGCCCTAAATTACTTTATTTCGAGATCCTAGGACAACTGTCGATCGTTCTTTTAATCCATGAAGAAAGCAAGTCCCACTATCTGAACAGAAGAATATGATCAAGCTTTGGAAGGGATTCGACAGTACTTGGTATCCCCTCCATTGATATCAACTCCCAAAGACGGAGAAGATCTTTACCTCTACTTAGCCATCTCAAGGTACACAACCAATGCAACATTGATCTGTTTACATGATGCAGAGCATAAACCGATCTACTAAGTGAACCACACCCTTCTTGAAGAAGAAACCATGTACATTTCCCATAGAGGAGATGTTTTTAGTACTAGAGACCGCCGTTAGGAAGTTGAGGCACTACTTCGATGCTCATACGGTAAACATCCTATAAATGTACTCCCTGAGGGACACTCTGAAGAAAGTCGACCTCTCTAACAGAATGACCAAATGGTACCTTGAACTAGCACATTCTACATCAAATATGAACCCATAACGGCCATCAAAGGTGAGGTTCTAGCCAATTTTGTGGTAGAGTTTTCAACATTCCCAAGAGAAAAGGGCGAACAGCAATATCCAAATCTGGAGTCACTGGCGATCACAAAAGATAATCAGGTTTGGAAGATCTTTATGGAGGGGACATTAAATAAGAAAGGCACTGGCGTGGGAATAGTGCTGATGAAACCAAAAGGCGTTCTCATTGAGAAGTTTGTCACACTGGGGTTTAAAGGCTCAAATAACAAATCAGAATATGAGGCCATGGTGCATGATCTTAGCAGGGTGATTGACTTAGGCTCCCAATATATTTTTATGTATTGTGACTACAGGTCATGCCAACCAGATTAATGGGGAATATAAAGGGAGGGATCCTAGAATGATAGATTACAGAGATTAGACGAGAGGCATCCTCCAACAGTTCAAGTCGGTCTTAGTTAAATAGTTCCTAAGGAATGACAATATCCATATGGGCGATGTTGCCACTTTGGCCTCAGGCATAGATACCAATATGAAAAGAACAATCGAAGTGGAATACATAGACCAACCAAGCATTGAAGATGTAGAGAAGGATTTGAGCACCTTTTAAGTGGAATTGGCTCCATACTGAATATACCCTATCACCTCTTATTTTAAGATCAACAGGCTACCCCCAGATGAAAAGGAAGAACACAAGTTGAAAATCAGATCGTCCAGGTTCTGCCTCACTCTAATTTGAAGTTTTATCAGCGATCACTCATCGGCCCACTACTGCAGTTCGTTCACCCAGATCAAGTAGAAGCAATTTTAAGCGAGATGCACGAGGAAACTACGGACCATATACAAGTGGAAGATTACTTTTCTATAGGGTGATATCTCAGGGATACTAGTGGCGATTCATGTAGAAGGACTCTACAAGGTTTGCTAGAAAGTTCCCCAAATATCATATGTTCTCACCAATAATCAAGCAACATATGGGAGATTTTATTCCCCTCACAAGTCCCTGGCCTTTTGCCCAATGTGGCATGGATATAGTGGGGCCAATACCTGCCATACCTGGGAATCGAAAATACCTGATAACGAGGACCGAATACTTAAACATATAAGTGAAGGCCAAACCCCTCACCCACATTAGAGAGCTAGATGCCAGAAGGTTCGTTTGGAGGAAACTCATCACGAGGTTGGCATTCCAAGAGAACTAGTCACAGACAATCGAACTCAATTTTATAATGATTCTTTTTACAATTTTAGCATCGAGTATGGAATCAGGATCCACTAAGCGTCCATAGTCTTCCCCCAGTGCAATGGGCAAGCAATAATAACTAACAATACCCTCTTGTCAGGCATCAAGAGTCGATTAGAGAATGCTAAAGGATGATGGGTTGATGAGCTTCCATCTATTCTTTGGGAATACAAAATGACCCCGAGGAAAGCTACAAGGGAAACTCCATACTCTTTAGCCTATGGTATAAAGACAATCATCCCTTTAAAGATCGAACTTCCAACACTCAGGTCAGAAGCATTTAAGGATCGCCATAATGATGATTGAATATCCCACATGCAATGCCCCGACCCCGATTTATGGGTTACCCATTGTCAACCTAATTCGACCCGAGTGTTATGTGTGAAGTGTAATGAAATAACCTATATAATGTTGATAATTCAATTTTATTTTAATTAATGTTTCACTTGCTTAGCATGAAATTTTGGTTTAAAATCAAGCTACATGAGGGACCCATGTGGAGCACCCCGGAGTCCAAACATACATAGCTACTAACGTAAAATAAAAGAGAGTACTTACCTGTATGACGCTCTCAAAATACGAAATCGCACCCAACCTTCCGTACTAAAACAAGGGAGTGAGCCGAATGCTCAGTGGGAGGTATACAACAACGCAATATAGAATCGAACGGCAAAAAGAAGACTCTAACACGTTATAGCTACGTGCACAAGCAACTAGTTTGGGTATATATATATATATATACTTAATACATGAAACTGTTTTACTTTTGAAAACCTTATTTATCCCAATTAATGCACCTTAATCTTGCAAAAACTTCCTTTCCCTTATTTTGATATTTATCCCTTTATTTAACACTCTCAATTAAATACTTGAAACAACTACACTTGGTTTGATCGAAATCCATTCCTTTATCGAAATCACCCATTTCATTTGAACCAATCCATATTAGTATTTTCATTGAAAATCACCCATTCAACACACGCGAATACCGTGTTTGAAAATATTTTTTTACCCTTTTAAAACCTTGCACATTTGTGTTGATATGGGTTAAACCTCTTAGGTTGCTTAGTCACCCATTTACCCACTTACTTTGCCTTTTTCTTTACCTTATAGACATTAATCAATTTACCCATTTATTGTCCACTTAAACATTTATCGAAACATTTATTAATTCATTTAAGTTAAGTTATCTTAACACATCTTCACCACACAACCCATTTCTTAACATGCTCCTTATTCCTTTTATCTTTTTCT
The DNA here is from genome assembly GCA_949130495.1 of Sambucus nigra. Classification (NCBI taxonomy): domain Eukaryota; kingdom Viridiplantae; phylum Streptophyta; class Magnoliopsida; order Dipsacales; family Adoxaceae; genus Sambucus; species Sambucus nigra. The sequence goes on from OX422218.1 coordinate 483,756,505, forward strand.
CAGAATCTTTCAATAACCGCATACTTTAACGGGATCCACACCATTAACGACGCCACCAGATGCTTTGGCCAGTGTTTTGGGTCTTTCACCCCACGGCTCCGGGTCATCCTTAATTTTCCCGGTGTCATCCGAGTTCATTTTTAATGTGTTTTAACATTTGAAACATATCCACATTATTCCACTTTTCCTTTTAATTGAACGAAGTCAAAATCTAAAATTTCACCTAACTTGTGTTACACTTTGAAAATTACCATTTCATATTCTTTACACTTTAGCCTTAGTTTTTATTCCAAAAAGCATGTTCATTAGGACTATCATGTGTAACACCCTTTCCAACATTTTTATTTCATAAAAATATTTCACTTTACGTAAAATTACGATTTTACTCATTTGTTTTCAAACTCACCCTTTTCTCTATTTTCACAAGTGTTAATTTTTCAAAACACCATTAAGTTACCCATCCTAACTTCTTAAGTGTTTTTAACACCTTAACACCTTTTGGAGCAATATTCTTCTCAATTGGAAACATCTGTATTTCAATACTTTTATTTTCAAGAATCATTGAACATATAAGCTACTTTGTAAGAAAAACACCATTTTATTTATTTACACTTGTAGTCTTACAATCTTACACTTATCACCTATAATCCCTTTTTCACATACTTTGAAGACTAAAATTTCTACTTTTTCTGATTTCATGTTTAAACCCAACAAATCTTTTTTAAACTTGTTCATATATTTATTTCCAAAATACTACAAGTTTATATGCATGAGAAGATGGATTTTAAGTACTAAAATCCTATTAATGGTTTAAACACATATTTCATCCTATAAATTCATAATACTTGCAAAATATACTTTCAAGGCATAAAAGACATTTTATTTCTTAAAACTCAACAAATGTCCATTTTTTTCATAAAATCTTCATTTTTGCAAGAAACTTTGGAACATTATTTCACCAAATATTTTAGCAAAATCAACTTCATTTCCAAACATTTTATTTCATAAAATGTTTAACATCACAATTCTAAAAAATGTAGCATTTTCATAAAAAACGCAATCTTTATTTCAAGAAACTTTGAAATGTGTATTCTTCATTTATTCTCAATGACATTTTCCCAACATTTTTATTTTATAAAATTGTTTATTATTAATTTTACCAGAAAATCCATCATCAAGTTCATAAGCATTCTGCTCTTAACATTCTAGCAATAAGACTATTAATGCATAAAAATGGAGTCTTAAACTAAGTGTAGGTTTTTCCACCTCAATGAAGCTCCAACAATGGAAGGCATGGAAGATATAAGAAGATGGCAACCTCCCACCTCCTAAGGTCGCCTCAAGGAGGTTGCCCCACTCAAAAGCATGCTCCATTTATCTTCCAAATGAAACTCCTTCAAACACCCTCTTCAAACTCCATAAAATCTCCATCTTCATCTTCTCCAAAACCCCCCCAAAACACCTTTACAAATTCGTAGCTATGCTCAACAGTGGAGGAAATGGGTATCTAAAGCTTGGATGTGGTGAGGACTAGAAGAATATGAAGGTTTAAGGTTGATATATGGTGGTGGAGTGGTGGTTTATGGTGGAGATAAGCTCAGGAATGGTGGAAGACCCACTCTACCCTCTCTCTCTCTCTCTCTCTCTCTCTCTCTCTATATATATATATATATATATATATATCTTCTTCCAACTTTAAATAACTCAATGAGTCCTAAACAAACCTTATAAAAACCCATTAAACACCAAAATTCCATTTTTACCCAATCTGGTTTCACTAGAGCTCAACAACTCATCAATCCAACGACCTAGAAAGAGACAGCGCACAGGGGCAGTCTGACTTAAATTTTTTTATTAACCTCGTTCGAATGAGATTCGCCCCTCCTTCGAACGAGAAAGGAATCTCGTTCTATCCAATACTTCAAACGACTTTCGAACGACCTGGACATGTTACACAGTGGAATCCTGTTTGAACCTCGTTCGATCCCTTGCTTCGAACGAGCCTTGATTCTCGTTCGAACGACCCATATTATATTTTCTTATTTTTTCTCCAAATTTTAACCAACAACTTCCACTAATTATCATCGAGCCTCCAAAAATAGTCAAATTAGAATATAATCCCACTTATAATTATCCAAATCCCAAGGTTCTTATTTTACTTCAACTTAAGCGGGAAAATAATTAAAATATTAGGGCGGGGTATTACAAACTTCCCTTATTGGGGAATTTTATCACCAAAATTCTCGATCCATCCATTTTTCAAATTCATGGGGTTTACCAACTCTCATTCTAAGTCATAGAAACCCTATAATACAAAATCATCAAACTCCTCAATAACTAAGATCTCCTCATGCGCCCTTACACGGGGTTTGTCACCAAAGGCTCAACATACGACATGCTCTAATGCTCACTATTTTACTAACCATGAATGTCACATTATCGACCCCAAGTCTCCACTCTCTTGATGATCATGCTCAATGTAGTCCTAGGACTTCCTTTGCTAATACCCAAAGCATACCTACTCTTTCACGGGCAACCCTCTCTAGTGATCAACATTTACCAAGAGTGAACCACATTATGACTAATCAATAAATTCATCATCAAGAATCATTTCTAATCTTAGGGCTACATATCCTGCGTCCCCACGAAATTTTGGGTTATCCTGACTACACAATTTTCACGATCTTAACATTAACTATACATTGATAATTTCCCACTCCGAGAAGTAATACACCTACCAAGTCATCACTGCTCATTCGGCTGACACCTTCCACTGCATCACTCTGATGACCCTAGTAGTACTCTAGGCGTCTCACCTTTGAGCACTCACTTGAGATTCAAACCAATGCCTCACCGTTGCAAAGAAACATAGTGTGTTAAGTTTCCTCAAGTTCTGACACTATAACATATCCTCAAGTCATTATCCCATTATTATAACCCGAGCCACTGACTACCATGCTAGCCAATTATAAGGTCATTAATCCTAAGAAAAGTAAAAACTATGAGTAAACAATGAGGAACGAAGGGAACAAGCGCTGATACATTGGGCCATTTATCAACAAGAGTTGTATAGACAACATGGCAAGAAGGTCAATGTCAAAGAGTTACATGTCGGCGATTTGGTCCTCAGAATGCTGCTATCCGATGTAAAGAAATCGTCAAATGGGAAGTTGGAACTGAACTGGCAGGAACCTTACTGCATAGGTTTGAAAGGAGGTAGGGGGTCATATCATTTGAAAGAGTTAGATAGGAAGGTAGTTCCAAGGTCATGGAATGACATGAACCTTAGAAAATTTTATCTTTAGGTAGCGAGTAAAAGTTTTTCCCATTTTTCTTAATATATGCACAATAAAACGATATGCGAGTGATTGTCAAAACTGTTCCAATTCATGCTTAAGTTTATCAGTCATTAAAACCCCCACTTGAATAGTGGTACGATCTGAGGTAGATCGGTCAAAACCCATAAGGAGTGGTATGATCTAAAGTAGATCGAACTAGAAGAGGCAGAAAACCCACATAAGAATTACGTGGTCCAATTCAAATGTGAGATTTATCGCCAATTTATGGCGTTAAAAAATCCACTTGAATTGTGGTACGATCTGAGGCAGATCGGTCAAAACCCATAAGGAGTGGTATGATCTAAACTAGACAGGCCTAGAAAAGGTAGAAAACCCATGTAAGAATTACGTGGTCTAACTCAAACGTGAGACTGGTCGCCAACTTATGGCATTAAAATCCACTTGAATAGTGGTACGATATGAGGTAGATCGGTCGAAACCCACAAGGGGTGAAATGATATAAAGCAGATCATCCTAGAAGAGGCAGAAAACCCGCAAAAGAATTATGTGGTCCAACTCAAATGTTAGATTGGTCTCCTACTTATGGCATTAAAACCCCACTTGAATAGTGGTACGATCCGAGAAAGATCGATCAAAACCCACTCAAGGAATGGTATGGACCACGAAAGACTGGTTAAAAACCCATGTGAAAAATTATGTGGTATAACTAAGGCAATAACTGGTTGCTTATGTTGGGCACCGAAGATTTGCTTAAAAAATAAAGTAGAACGACATAAAATAAATCGGTCCAATCAATGGAAAGAGAGATTTTAGAAATGGTGTGATCTAAGGCAAATTTACATTTTAAAATCTTGCATCATCTTTAACGCATATTTCAATTTCTACATGAATTTGTCCCATTAATTTATCACGAAATCCATGTTAATGCTCAACTTCATCAAATCCTACCATGGGTATTATAACTCATTAAAAACATGCAAGATAACACACTTTCCTTATCAGTTGTATGTCTGATTTCATTTTATGAGTGATGAGGATGCCTTTCTTTCCTCCCGATTGCACTCTAGTGGTAAAGATGATGCAAGAAAGGTGTTGGATCTTCCAAGAAACCTCTCTTCTTCCTCTCTAATGGCCTCTCCTCTCTCCTCTTATGATTTCTTAAGGTTAGAATATGTTTTTATACTGCCCTAACTAGTTAGACTTAGGTTTTAGCCCCAATTCCAAAAATTAGGCTAACGGACTCAGCCTAAACACTACATCAAAAATAGGAATCTGGCACGGTTTAAAACTGTGCCAAATCAAATCTGGAACAGTTTTGAACTGTGCCAGAATCAGGTGTTCCAAAATGGCCATTTTTTTCTGGCACGGCTCAAAAGTGTGTCAGATTTGGCCAAATAGGAACACTTCTGGCACACTTTTAAACCGTGCCAGAATTTGATATTTCTGGCACACTTTTAGCATAGCTTTCAACTGTGCCAGATTCAACACAGTTTGAAAAAAATTTGACACAGTTCAAAACTGTGCCAAAATATGATACACTTTTGCCACGGTTTTGAACTGTGCCAAATTTTTTATAAAAAGGAAAAAAATTAATTATTTGAAAGCACAAAAATTCACAAATTGAAAATATTGCACGTTGTTGATAAACTAATGTACATACAAACTTCAAAATATTAAAAGTCTTTAATAGTTCTCATGCCAAAAAAAATTGGGCAGAGTTTCCTCTATTTTCCAGACATTCCAAAACCTGCCTAACATAAAGCCCGCACGACCACAAAATATAAAAAATAAACTTATAAAAGCCTGCACGGCTATAAAAGTTAACAATAAAACTACAAAAGCCCACACGACCATAACACAAAAAATGGAATAATGAATAAACCCCTTGTTGTAAACCATTGAGTTCTCTGTGTGTTCCACATGAATAAATGCCAACGAGAAAATCTTATGCAAAAAAATAGGATACAAAAAAGATACGATATTAGTAACCCAGTAATTTACAAAAAAACTTACTCAAACTAAAAAATTACATATAATAGTGGAAATTATCGTCATATTCTCAAACCAGGTGACCCGAGACTACGTGACCAGTTCTTATAAGTTACATTGGTCCTGTGTGAGGTATTCGTGCCTCTTACGGGTCCGTTTGGGGGTTGGTTTAGATTTTCACCCTTTAATGGCTTGTTTTTAAGTTTAAGTGTTTATTTTTGCAACTTATTGTCATATTCTCAAACTGGGAGACCCGGGACTACGCGGTCAGTTTCTACAAGTTACATTGGTCCCGTGCGAGGTGTTCGTGCCTCTTATGGGGTCGTTTGGGGGCTGGTTTGGGTTTTCACCCTTTAACGGCTTGTTTTTAAGTCTAAGTGTTGATTTTTATAAATTATCGTCATATTCTCAAATCGGGAGACCCGGGACTACGCGGTCAGTTCCTACAAGTTACATTGGTTCGTGCAAGGTGTTCGTTCCTCTTACGGGTCCGTTTGGGGGCTGATTTAGGTTTTCACCCTTTAATGGCTTATTTTTAAGTCTAAGTGTTGATTTTTATAAATTATCATCATATTCTCAAACCGGGAGACCCGGGACTACGGGGTCAGTTCCTACAAGTTATATTGGTCCCGTGCAAGGTGTTCATGCCTCTTATAGGTCCGTTTGGGGGCTGATTTAGGTTTTCACCCAACAGATTGTTTTTAAGTCTAAGTATTGATTTTTGAAAATTATCGTCATATTCTCAAATCGAGAGATCGGGGACTACGCAGTCAGTTCTTACAAGTTACATTAGTCCCGTACAAGGTGTTCGTGCCTCTTACGGGTTTGTTTTGGGGCTGATTTAGGTTTTCACCCTTTAACGGCCTGTTTTTAAGTTTAAGTGCTGATTTTTAAAAATTATCATCATATTCTCAAACCGAGAGATCCGAGACTACGCGGTCAGTTCCTACAAGTTACATTGGTCTCGTGCGAGGTGTTCGTGCCTCTTACGGGTCCGTTTGGGTGCTGATTTAGGTTTCACCCTTTAACGGATTGTTTTTAAGTCTAAGTGTTAATTTTTGCAAATTATCGTCATATTCTCAAATCGGGTGACCCGGGACTACACAGTCAGTTCCTATAAATTACATTGGTCCTGGGCGAGGTGTTCGTGCCTCTTACGGGGTCGTTTATTAGATGGTTTAGGTTTTCACCCTTTAGCGGTCTGTTTTTAAGTCTAAGTGTTATTTTTGCAAATTATCATCATATTCTCAAATTGGGAGACTCGAGACTACGCGGTTATTTCGTACAAGTTACATTGGCCCCGTGCGAGGTGTTCGTGCCTCTTACGGGGTCGTTTGGGGCTGGTTTGGGTTTTCAGCCTTTGACGGCTTATTTTTAAGTCTAAGTGTTGATTTTTGCAAATTACCATCATATTCTCAAATCGGGAAACCCGGGACTATGCTATCAGTTCTTACAAGTTACATTGGTCTTGTGCGAGGTGTTTGTGCACCCTACGGGTCCGTTTGGCGGGTGGTTTGGGTTTTCACCCTTTAACGACTTGTTTTTAAGTCTAAGTGGTGATTTTTGCAAATTATCATCATATTCACAAACCGGGAGACTCGGGAGTACGCGGTCAGTTCTTACAAGTTACATTGGTCCCGTACAAGGTGTTCGTGCCTCCTACGGGGTCGTTTGGGGGTTGGTTTGGGTTTTCACCCTTTAATGACTTGTTTTTAAGTTTAAGTGTTGGAGACTCGAGACTATGTGGTCAGTTCCTACAAGTTACATTGGTCCTGTACGAGGTGTTCGTGCCTCCTACGGGGTCATTTGGGGGATGGTTTGGGTTTTCACCCGTTAACGGCTTAATTTTAAGTCTAAGTGTGAGTTTTTCAAATTATCATCATATTCTCAAACTGGTAGACCCGAGACTATGCAATCAGTTCCTATAAGTTACATTGGTCCCGTGATAGGTGTTCGTGCCTCCTACGGGGTCGTTTGGGGGCTAGTTTGGGTTTTCACCCTTTAACGGCTTGTTTTTAAGTTGAAGTATTGATTTTTACAAATTATCATCATATTCACAAACCGGAAGACCCGAGACTACGCGGTCAGTTCCTACAAGTTACATTGGTCCCGTACGAGGTGTTCGTGCCCCCTACGGGGTCGTTTGGGTGATGATTTAGGTTTTCACCCTTTAACGGCTTGTATTTAATTTGAACTGTTGATTTTTGAAAATTATCATCATATTCACAAACCGGGAGACCCGGGACTACGCGATCAGTTCCTACATTTTTCATTGGTCCCGTACAAGGTGTTCGTGCCTCCTACGGGGTCGTTTGGGGGCTAGCTTGGGTTTTCACCTTTTGACGGCTTGTTTTTTAGTTTAAGTGTTGATTTTTGAAAATTGTCATCATATTCACAAATCGGGAGACCCCGGAGTACGAGATCAGTTTCTACGAGTTACATTGGTCCCGTACGAGGTGTTCGTGCCTCTTAGGGGTCCGTTAGGGGGTTGGTTTAGGTTTTCACCCTTTAACGGCCTATTTTTAAGTTTAAGTGTTGATTTTTGTAAATTATCATCCTATTCTCAAACCAGGAGACCCGTGATTTTGCGGTCAGTTTGTACGAGTTACATTGGTCCCGTGCAAGGTGTTCGTGCCTCTTACGAGGTCGTTTGGGGGCTGGTTTGAGTTTTCACCCTCAAACGGCTTGTTTTCAAGCCTAATCTACGTATTTTGAAATTATCGTCATATGCTCAAACCGGGAGACCCGTGATGACATGGTTAATTCCTACAAATTATATTGGTCTAGTGATTTAGAAATTATCGAGTTCCTACGAGTCACATTGGTTATTATTTTTGGAAATTGGTTTTTTTCTTTATCATTGCATTAACCAAATGTTCAACTTATATTCAACCCAACTATAAACTACCTAAGTCATTCAATTAATTCTACATAAATACTAAAGATCTTTATAGATTCATCAAATAGTACCTTAAGTGTGACCATTTCCAAAGGCGCTTGCAAAGAAAACTTCCATCTTTTACTTCCTGTTATGATAACATATAAACATAGAAACATGAACATTAAATGTTTCAAAATTAACATTGTAGAACCGACATCCTATTTAACCTTGAAAATGAAATCGAACAAAAAACATGAACATAAACAAAACAATAATATATTTAAGGGATAACAAAAAGGAAATGGAGATGAGACTGACTGAGATTGGATTGGAAACGGAGTCGAAATTGAGGAACGACCCAGCTTTGGCACAGGACAACGATGGGTTCACTGCTGCTGCTGCCACCTCATATTCACTATAACCGCTGCCACGTCATCATCAAGATGTTCTAAATATCAGTCTCAAACAATGCATGTTCGAATCAGTAGCATCATGATAATACTCCAAAGTGTTCCATCACTTACCATTCACATAAAAAAATCAGTAAAAGAAAGGGAGGTTGTGAGAACAAACTCAAAAACCAATAATTAATTTCAAATGTTTTTTACCTTCTCAAGTGAGCAACATATTCTTGGCGGTTCACGTTCTTCATATACTCCACGTTCTTCATATGTTCTCAAGTAAGCAACATATTCTTTAGACAATAACCTGAAATACAGGCACCATGGGATTTGAATAGCATAAATGAAACCAAACATATAGGGTCCGGATAACTGTTATATTAACAGTTATATAACTGTTTATATAACAGTTATATAACTGTTAATATAACAGTTATATAAACAGTTATATAACTGTTATAGAGCATTATTGGAGTTGTGCTTCGTAGGAAAGTAAAGTATGAAACGTAATTCATTATGACGTTTATAACCACGTCATTTTGACTCGAATCTAGTGAGGTATGAAACATGTCAAGAAGCCTAAATAATCAAAGATTCTTATAAAGTGTTGAATAGCATAAATGAAACCAAACATATAGGGTCCGGATAACTGTTTATATAACAGTCATATAACTGTTTATATAACAGCTAAATAACTGTTTATATAACCGCTATATAACTATTATATAACAGTTATATAACTGTTATATAAACAGTTAAATAACTGTTATAGAGCATTATTGGAGTTGTTCTTCGTAGGAAAGTAAAGTATGAAACGTAATTCATTATGACGTTTATAACCATGTCATTTTGACTTGAATCTAGTGAGGTATGAAACGTGTCAAGAAGCCTACATAATCAAAGAAGCTTATAAAGTGTTGAATAGCATAAATGAAATCAAACATATAGGGTCCGGATAACTGTTATATTAACAGTTATATAACTGTTATCGAGCATTATTGGAGTTGGGGACTAAGTCTGATCGAAAACTTTATATACCTCTAATGTAGGAGTGATAAATGAAATTCATCAAATTGCTAAAGAAGTTCCAAATATTAGCAGTAATAGGACCTGAAATCAATAAATGATAATTGGATTCTGAATTCTTTTTACAGCACTAACATCTAGATGCAAGCCTTACCTAACTTTTTGGATCAGCGTATCAACAGGAACACTATTAGATAAGGCTCTCAATACAAAATAGACATTTTAGGAAAAAAAATGAGATCAATTTAATAATGAAAATTGACACATTCACTTTGAATGCGAAACCAAGCAGTGGTGTATCTAACTGCTTGATACCTAAGGACTCCAGTGCCTTGTTCATAGATATAAAACATTCACTTTATTCAATACCTTGATATGTCTTAACTGAAGACATATGTCTTAACTGATATATCTTAACAAAAGATAAAAAAATTGACACATTCACTTTGATATGTCTCAACTGAAGACTCTAGTACCTTTTCACGGCACTACCTCCTATATATTTATGTATTCATAAGCATTGGACTTCAATCAGATCTTATATTAATATGTGATCATCTTTCAATAAAGCTTTTACAAGAATTGATACAAAGAATGATAATTGTCTAATCAATATTTGAGATTCAAGGATTCCACTCTCGCGAAAGGAAAAATGGAATGGGCATTTTCCCAATATGTTGGTTGTATCATCACTATTTGATATTCAAACCCCACCAAGACATGTTTAGCAATTATACTAAAAAATGGTAATCCTAAGCGCTAAACTATCTTGATATAGCACATTATGAGAGTCTACAACTCATTCAAATCGAAGTACAATACCTGAGAAAGGTGCCCAACATCTAAAGCTTAGCTAAATATAGATTCTAGAGCCTCAACAACATCTTTTACTTCCTTCATAGGCACATCAAAGCACGCATAATGTTCCTATTGTTCTGCATTTGATCAAATCAATATGAATTTTACAAATATAGGATAACATTTGACATATACCAAGGATGAAGAGGATACCTGAGATATCACGATAACATTAGCTCCCATATCTTTCACAGCAGAAAAAAATGGCACTCGCTGTACTAAGAACACCAGCCATCCCAGTTATGCAAGAAGCATTTCCAAGGTGAAACTTAAAACGAGAAAATGAAAATAACTACGACCTATATCTAATAGTAACTTTAGATGGTTATATGCATGCGTGATAATGAACACAATGACATATATCCAAATTAAAAAGAATCTTTAAAACCGAAAAGAATACCAACCAACGTGATCTGCCCTGTATCAGAAGAACGCATTGTCTTCTCCATATTAGTCTTATAGCTTCACCTTACGATATACATTATTTCTTACTCATTGTCAGTAAGAAATAAAACTGCAGATGAACTAACATCAAGCATTCCAACCTGAAAAAATGTTAATTTATAAATTATGATTTGGCTGCCTTGCAATCGACAACTTGACCCAAGACGAATAATAGATTATTATTAAGAAAACCATAAAATCTCCCACGCATAGAAATGATTATCTCAAGTTAAAAATAAAATATTACCAGCTTTCAAATAAAGTAAGCACTAAGTGCTCGTTTAATTCGAGTTTTAGTGCTTTCCCGGAATCCCAAATATGTGAATTCACGTATATTGTCTCATAAGAGTTTGAATATCAAGATGTTGATTCATTTTATAAACCCCAAACTTCATATGTGAATTTAGCAGCACTAAATGTCATAAAAAAATAAGATCACATATTCCTTCATAATGCTCAATCGAAAATGAAGTATATATACCATTACGTTCAATCGAATACATTTAGTGGAAGAAGTATATATACCATTACAATGATTACATTAGGATCCTTTGGCATAAGCATTTCTTTTCCTACAGGTCCAGTTATCTTCACTTCAGAACCAACCTTTAAGTCACCTGAAATCCCCAACATTTTAAGCTGGATGGACACATCATATAGAGCCTTTTTTTCTTTACTAACATGTGAAAGGAAAAGAATACCAGCAAGATGAGCAAAATTTGATTTTCAGAAAAATGTTTAGTAATCGTAATTACATAAAGATAAGGTTGAATTGAATTAGAGGGTTATGCATTCTTACACAAGAACTTTGAGAACACTCCTTTAACGACTTCCCCCTGGTCATTGGTGTACACAAGCCTTTTTACACACAAAGAAACCTGTGAAACATCAATTTCAGGCAATTTGAAAAATTAGCCAATCGATCCCAAGATATTCAATTGAATTTTGATTTTGAGTGTTGATAATACCAAAGTTTCTTCTTCCTAAACAAAATTGATGGGTTATTTAGACTTTGGCCCTTATTGTTTTGAGTATTGTAACCCTGATGCTCAAACATTTAAATAATATTGGTTTGGCACCTAAAGTGTCATAAATACTGAAAAGATCATTAAGATTCTATAAAAAATTAATAACAGAGTATTGGTTCCCAAAACTATATTTTTCACAATACGCTAAACAAAATGATGGTCAAACACCAAAAAATCAAAAATTGAATTTTGAAATGCGGACAATAGAGTAAGTAGAACTTATAACCTCAAAATGCAAAGGTGCTACCTTATAAACATGCAATTGAAGTAATTACCACATAAAGAAATTCCCCAAAACTGATGATCAATTTGAATCGTCTGATAATATCTCTATACAAACGCCCCATTTTGTTAGATGATATGGATTATTTTTAACATACGCAGTCTATAAATTCATAATACAGTGAAAATAATGTCCAAAATAAAACTGCAATACCAAATATAAATTTTGAATTAAAAACTTACAGTTTTGGAGTCCCCAAGTCACCAAGGGCACTGCTAGCAATTGAGTACAACCTCAGCTTATGAGGCTTCCTATTCTTTCCAATACCATCAATAATTACCCCAATCGATTATTTTAATTCTTTGCTTTCTGGACAGACATAACCAAAGTGGATTTCAGTTATGTCTTTGAAATGAGCATAACAGTTATCATAACATATTTTTAGCATAAATGTTATCATAACCAATTATGAGTTTTATATATAGTACCAAAGTGGATTTTAGTTATGAGTTTATAAGAAATAGGAAGACAGACAGTTATATACTGTACCAATCTATGAGTTTTATATATAGTACCAATTTACAAAAGATACAAAACCATATAAGAAATAGGTAAACAATCATATACAATCCCAACCTATAAATTTTATATACACTACCAATCTATGGGAACCCCTTCTGACTGTTGCGGTAACCATACACATCCCATTTTCGGACTCCTCAACCTTAGGATTTGGAAGGCGGCAAGATGGAAGGCTGTAGTTAGGGTTTGTAAAGAGGGGCATACGAGAGAGAGAGGAAGAGCGTACGAGAGGGAGAGGAAGCGGGAGCCCTGAAAGTGAGGGATGAGAGAGGGCGGGAGACAAAAGCCAATGTGAGGACTAAATTTTTTTAGGTATTTTATATTTTACCAAGTGTACTCAATTTTGGCACACTTTAAAACAGTGCCAAATTTTGGCACTGTTTTAAAGTGTGCCAAAATGCTATTAAACCGTGCCAAAATCTGGCACAATTTTAAACTGTGTCAGATTTTTAATATCAGGGTGTGCCAAATTATTGTTTTTGCTGTAGTGAAATGACCCGAACACCCCTATGTAAGCTCAGTTTTGGCTAAAAGGCCCCAAAATTTAATTACTACCCCCGGGTACACTATTTAGAATATTTTGACCCTTTCGAAATCAACCGTGACCTTAAAATCACCATCCGAGTCACTCTAAAATAATTTCCTATCTCGACCTCATATAGTCTACACACGATACCCAGTTGAGTTATACCACCGTCACGTCACTATCACTCACTATGACGTAAGATATTAAATCATTATTCACTTAGTAATTATATTCAATAAACATTCATTATTTTCTCTACAATTAATACTTTAATCAACACATAATATTTAATTCCATTAAATTACGTCACGCGTGTAATTTAAAATTATCCGAATTAATTCAATTCTAAATGCTCAGAAATACGGGGTGTTACATTGAGTGGATAAGAGTGATAGAAAGGATGAGAAAAATAACAATGAGAGGAAAGACAAGAAACCAAGACGAGAGGCCCAGGCTAAGAAAGACGATGATGAGTCAAATAATGGCGGGGAGGACGACCCCAATCTCCCAACAAAAATCCCTAATGCCAAACGATTTCTGCATATTATTTTTTTTATGTGAATATGATTTGTGGAGGCCTAGAATGTAGTGGAACAAAACCGACTGACAGAAAAACACATGTTATTGAAGTCGAAACGGCACCAAAGATGATGGAGGTAAATTCCACTGAGACCAATGCAAAGCTAAATGAAGAAAGTGGATATGGACACTCTGATAGTGGGTTTTTCAAGGTTGGATTTTTAGGGAATCTTAGCTCCGCACGATGACCCCTTGGTAATCAACACACGAGTACACCGACAAGATGTGTCTCACATTGGGGATGTACAAATTAGATGTCTATATGGGCACTTGGCCGAGGTGTCTTACCAAGAAGGTTACATTTTTTGTCATTAACGGGCATGCTTTTTCAACCTAGAATACCGTACTAGGAAGAGTAGAAGAATTTGAGGTCCTGCCTTCCTCCATTCATCAAATGATGAAATTCTCGACTCCCCATGGAGTAGGGGAGGTACAAGGTGACCAAGTAGAAGCTCTCGAATGCCACTTCACTTCGATCGAGGAAAGAGAAGCCCATAAAAGAGCAAAAAACTTTATACAACATTGATACTCTAGGCTCGAGAGATGAGAAAAAGCTAAAAAAAGGGTGAACCCATAGAGGAGGTAGAATCCATCATCCTCAATGAGGACGAGTTGAAAAATTGTCCAAATTGGTTCATCCCTAAGATCTGAGATCACAGAAGAGTTAGTGAAGCTATTGATAAGAAGGAAGAGTATCTTTGATTGGAGCCATGGAGACACGCTAGTGATTGACCCCAACGTTATATTCCATCGAGTGAATATTAATGAAAAAGTTAAGCCCATCAAATAGAGGCATTAGACTTTCACGAGAGACAAATACGAAGTCATTCAGGATGAGTTGAAAAAACTTTAAACAACCAAGTTCATGAGAGAGGTCCAATATCCTGATTGGCTCTCTAATGTCATCATCATACCTAAATCAAATGGGAAGTGAAGAATCTGTGTGGACTTCACTGACTTGAACAAATCCTGCCCTAAGGACAACTTCCCACTAACACGGTTTGATAAGATGGTTGATGCCATGATCGAGCATGAACTTATGAGTTTTATGGATGCGTATTTAGGGTATAATCAGATCTTTATGCATGAGGTCGATGCTAAGGAGACTTCCTTTATCCCAGATAAATGAGCCTACTACTATAGGGTAATGCCATTCGGCTTAAAGAATGCAAGGACAACCTATCAGAGATTAATCAGTAAAATGTTCAAAAACCAGATCAGGAAGATGATGGAAGTCTAGGTAGACGACATGTTGACAAAAAGTATGAAGGCTGAAGATCATGTGGCCGAATTTAAACACACCTTTGATACGATGGACAAATACAAGATGAAGTTGAATTTGGTAAATTTTTGGATTTTATTGTCAATGAAGGGGGATAGAGGAAAACCCATAAAGTTAAAGGCATTGAATGACATGCATACACCGAAAATAGTAAAATACGTCCAGAGGTTTACTGGATGAGTCCCAGTTCTCAATCGTTTTGTCTCACGGGCAACTAATAAGTGTCTACTATTTTTAAGATCTTGAGAAAAGCCTTCTTCTTGGACGAAGAATGTGAGAAATATTTTCAAGACTTGGAGGTATATTTAGGATCACCAATGTGTAATACCCCGTATTTTTGGTGATATTTATTTATGAGATTTATTGAATTAAATGCGTATTAATTGGAAATTAATCCGGATTAAAATACTAGCAAGATGCGAGTTGGTATTTAAATATAATGTGCATATATGATTATATATGAATATTGAATTATGAAATTTGTCGTGAGATTGAAATACGACAATTTGGACATTTTGTTGAGACGCGTGTGACAGTCGCGTCAGGAATATATTTATTTTAATTAAAAAGTGAATTTTATTTTTATTAACCGAATGGTCGCTTTGAGTGCGCCAACGCGTCCGGAAGGGTTGAAATAGTCAGAAAACACTAGCCGGGGGTTTAGTTTGGGTCCCGGGGCATTTTTAGGCCATACCGGCAACGTATAAGGGTAGTTTGGTAATTTTGGATTTTTGGGAATTAAAACCTACGAAAATTGGGAATTAATAAGCTGACTTGGTAATTACCCACTAAACCCACTAACCACATCTTAGGACTTAATGGGCTACGGGGGTTATTAGAAATTATTCCAAAAGTTCCTTAGGCAAAAACCCTAGCCACCATTGTTACTTGGAGAAGAAAGCTTGTAGAGAGAGAAGAGAGGAGGATTCTGCAGAGAGAGAGAGAGAATACTCCATCAAATCGACATCAAAATCAGAGATTCAAATAAGGCAAGTGGTTTAATTTCGTTATTTTGCAAAGAATGTTTCTTCCATGTGTAGGAATTGATAAAATCTTATTGTTCTTGGGAGTTAATGAAAAACCCATTTTAATTGGAAGTAAAAATTACATTTTTGATGAGGAATCGAATGTAGATTTGTATTTAGATGATTATTCTGATGATATTATAATTTGGATGAAACAAAAACGGATTTAATTAGGCTCTTGAATGATTTATAAATTCTAGGGTTCATGTTCTTAAAATTGGGGGGAAATATGAAGAGATTTGATAATTGAATGAGGTTAGAATGAATTAACCCCACAAATCATGTTAGTATATGACCTAAATATGTTTAGGAATGATTAGAGACTTTGAACAATCATTGGATTAATGTTTGGATGAGATTTTAGGTGTAGAGAAGTTGGAAAAACGAAAATAGGAAATTTGGGCTCGAAACTGGCCACTCGTTAGAAGACCTGCCCAGGTCGTTCGAACGAGCTCGTTCGAACGAGCTTCTAACGAGTTGACCTTTGACTTCTAACGAGGGTGAAGTTCGTTCAATGATTTCGTTCGAACGAGACCTCGTTAGAAATCCCACTTCGTTCGAACGAACTCTCGTTCGAACAGCCTCGTTCGAACGAGACTTCTACGAGTTGACAGTTTAGGCTTTTTAGCCTGTTTTGATCCCGAGTGTCCTATAACCATGTTTATATGTAGAGATAACACTTCCTTGTGGATAAATGGATATATGTGAGATATTTGGGATATAATGAGGAGCAAAACCTAGAAGTGTAGTTGAACCTAAGGGAAAATATAAAGTAGGACGTGAGTGTCTATTACGATGCGAGAACTATTGACGACTGAATTTATTATATTAACCGGGAACATATAAATTGTGTAGTATTATATGTCGGTACGAGATTGAGAAGTGTACCACCAATATATTATGGTGATTACTAAGATGTGTGCATACTTAGTATATGTATTGATTTTATGTGTATGACATACCTACCATACTTGCTATCACGGGAGGTTTACGTTCGCTTAGGGCCCTCTAATCCTTGTGTTTCCCGGATTTAGACTGGTACCTCGATGAACATAGGTCAGAGATGGACTTATTAGGATGTTAATAAGTCTTCTGATCATGGGAGCGCAGGTATGTGCGTGACCCATGTGATGTGACTGTGTTCGCCTCCATTATTTGTGATGTTGTTATCTGAGAACGATTCCTGAGAGATTCGAAATGCGTGATCCTTATGTACGTGATGTACCGGGATAGATAGCAGAGTATGTGAGCACCGCAGCTAGTCTCGGGGTGCTTGTATTGTATATTTATGACGTGAATAATATACATTTAATTAATGGGAACTTTCATGGTAATATTGTGAATATAATTATGGTAATGTTTTGAGCAAACATAATGGGTTAATTGATAGTGAATTATATTACTAATTGAGAATCCGAGTGTATGTAAAGTCCTCTATTTAATTGATAACGCTAGAATGTAATTTGGGAATCGAGTAGTAAGGGGTAGAACTTATTACGGTTTGGTTAAATATGTATGTATTTAGATGGGTACGATACGTTAGGAGTGCACATATAGTCGAGAGGTGAGAAGTTCATGTGAGTGCACGTCCTAACATGTATTTTGCATTTAATGTTTTAATGATATTAAAACACTTGCTGTTTTTAAAATGATTTCCACTTTCGGGCTCTGACCCATTTGCTTTCAAATCTATTTTTGTAAAAACCATTTTAGGTGCCCAGCCACAAGGACATCATGCTTAGGATCCTCATTCAGGTGACAAGTTGTAGCTGTTTGTGGAAGTTACAGGACTTTGCTTGTAGACGCTTATTCTATATTGACTCTCTATTCAGCATTTATCAGTTGTATGACATGTCGCCCATTTCTTTAGAGACTTTTCATTTATTTTAGTTATTCAGACTTCGGGCATGTAATTAATTCAGGATTCAGACTTGTCTTATTATTTTCAGTTGTGGGATTGTTGTGAGGAGTTTTTCCTCCGGACTTATTACTATTTGTTGGTTATTTCATTACTTCGTTATGGTGAATGGATTATGTTGTTCTTCCATTATTCTTTTATTGCATGTTAATCAGACTTGACTTAAAATTTTGCAACTTACTTTTTAAATACTAGGAGGTTAGAAATTATTAAAATGTTTTCGACAGTGATGCTATTAACTGAACCAACTTGGCACTTTATATTGATTTAATAAAGGAGTAGCTACCCGATATTTAATTAGTCGTGGAGTCACAGGTGGTATCAAAGCATCAGGTTCTTGTGTCCATTAGGATCTGTACGGCTTATTATGTTTCCGCTGAGCTTTCTTTGATGTAGAGCCCTATATTTTAGGACTGTTGTATTCTCTTGTATATGCTACGTTCTTCAGCTATTTTAAGTTTATAACTGCGAACTTATAAACTTCATTCTTATTTCATATGCCTCCACGACGTGCACAAAGGATTCCCAGGGATGCAACGCCAGAACCACAGCCCGCACCAGTTCAGGGCACGATGAATGCCGCCGAGGTTGCAGCTATTATGGCCCAGGCGGTAAATGCCTCACTAGCTATAGTTCAGTAGGCACCACCTCAGGCGCCGATAGCCGCACCAGTTCAGGCTCATGCATTCCCGTCTGCTTGGGAACGTGTACGTGATGATTTTCAGAAAGCACACCCTCCGGAGTTCGCAGGTAGCTCCGATGTTGTGGTTTCTAGTCAGTGGAGGAAGGATATACAGCGGCACTTGAGGATGTATGAGTGCACCGATGTCCAAAAGAAGATACTAGCTACCTTTAAGCTAGTGGGGTCTGCACTGCAGTGGTGGGAGTCTATTACCACCATGGAGGAGAGAGATACTCTCACTATCCAGGAGTTTTGGGTGCGGTTCGACCACAAGTACTTTCCGTCAGCTGTTCACACGGAGATGAGGAGGAAGTTGATGAGCCTCAAGCAGGAGGGTAAGACTGTGGCCAAGTATGAGGCCGAATTCACTGATCTTCTGAACATTGTTCCGGATGAGATACCGACAGAGGAGAAGAAGATACAGAAATTTACGGACGGGTTGACATGGAGGATTCGTCAGCACTTGTTAGGGAACCTATCGTTAGCCATTTATTCTGATGTGGTTAATGCTGCACTGTTACACTGCCAGGACCATCGCTTTCACATGACTGAAGGCAAGAGGTCAGGAGAGTCCAGCCATTAGGGCAGAACTGGGGGAAATGGTGCCAGTGGGGCACATTATGTTCAGGGGCAGAGACAGGGTGATCAGGGTTCCCAGCAGGGGGATCACAAGAGGTTCAGGTCGTGAAATTTCAGGCACGGACATGGAGGTTTCCGGCAGGGCCATCAGGGTCCGAACGGCCATCAGAACCAACAGGGTCAGAATGGTCAACAGCAGTTTCAGCAGGGCCAGCAGGGCCAGTGGAGGAACGGAAATGGCCACCAGGGCCGGGGGCAGCAAGGGCTGAGAGGGGAGAACTTCCCGGGGAAGTGTTTCGTTTGTGGAAAGACTGGCCATAAATGCCAGGACTGTCCTGATAGGGGCAGGGCCCCGCAGCAGCAGCAGGGTGCTCGACATGAGCCACAGAGGCCGCTTTTTCCACCTGCTCTTCCAGCTTCAGCCCAGGTGCCAGCTCTTCCAGCAGTTCCTGTGCAACAGGGGCAGTTACAGTATGAACGTGTCTATAACGTCCACCAGGTAGCAGCTCCACAGGCACCACCCGCAATTGAGGGTATGTTTCCTATCCATGGTACTATGGGTCTGGTTTTGTTTGATACGGGGGCAACGCACTATTTTATAGCTACACATTTTGCGAAAGCCTTAGGGTTGTTAGCCACAGCAGAGAGCACAGTGACGTGTGTAGACTCACCATTGGGGAGTGGGTCACTTATTTTCTTTATATGCCGGGGAGTGGGGGTAGAGATTGGTAGTCTGGTATTACCTGCAGACATGTTAGTATTAGATATGCATGTACACGATGTGATTATCGGTATGAATTGGCTCACTGATTATAGAGCCATGATTGATTGCTTTGGTGGGAGCATTGTTTTTGCCATTCCGAGGCAAGAGATGTTTGTAGTGGCGATGCCTCGCCCAGAGGGAGGTTCGACCGCTCATTTGTACTACATAGAGGAGGATAACTCTAAGGAGGTTGTGATTCCTTTATATTCGATCCCAGTTGTCAGGGAGTATTCCGATGTGTTTCAAGAGATACCAGGCCTACCTCCCAGTCGAGAGATAGACTTTGTCATAGACTTATTGCCCGATACGAGACCTATAGTACGCGCACCGTACCGTATGGCTCCGACAGAGATGCGAGAGCTACGAGATTAGATTGAGCAGTTGTTGGGTCAGGGGTTTATACGGAGGAGTACTTCGTCGTGGGGTGCCCCTGTGTTATTCGTGAAGAAGAGAGATGGTTCACTGAGACTGTGTGTGGACTACCGAGAGTTGAACAAAGTCACGATACGGAATAAGTATCTGTTGCCTCGAATCGATGACTTATTCGACCAATTGAGAGGAGCTTCTTTCTTCTCGAAGATTGATTTGCGATTAGGATACCATCAGTTGCGTATTAGGGAGGATGACGTCTCGAAGACTGCGTTCTTATCGAGATATGGTTCTTACGAGTTTCGAGTTATGCCTTTTGGTTTGACCAACGCTCCAGCAGTGTTTATGGACTTGATGAATAGGGTGTTCAGGGATTTCCTAGATCAGTTTTTCATTATCTTCATCGATGATATTCTGGTTTACTCCCCGACAGAGGAGGAGCACGCCGAGCATTTGAGGTAGGTTTTGCAGACGCTATGTCAGAACGAGCTGTATGCAAAATATGAGAAATGCGGGTTTTGACTGAAGGAGGTCCAGTTTTTGGGACACATTTTTCCGATCGGGGGATATCTGTTGATCCGGGGAAGGTATCCGCGATGAGGGAGTGGGGACAGCCCACGACACCGATGGAGATCCGTAGTTTCTTGGGCCTAGCAGGATACTACAGGAGGTTCATTCGAGGATTCTCGAAGATAGCAGGTCCTTTGACACATTTGACTCGTAAGGGTGTGCCATTCATCTGGAGTGATGCCTGTCAGTTGGCATTCGATGAGTTGAAGGATAAGTTGACCTCAGCACCTGTGTTGGCATTGCCGAGACTGGGAGTTGATTATCTAGTCTACACCGATGCGTCCTTACAAGGACTTGGAGGTGTATTACAGCAGGAGAGTCAGGCCATAGCTTATGCTTCCCGTAAGCTTAAGCCTCACGAGAAGAATTACCCCACTCATGACTTGGATTTGGCGGCAGTTGTATTTGCCATGCGGATATGGAGACATTACCTTTTGGGGGAGAAGTTTCGATTGTTCACAGACCACAAGTCCCTATAGTACCTATTCACGCAAAAGGAGTTGAATATGCGGCAGCGAAGGTGGCTTGAGTTTGTGAATGACTATCAGTTTGATATCCAGTATCACCCGGGGAAGGCTAATGTGGTAGCAGACGCGTTGAGCCGTAGGCCAGCAGATGAAGTGGCAGGGGTGTGGAAGGCTAAGTGGCAGGAATTGGGACACCAGGATGCAGTGGCCCGATCGTTTATGTCTGTGATGACCGTTACACCTCAGATTGTCACGAAGGTAGTAAGGGCACAGGCAAATGACTCGTTCTGTTAGGAGCAGATAGTTCGATTATTAGCAGAGGGAGCCGAGTCCTATACCGTTAGCTCAGACGTGGGATTGCGCTTCAATGGGAGATTGGTTTTCCCAGAAGGGGAAGAATTGCGGCACGAGGTGATGGCAGATTCACACGGCTCACGGTTCGCGGTACATCCCGGTGGGGACAAAATGTACCAAGACATGAGGCGACAGTATTGGTGGAGCGGGATGAAGAGAGATATTGCCGTGTTTGTTTCAAAATGCGCCACTTGTCAACTAGTAAAAGTGGATCATCAGAGACCGGCAGGACTTCTACAGCCATTGGAGGTCCCGATGTGGATGTGGGAGAGCATCTCCATGGACTTTATCACGGGGTTGCCTACGTCACAGAGAGGTCACGACTCCATTTGGGTAATTGTGGACAGGTTGACCAAAGTCGCTCATTTTCTACCCGTAAGGACGGACTACACTACGAGACAGTATGCCCAGCTCTTCATTTCAGAGATAGTGAGACTTCACGGTGTGCCCCTAAATATCGTGTCTGACCGAGACAAGATATTTGTTTCACGGTTTTGGGAGAGTTTTTAGGAGGCCATGGGCACGGAATTGCGATTGAGTACGGCGTATCACCCGCAGACCGATGGGCAAACTGAGCGTACAAATCAGATGTTGGAGGACATGCTACGGATGAGTATCATTGATTTTGGGGGTGGATGGGAGCAGTATCTTCCACTGGTGGAGTTTGCTTACAATAACTCCTACCAGTTCACTATTGGCATGGCTCCATTTGAGGCGTTGTACGGTAGACCTTGTCGTTCCCCAGCATGTTGGTTGGAGGTGGGGGACAACAAACTACTTGGCCCGAAAGTGATTCAGGATACTTTGACAAGGATAGAATTGATTCTGAGTCGCATTCGGGTAGCTCAAGATCGGCAGAAGAGCTATGCTGATGCGAAGAGGTTCTTCAGGGAGTTCCAAGTGGGGGACCAGGTTTTGCTAAGAGTATCTCCTATGAAGGGGATTATGCATTTCGGGAAGAAAGGGAAGTTGGCACCGAGATATGTAGGACCATTTCCTATTATTGAGCGGATTGGACCGGTTGCGTATAGGCTTGGGTTACCGGAGCATTTACATCGGATTCACGATGTATTTCATATTTCCTCGCTAAGGAAATATCTTAGAGACGATTTGGCTCATTCTCACATTGCTTTGGAGGACATAGATATCCAGCCTGATAGCTCCTACGAGGAGGGGCCGATTGCTATTTTGGATCGAAGTGAGCGGAAAACTGCGGTCAAAGATAGTTCCGTTAGTGCGTGTTCAGTGGCGACATCATAATGTCGAGGAGTCCACATGGGAGTGCGAGGATGAGATGCGCGAACGTTATCCAGAGTTGTTCTTACCAGGTACTTTCTAGTTCCGAATTTTAGGACGAAATTCAGTTATTAGGGGGGAAGTATGTAATACCCCGTATTTTTGGTGATATTTATTTATGGGATTTATTGAATTAAATGCGTATTAATTGGAAATTAATCCGGATTAAAATACTAGCAAGATGCGAGTTGGTATTTGAATATAATGTGCATATATGATTATATATGAATATTGAATTATGAAATTTATCGTGAGATTGAAATACGGCAATTTGGACATTTTATGGAGATGCGTGTGACAGTCGCGTCAAGAATATATTTATTTTAATTAAAAAGTGAATTTTATTTTTATTAACCGAATGGTCATTTTGAGTGTGCCAACGCGTCCGGAAGGGTCGAAATAGTCAGAAAACACTAGCCGGGGGTTTAGTTTGGGTCCCAGGGCATTTTTAGGCCATACCGACAACGTATAAGGGTAGTTTGGTAATTTTGGATTTTTGGGAATTAAAACCTACGAAAATTGGGAATTAATAAGCTGACTTGGTAATTACCCACTAAACCCACTAACCACATCTTAGGACTTAATGGGCTACGGGGGTTATTAGAAATTGTTCCAAAAGTTCCTTAGGCAAAAACCCTAGCCACCATTGTTACTTGGAGAAGAAAGCTTGTAGAGAGAGAAGAGAGGAGGATTCTGCAGAGAGAGAGAGAGAATACTCCATCAAATCGATATCAAAATCAAAGATTCAAATAAGGCAAGTGGTTTAATTTCGTTATTTTGCAAAGAATATTTCTTCCATGTGTAGAAATTGATAAAATCTTATTGTTCTTGGGAGTTAATGAAAAACCCATTTTAATTGGAAGTAAAAATTACATTTTTGATGAGGAATCGCACGTAGATTTGTATTTAGATGATTATTCTGATGATATTATAATTTGGATGAAACAAAAACGGATTTAATTAGGCTCTTGGATGATTTATAAATTCTAGGGTTCATGTTCTTAAAATTGGGGGGAAATATGAAGAGATTTGATAATTGAATGAGGTTAGAATGAATTAACCCCACAAATCATGTTAGTATATGACCTAAATATGTTTAGGAATGATTAGAGACTTTGAACAATCGTTGGATTAATGTTTGGATGAGATTTTAGGTGTAGAGAAGTTGGAAAAACGAAAATAGGAAATCTGGGCTCGAAACTGGCCACTCGTTAGAAGACCTGCCCAGGTCGTTCGAACGAGCTCGTTCGAACGAGCTTCTAACGAGTTGACCTTTGACTTCTAACGAGGGTGAAGTTCATTCGATGATTTAGTTCAAATGAGACCTCGTTAGAAATCCCAATTCGTTCGAACGAACTCTCGTTCGAACAGCCTCGTTCGAACGAGACTTCTAACGAGTTGACAGTTTAGGCTTTTTAGCCTGTTTTGATCCCGAGTGTCCTATAACCTTGTTTATATGTAGAGATAACACTTCCTTGTGGATAAATGGATATATGTGAGATATTTGGGATATAATGAGGAGCAAAACCTAGAAGTGTAGTTGAACCTAAGGGAAAATATGAAGTAGGACGTGAGTGTCTATTACGATGCGAGAACTATTGACGACCTAATTTATTATATTAACCGGAAACATATAAATTGTGTAGTATTATATGTCGGTACGAGATTGAGAAGTGTACCACCAATATATTATGGTGATTACTAAGATGTGTGCATACTTAGTATATGTATTGATTTTATGTGTATGACATACCTACCATACTTGCTATCACGGGAGGTTTACGTTCGCTTAGGGCCCTCTAATCCTTGTGTTGCCCGGATTTAGACTGGTACCTCGATGAACATAGGTCAGAGAGGACTTATTAGGATGTTAATAAGTCTGCTGATCGTGGGAGCGCAGGTATGTGCGTGACCCATGTGATGTGACTGTGTTCGCCTCCATTATTTGTGATGTTGTTATCTGAGAACGATTCCTGAGAGATTCGGAATGCGTGATCCTTATGTACGTGATGTACCGGGATAGATAGCAGAGTATGTGAGCACCGCAGCTAGTCTCGGGGTTCTTGTATTGTATATTTATGGCGTGAATAATATACACTTAATTAATGGGAACTTTCATGGTAATATTGTGAATATAATTATGGTAATGTTTTGAGCAAACATAACGGGCTAATTGATAGTGAATTATATTACTAATTGAGAATCCGAGTGTATGTAAAGTCCTCTATTTAATTGATAACGCTAGAATGTAATTTGGGAATCGAGTATTAAGGGGTAGAACTTATTACGGTTTGGTTAGATATGTATGTATTTAGATGGGTACGGTACGTTAGGAGTGCACATATAGTCGAGAGGTGAGAAGTTCATGTGAGTGCACGTCCTAACATGTATTTTTCATTTAATGTTTTAATGATATTAAAATACTTGCTGTTTTTAAAATGATTTCCACTTTCGGGCTCTGGCCCATTTTCTTTCAAATCTATTTTTGTAAAAACCATTTTAGGTGCCCAGCCACAAGGACATCATGCTTAGGATCCTCATTCAGGTGACGAGCTGTAGCTGTTTGTGAAAGTTACAGGACTTTGCTTGTAGACGCTTCTTCTATATTGACTCTCTATTAAACATTTATCAGTTGTAGGGCATGTCGCCCATTTCTTTAGAGACTTTTCATTTATTTTAGTTATTCAGACTTCGGGCATGTAATTAATTCAGGATTCAGACTTGTCTTATTATTTTCAGTTGTGGGATTGTTGTGAGGAGTTTTTCCTCCGGACTAATTACTATTTGTTGGTTATTTCATTACTTCGTTATGGTGAATGGATTATGTTGTTCTTCCATTATTCTTTTATTGCATGTTAATCAGACTTAACTTAAAATTTGGCAACTTACTTTTTAAATACTAGGTGGTTAGAAATTATTAAAATGTTTTCGACAGTGATGCTATTAACTGAACCAACTTGGCATTTTGTATTGATTTAATAAAGTAGTAGCTACCCGGTATTTAATTAGTCGGGGTGTCACACAATGTTGTTATCTCGACTAATTCAGGGAGATAAGTTGTATTTGTACTTACCCATCTCAGAATCGTCCATCAGTGCGGCCATTGTTCGAGACGACGATGGAGTTCAAAAGCCAGTATATTTTAATAGCAAAGTCTTGCAGGGGGTTTGGTTCAACCACCCAAAGATGGAGAAACTGGCTTACGGGTTAATTCATGCCTCAAGAAAGATAAAGCTGTATTACCAAGCACACACAATGGTACTGCTCACCAATACTCCTCTAAGGCAGGTCATTCATAAACTCGAGAAATCGAGTAGGTTAATGTCCTGGTCAATTATGCTAGGTGAGTTTCACATCATCTACTAACCTGGAAATGCAATTAAGGGGAAGGTTTTAGCAGATTTTATTGCCGAAACTGATAATGATATCGTTAAAGAAGCAGAAATGCTTGCAATCGTACCAAGGGAGGTTGTTATTGACACAACTCCAACCGAAACTGTGAAGGCTAACCCTGCTGAAAGAAATTTTTTTGTTCAGAAATAGAGTTTTATACGAGGGTCTTTTCTCAGAGGGAGGACTAGTCTGCAGTTTATTTGTAGATAGATCATCTTGTGAGAATGGTTAAGGCGTGGAGTTGATATTATCATCCCCGAATGGAACACATATTGAGTATGCTTTAAGATTCAACTTCAAGGCATCAAATAATGAGTCAGACTACGAACCCCTGTCAATAGGTCTCTCTCTTGCTAAAGCATTGAATGTCGACCAAGTGATTGCCCACAGTGATTCACAACTATAGTCAATTAGATCTTGGGTGTTTACAAAACTAAAGACGGATAGATACTTGTCCAGGGTTAGAAAAATGACGGTGAAATTTAATTAAGTAAAGATCAAAAGGATTCTAAGACTTGAAAATAATCAGGATGATGCTCTGGCTAGACTGGCATCACCTACCAGGACTAAGATTAGATGCTATATCCCTATTGAAATCCTACAGAAGCCAAGAATCAAAGAAGACGACAATAATTTAATATTTTGTCTCAATATAAAATTAGGAGAGTCCTAGATGGACCCATTGATAAAGTATATACGAGATAAAAAACTACCAAAGTCTAAAGTCGAGAGGAAGAAGCTACGATATCGTGTAGCAAAGTTCTCCATCATTGGTGATGTACTTTATAAAATGGGATTTTTGATCCCATTGATCAGATGCGTTCATCCCATCGAGATAGATTACATCCTCAGAGACGTTCATGAAGGCTCTTGCACAAGCCACATTGGTTGTCGATCTCTAGCGAAGAGGATCATCACTCGTGGATATATCTTTCCAACACTTGCCAAGATCGCAGCCTAATATGCAAAAAAGTGTGATAATGTCATAGGTTTGCAAGCATTCCTCATCAACCTCATCATCCTCTCTTACCCATTACAATACCCTGATAATTTGTAGTTTGGGGAATTGATCTGGTTGGCCCTCTTCTAAGAGCAACATGAAATTATCGATATTTGATAGTAGAGATTGATTATTTCTCAAAGTGGGTGGAGGCCTATGCTATGGTAACCATCACAGAGGAGAAGACGTTCAAATTTATTTGGAGTAACATCACGTATCGATATGGCCTACCCTATACCATAATATCTTATAATGGTAAGCAGTTCAAGAACTAGTCACTGGAGGCCTACTACAAGAAGGTTAGCATAAAATGTTCTTTCTCTGCTCCAGGCCGGCCTCAGGCCAATGGTCAAACTGAGGTTACCAATAGTACTATACTATATGGGATCAAGAAGAACTTATAATATGCCAAGGGAAAATGGACTACAGAACTACATAGGGTCCTATGGGCCTATAGGATGGTAGAGAGGACGTCGACGTGCAAGACGCCATTTATGTTAGCATATGGGTGCGAAGTAGTGAATCCTATTAATTTTGGACTCCCAAGACACATAGTCCAAAGTTATGACCCAGAAGCTAACATGAAAGATAGAAAACTGGACTTGGATCTGATTGAAGAAAGAAGAGAGGATGTAGAGGTCAGGCAGTCAGCTTATCAGCAGAGAACTATAAGGTTCTATAATAAAAGAGTAAAGGCTAGACCGATAGCTGGAGGGAACTTGGTTTTGAAGAAGGTCTGGGAAAAACCTAACAAGCTTCATCCCAATTGGCATGGACAATACAAAGTGACTGAAGAAATTGTGCTGGGAACTTTTAGGCTGGAAAATCTTGAGGGTGAGCCTTCTCTAACCCCTGGAACACCGATCACTTAAAGAGATGCTTTCAGTAGTCATATTTGTATAAAGATTAAAGTGTTTCTTCTTAAATCAATGTGTTTCCATTCTAGTCTCTTCTGTATGACAAAATTATCAATGAAAAATCCAAGTGTTGACTCATATTTATTCTGCTCATTGTCATCAATTGCTGCATGGTCTAAACTTTAACAAACTAAAGAAGATTTTATGGTGAATTAGTTTATAATTCACTTTCGGCGATACGAGAATGTATGAGGAGTCTCGTATCCTACATACTCTCCCAATAACGCCGAGAGGGGGATTAGTGTTATAACATCACTTTTTGTGGTGAAAACAAAATTAAAAATCATTTCATATGGTTCTCCAATATCATTGTATATTGAATTAGATTATAACTCACTCTCGGTGATGTGAGTGTATGAGGAGTCTCGTCTCCTTCATACTCTCCAAATAATGTCGAGAGTGGGGGGATCAGTGTTATAACGTCACTTTTTATAGTGAAAACAAGGTTAAAAACTATTTCATATGGTTGTACAACATCATTTTATAGAGAATTAAATCATAATTCACTCTTGGGGATACGAGAATGTATGAGGAGTCTCGTATCCTTTAGGCTCTCCCAATAACGTCGAGAGGAAAATGCAGAGATTACATTATTAAATAAATTGTAATAACCCAAATTATACTTAGAACATCATTCAATGGTGATAAGACAGGAAAATGCAGAGAATACATTTATGCAAAAATTAACACAAGTCCATTCACATAAAAAATGTTAGTGTTACAAAAAATCTAAAGTACGAAAGACGAAAAAGAGCAACATTGTTCAAAGTGTTACATCAAGGGGCATAAGGTCACAGGCAGCTACGCATTAAAAAAGAAATTCAATTTTCTTTAGCCTTCTTAACCTCGATAGACATGTCAGGAACGGAAAGAATAGTAAGAGATTTGGTTTGAGCTTCTTCATGATTGGCACCATCGACCGTTATTATGTCATCTTGGTTATCCACTATATTCTTGACCACAGACACCTGGGCAGAAGCCTCAACTTCAACTTGGTCGATGCACATAGTAGACTCCGGATTAGATAAGTGAAAAGACTTCAAGTAAGCTTTAAGTTGTGGCTCGGCCTTGGCAAGGGTAGGATATTTGTTCAATTCCCAGTGATAGGCAGTCTTTGCCCCCTTTATAGATACTGAAGGGCATAGCTAGCAAACTCTTCAGACAACTTAAAGGTCGTAACTGCCTTCCTCATAGCCTTATCTACAGCCTTCTTGATCTCATCCTGGTACGTAAGTTTAAGATCATCCATTTTACCTTGGTGCCTCATCGTCTGAGATAGTAAGTTCTCAGATTGATGCCTCTTTAATTCCTTAATTGCCTCTTATGGCCCATCTCGGCCTCATCAAACTTCTTCTGCAGCTCTTCATTGTCTTTGATAGAATCCTCGACCTTATGAATTTTTAGGGAATTCTCCTGAACCCATTAGTTCAGGTGGTGAAGAGCGAGCACAGACAACAAAACATAGAAAATAGAGTTAGAAAAAGCTGAGACATCACCAATAAAAATGGTGAAGAAAAAATGGAAACGTTACCTGGGTTGACTTTTGAAGAGAAAAATCACTAACCTAAGGAGGGTCTTGAGATTGGAAGAACCTGCTATCAGACTCAGCCATGATGGAACCCAGGGTATTCTTGGCCCTCGTCTTACTACCAAACATACAGTCTGTGTTAACAATAAGTTGGGCCAATCGAGTTGTGGCTATAGTGTCATTTAATATGGGGAGGGAAGTATTATTAGAAGTTTTGGGCGAGATGTCCTTTATTTCCTTATTGTGGGGAGGAGGGACAATGTTGGAACCTTTAGGCGGGTCTTTGCATTTTTAGGTGCCCTCGACCTGAGTATTCCCCCAACAGACCTCTTCTTTGAAGGAGCATTCTTTTTACCTGCCAATTTAGTTAACATATTGGCAAGATTAGGAGCAAATATCCTCCAAACTTCTTTCGGTGTTTTGGCTGGATGACCAGTAATTGGAGGAAATGATTAGTATTGTCCTCATAAATAATAGATGGCAATAAAGTTTGCAAAAATTTATTAACTTACACAGCTCAGTAAGGGGTTCAACCCTAAGACCAGTCTCAGCGCAAAGTGATGGGCCGTCAGCTGTTCATAGACGGTAAGCCCATTTTTCTTACCACAAGACCTCAAATGGT
The DNA here is from genome assembly GCA_949130495.1 of Sambucus nigra. Taxonomy (NCBI): domain Eukaryota; kingdom Viridiplantae; phylum Streptophyta; class Magnoliopsida; order Dipsacales; family Adoxaceae; genus Sambucus; species Sambucus nigra. Next base: position 483,787,106 of record OX422218.1, read on the forward strand.
CTATATTATCCTGACCATCTTTACTTAGGGCGGGATCAAGCCTAGCCGATATATATACCCTACCCCATTTCTTGGGGACTCTCGGCTCGTTGGCGCGGGATGGAAAGTTGGTGTCAAATTCAAAGGCACCAGATGAAAAGAAGTACTGTGGTTTCTAATCTTGGTTTGAGTTTTAGTTCACGATCAAAACTTTTTTGTTAGATTTCCTAGCTACGATGTGAAATTAGCAGGGCTGGAACTTTATTGTTGAGACAATATAGTGAGATCTAAAAATACTAACTGGAAGATCAACTTGATAAGCTAGCTTCCAGAGATGGATGAAGTCGAGAATAATCCTTCACATATTGGAAGAAAGTTAAACCGGGGGAAGCTCCATGCTTGCAAGGATGGCTGTAACGTTCGGGTGGATCGACAATCTAAAGTTGATCCTAAACATCTGTTCATATACGAAAACCTCCCCCTCTTTGTTATCAAAAGCTCTCTCATCCTTAGACGAAACTCTCATGCTGATGGAGGACTTTATCCTATAGAGGTAACTCCACATGATTAAATATGTCTATCGAACACTACGTGTCAAGTTATTCTTCATCCTCATCCTCATCATTGTCATCGTCCTCAATATGAATTACAGTTGAACCACTAGGGAATCTTGTGATGAAATCGACATCATTCATAGTCGATATTAGAATAGCTATTGACGGTTGTTTGCAAGCTACCCCTACTATTGGATCATCTTCATCCAAGATATCATGAACTTTTGGTGATTGGGGGTTCCATCGATTACTCAACTCAACAACACCCAAGCCATTCATATGAGACTCTTGAACTTGCGTGGCCTTTTCAAAAGAGTTTCCCCCTCAGAGTCTTTTGATAGGGAAGAACTCCAACCTTCAGATAAGGCTATAGACTGATAACCACTAGAAGAAGTACCATGTAACACCCCGCCCGCCCGGGGAGAGCGAACGGAGCGCTAATGCGATAAAATTAAACTAAATCCATAAATAACAAGGTATAGAGCATCTAAATAAACTCACAATAATATAAATCCACTAATCTCAATCTCTTCAATTACAACAAGTCTCTCGAATTAAAATTACAACTAACTCAAAAATAAAATACAAATCTCCAAAGCTCTATACATCAAAATAATACAAATCTGCCAAAAATATTCTTCCCAAAATAATACACGCTAAAATAATCCCAATTGGTCCATAGCGTCCCAATCCACGCTAACCTGCCAACTAAAAGAAAATATGGGGAAGTACACAATACGACAAGAAAGATGCTCAACAAATATGGATTAGCATTGAATAAAGCGTAACAACACGAGTACGAATATTCAAATCAAAATGAAAATCTCAAAGCATTTATCAATATAATTTCTCAACAACACTTTAACCGGGTCACCAGGCCTCACCACATCCGTATATGCTTTATCAAGCCATAATCCGGGAAACATGAATTTTGGTGGGTGCCCAACATCCGTGCCATATTAAAATCTCATGACAACGTGCTCAATAACAATATAATGATACCACATGAATCAAAATAATAAAATAATTTCAACAATTATTTTCCAGATTTCAATGAATTTAACAATTCAAATATGAGTTCAATTAATAAGAAATCAAAGAGGATGACACTCGCGAGATTTAAGGAGCATATTGTGTAAAACCCCATACCTCAAAACACGATGAGAAACCAACGATCACATCCTTAAGATCAACTCAAAAGATCTACAAAAGCTACTCCAAGAACCTCCAACAAAATAGCCCCAAGAACACCTCTAATCTAAGGTATGAACTCACAAATCTTAAGGGCCAAAGTATAATTAAAAAGAAGAGGAATATAAAATATATTTGCTGTCAAAATTTGTGCCAAAAGTATGTTAAAAGGCTTGCCCACGACTTCCTTTTATAATGCAAAGAAATGAAGAGTTGGAATCCAAAAGACTCCTTTAAATAAGGCAAAGAAATGAAGAGTTGGAAGCCAAAACAACTCCAAGAGTTAAAAACATTTAAAAATCATTTAAAAATCCGTTTTAACTCCGTTTTCGAAACCGTTTGAAATTACCTCCTTTAAAAATAATAACCAACATATTTGAGCTATAAAAATAATTTTATCAAAAACTTTATTTTCCTCCATTTTCCAAAATTAATTAAAATTGCCCAAAATTACGCGGGTTGTTACACTTCCCCACTAACAATGGAATTTCTCCCTCGAAATTCGCCGAATGCCTAACTCTCAAAAATATTAGGCCAACAATCTCCAAAATAATCTCGTCTCCAAAAATAATTACTCACCTCTAATCTCGAAACTTATCACGAATATCACCTAAAATTTTCTATCTCCAAAAATTGCTAACCACGCAATGAACCCAAAATCCAAGCCCCGAGGGTTGCCGTATACCTAAGCTCTGATACCATTTGTAACACCCCGCCCGCCCGGGGAGAGCGAACGGAGCGCTAATGCGATAAAATTAAACTAAATCCACAAATAACAAGGTATAGAGCATATAAATAAACTCACAATAATATAAATCCACTAATCTCAATCTCTTCAATTACAATAAGTCTCTCGAATTAAAATTACAACTAACTCAAAAATAAAATACAAATCTCCAAAGCTCTATACATCAAAATAATACAAATCTGCCAAAAATATTCTTCCCAAAATAATACACGCTAAAATAATCCCAATTGGTCCATAGCGTCCCAATCCACGCTAACCTGCCAACTAAAAGAAAATATGGGGAAGTACACAATACGACAAGAAAGATGCTCAACAAATATGGATTAGCATTGAATAAAGCGTAACAACACGAGTACGAATATTCAAATCAAAATGAAAATCTCAAAGCATTTATCAATATAATTTCTCAACAACACTTTAACCGGGTCACCAGGCCTCACCACATCCGTATATGCTCTATCAAGCCATAATCCGGGAAACATGAATTTTGGTGGGTGCCCAACATCCGTGCCATATTAAAATCTCATGACAACGTGCTCAATAACAATATAATGATACCACATGAATCAAAATAATAAAATAATTTCAACAATTATTTTCCAGATTTCAATGAATTTAACAATTCAAATATGAGTTCAATTAATAAGAAATCAAAGAGGATGACACTCGCGAGATTTAAGGAGCATATTGTGTAAAACCCCATACCTCAAAACACGATGAGAAACCAACGATCACATCCTCAAGATCAACTCAAAAGATCTACAAAAGCTACTCCAAGAACCTCCAACAAAATAGCCCCAAGAACACCTCTAATCTAAGGTATGAACTCACAAATCTTAAGGGCCAAAGTATAATTAAAAAGAAGAGGAATATAAAATATATTTGCTGTCAAAATTTGTGCCAAAAGTATGTTAAAAGGCTTGCCCACGACTTCCTTTTATAATGCAAAGAAATGAAGAGTTGGAATCCAAAAGACTCCTTTAAATAAGGCAAAGAAATGAAGAGTTGGAAGCCAAAACAACTCCAAGAGTTAAAAACATTTAAAAATCATTTAAAAATCCGTCTTAACTCCGTTTTCGAAACCGTTTGAAATTCCCTCCTTTAAAAATAATAACCAACATATTTGAGCAATAAAAATAATTTTATCAAAAACTTTATTTTCCTCCATTTTCTAAAATTAATTAAAATTGCCCAAAATTACGCGGGTTGTTACATACCAGACATGGTATCACTACTAATGCTTATGAAGACCCTAGGCTCGACTGGGTCAGGATATGTAAGAAGTGGAGGAGGATGAACTACAACTAAGGGGGTTGGGAAAACTAGAAGTCTAGACTCAGCCTCGGCTCTTCTTTTAGCCTCGACCTCGGCCTTACGAATCTCCCTCAGTATTCATTCAATTAAGTGTGGGTACTTGTCACCAAGTTCGTATAGTCTTTTGTACATCCAAACAAGAACAAGTTTAACCAAATTTTACAAAAGGATCAAAAGGAGAAGTTCAATCATTAAAAAAAAACAGTCAAGAACATATAAAGAAGCCACTGGAGAAGACAATTGAAAATCTCACCGAAAAAGTGATCTAACGACTAAAATCACACCCTATCTCCTAAAACCTAGTGTCTCAACCTCCAATAACCTAAACAATTCTTTAAAACCACCCAATAAACCCTAGAACATCCACAAGTGGTGGTCGAAAAACCCAAACTTCACAAAAATAAAAAATAAACAAAACAAAAATCAACAAGTAGAATTGAAAACAAAGGCACAAGATCAGAAAAAAGGGTTACCTGGGTAGAGTAGAAGGCTTTGCACGAAAGAAAGACACTAAAACTCGCCTGAAATGGTGAGGTTGGAAAAGAGAGAAAGTTGAAGCTTGGGTTTTTTTGTAGAAAGCTTGAGCGGGAGAATCAAGTTTGGAGGAGGAAAAAAAAAGGTTTTGGGGTATTTAAATGAGGTAATGATTGTGAACAATTTCCTCGGCTCGCATTATTAGGGAACGAGTTTCGAATAAGCATGCTGACGCCACTTCTTGGCACACATGTCAACCCATGCACTTGCTGACATGTGTCCAGTCAAGGACCCTTAAACGTCACATATGTCTAGGATACATATATGATGATCCTAACACCTGTAAAACTCGTTCATGTCTCTAAAGCATCCTCTAACACTATAAGGTCATTTCATCATAGGGGGTCAGACAACTATACAACTAAGCCTCCCATTCATATTGAAGACCAAGGTCTAAGGGGTAATTGATATACATAAGTTTGGTCTTGTCTGGATGAGACTCAACCCTGCATTATGACCCTCTCCAGGTGTTAGTCAGACTCATCTACATATGGGCCCATAGCACGGAGGCCCATGTCAATCATTCTCGGCCTTTGAGACCTAATCAACAAAATAGTTGTAATCATACACGAAGGTTAACTCTACACTCACAATTGATCCTATGTCTCGACTTTGCCATGTGTCGGCTTCGCATGACACTATAGGCCGAGACCTACTTGCAGTTCCTAGACAGGTTCTATAGTCTCAATGTTATTCATCTAGAAGACCACCCCCATAATCTAGGCCTGGACGATACCTGCGAAGCTGACTTCAATACCTCACATGAAACATGTGACTTGTGCATCATTAAGCCATGTGGACCAAACCTGAAAAGACAAGACTATGTGATAATTCATTAACTTCGCAACTTTCTAATATAGCTCACTTATTTAATTTCAGCCCCTAATCATTCATCTAAGGTGCGTGTGTCAACCGATAAATAAATAAAGCATGTGACACAAAAATATGCTGAGACACAGAATTCAGGAAAAAACCCCTTTCGGGTAAAACCTTAATTTCACTATGAATATACAAGCCGCAACTTACAATTACATAAATAAATCTGCAATGGATCAACGCGCAGCCAACCCACAAAGACACGCAGTCTTGAACTCAGCAAGATAATACACGCAACACCCTCCAAGGACTCGCAGCCCCAAACAACGAAGAAAGAACCGCAGCTCTCCTTAATGACACGCAGCCATAAAACTTTGTAGAGACTCCCTCAGCAATGACACGCAGCCCTCGGTTGCAAAGATCTCTCCACAAAGATGAACAACAACAAAGTTTGTGTTCTAGGGTTCCAAAAGATTCACAAAAGTAATTGGGATTTTTGGTGTGAATCAAAAAGAGTCTTGTGACTCAAAAAGGTGAAGACTTAGAGTATTTAGGACTCTGAAAATCGTCTTAAAAAGTCTTAAAAAATAACTCCCCGAAGTTGGCTTTAAATAGGAAAACTTTGAGCCTAAAAAATCTGCAGCGAATCCGGCCGAATTTATCCCAGTCGGACCGGTCCGGTTCTGAGGCGGATCGGTCCGGTCAAGCGGATCGGTTCTTTTATTTTGGACTTCATCGGTTCGCTTGTGGTCCGGGGTATACTGGATCTGCAGCAAGCAGATCGGTCCGGTATGGGGCGGATCGGTCCGGTTTTCCCAGAAAAATAAAATCCTTTTAAAAGCCTCATTTTGCTTGAAAAAACTTACTTCTTATTTTTATAAAAAACATTTTATAAAAATTTCCCAATACTAAATATGAACTTTAAGGAACGTAAAAACAAAATTTTACCAAGTTCATTCTCGCAGAGGCTATGATGTTGAAGACACTTTGATATTCGGATCCGTTGATGTAGATGCGATCTTGAGTTTCTTCAACGGTGTAACGGCGTACGACATATAAATTGATAATGGACAAAAATGTCCTTACAAATCTCCCCCTATGTCTATGCCGGTACATACATAAAAAAAATCCGAATTATCAACTAATGACCTATACAAATCTACCCTCCCATGAACCCTAAAGATGGAAAGATACAAAGGTATAAATCTTCATCGTTTGTTCTTCAATCTTCAACAATCATCAACTCTCAAAGCTTTTCTCATCAGGGTGTGCAACGTATTGATCTTCAATCTTTATACCTACACACATGAGACAATGCAAATAGCACGTGACATATCGAGTTTGAAATGAGATAAACATGGATACCAATATATGATAAAAACATAAGCTATATCTCAAAAACTCCCCAAAATTCAAACTCCCCCAAAATATGATAATTCTTTCTCCCCCTTTTTATGATGTCCCCAAATAGACGAATGAATCAAATAAGCAAAATCGGGGTGACACGATATACAAAAAAATACACAAACTATTTTTTATTTTTCAAATTTTTCATACAAAGATAAGATACCAATGTGAACAAATATGATACAAAAATCACACCATGGATTTAGACTCAAACAACCAAGTCATGGAAATGGAATGAATGGGTGTGAACACATTCGATAGGTAAATCAACTCAATCAATCATATGTGCACGATGCATATGTGTACCCCTAACGAATGAACATCAAAAGGATCCTTAGGTGTACAAGTTTGTTGAATTTAGATGACATCGTCTTATGCAAATCAACAAATCAATGTCAAAATGATTTCCACACCAATAACGACCAAAACTATGTAGCGCATTTTCAAGTATTTCATGGACGTGCAAACCCGTTTTAAATTCTCCAACCAAACTCCCTCATATATATTTTCTTTTAGAGGTGATCTAAATTCTCAAACTTTGGAGAATTGGTGCAAAAACCTAAATGGCCCCTTTTTGGCATGAATATCTTTTTAGTGCCTTTCAATTTTTTTTTCGGGCTCTTTTAAACCTCTTTGGACCTCGGATAATAAAATTCCTCAATTTTTTTTTGGTCCTTTTTAACGGTGGCTTTTGCGGAAAGGATAGATAATTACCTTTCGCAGCCCCTCCCCGTTTTACAAATAAAGCACACAAACTCACAAAAGGTTGTTATATGCACAATTTCCTTATCAAATTTATCGCGCTTGGTTCATTTTAAGGACAGGATTGAAGTGAAAACACCCAACCAACATGTGATAAGACAAGCACAATAATCAAACAAATCCGTGCATGTGTGCAATAAAGGAAACATGAGTCAAACATGTAGGAAGTAACACTAAATTACATCTTAATGACTCCAAACATTATAAAGCACATGGATGAATTGACCTATTGTCTCAAAACACTATCAAATAGTCATATGAAAATAATGGAATGATGTTGTGACTCGGTCATCCTAAGTGTTCATCCATAAACGGTGCAAACAAAATACAAAAAATCTTTTTGGATTTTTCAAAATTTTTTTTGTCAAAATAAAATCTTTTTGTATTTTTCAAAAAAAAAATTCAAAACAAAAATATATACAAAAATGATACATACTAGCAATAGGAAAACAATGACATCATGCAAATCACCCTATGCTAGTAAACAAGTCAAACCTCAATCATTAGGTGCAGAGGGGTTTTCCAAAGGTGGTGACAACTTATGAAAAACCTCCATCAATTCTTGTGAAGATTTGACTAAAAACTTAACTTGCTCACCTAAATGTGCAAACTCTCTCATGTAGTCTCCGGGAGCATGTAAAGTATCATGTGTGGGTGCATGTGTGCCAGAAACACGTGAAGTAGCAAAACGTGACACATACCCCAACTTAAAGAAAAATTCCCTAAGGTGTCCTCTCCTCTTGCAATGTGAGAAAACATAAATAGGCCTAGGAACACCTCTCTCAAAAACTCTAGGACGCACTTTCCTAATAGGAATGGGAAGCGTAGGTGGGTTAGGGTGAGACACATGTGAAACTGTCACTAAAGTGGGGACCGGCTCGGGTGCTAATTTGGAAGAAGAAGCACCGTCATGACTTATTCCTAACTTCTCACCTTTACCCTTAAGAACCACCTTTTCAACCTTCTTAGGTGCATTCTCAAACTTGACTTTGACCACCCTGGCACATTCGAGATCACTCTCGAGTTGGGATACACGTGTCGTCAGACTAGACAACGTGTCGGTCAAATCACACTTCTCCTTTCTCAAAACCTCCTTCTCTTTCTCCAAATCTAAAACCCGACGACCTAAATCCCTATTATACTTCTTTGTTTTCAAGGTCTCGGTGTACAAATCTCTAAAAGCTTTTTGGAGCTCACTTTCATCTCCACTTTCACTCTCACTTTCTCCCTCACTTGAAGCGCTCAAACCATCACTATCACATTCGTGTGCACTATTGTGGGACAAGGTGGGTGTACTCACACGACTAGAAAAAGTTACAAACTTCTCACCACTAGTCTCATCACCCTCACTATCACTAAGTGTGGCAGGCATGACTACTTTCTTTCCTTTCTTTCTAAGCCACGTAGGACACTCAAATGACTTATGTCCCTTACCCCCACATTCAAAACAAGTGACGTTCTCAAAATCTTCCTCACACTCCTCATCGGAGTCATTCTCTTTTTCCCTCTCACCACTTTCTTTGGACTTTCCTTTCCTTTTATTTTTCTCAAAAAAATTCTTTTTATTGGAAGAATTATTTTTGTTCATGTTGAGAAATTTTTTAAAATTTTTCGCAAACAAGGCCATATCATTAAAATCAAAATCTCCCTCAGAATCAGACTCACAAACTTTTTCTTTCTTTTTCTTAAAATGAGTCTTTAAAGCAACGCCATTATCCTTAGCCTTAATGGATTTGGGAAACATGTCAATCTCATAGGTTTGAAGATCTCCTACAAGTTCTTCCAACTTAAGTGATTTCAAATTTCCAAAAGAGTTCAAAACAGTGACTTTAGGAATAAAGCGTTTTGGGAGAGATCTCAAAATCTTTTTAACGACACGCGTGTTATCAATCACTTCACCCAAATTAAAACATGTGTTAACAATGTCCGACAATCGTGCATAAAAATCATCAAAGCATTCGGACTCAGACATGGTGATAGTCTCAAATTGGGTGGCCAAATTTTGTAATTTTGACTCTTTAACCGCGTTCGTACCCTCATGTGTCAATTTCAAAACATCCCAAGCCTCTTTAGACGTGGTGCACGTCATAATTCATCAAAACTCATCAGGAAAGACAGCTCCAGAAATAGCACTCAGACCACGGGAATTAAAATTGAACAATTTATAATCATCTTCAGTCCAGGCTGACACGGGTTTTAAAGTGGTGATGTTATTAACAGTGACCGTGGGAGGAGTCCAACTATTTTCGCAAAGCAACCAAACACGCTCGTCAATAGATTTTAAAATCGATTTCATACGAGCTTTCCAGTAGGCATAATTAGACCCGTCAAAAATAGGCATCTGATTATATAAGTGCTCCATAGGAAAAATTGCGATTTTTCACAAAACTGATTTAAAAAAAATCAATATCACACGATTTTGCGGAAAATAGGAATACACAATAAATTAGCGCAACCCGCTCTGATACCAATTTGAAAAGACAAGACTATGTGATAATTGATTAACTTCGCAACTTTCTAATATAGCTCACTTATTTAATTTCAGCCCCTAATCATTCATCTAAGGTGCGTGTGTCAACCGATAAATAAATAAAGCATGTGACACAAAAATATGCTGAGACACAGAATTCAGGAAAAAACCCCTTTCGGGTAAAACCTTTATTTCACTATGAATATACAAGCCGCAACTTACAATTACATAGAGAAATCTGCAATGGATCAACGCGCAGCCAACCCACAAAGACACGCAGTCTTGAACTCAACAAGAGAATACACGCAGCACCCTCCAAGGACTCGCAGCCCCAAACAACGAAGAAAGAAACGCAACTCTCCTTAGTGACACGCAACCATAAAACTTTATAGAGACTCCCACAGCAATGACACGCAGCCCTCGGTTGCAAAGATCTCTCCACAAAGATGAACAACAACAAAGTTTGTGTTCTAGGGTTCCAAAAGATTCACAAAAGTAATTGGGATTTTTGGTGTGAATCAAAAAGAGTCTTGGGACTCAAAAAGGTGAAGAATTATATTATTTAGGACTCTGAAAATCGTCTTAAAAAGTCTTAAAAAATAACTCCCCGAAGTTGGCTTTAAATAGGAAAACTTTGAGCCTAAAAAATCTGCAGCGAATCCGGCCGAATTTATCCCAGTCGGACTGGTCCGGTTCTGAGGCGGATCGGTCCGGTCAAGCGGATCGGTTCTTTTATTTTCGCCTTCATTGGTTCTCTTGCGGTCCGGGGTATACTAGATCTGCAGCAAGCGGATCGGTCCGGTATGGGGCGGATCGGTCCGGTTTTCCCAGAAAAATAAAATCCTTTTAAAAGCCTCATTTTGCTTGAAAAAACTTACTTCTTATTTTTATAAAAAACATTTTATAAAAATTTCCCAATACTAAATATGAACTTTAAGGAACGTAAAAACAAAATTTTACCAAGTTCATTCTCGCAGAGGCTATGATGTTGAAGACACTTTGATATTCGGATCCGTTGATGTACATGCGATCTTGAGTTTCTTCAACGGTATAACGGCGTACGACATATAAATTGATAATGGACAAAAATGTCCTTAATCACTCTCGGCCTTTGAGACCTAATCAACAAAATAGTTGTAATCATACACGAAGGTTAACTCTACACTCACAATTGATCCTATGTCTCGACTTTGCCATGTGTCGGCTTCGCATGACACTATAGGCCGAGACCTACTTGCAGTTCCTAGACAGGTTCTATAGTCTCAATGTTATTCATCTAGAAGACAACCCCCATAATCTAGGCCTGGACGATACCTGCGAAGCTGACTTCAGTACCTCACATGAAACATGTGACTTGTGCATCATTAAGCCATGTGGACCAAACCGTTATAGGACATCAATAACCCACGTGAGGGAATATTTCATCATCATGACCTACACATGTAGAAAACAGGTGGCACCTTATTTTTTGGACTTCTCAGCTCGCGCACACCAGGTGCATGCTTGAGGGGTGACACTATGCACCCCCAAGCCTATATAATTCCACTTCATCATCTTTATAAAGGGGGAATAATTGAGAATCCTACTGAAACTCTATAAAACTATATTCTAGAGAGAGAAAGCTTGAGTGTGTGTGTGTAACAATAGCCTTTAGTGCCTTATAGTGATACAAACATCATCACCTTGCAAAGTGGAGTAAGTTAAGGCCGAACCAATTATATGCATGTGTCTTCTGTCTCTCTCATCCCCTTCTTATACACACATATATATATGTGTTATTATTGTGATTTCCACCATTGTTGATATAGTTAGAACTTGAGTTGCCTACATCTTAGAGGTGGTGATTCTCAGCATCATCATCCACCACTTAATTTTATCTAACAATCCCTAACAAATTGGGATAATGATAGGCGAAATACTCCAATATAACCACCCCAATGAAAACTTCTTAAATTTTATCTAATTATCTAAAATTCTTACGCACAAGTGAATGCAAAAGAGATAACTATATAAGAAGCCATATATATCTCTGCTGCTGCTAGTGAACCAAAGTTATCATATCCATGGCTTGTGCTACCGCTAATGGACCTAAGCTGTCATATCCCAATTCTCAACAAAAATTGGTATGTTTAAGTTGTGTAACCTTAAAAGTTGTAATATATTTGTGTTGCTACAAATTGTAAGTTACAACGTAAGCCATCGAATATATACTATACAATATATATATATATATATATATATATATATATATATATATGTTATGGTGTATATATACTTGATATATTTTTTTATAACTCGATTCATTACGAGATACATATTCAAAGGTATGAAAAATACACATCCATTGCATTGTTTTTTAACTAAACCAGAAAGAAATCAAGAGGAAGCAAAAAAATGAAAAAAAATAAAGAAAGTACTTTTGTTATAAAAGTGAAAAGTATTAAAGATTAAGGAAACATATAAGAAATAAAAGAGGAAAAAAATCATTTAGAGTGTTTACATGTGTGTTTAAAGTACATTTTGTTTTTTATTTAAACCACCCCATAGGATGTGGTGGGTAAATAGGAATTTATCCCAACAATAGGGGTATATTAAAATTGGGGTGATGAGATAAAATTAAAGGGTTAGGATAAAACCTCCCTTATTACTTTGATAGTTAAAGTGTCTTGAAATGCTTTCAGATGTATTGCTTTGAAGTTTCATATTTCAATATTTTTACGACACTTTTCTTTTCTTATTTTTTTTTTGTTGTTGTTGTTGTTCTTCTTCTTCATTTGTTTTGGGGATTCATGATGTCCAGTTGTTAGATTTTATCTATTGCATCTGAGTGTTCTCCCATTTTTTAAATTAAATTGAGGCAACTACAATTGGGAAAATAAATTTCATAAATACAATTGGTGCTTGAAAACTATTATCTTATTTAATTAATTAAATATTTTATGATTAGTCTCGTGGCCCTATGTTTTAGATGGCATCGATCCCATAATTTTTTTAGTTTCCAGTTTCAAGCTCCCAACAGTTATGATCATTTTGTAGATTTTGAAAAATTAACTGCTCATCTCTTTGTGAGTTGGCAGTTTTGTTACTCAGCACCTTTGTAGGCAATGAGATTAACATCCAAAATGAAAAATCCTATGACTGCCCACTAATAAATCTTAGAATACATGAAGAAAGGCACGCTAGACCTTAATTAATCATCTTCAACTTTATCTTTAATTTGGGTGTTGCTATTAGTCTTCCTAAATCTTTTCCCCTTGGAGAATGTAATCGAAAAAAGAGATCGTGTCATTTGATTTGTACAATTTGTAAAGTAATACAACACAGTTATTTTCCATGTAATGTATTTTGTTTGGAAAATTTATGTGTCAAGGTCCAGTAGTTCTTCGTAATGCATTTTGGGGTTCAAAGTTTCACTATTCGCCCTTTAGGCGGCGTTTAAATTCCTTAAGATACTCATAAAAAGAGTACTTCAAGAAATCATACCAAGTGTTGTAAAAACAAAGATAATAAGTATTAGACCCTGTAGGACAAATAACCCTATTTTCTGTTTGTGTTTATGCCCTGTGTTATTTTAGCCAAGGAAGTTTTTGAGTTCAATTTATTGGCTGTATTAGAAATTAGTCTTCCATCTCAAGAGCATTTTTTTATTGCCCCCTGCTAAATTAAAATTGATAAATTATAGAAAATCCCTTTGAACTACAACAAGTTAACAAATCACCCCCTGATCTAGAAAAACCAACAAAGTGGCCCTACACTTTTGGCCAGCGATAAATAATACATTTTTGTTTTAAATTTTACAATTATTATGCACAAGATCAAGTTTTTATCAACTTTTTTTAATGGAAATGTGTTGGTTGTCCGGGTTCAATAATTTAGGGGCACTTTGTTGGGTTTTGTAACTCAGAGGGTTACTATAAAGACGTTATAATTCATAGGGATTTAGGGTAATTTATTCCCACTCTCCTTTACAAGCTCTTTATTGTGTGTGCTAAAGTGGATGAATATGTGGCAATAAAGATTCTTCTTTTTTAATGATATCCTTAAATTTGTTTATCTAGGTCCTACATGTTTGCCTATTAAAGATGAAATATTGAGAGAAAAACTATTTAGTCCTACCTGTAAACATTCATTAGTAGCTGACTATTTTTTTAGTTGGCTGCCTTAATTGTAACAAAATATAGGACATGTGTCATTGTATAAGAAAATGAATAATGGAGGCTTAAAAATTAGTGATTACAACTTGAATTTTAAATGATAAAGTCAACTGAAGACGATCATGGGGCCAACTACAGTTTAGAAGATTGAGTTCACTAAACCTTTCGAGATGGGGATAAAGCTTAAAAATCTAAAACACGTTGTATCTTGAGCAAGGAGACAGAAATTGAATTGACTAATTACTTGAATACATTTTTACCTAAGCTTGTAATTTTTTAATTTTTTATTTACCTTGCTTTCCTATTTTTTTTTTGGAATTTGATTTATTTTTTAGCCAAAGTAATACAATTTTCAAATCATAATCTGACCATTAGTTTTTACAATTCATCCATTTAGAAATTTATATTTTCTTAAGATTTTTTGTATGATTGTAATCTCTATTTTATATTTTCAATTTCGGCTTTAGATTCTAATTTTATAAAAGTCATAATTAGAATAAATAAACAAAAATAAATTTCGTATAGAAGAGAAAATTGAAAGTGATATTGCACTAGAGGATTATATGGATTGCCAAACACACACACACCAATTTTTATATTTTTTTCAATCTTAATTAAACTATTAACCCAATTAAACATTCACCAATTAAATCGAATATTGAGTAAACAGTTTACCAAATTTTATCTTGCCTTAAAACATGCATCTAAATGAGTATCGAAAGAGTAAAATAAAGAAATCACACAACAAACTAATGTACAAGGAAAATCCACAACGGGGAAAACTTTGGATTACCTAGCAATGAAAATTCACTATAACCTAGGAATTACACAATGACTACAGATGGCATACACAATCAACTCGACTCCTTCAAGCCTTGATGTTATATTCTTTCCTTCGACCTTTTCACATCGACATGCAGGAATTCACCTACGAACTACCACAAATGTGTGTTCCTCAAATGTCTCGGTATCCACCAATCCTAGATCAACAAATCGTCATAGCAACACGGAGTTCACTACATCAAACCACAACATACATGGAATCCACTGTATGAAACGATACTTAATAAAGATGAGGAAATAACAAAGTTTGGTGCAAAATATGAGATCTCAAACATGATTATTTAGACTAAACTTGGATCTCAAAATGATTGGTTGTAAATTAGAGTTTGGAGTCTTTTTATTGCTCTTAGAAAAATGATTTCGAAAGCCTTGAAAAAATAAAACTGATGCCAACCCTAATATATACAAGGGCACAAATTTTGAGGCAAAATCGTTCGAACAAAAATACTTGGGTCTTTCAAATGAAGTATCCTTTCTCGTTTGAATGAGCTTTGAATGACCTTTGAACAACTTTGTTTTGCTAAGACAAGTGAGAGTGCGCTTTTGTTCAAACTAATAAATTATTTGATTAAACTCAGTTTTTCAATTAAAACCTAAAACATGCATCTAGGTGTGATTGAAGACAATATAATCATGCAAGAACATTCAATCACAAACAAACACACAAATGAGGAAAAATCCCCCAAAGGGGCAAAACCTTTTATTTTCACTATAATTTGTAAATAATGGTTTACAGGGATTATATTGAAAGCAAGAGTGACATACGAAATACCTTCAGATGTCGGTTCCGATATCATCTGCTGGAATCTCCCGCAAGAACTCCTGATGGGGAGCAATGGAAAAGAGTCGGCTTCTCCACAAGTTACTCCAAATGAGTAAAAACGATCCTTTGAAGGTTTAAAGATTCACACACATATTTAGGAATGGTTTTGTGAATCAAAAGGCATTAAACCTTATAAACTTGAAGTCTGTTTTCCGGGCTATAAATTGCAAAAATGTGTACGAAAAAGACTTAGAAAAACGTGTAGAATGGGTACAGATATTTATACGAAAATTGAGGCAGCGCCATCGCTCGAACGACATAAGCATGTCACTTGAACGAGACCACGTGTCGCTCGAACAAGATCTTGCAACATGCTCATATCACTTGAACGACAGAGCGATGTCGCTCGAACGAGCTCGACGACCAAGAAAAGTCTGCTTCTACACTTAGAAAAATTTCTTCTTTTGTGTTAAAAACAAATCAGCATTCAAAAAATATTTTTTAAAAATTTCCCAAACATTTATGCAAATATTAAAAACTCCAATAAATCATTTTACCAATAACGCGAAGTGGAGTACAGGGAATAGCTGAGAAGCATGTCGCATGAAGCATGATGCACGTGTGAAGATGGTGGATGCATGGATTCTGATCAAGGCCATCGTGGATGATCATGTTGACGTGCCGAATGTAGCGGTATCAGACATACAGACTGTGATCTAGGACAAACAGAACATTCCTAGATTCTACCTCGGACATTTATAAAATTATGTCCTTACAAATCTCCCCCTATGTCTATGGCGGTACAAACATAAAAAATCCTAATTATGCAATCTCCATAAAGCAAATGACATATAAGATAATATCCCCATTAAACCCTTAAACTGAGAATACTAACTGACATGTCGTCAATTAAACTTCAACATCTTCATATCTTCAGCTTTTCTCATCAGGGTGTGCAATCCAATAATCATCAATTTTGTACCTACACACATGAGATAAAGCAGATACATGTGACACGCAACAGTTTGACATAGAATGAAATGCGAAAATCAAAGATCAATTAATCTTAAGCAAATTATTGATAAATCAACCAAACAATTCTCCCCCATAATTCATTCTCCCCATTTTTATGATGTCCCCAAATAGACAGATATTAGAAGCACAAATAAATGCAAATGGATAATGTCACAAGGTAATAACCTTTCTATTTTATGAATTTTTTTCACACAAAATATACAACAAAGAATCACACCATGAAAGAACACAAAAATAACCAAATCGATGATAGCGGAAACGTAGAGGTGTAAGCAAATTCGATAGGAAAACCAATGCATACAAACATGACAAATGTGCTCGATGAATATCGGATACTCCTAACGAATGAACTCAACATCTTCCTTAGGTGTAAAAAGATGGAATTATAAGAAATTGACTCAATCAAATCAGCAAATCAAAGCTCAAAGTGATTTCCACACCAATAACGTCCAAAACTATTTAATGTTTTTTCAAGACTTTCAAGGAAGTGCAAACCCGTTTAAATTCTCCAACCAAACTCCCTCAGATTTATATTTTGTTTAGAGGTGATCTAAATTCTCAAACATTGAAGAATTGATGGTGAAACCTAATGTCCCATATTCGGCATGTATTGCTTTTTATTGCCTTTAAATTTTTTGAGCTCTTTTAAACCTCTTTGGACCCCGGATAATAAAATTCCTCATTTTTTAGGTTCGATATAATGGTGGCTTAGAATTTGCAAAGGTCAAATGAGAACCTTTCGCACCCCTTCCCCGTTTACATAAACTCACAAATGGTTCTTACATGCATTCCAATCTTGTCAAGTTTTATCGCACATAGTTCATTGTATTGAAAAAATCGATACGAAAACACTCAAGACAATATGTGGTAGACAAGTACAATAATCAAATAAATTCGTGCATGCGTGCAATAACGGAGATTAGGAGCCAAACACGTAGAAAGATATCACTAATCACAACTCAAAGACTCCAAGCAATGTAAAGCGCATGGATGAAATGATGAAGCGTCTCAAATCACTATCA